>CM048746.1:82195512-83414512 GCA_026315105.1 Locusta migratoria | reverse complement strand
GAGATAGGCGGAGCCTGGAGACTTTGCAGAGAGGAGACAGATTTTAGAAGTGGAGAGAGAGGAGACTGATGTTTGGGCAACCGAGGAGAGCAGACGCTTCTCTTCTTCTCTCAGTTTGTACTTGTCGTCGAGCAGCTATACTTAGAGTTTGTGGTACAACCTTTGGAGTTGCTCCAAAACTTGTGCTAATGGCCCTGAGCGTTGGAAAGCCGAGAGCAAGGTCAGCCTGCCTGATATTAGACGCACCGACGCGCTAATTGCGTCACAGCTCTGGTGTCATCTCTGCCTACAGTACATTCGTGTTTCATACGTAAATTGCCTGTAGTGGCACGACATAGCCGTACGAGTGAGATCGTAGGCACTGAGATCCGCCGGGGTCAAAGTTGGCTGATATTAGTTACATTGCTTCTGGAATACGAAGCTGGATTATCTCTGGGTCCGCAACTTGCAGCTATCGACACTAGCAGCCTCCGCCTAGCCGTTGTGATGCTGACATCGCCAGACAGCACAATTTGGTATCGTGTACATTTGCTAGTGTTTCAAGGGATATTCATGTTTTCGGACTGTTGAAAACGTTAAGTAAACTCACAGAAATCTGGTATCGAAATATTCCTGTCGATTACGCCAAGGTTTCCAGTTAAATGTGGGTTATCACAAGTGTTTAGAATCAAATACAATTATCTTCGACTTACCAGTCACTTGCTGTAGGAGTGTATATTACGTTTTGTAAATTCGTATAATTTGTTCAGTGTTGAAGTGTATGTACCTTGCTTTGAACTCTGACGTTCATTTGACTTCAGGGAATAAAACGAGTCAAAACAAATTTCTTTACTCAAATCATTAAAATTAGTTAACCCCCTTTATTACACAATTTTGGATGGGTTTTATTACTTGGAAACTAGAGGATAAATTAATTAAATGTTCGATGGTGGGTCAGCCACGCCTATCCTTTAATATGAAGGGAACAAACCATTTGCATACCGTCCTTCCTCTCCCCTATCTTTACCGGTATTCCAAAACACCCACATAAATATGCCTTTAATTTTATATACAGAATAGTGACCGTGTCTTAGTAAAGCAGACAAATCTACTTTTTAGTCAATTACTGGTGAAATTTAATACATTTGAACTTAAAAAAAGAGAAAAAAATAAAAGAAAAAAGTGGAACGTCTCTACGTACATCAAATTTTCTAATGTACATAGCGGAAGGTACTTGATACCAGCCTTTAGACCAGTCTTCAGTTTTACTTCGATCATGATAAAATTCTGCTCATCTGTCCTTCACTGTCTATATGAAATTTTGTACGTCGCATGGTGGGCGGTGTTTGACATAAAACACTCACCAGTCTAGAGCTTTACCTCAATCTTCATGAAATTTTTAACGCTTCATCTTCAAAACAAAAGGAACATCCCTTGATATTTATCGTTCGGTGCTTGGTTGAGGAAGACTTCCACACACTTTGACCGATCAGCATTAAACCTAGCAGGTGTACGTATGTTTTCATTGAGAGAGTTTTTATACTCTGTAAGCCTCCATATGAATGATCCGTGGAGGTTTGTGTTTTCTTCAGTTGCACGGGAATGGAAGCCCCGTCTCGGGAGCTATGCCACGGATTGTGTGGACGTTCCCGTCGGAGGTTCAAGTCCTCCGTCGGGATATATATGTGTGTGTGTGTGTGTGTGTGTGTGTGTGTGTGTGTGTGTGTGTGTGTGTGTGTGTGTGTGTATGTATGTGTGTGTGTGTGTATGTTTTGTACGTAGCACAACTTAGTTTAATATGGTTTAGGGACTGATGATCTCTATAGTTTTTCTTTTTATTTGAATATGGTTGCATCTGAAAATGATCTAAACCATCTTAAGACGAAAATCAGCTGCAGATCGATCTAAATAAGATATCACTATGGGGTAAAAAAAGTGCAATTGACTCTAAATAATGAGAAGTGTGAAGTCGTTCACATGAGTACGACAACATAAATCAATCAAAAGTGAAGGCCGTAAACTCTACAAAATACCTAGGAATGACTCTTACTTCAGAATTAAAATGGAAAGAACACGTAGATAATGTCGTGGGAAAGGCGAATCAGAGACTGCGTTTTATGGGCAGAACCCTTAAAAGATACAACAGAACTACTAAACATACTGCGTACATTACGCTTGTCCGTCCGTTTTTGGAGTATTGGTGCTCAGTGCGGGATCCTTATCAGGGGGATTTGACGGAGGACATAGAAAAGGTCGAAAGTAGGGCAGTTTGTTTGGTATTGTCACGAAACAGCGGAGACAGCGTTACGGAAATGATACAGGTTCTGGGATGTGAATCATTACAACAACGGCGCTTATCACTGCGGCGTGGGCTACTTACGAAACTCCAGTCGCCAACATTCTCCTCCTAATGCGAAACTATATTTTTGACTCCCACTTACATAGGTAGAAAAGATCATCAGAAAAAAACGAAAAATCGAGGTCGAACGGAAAGATTCAGGTGTTCTTTCTACCCGCGCACTATTCGAGAATGAAATGAGAGATAACTAGGTGGTTCGATGAATCCTCTGCCAGGCACTTAAATGTGATTTGCAGAGTATCCCATGTAGATGTAGATGAGCATTCGTTTTATCAAACCCCGGTAATAACTTCATTTTTGAACGAAATGAAGAGGCAAAGGAAGTTGCAGTTGATTTCCGGCATACACCATCTGTGTAAGAAAATACGAATGTAGAAGGAATCTAGAATTATAAGGCCTTTATAGGCGTGTAATAGTTATACGATGTATTCATTCACGACCTCTTCCGATTTTTGCTTTAATGTGTTGGATATTCCTCGCGCCACGTATGGCTCTCACATCTAACACACAGGTGGACGCGCGCTCGTGCCGAGATCGTGTGATGGCGGTTCACGGGCGCACACGTCACCGTTCTCGGCAGATCGCTTTCCGATACGGCTGAAACGGCACCTCCACAGGGCCTAACGGCTAGCGGGCTCCCCAGGAAACGCCGCTGCAGGCCTTCGCGTTACGTCACGAACGATGACATCTCTGAGTCCTGTGCGATTTAAGGAGACCGTAAAGGTGGACGAAGAATCTGCCACACGACGAAAAGCTCAAACCGTTTCTTGGGATATGGTTTTTCTTCGTACGCTAATGGCCTGCTAGAGACTGGAGGGGAGAGAGATAGGAGTCTCCATTTACTTTGAATCACTTTGAACCGATTTTCGGCATCTGAACTGCTCAATAAACTGTAGCTATTTTAGGCATACTGCCGGACAACTTCAGCAGTGAGTAGTAAATTACGAGTGGGAGTTGGAAAATAAGTTTCCCCGTCGACTGTGGCCAGAGTTGCGTATAATACCGTGCCTCACAAACGGTTTTTAATCAAATTGCGTGGTTATGGTATATCGCCCCAAATTTGCGACTAGATACGGGATACGGGATTTCATGTCAGAGAGGACACAGTTTGTAGTAATCGATGGTAAAGTATCAACTAAAACAGAAGTGATATCGGGCGTTTCATAGGGTAGTGTCATTGGTCCTCTGCTGTTCCTTAGTTACATAAACGATTTGGGAGAAAATCTAAGTGGCTCTCTTAGGTTATTTGCAGATGACGCCGTCATTTACCGTCTAGTAAAATCATCTGAAGATCAAAACCAACTGCACATGTATTCTTCTTCAGTTTGGCTTCCGTTTGTTACAGCAACTTTTTCCTCCGTTTCCTCTTCGAAGTTGCAAATACCAGTACTCCATTCTAAATCCCCTGCACAGAAAGTCATCGATTCCTGTGGCCATTGCTGCCTGTTGGTACTTCCTTTATATTTATAATACACGTGCTACACTACAAGCAAGTACGAAAACTCATTAAAATTATTTACGAAATGTTTGATTAAGATGACAAGTACGCTCAGTAAATTCGTCAACTTATCCAAAACGACAATTCATATCTTCAACTGAAGAACAGCAGTTCATTAAATTATCTTTGGAGTTTAAGACATACATTGAAGAAACAGCATGGTTTATAGTTTACGAAAACACTGAAACCAGGTTGGAAATATTTACCACACTTTTTACAAATGCTATTTTAGTATAATGAAATATAACAATCACATATACGTAAACATAAATGATTGCGTGTCAGTGCTAAATGATGACGGTTGGATTTATTTATTACAAACTGTATCACACGTACTGTGCTAATCGCTAGCGACCTAAGACCTTCATTTGCTGCTCGTTCTTAACAATCGCATTAATGATTCATCTTACACTCTTCGTAATCTCACTCTACTTTCCAGTACACGTGAATGATGCATGGTTATACTAATAAAGAGTGGAAATTTTTAACTGTACGATTTGAACAACCAGCAATCTATTGTTACTTATTAATTAGAACAATAGTTAAAGATTGCGTTAATTATTTATCAATATCAGACAGGTTTCGGCCTATTAATGTGCAATGTACAAATCGATGTTGCTCTGGTTTGAGTTCACGTAGCAAACGTGTGGTTGTTCCGTTTAAAACTAGCGATCATCTTAATAAATGATTAATTCGATAGGTGACTAATTTCCTAATTTTAAATTCACTGATTTGCAAAAGGTGATATGCTAAATGATTAGAAGTACGAAAACTCACATTTGTTAAAAGAATCAGAATATAGAGGTGTATCTTTTTACTAACTTCACATGTTTGTACCCAAAGACTGGAGAAATTATTCCTGTATATCAATATCGTGCTACTCATCACAACTAAAATAATTGAAGAACAATAGATGAGAAGTAATTTATTAAGAACATTCTTTGTGGCGTATCAGGTAACGAATGGGGAATGGGTTTAGAGTGACTATCAGATGGTTTTATTTATACAGTTCTCAGATATTTGATACATAAGCATTAAACTTTCCAGCACAATAGGCCACCTAATATCTCTTCACATTATTTCATTCTTCCATAAAGTATTAGATGGTCTCAATACCTAATAGTATTGCCTCGTTTACATGGAACACCATTCGGTGAGGAAAGATTAAAGTGCTTTATACATGTTTCGCCGGAGAATAATGGTTGGTAATTTTCCGAAATTCTGCCACCATTTTCCATCGTTGGTGTTCAAGAAGAGCGTTCTTATTCTGTAACACTATAAGCCATGGTTTTCTCTTCCCTTGTGTAGTCAAGTGATCAAAAACTACTTTACCAACTAGGATAAAATTTTGGGCATCTTGTTAGACTGAGCTATATGTATATTTTTTAATATCCTGGCTGAAACGTCATTTTTCATTCACACGAATACGTGATGGTATGCACTGCACGGCTAATTCTATTCCAGATTCGGTAACTAAGAACATACAGAGTATTATTTGACTTTTCTATGCATTTGGAGGTGTTTGGACTCATGCTATCGCCTGTATCGCAGAAATGCAATCACAGAAAGTAACAACCATTTTGTTATCTTAGGAACTAAATAAAACATGTTTCTGTGCAGATTCATTGCATCCAACTCACCATCATAATACCGTTCTACAGACTTACTCGAGCAAAACGTATCACCATACGGTCTGGTAAGTGATACCTCTAACTCACTTAAGGCTCCATTCGTATTTAATGCTCTTTACTAGTAGTAAGTATTTACTGATTCTACGGAATTAAGCCGCGGAGTATGGGCCGAGAGCATTGAGGCTCTATGCTATTGCGACCGTCCTATCAGTACTCACCAATAAGAATTGGGCAATACATAACTCGGGGTAATAAAAGGTTTATGGCTCGTTGTCTCTGTTCATAGGAGTGAGTAATGTGGCAGCTTCTATACCCCAAAACAGCTATCCAAACTGTTGAAGTACGATCAGTAATTGATCTGTAGTTTAGGCAGTCTATAAATCTGCTAATGATGACTCGAAGATCTATTTAAACAAACATAAATTAAACCTCTAAGATAAAGAAGTGATTCGTTCACAAAGTAATTCTTTATAAATTGAGTTTATTGCTCTTTTTGGACATGAAAATGCGGAGGTGGTCCTACTTCATACATCGGTAAATAACTGAATATTTCCCCAACTATTGTTCATGAGAGGCACAATAAGTATCACACTCACTCGAGAGTAAAAGTTCCAATATATCATTCGTAAATTAGTGAAGTCCATCGATCATTGCAGTTCTTAATTAATCCGCGATTAATTACAGCATTTGTTATTAAACACAGTTTGTCATCAGACGAGTACACGATTGCTGAATTATCACAGTTCCACAGCCCTACTACCGTGCATAGTTTATCACTTTTCAAGTAGTTCTGCAGCCACAGTCCCGTAAATTTTCTAAGTCCACACATGCCTATCTCTTCAAATCACAAGATCGTAACGCGGCTTCAGACCGCCCAGTGTCACAACCTATCACCACCACGTCCAAGTTACGAGGCCCTTCCCAAGCGTTCGAAAGCATGCCCTCCCTGCTACCGAGATTGTATCCTCCCTTCCAAAATTTTATACATTTGAATATCACAGAATCAAATGCTTTGAGTTACGCTAACCAGTGAGTTTTATCCAAACTGCGAACGGCCATCGCGCAGCAGCCGCCTGTGTTTTTTAACTGTCCACGCCCCTCATTGCTGTGTCTCGCCATTTTTAGTCGCCTTTATGTACATAATAACTTCACTTTCTTCACTCCGTTTATGCATAATGTTTTTCTTCATTTTTTGTGCCATGCCTATGTTTTTATATTTCCCTATTTCTTCCTCCTTTCTATGTTTGTTGTTCTGTTAATGTATTGTATACTGTAGACTGAAGAGCGCCTCCAACGCTGCCAACCTGCCCCATAAGGGGCATAAATGACAATAAAGAAAAAAAAAATGATGTTATCACTTCATATACGGATGAGTATGTCGCAGGAAAGTTTTTTTTTATATAAAGAAATACAAAATTAAAAAAAAAAAAAAGAAACTATTGCGAAAGGACAAAGAAAAATTTAACAACGAAAACAACTGAAAGATTATGCATAAATTACGACAAAATAATATCTGTTACATATACTGAAGGAAGAATGGATGTTAAAAAGAAAGGAAAAAATCAGAAAATCATTTTGAATGTTAATAACTAAGAAAGGTGTATAATTAGACAGAAGAATAAGTTTTTTATATAAAGAAATACAAAATTTAAAAAAAAAGACACTATTGCGAAAGGACAAAGAAAAATTTAACAACGAAAACAACTGAAAGATTATGCATAAATTACGACAAAATAATATCTGTTACATATACTGAAGGAAGAATGGATGTTAAAAAGAAAGAAAAAAAAAAACAGAAAATCATTCTGAATGTTAATAACTAAGAAAGGTGTATAATTAGACAGAAGAATAAGGAAAATATAAGAAGACGTTGCACTAAATTATAAGAATATTCTAACAATAAGACAGCGGATTGGAGGAAGATCCTCCTTCAGATTAAACATTGAAGTTTAAATATTAGGTAGGACGCTAAAATGTTTCGCATAATATTCATAAGTAATACAAATAAAATTATAAAAAATTAAAATCACAATGGCCTGTTTTACGTCACACTTTTGAAAATCTTTATTAAATATTATATATGTTAATTTTTATATTTAATTTTATATTATTGGCCCTCTTTAGGTTACGGTAGTAACACTAAAAGTGGGCCTTTGCGATCGTCTTTTGACAGCTCGAAATTTAAATGAAAAATAACAGCTTAACCGTAAATCTGACACGAAAATTGAATAGACATATTTGTAGAGGAGAAAATTCTCAACAACTTTGCTCTCTTATATTTTTTTTTTAATATCTCGTAGCGTTTCAAAGATATTTGCAAAAATAACGGCGATTTTGGGATGTCTGTCTGTCTGTCCGTACTGTGTTCCCTATTTTTAAGACGAACCGTTCAACCGATCAGCACCAAATTTCATAGACATGATTGTAGGCCGCCAGAGACCAGAACCTCCCTTAATGTAATTGTAATTGCAAACGAACTGTTCATCTGACACGAAAATTGAATAACCTAATTGGTAGAGGAGAAAATTCTCTACAACTTAGCTCCATTGTGTTTTTTCATATCTCATATCGCTTGAGACATATTTGCAAAAATAACTGAGATTTGATACCCACCATTGAATTAACGAAAACCAGCCGTTCGGAGATGTCAGGTGGCATTCCTCGCCCAGAACTCTCTCTGGCATACGCCATCATGCGTTGCCTATTTGATGATTTTCTTATTGTAACTTACACGTTGTCATTTTAAAGCAATGGCGCTCTGAAGAATTAACAAAAACACATCGTTCTTCGTACGATAAATGATAATGTAGTGTCTACAAATGCCATATTAGCATCAGTTAACAGCGGCCATTAATAGTATTAGATTAAAGGAATCATCTTTTCATAGATAGCCGTAGAGTAGTGGGCAAGGCGTTGGACTATGAAGCTAGAGGGCGGTGGTTCGGAATCCGCCACTACCTAATTTTATTTCTTTAAAGATTATTATCTTGGTCCATAATGTTTGAAAAAACGTATAAAACTCCAAATCAAAAGTGAGCCGTAAAACACGTCATTGCGATTTCTTTTTAATTTTTTGTTCGAACTAGTCACAAAAATTTTAGGAAAACCTAAATCGGGCCTTAAAAGCGCCTAGGCGATTTTTTTCCCGGGATTCTATACAGTCAAAGAATTTCAATATTTCATCTGAAATACCTGGCCACGAAATTTATTGCCGGCCGCGGTGGCCGAGGGGACTGAGGCGCTCCAGTCACGGTCTGCACGGCCACTACGGTCGGGGGTTCGAATCCTCCCTCGGGCATGGATATTTGTGCCGTCCTTAGTCTTAGTTAGTTCATATGTAGTTTGTAAGTTTAGGGACTGATGATTCCGTAGTTAAGTCCCATAAGCTATACAAACATTTGAACATGAAATTTATTGTGTGTTGTTTTCCAATCCTCGTTTGTTCTTAGATTCAGGTGAGACTTTGAGAACGGAAAATAAACATCTTCAATGGAGTTCTCTAGGGTGGAATTCAAAAAAATGTTCAAATGTTTGTATAGGTATGAGACCAGTCTACAGTGCTCATTAGTACCTAGAAAATTAATTATGGTACCTAATTCTAAGGACAACACACACATCCATGACCGAGGGAGGACTCGAACCTCCGGCGGGGAGCAGACGCTGCAACAAGGCGCTCTGAGGGCATTCAAGTACTCAGCGTGTTGTGCGCTGAGACTATCATACCCCGATAATTGCTTGGTCGTGAATAAGACACGGGGTCACGGGCGAGACACTGAAATTAATCGTCACGGCGCGGCGCGGCGTCGGATGACTTCATCCCTCATTAATAAGGGAACAGGGCGCAGATGGGTCGCCACAATTACGGAGGATAATTAGCCACTGCCTCTCAAGCCGTATTACAGCCTGCAGACGCTAGCACGCGTGCCACGCAATATTCAGGACTTCTTGAGAGCCCACCGGATTGTGAAGCTGCCTTGGCCCCACTGTCCTCTCCATCAGTCGCCACCGGAAACGTCTGGTCTGGTGCTCGAATGGACTGACATTCCGCATGCTGCTACGCGATATTAACTCTGGAACTATGTAGAATAAGGACGGACTTCTAAACCGCAAATAAATGTATTATTTACTATGAGAACTTTATTTGAAATACACTATTCAAAACAATTACAGAATCAGGTGAGATATCATACAAAATATACACATGGTAACGTCTTTTATTTAGATATTTGTTACAATTGTAATTTATGTGTTATAGAGCACAATATTTCGCTGCCTATACTTCAGGTCTACATAGTGTTTACATAGAGTAGGCACCATGAGGCCAACATGCTAATAAGGTGTGTGATCATTTCAGACTGCCACTATAAGTAGTATAACAACCAGAGTTCGGGCCCATTGAGATTCTACCTGTGATGCATTGCGTGAGTACTGGTATCCCCACCATTACACGGCCGGCTGCGGTGGCCGAGGAGACTGAGGCGCTTCAGTCACGGTCTGCACGGCCACTACGGTCGGGGGTTCGAATCTCCCCTCGGGCATGGATATTTGTGCCGTCCTAGTTCATAAGTAGTTGATAAGTAGTTTGTAAGTTTAGGGACTGATGACCCCGTAGTTAAGTCCCATAAACTTAACAAACATTTGAACATTTGAACCATTACACGCTTGGTCACTTGCCCGACTGTTAATCAAAGGACGCCGCCACTCATTCTTCCCAGAAGGACAGAACAAACAATAGTGCACTTAGGGATGATTGTAAAAAAAATGTTCAAATGTTTGTATAGTCTATGGGACTTAACTACGGGGTCATCAGTCCCTAAACTTACAAACTACTTATGAACTACTTACGAACTAGGACGGCACAAATATCCATGCCCGAGGGGGGATTCGAACCCCCGACCGTAATGGCCGTGCAGACCGTGACTGGATCGCCTTAGTCCCCTCGACCACCGCGGCCGGCGATGATTGTCATCCAACATGTAATTGCACTTAATAACACAATGATGCTATTAAGGACAAATAACAAGTAACGTTCTCGTAAACAACAGGACCGCCGACGACGGCCGCACACTCGCCAGTTGTCCGCCCCCACTTCCACCTACCCCCGCCCCCACAACTGGTCACTTGTGCGAATGCCGCTCCTACAGCCTTCCTCTTAATTTTATGAAATTTGAATTTCAATTCAATTGTAACAACCTATGATTTTGACAGTAACAAGGGCAACTGCCTCCACAGGTGAGCACTTGCATGAGAACAGCCCTCGCCCCAGTGCTGACGCCGCTCCCATCTCTGTCCCACTTACAGCCTTAAATAATGCCGCCCCCGCGAACCCATGCCCTACCCCCACATTCATTTTTTTAAATTATTTTTCTTACAAAAGTTATTACTTATAGACGTACATGTTGTATTGCACCAACATTGGAAAAGAATGAGCCAATTTTTCTGTACTTCAGACAATAAAATTACTTGGAATAACACCGAACATGTATCCGAGAATTTCGTAAGCAAGTTTACCCTGCACGCCACCAGGCCATTCACCACCGCTCCTAATTATTTTTTAATCCTAATTTGTATATTATTTACGACTTCCTATGTTTTAATTAGAACATTTAAGACTAATGTTCTTTCTTTCGTAAATCGTTCGCTCCCTAAGGTGCATGTACAAAATAAATGTATCTCTTCGTTTAGGTGATGCTTCAACAGCAGACGAATGTGTTTAAACAAATAGTACTCGTTAGAATGTAATGGTAAAGATCACCACAAACTTGTGTGCGTCCATGTTAATGTGTTAGGACTGTGGTGTATTTATCTCGTCTTTTAGTGGTGTTTATGAATGGACTACTCTCGGTAGCGTAGCAGAGATGCTTTCAGTGGTAAATTATTGTTCTTAGGTTGAGAAGGATCGATTTCAATATATCTTACGGTTAGGTGAATTAAATCTGGGTAGTTACCCTCGTTGGGAGGAGTGTTTAATCGTTTCCTTAGTCTCTGGCGTTCGATAAATTTTTCTGGTGTTATATTAGTTCGAAATGGTATTATTTTTCCCAAGCACCTTTGGGAACGAACGATTTGTGTGGCCGTTGGCGGCACTCATGTTGTTTACGAGAACGTTAGTCATTATTTGTCCTTAAAAGCGTCATTGTCCTACTAACTGCAATTACATGTTAGATGATAATCATCCTTAAGTGCACTATTGTTTGTTCAGTCCTTCTGGGGCCGCTCGGGAGTAACCGAGCGGTCTGGAGTGCCACGTTACAGATCACGCAGCTTTCCGCATCGGGGGTTCAAAACCTCCCTCAGTCATGAATGCAAGTGATGTCCTAAGGTTAGTTTGATTTAGTTTAAGTAGTTTGTAAGTCTAGGGACTGATGACCAACATAGTTTGGTGCCATAGAATTACAAACATTTGAATTTTTGAGCTTCCGGGAAGGACGGGTGGCAGCATCCTTTGTTTAGCAGTTGGGCAAGTGGCCGAGCATGGAGGTGTGGGGGTACCGATACTCGGCCAATGGATCGTGGGTAGAATCACAGTTGGCCCGAACTCTGGTTGCTATACTACTATTATAGTAGCACTTACAGTATGTTAGCAATTCTATTCTTCTATTCTTCCACGAGTTCAATCGGGTTTAACTCCAAAATTCAAGCCGACCACTCCATACGTATAATTTCCTATACTTCCACCATGATGTCCACCAGTGCAGCTCTGAGGGGACAAACTTTATCATTCATCAGCGTGGGTCCCAGCAATATGTCGAACAATTTCGTCTGGACAACTCTGGGCAATCAAAGTGCCCAATCAAAGCGCCATACAGAATGACATAAAGGTCTGTAATAACGCCAATACTAACTCCTGCCCACATCATGTGGCGATGTTTTCTGTACATAAAAATGGGTTCCACGTTCCTTCTAGATGAGGGAACGACAATTTTCCGGCTGAACACATAATCTTATTTGTGAAAAGACCCTGGCACGTTCCATTAAGACTTCAATCCTGATGTTCCTTTCCCAGATTCTGCGGGCTAAACGGTGTCGTGGTTTTAATGGGACGCACAACATAGGCCTCCGTACTTAGAGGGCACATTCCCAAAGGCTATTTATGACTGTTTGTATTGATAATGCACATCATAACCTACGATCATCGCAGTGCAGTAGACATAAAATACAGCATGTCAATGGCAATAAAAGCAATACTGAAGACCAGACATTTGTTAACAAAGAATATTAATTTAATTGATGGGAAGTATGTTTTGAGGCACCTGTCTGTACTCTCTTGTACGGGAATGAATCGTTGATGATCAATAGTTCAGACAAGAAGAGTATACAAGTTTTTGAAATGTTGCACTCACGGTGAAAGCTGAAGATCAGATGGGTCTCTCGCGTAACCAATGGAGAGGAAATGAACAGAACTGTCAACGAATGAAATATCTTGATTAAAAGAGAGCGATTGGTAGAACAATTACCGAGGCATCAAGGAATCGTCCATTTAGTAATTTAGGGAACATAGTAGAATATCACTGAGGGAAACCAAACGACAAATGTAGTAAGAAACTTCAAACGGGTGTGGGTTGGCTATTTTATTCAAATATGAAGAGGCTTGCACAAAAGATTATGGCGTGGAAGGCTGCATCTAATCAGTCTGCGGATTGAAGACCACAACTACGACAACTACGACATCCTTGTTGTTGCATTTCGGAGGGTCAGCAGTGTACTTCATTCTTTTTGTCATTTTAGTTATTGGACAAACGAGTGTAGTGTGCGTGTGTATCTCTGGCAAGAGGAGTGTGAGTCTTGTCAGATAGACTAGGTGATTACCTACTTTCACATGGATAAGTTATACACGTTGATGTGACTAGGTTTCCTACATTAGTGTGCGCATTTTGTTTGTTTTGTGTTTCATCTACGTGTGTCAGCACGCAGCTTTGCGAGTGACCGATTGGAGTGCTGCACTTATGTTTTCGTTTTATCAGTCAAGTGACGCAACACACACTATAAAACAACGAAAAGATCTGAGTTAGTTGTATAGCCATCTTCCGCAGCTAGGGCCGAATTATTAGACTTGGAAATAGAAACGAAATTTTCATTTTCTTTCATCCACAGAGAGCTATTAAAAGTGTCATAGAATGAATCCATTTGCTATGTTTTGGAAATAAAAACTGCTTTTTCTTGATACACTGTAATAATTGTTTCTAAACGCGCATCGCCTTTCTTCTTTAGCACACTTCCGTGTGATGTAGAAATTACTGCTTTACCACATGTAGTATTTAGGGATTATTGATAGTTCATGTGTATTTTCTGTTGTATGTAAGTAGTCACAGTTCATCGTAAATTGGGTTTGGATTTTGTGGTTCTTCCCATATGATCACAGTCAGTATGTCGTAGCACAACTGTTTTCACATAAATTCATTGCTCTCTCTCTCTCTCTCTCTCTCTCTCTCTCTCTCTCTCTCTCTCTCTCTCTCTCTCTCTCTACACACACACACACACATATATATATATATATATATATCACTGCCAACCTGCTAGGCAACTGTGTCTTTGGGTCATTTCATTTGGTATATTTTCATTTTTAATTTGTTGAAGATGCGTTTCCAGATGAACGGAGTGTTTGTTGACTTACATGTCAGATGATGATGATGATGATGATGATCGTGTGGGACTTATGGCCATTAGACCCCATCTGGTGTTGTGTTCAGCCAGCACCGTCTGAAGAGAAGACCTGCGAACTGCCGTGCCACTTCACGCAGAGTAGGTCGCGATTGCGTAGTTCACTGGCTGGCCAATGGGGCACAGCCCACCACCTCGCATCGGCCAGCTAGTGAGCTACGCGATCGCAACCTACTCTGCATGACGTGGCATGGCAGCGCGCAGGCCTTCTCTTCAGACGGTGTTGGTTCAGCCTGCCCGGTGAAAATGTTTTTAGCTGACACTTCTTCGGAGCCTTGCGTGTAAATGATGAAGAAATGAAGATGAGCGCGACGGATCACCCAGTCCACGAGGGGAGGAAGTCTCCTATCGGGAAATGAAACTGGCAATCTACCACGCTACCCACTATATTATGGAGGCGGACTACGTGTCAGAGAGGAAGTGGGAGAGAGATGAGGAGTAGTTACACACACACACACACACACACACACACACACACACACACATATATATATATATATATATATATATATATATATATATATATATATATATATATATATAATGTGTGTGTGTGTGTCTGTCAGTGACTCCAATATCTGTCAGAGAGTGGATGGAAGTTTTGGTGTTCCGTTGTTTTTAGTTTCAATTTAGATGTTTCTCGAGAGTGAGGTGAAACGGCATTGTAGCACTTTATCTGTTAGGGTAAATAAAAATTTGTTTCATACCTGTTCTTGATCAGTCAACATTTTCTTACTGAGCTTTAGTGTCTTGTGAAAAATGTTCAAATGTTTGTATACCTAAAGGACCAACTTCTGAGATCACCTGCATCTAAATTAGCAAGGTACTATAACTAACTTTAAGGTATGCTAAGATCAATATATACCCTTGACAGAAAAACATCCAAACCCCCTATGGGGAGCCGCCATGCAGTCGGACAAGCCCCTAATCTACAGATCTCAATGAATTTGCCTTAAAAATGAGACAGGCGAGATAAATGATTACATTATAGCAAGAATTGCGTTTCAATTTTAAAAAAAATGATAACCAAAGTAGTTTCCTCCCTAAGCATAATTATGAGGATCAATAGTTAAATATTTAGGCATTCCTCACAACAAACACAAATGCTACAATCTGATACTCTCTGTTCTATCATACCTGAACAAAATGTGAAGGAATGTCACCTGTTTGTAGTGTTTGCGTGCCGACCTCTAATGCGCTACTGCCTGAATAGTCGCTTTACCCCTGATCTTGGGGAACATATGACAGATGGTGCTACTCATACAATGAGGCACTACAGAAGACGTATGACTATTAATAGTTACATTTAAAACCCTTCAAATGACGGCACTCCCCTATATAATGTTGTTCGGTACTCTATACACTTCTAGAAATATTTGATCTTATACATTTTACATAGACGTAGGGTGATTTTTACACCACCTACAATAAGAAATGTGTAATGAACCTTTCGCTAATCTTGCTGTACACGAGGCTTGATGCTAAATTTCATGTTCTGTTGTGGACCAATTATGTTGACGGATGTAATATTAAATAACTTTTATTGAAAATTAGCTTTTGGGGCGGCGGCTACGACATTGTAACTGACTGGCTGGTGGTCATGAGACAGCGGGCCGTGCCCCAGGGGCTAGCCAGTCGGCCAGTCAGCTACACTATAGCAGGCTCCGTCCCCGAAATTTTGAACGGTTGTAGCTGCCAAACTAAACGTGATAAAAATGTCATTCAAAATTTTTTGTACACAGCTAGTGTCAAAAATTTCAGTGCATTATAGAAACAACCTTTGTTCCTTCGAAAAACTTACGGGTATGCTGCCAGGTACCAAAATCGACGACGGCCGATATTTCGGCAGGAGACCTCCCTGCCATTTTCAAGGCGAAACTGAAGGAAGCAATGTGCAACCATCTTTAAAACCTCGGTTTTCAATGAGTAAACAAGAAAGACAATACACACCGAGTAAATAAGCACACAGCGCCGACACGAGCAAAGATGAAACCGGTCAGAATATCGATAATAAACATCAGTTCTCGACAGGTGAGGTCGGATTAGTTTTGTCCCTCTGTTTTTTGACAAGTGGGATCCTGCTGTCTCACTTGTCAAAAACAGAGGGACAAAACTAATCCGACCTCACCTGTGGAGAACTGATGTTTGTTATCGATATTCTGACCGGTTTCATCCTTGGTCCTTTCGGCGCTGTGTGCTTGCTTGCTCGGTGTGTGTTGTCTTTCTTGTTTACTCATTGAAAACCGAGGTTTTAAAGATGGTTGCACATTGCTTCCTTACTGCAGTTTCGCCTTGAAAATGGCAGGGAGGTCTCCTGCCGAAATATCGGCCGTCGTAGATTTTGGTACCTGGCAGCATACCCTTAAGTTTTTCGAAGTTGTTATTCGCCAGGAGAAATTAAGGAATCACAACCTTTGTTCCATTTGAAAAATTGTATGTTTTCATAAAAAATTACACTTTCTAGGTATTTTTACAATCTGTATATTGGCTAACAATAAGAGTTCAAATGTTCAAATGTTTGTTTAGTCTATGGGACTTAACTACGGGGTCATCAGTCCCTAAACTTACAAACTACTTATGAACAACTTACAAACTAGGACGGCGCAAATATCCATGCCTGAGGGGGGATTCGAACCCCCGACCGTAGTGGCTGTGCAGACCGTGACTGGAGCGCCTTAGTCTCCTCGGCCACCGCGGCCGGCACAATAAGAGTCATTGACTACCAATGTATTCTGTGAAAACTGCACATCAATCGCACTTTTCGTTTTTGCAATATCTGCGGTGTAAGTGTTAGGTGATTCACCCTGTATATCAGAAAAACACATACGCTAGGTTTGTACGATATACGGTTTACGGATGTCAACTGATAAATGCCGAGACCTATAATAAAAAAAGAATAAAGCGATCAGTTTTGAACTTTAGTTAAATGAAAACAAAATTTGCAGCGAAGTTCGCATTTATTATCACGAACCATTCCTCCTTATTGCGAACGTTCCGTTTTCCTCCAAATCCCAACATTCAGGAATGTCTTGCGTCCTACTATTACCTGCCGTTAAACGCTCTTTGTTTTTAACTTCTTTTGCAAAACCAATTGAAACTTTTGCCATTCTTGCGTCATTGTTTAGGTGCTAATTATTAACTTCTAGTTTCACGATGGCTGTTGTTGTTGTTGTGGTCTTCAGTCCTGAGCAAGCCTCTTCAACTCCACATAATAACGGCAACCTACATCTGCCTGAATCTGCTTACTGTATCCATCTCTTGGTCTTCCCCTGCGATTTTTACCCCACACACTTCCCTCCAATGCTAAATTCACGATTCCTTGATATGTAAGACTGTGTCCTACCAATCGATCCCTTCTTTTAGTCAAGGTATGCCAGAAATTCATTTTCTCCCCAATTCTGTTCAGTACCCCCATTAGTTACGTGATACATCCACCTAATCTTCAGCATTTTTCTGTAGCACCACATTTCGAAAGCCTCTATCCTCTTCTTGTCCGCACTGTTTATCGTTTTTTCACTCCCATGTAAGGCAACACTCCACAAAAATCCTTGAGAAAGGACTTCCTTAGGCTTAATTCAATATTTGAGGGTAACAAATTTCTCTTTTTCAAGAACGCTTTTCTACCAATTGCTAGTCTGCATTTTATATCCTCTGTACTACCACCATCATTTGTTATTTTACTGCCCAAGTAACAAAAATCATACCTCCTTTATTGTTTCGTTACCTAATCGAATTCCTTCAGCATCAACTGATTTTCTCAGACTGCGCTCCATTACGCTTGTTTTGCTCTTGTTAATGTTCATTTTATATGCTCCTTTCAACACACTGTCCATTCCGTTCAGCTGCTCTTCCAGGTCCATTGCTGTCTCTGAAAGAATTAGTATGTCGTCGTCAAAGCGCAGTGTTTTTATTTCTTCGCCCTGAACTTTAATTCCTTTTCCAAATTTCTCCTTGCTTTTCTTTATAGCTTGTCCAATGTACAAATTGAATAACATTGGAGAAAGGCTACAACCCTGTCTTACTCCCTTCCCAACCACTGCATCCATTTCATGCCTTTCAACTCTGACAACTGGTGTCTGGTTTTTGTACAAGTTGTAAATAACCTTACGCTCCCTATATTTTACTCATGCTTGCTTCAGAACGTGAAAGAGTTTATTCCTATCAACATTGTCAAAAGCCTTCTCCAAATCTGCAAAATCTAGACATGTAGGTTTGCCTTTCCTTTATCTTCTACGATAAGCCATATAGTGAGTATTGCCTCCCGTGTTCCTACATATCTCCTGGAGCCAAACTGATTTTCCCCGGGGTCGGCTTCTACCAGCTTTTCCATCCTGTAAATACCACGCGTGTCCAGAAAATAAGTTCCGTTTCGTTATATAAAACGAACTGGTACAGATACAGAAAAAAAAATATTGATTGTACAAAAATCTACAAATGTTAAACTATTTTTCTACATAGCTTCCAAAATTTTGTAGGCAATTGCCATAGCATGGCACAAGGTTTTGTGTGCTTTTTTTTTTTTTTTTTTTTTTTTTTTTTTTTAATAGAATGTAGCCTCGTGTGTATTCAACCATGTGGCAACATGTTCTTTCAGCTCGTCATTATCATTAAAGTGTTATCCACCAAGGTCTTTAGAAGAGGATTACTGTCAATTTATTTTTTTTTATTTTTTTTTTTTTTACGAAAATTCCTGACTTCACACATCGAATGTGACTAAACAATTCTTACGGAGATTTCAATGGGACCTGTTTGACCATCCTCCATACAGCTCGGACCTCTCTCCTAGCGACTTTCATGTCTTCTTACACCTAAAATCTGTCCTTGATGGTCAACACTTTAACGATGATAAAGAGCTGTTACCACATGCTTGAATACACAGGTGGCAACCGTCTGTGAAGGATGCATACAAAAACTTGTGGCACGCTATGACACAAGTGCCTACAAAATTTCAGCAGTTATGTGGAAAAGTAATTTAAGAGTTGTAGAATTTTGTGCAATAAAAATTTCTTCTGTATCTGTGTACAGTTTCATTTTTATTACCAAACAGAACTTACTTTCTGGACGCGCCTCGTAATTCGTGTTACGATGACTAGGTGGATGTAAAATCGGTCCTATTATGTCTACGCTTCAAAGTTAACCAGACACACAAAATATCAACCCAAATCGCCAACATACACTAGCTATGTGCTATTGGAAGTAAAATTTCACTTGACGCGCAGTTGTAGGCAGTTGGCCTGTCGCAGCAAGTGGATGTGGAACCAGCTGCGGCTATCTGCTAGTGAGAGTGTGCTCGCTAGCGGAGTGACTGCCAGCACAAGGCAATAAAACCTCAGCCAGAGGCTTTGAGAGCGGTGCGCTGTCTGGGAGTCGATACGGCAGCCTCCTGCCACAGCGACTGCGACACCGCTGTCACTCACTACCCCCCCCCCCCCCCCAACACACAGTCACACACACACAAACACACACAGTCACGCCGGTTGGATGCCAGCCACAGCGCTCCCCTAATTGCGCGAGAGGCCGCCAGATGGAGCCACAGAGTAATTGCCCGTTCGTAACATAAACGACACCTCGGTACTACTGTATACGTCGCGAACCCGTCAGGCTTACGACATTTTGCGTATGCCCTTTGTCACGCCAACATCCGTCGCGCCATACACTTTAGCCGGCGTCACATGAATAGCTATATCGAAGCTGGATGACAGTATTTTATTATCTACACTGCACAGAACGACAGTGGTTCGAAATTCGTAAACTTTGTCAGAAAATTGGACTGTCGACTTGTCTGCGCTGCAGGTCGCTAATTTCCCCTTCAACATCCATTACCTGCAGACACGGATGAGGAGAAGTTCGATATCAATTTTATATGAATACACCAAATGTAATGTGCAGCATTGGTCGTTACTAGAGCCGTAGTGGAGTGGCCGAGCGGTCAAGGGGGCCTCGCTGCGGAGCATGGGTGTGTGTGGGTGTGTTGTCCTTCACTTAGTTTACCTAGGTTTCAGTAGTTTGTAAGCTATGGACTGATGGCCATGCAGTTTGGTCCGATAGATTCACAAACATTTGGAAATTTGATTTGTCGTTACTAGAAGCTTTATTACTGTAGCAGCAGATCAATTTCGATGATTTTCAGTGCACCTTCAAGCAGGCATTGGGTATGAAATCATAAACAAGTTGAAATAACATATACAGTCCTAGGAGTTAAGATGTAATGCTATGCTATTCTTGCAATCCATCTTAACTCCTAGCACTGCAATGTTCGGAAATTCATTTCCAGCGTACCAGAGTCGTATATGTTATTTAAACTTGTATTATGATTTCATTAACAATGTCTGCTTGAACATGCAATGAAAATGGTCACTATGTGATCGAATTCGATCTGCTGCTACACTAATAAAGTTTCTGGTAACGACCAATACTGCTTATCACATTTTGTTGATTCATCTTTCAAATGTTTGTTAAGCCTAAGGGACTTATCTGCGGTGTCATCAGTCCCTAAACCTACAAACTACTTATGAACTACCTTATACTAAAGATGCCACAAACATCCATGCCCGAGGGAGGATTCGAACCTCCGACGTGGGAGGCCTCGCGATCCGTAGAGGTAGATCTAGGCTTTGCTGTCGTTATCCCGGTTCGTTGTTCATTGTTCGTTAAATATTAGGCTCAACTTTTTATTACAGCAGGGAGCACTTAGCCACGGCGCCAGGCAACCACTCGGCTACTCCCGCGCGGCTATTCATCTTTGTGTGGTCGTTGAACACAATCTTCCTGAAAATGGAATGAAATCTCCACTTTCATATGGTGAATGTAAAAAAAAATGCCATGCAAACAATACAGTGGTACAGGACTATCTGTCCGGATTGCATGTGTCCCACACAATTGCACGAATCACGAAGACGCTTCTGAAGGACAGAGAACTTGAAAGTCAAAGCGATAGCAAGAAAGATGAGTGCAACCGACAGACAACACGAAGAAGTTGTCCTGGCTACGAAGTTAATGCCTACACACTGTGGTAGACACATATTGCCAAGGCAAATGGAATCAGGCAGACGAGTGTCGTTCACATCGTTAGCATCAAGTTCCTCTCCTATCATCTGTTACTACATCAGGCACTACAGTAAGTTATGCTCTGATACAGACGACGTAACCTGTTGGAGAGTGTGTAGTTACCCACGATTTAATGATTTTTTTGTCTTTTTTTTCTCTTTCTTTTTTTTAATACTGCTGTTTATCTACATCTACATTTACACAGATACTCCACAAATCACATTTATGTGCATGGCAGGGGGTTCATTAACTACTTTCATAACCTTTCTCTAGCGTTCCTACGTCGTTCCGTTTTCGATCTGATTTATCTTATTTTTTTGAGATAGTCATGTCTCCGTATGTAGGTGGGTGCTGGCAAAATATGATTTCCACCTCAAATCGTGCAAATGTCCGTGACGCTTTCCCCACTGTAACGTGATAAAACGAGCTGCCCTTCTCTGAACCTTCTCAATATCTTCCGTCAGTCCCACCTGGTGAGGGCCCCGCACTGCGCAACAGTACTCCAGGAGAGGACGCACAAGTGTGTTGTAGGCAGTCTCTTAGGTAGATCTCTTAAATATTCGAAGCATTCTGTCAATGAAACGTTACCCTTGGTTCGCCTTCCCTACTATAGTTTCTATGTGATCTCTCCAGTCTGTTGTTTGTAATTGTAACTCCTAGGTATTTGGTAGAACTTGCGACCTTAAGATTTGACTGATTTATCTTGTAATTGAAGTTCAACGGTTTCTTTTAGTATGTGTATTACTGCACACTCTTCATTATTTAGTGTTAATTGCCAATTTTCGCACCAAGTAGACATTTTGTCTAAATCGCTTTGCAGTTGCTTTTGATCCTCTGTTGACTTCACTAACCGATAAACGACAGCATCATCCGCGAACAGTCTAAGGGAGCTATTCAGATTGTCTCCTAAATCGTTTATAAAGACTAGTGAACTTATAACGCTTCTCTGGGGTACGCTGGTTTTCACTTCTGTTTTACTCCATGACTTACCGTCAATTACTACGAACTGTGTCGTTTCTGATAGGAAACTGGTGTCCAATCGGACAATTGGGGCGATATTCTATAAACTCACAATTTCATTAGAAGTCGCTTGTGAGGTACAGTGTCAAAAGCCTTCCAGAAATCCAGAAATATGAAATCGATTTGAGATCCCTTGTCGATGGCACTTATCACTTCATGTGAATAAAGGGCAAGTTGTGTTGGGCAAGCTGTGTTTCTCAAGAGCGATACTTTCTGAATCCGTGTTGACTACTGGTTAATAGGTCTTTCTCTTCGAGGTAGTTCATAATGTTCGAACAAAGTATATGTTCAAAATTCTACTGCAAATCGACGTCAATGAGATAGACCTGTAATTTTGGGGATCGCTCCTATTGCCTTTCTTGAATATTGGAGCGACTTGGGCAACTTTCCAGTCTTTGGGTACGGATCTTTCGCTGAGTGATCGGTTGTATATGATAGCTAAGTATGGAGCTATTGTATCGGCAGACTCTGAGAGGAATCAGGTTGGTATACAATCTGGCCCGGAAGATTTGTTTGTGTTTAGTGACTTAAGCTATTTTACTACTCCAGAAATACCTACTTCTAAATTTCGCATTCTGGTTCAAACGTTTTTAAGGCTTAAGGGATTTTATTGCGGGTCATCAGTCCCTAAACTTACAATCTACTCATGAACTAGCTTATACTAAAGACGACACAAACATCCATGCCCGAGAGGGGATTCGAACCACCGACGGCGGACTTCCGCGCGCACCGCATACGGCGCTCCAGCACGCGCGGCTAATCCGCCGCACCTCGCATGCTGGATGCTGTGCTTGGTTCGAATTCTGAAGTGTTCACTTCGTCCTCCTTGTTGAACGAATTTCGGAAAGCTGTGTTTACCAATTCTGCTTTAGCTGTACTGTCGTTGGTAGTACTACCATGTTTTGCCGCTAGTGTACTTCACATATGACCAGAATTTCTTTGGATTTTCTGCAAGATTACGAGACAGGATTTCGTTGCGAAATCTTTGCCTTAGGTGAGGCAAAAGAGAAAGTTCGCAGTGACCTTCTCGGGTATCGCTTGAGGGGAGGCAGGAATCGGCCAATGGCAGGTTTCTTCCTCGCGTTTTCAAAAGTAGCGGTACATTGGCCTTAGGAGATGCCTTCTTTGGCTGAGTTAGTTTGGGGGCCCGAGGGAACACGACGTGCTGTGCTCGACTGCTGTAAATGTATGTGGCGTGAAACTTGTTAAAAAAATTATGACTAGGAGACCTGTTAATTATAGAGCCTCGAAACTATCTTTGGTTAGTAATTACAGAAAATAACCTCCAAAAAAAAAAAAAAATCACACTCGCTCATTTTCATAGTGGGGGAACAGAGGGCAAAAGAAGTGCGACAATCATAAATAAAATAATTAACGTATTTCCAGATCTAGCTGGCCAGAGGAGTTGATCAGCGTAACAGCACGCAATTAATCTCCATAAAACTGTCATTGTGGTTTGATTTACTATGAAACTAGTCCACAGGGCTTATTTGGAGCGTAGTGCAGTACCGCTTCAAGAGTTCAAAGCCATTCCACAAAATGTCCACTTGCTCCGGAGCAGGAGATTTTTTTCGTGGGTTTTCAGCCCTCCAGTTTCGAACTCCCTTTGGAGTGATCACACATACATGAATAACATGGGAAAGGATTCCGCTGAAATATCTCCGTACCCCTCCTTCCCCCCCCCCCCTAAGCCCCCTCCCCCAACGGTTGTCTACGTGCGACCCATGCACCTCAGCTCGTCAGAAACTTACCTGCAAGCGATTCCGACCCCATGTATCTCTACTAGCGCCTTAGCGTATGCAACCCAACTGATGTTCTATTAGGTTAACTAACATCAATCAACCGCTAATGAAGACGCAGAACGAGATTTCGGTGATTGGATGCCGAGGGAGGAAGGAAAGAAGCTTAGGGTTTAACGTCCAGTTGACCGCTTGGTCATTAGAGATGGAGCTAACGCTCGAAGTTATGGGTGAGGACGGGGAAGGAAATCGGCCTTGCCATGTCAAAGGAACCATCCCGGCATTTCCTTGGGGTACTTTAGGAAAATCACTGAAAATCTGGATGGCTGGAGGAGAACTTGAACAACCGTCGTCGCGAATGCGGCTCCGGTGCGTCACCACTGCGCCACCTCGCTCGATCCAACGGAAGAGCCGCTCAGTAGCGGATACACCGGATTCCGCTAAGTCATAGGAGTTAAGCGCTGTCGGGCTTGTCTAGCATGCGTAATCATCAGGACCTGGCAAGAGCTGTTGACAAACGTGGTGGCCTTATAAGGCCAACTGAAGCGCTACTCGACTGAGAAATAGTGACTCCGGAAAAAAAAAAAAAAAAAAAAAAAAAAAAAAAAAAAAAAAAAAAAAAAAAAAAAAAAAAAAAAAACGAGACATCGATCAGCACGCCCCTCTGTATACGACATCCGTCCACGGCCTCGGACAAAGGATGACACGGCTGCCGGTCGGAACCTGTTGAGCCTTTGAGGTGTGCAGAACGAATTAGGGTTTAGTTTCATTCTGGTTGCTTGGTGTAAAAATTTGCTTGCAGTTTACGATAGGTGAGAGCTCAGTGTAGGAGCGCCGATAACACCGAGCCTAATGCTGGTATGAGTGGGGCTCTGATGCACGCTTTGCTGTTTAATTGATAAGTATTTCAGTTCTCACCGTTTCGTGATACAGGATCGCTGCGAACGTCCAAGCGAACACCTGCTTATTGGTAACATACGGTGCTATATCAGGTCTCCGTGTAGCCCACATTTTTGACACTGTCCGGGACAGTGATTTTTACCTCTCCATTTAAATCTCTTCTTCAGTATTCTGTCTGTGTTCGTCCTCTCTTGTCCTCCGATTGCAGGTTTCCATGTGTTTCCGTGTGGTTGATTTTTCCTATTTTTAGTCTCACGGTCGGTCAACCACAGAAATCGGCTTTCACATTACATTTCTTGTCGTTGCTCGGTGACTTTGTGTCATTGTCACTTTTTGTATTGTCTCTTGTTGACTTTGTCGTCCTTATCCTGACTCGGGAATATTACCCCCTCTAGCTGTTCTCTACTCTGTGTTCTTTTACACGTTCACGCCTCTTCTTGTGACGCCCAATGATGGAATGGGGAACTGATGACCTCCGCAGTTTTTGTCCCCCTAAAACATCCTAACACCACCAACCACAAAACACTAATATAGTAGTACGTTAAAAGCTTGTAGAGTTGTTCATTTTTCTGTTTGTAGTACGTACTTCAACAAAATTAAATACACTGACTGTTCCGTCGGTTCTTGACAGAACAATTTATACACTTTGATCGAAACACACGAGATAAAAATCAATACATTTCGAACAAGGAGGCCACATGGGTATCTAATTTTAGAATACTTTTTTATATTATAGTATGTGAAGTTCAGAACTTAAATAACAATCACCCACAGCCATTCTACGCTACTCTAAAAAATTCTAGACAAAATCGACTTTGCAGTATTGCAAGTACACGTAGATACTAATAATTAAAAAAGCAGCAGCATCTGTCGTTTGTAGCTCAGGTGGTAGCATTGTGAACTCACAACCGTACAGTCCGTATCGCTGTGACAGATCTTTTCCTTGTTTTCGAATTCATTTATATAAAACGTTTTTAGGATTTCTAATTCCACATGTTGAGTCAGTTTTTATTTATGAGTATGTAGATAATCTGAACATCTTGTCGCCTAAAATGATGGTTCATTAGGTTATCTGCCTTTGAAAGCCGTTACTAGCTATGGAGATTTTCCAAAAACTGCGTCGTAGCTCTTCACAAACTGAACAATTAATGACTACCGTCGTCAACTATTAGTGAAGCCACTACTGAAAAAAATGTAACATGTTTTTTCATTGAAATTGTCACTATTAACAAACTTCTAAAAAATACAGAAATGTTCAAATGTTTTTTAAGCTTATGGGACTTAACTACGGGGTCATCAGTCCTTAAACTTACAAACTACTTATCAACTACCTTATACTAAGGACGGCACAAATATCCACGCCCGAGGGGGGATTCGAACCCCCGACCGTAGTGGCCGTGAAGACCGTGACTGGAGCGCCTCAGTCCCCTCGGCCACCGCGGCCGGCTAAAATATAGAAAATTACGTGCATTTTTCGTAAAAATGACTGCTGGATATGGATATTAAAATTGTTTAAGCATTCTAATGCAACAAAGAAGAAAAAAATCAGTTATGGCAGGATTCGAACCACCTACTCTATAGTTGAGAGGCCAGAGCGCTACCAGCTGAGCTACACTAACAGATGTTGCAACTGCCTTAATTATTGATACTTACGTGTACTGGCAAAACTTCAAAGTCGATTTTCTCGAGAATGTTTGAGAGTTACGTGTTATTTGACTTCTTAACTTCACGTACCATAAATATCAAAATATTTTAAAATTCGATACCCATGTGGTCTCCTAGTAAGATAAATATTTTGCAAATTGTGACTTGTAAATTCTTTTAAACTATAACCCTGACTGCATTATGAGTCCTAAACAGTTCCTATTTTAAATTTATGTACGTCCTTTATTGATCATATCATTCAGAAATTTCATACAATTTTGCCTGGTAACTAATGCACTGTCGTAATAATCCTGTACATCTAAAACGCACATAGTCTGCAGTGTAACAAATTTTTCAAAACAAAAGTTGAGTTCGTTAAAAAGTTTTGAATAAAATTTCTTCATGCCAAAACTTCTCCTACCATTTTGCATCACCGAGAAATGTATTTAAGAGGACGGTATTCAAATCCACTTCCAGACATCCAGATTTATGATTTCCGTGATTTCTCTAAATTACTCCAGGTGGTTGCCCGGATAGTGTCTTTGAAAGAACACGCCCATATTCCTTCCACATCCTTACCCAAACCTCCGGGCGTGAGCTCCGTCTATAATGACCACTCTCCGTTTCGATCAACCCAGATTTACAACCGAAAGTTCTATTTTGTAGCTTTAATATTATGCAGATTGTATATTATGCATCGTCCTGTAATCGTTTGTTGGTGTACTTACAAGGCACGTGCACGTCCATTACTTTCAGCTTTCACATGGGAGAGTACGGAGTTTGCTTCCCTACAGATTCAAATGGACCGCGGCGGAATAGCCATGCGCACTAAGGCCCCGTGCTACGGTACGCGCGGCCGTTCGCGGTGGCATTGGTGTATGTCTTGTCATTAGGTTAGTTTTAGATTAAGTAGTTTGTAAACATAGGGAGTAATAACTATGCAGTTAAGTCCCATAGATTTATAAACATTTGAGCATTTTGATTTGATGCCAAGGGCATAGTCCGGTTGTCCATACAGTAACGAACTCGATTTCCTCTGCGAAACATAAACAGCCCATAGGAAGACGTAGTTTCATTTCTACCATTCCTATCACCCAACTTTCCTGTCTGAAATGGTTTCCTCCGCCACCCATAGGGGAAAAACTACGTGATTTCAATACTGGTCAAAGCAGTTCTTCGATTTGAAGTTTCTCCGGTAGTAGCCGGTAGCAAACATTCTGTCAAAATGACACAGTTTTGTGTCCGATACCTGTTATTACACGGACTAACGGTTTCTGGGATAGCGTCATAAAGGAAGCGAAGGAAATAAAACTTTATGATAACACTCTGCATAAATACGGTGGCTGCACCTGAGCACGGCTTGGGACCCGGCCATCGGAAGTCGATGGGAATTGAACACCGGTGACGCTACAAAAGGCATCACACATATTTAAGAACGGCTGCAGTAATGCGACTGCTATTCCCTGGAATAGAGACAAATTCTGAGGAGCGTTTGGCTGAAAGCTTGCGAATTTTAAATCGTTTGGCCTAAAACTTGTGTATTTCAAATTGCTTGGAATGAGCAGAAACACAAGAGTATGCGCGAAAATGTTATTTATAGATATACAAGGTGGTCACATAAAACGTGCAGCGCGTATATTGCAGAAATGAAAGTGCTGCTGCAGTGCGTGCGACCGTTTCCCGTCGGGGGTTAGAGTCCTCCCTCGGGAATGGGTGTTTGTGTTGTCCTTAGGTTAGTTTAACTTAGTTTAAGTAGTTTGTAAGCTACGCACTAATTACCACGCAGTTAAGTCCGATATATTTACAAACATTTGAACATTATGAATGTACTTTTGATGTGTGGTTTTGACAGGATGGATTCGTTGTCAGAGATGAGTACTGTTAGCCAATAATGCCTTTCCACAATGTTATTCAATTTGTACATTTAGCAAGCTATAAAGGAAAGCAAGTAGAAATTTGGAGAAGGAATTAAAGTTCAGGGTGAAGAAATAAAAACTTTGCGTTTTGCTGATGACTTAGTAATTCTGTCAGAGACAGCACAGGACTAGGAGGAACAGTTGAACGGAATGGACAGTGTGTTAACAGGAGCATATAAGATGAACATTAGCAAGAGCAAAACAAAGGTTATGGAATTCAGTCTTAGAAAATCAGGCAACGCTGAAGAAATTAAATTAGGTAACGAATCATTAGACGTGGTAAATGAGTTTTGTTACTTGGGCAGTAAAATAACATATGATGGTCGCAGTATAGAGGATATAAAATGCTGAATGACAATAGGAAGAAAAGAGTTTTTGAAAAGGAGAAATTTGTTAACACCGAATATTAAATTAAGCACAAGGAAGTCCTTTCTGAAGGCATTTGTGTGAAGTGTTGCCTTGTATGGGAGTGAAACATGGATGATAAATACTGCGGACAGGAAGAGGATAGAGGCTTTGAAATGTGGTGTTAAAGAAGAATGCTGAAGATTAGGTGGGTGGATCGCGTAATTAATGAGGAGGTACTGAACATAATTGGGAAGAAAAGGAATTTCTGGCATACCTTGAGTAAAAGGAGGGACTGATTGGTGGACATCAAGGAATCGTGAATTTAGCATTGGAGGGAAGTGTGTGAGGTAAAAATCGCAGAGAGAGACCAAGAGATGAATATAGTAAACAAATTCAAGTGGATGTGGGTTGCCGTTCTTATGAGAAGATGCAGAGGCTTGCTCAGGATAGAGTATGGTGGAGAGCTGCATCAAACCAGTCCCCGGATTGAAGACCACAACAACAACAACAACAGCCAATAAAAGTATTTTAATAAAACATAAACATCTATTATTTCGGAAAGCATACATGTTTTAATTGGAACAATGCCTATTGATACTAACAAGCTACAAGTAAGGTAAATTAGAATGCAAGTGGCGTTTGTTGCTAGAGTCTAGTGCAATTCTAACGAGAGATATCGTATTTTGAAACGTTCACACCGCGTAGTTGCTAGGTATGGTAGCATAAATCGTGCTTGTGTGTTTCTTCAGTGCATTGAGACATGCTAGTTAGTTAGTGTTTGAGAGTGCAAGCAGTATGTTGTGAGTGGACGATGGAATTTGGAAGAAACCGACATGCCCATGGTGTATGGAGAGTGTGGGAAGACTGCAGTTCGTCACCTATCTCGGTAATTATTTCTCAATATGTTCAGACAGTTACGTGAATGTGGTAGTGCAACACGTAGACAACGTAACAGAAGTGACGACAGAAGTGGGGGACATAAATGTTTAGGCTGCTGTTGCAGTTGATCCGCACGCCAGTTCTTGCAGAACATCATCAAAATGTTCAAATGTTTGTTTAGCTTAAGGAACTAAACTGCGGGGTCATCAGTCCCTAAACTTAAAAACTACTTATGAACTCCCTTATACTAAAGACGACACTAACATCCATGCCCAGGGGGAGATTCGAACCCCCGACCGTAGCGGTCGTGCAGACTGTAACTGGCGCGACGCAGATCGCTCGGCCACTGCGGTCGGCCCAGAACATGATGAAGTGGTATGAGCTAGACAAGAGTCCTACGTATCTCCATCGTGATCGGTTCCATCCCTACAACAGCTCTCTATATTAAGAGCAGCATGGGAAAGACCATGATGATGGTGTTAACTTCAGTACATGGGCATTACGGCAGAATATTCCACATGGTTAATCTATTTTATATAGTGTGAAACCACATTTACCAATCGTGGTCAGGTAACTCACCAAATCATGCATTATTCAAAACATGTTTGTATAGCTTATGGGACTTAACTACGAGGTCATGTCCCTAAACTTACAAACTACTTATGAACTAGCTAATACTAAGGACGGCACAAATATCCATGCCCAAGGGGGGATTCGAACCCCCGACCATAGTGGCCGTGCAGACCGTGACTGGAGCGCCTCAGTCCCCTCGGCCACCGCGGCCGGCGATGCATTTTTGGTCTGCTGACAATCCCCGCTGATTTCCTCAAGTGAACCGTCAGTTTCCATATAAATATTGAAACGTGTAAAAAAAAAAAAAAAATCTAATATGGTGCCTTCTGTTTTGTGTCGAGTAACTTGCTTGCAAGAAAATGTATAATATTGCTTCTACTGTGTGTATCGATATTCGATATGTGTACTTAAGACTGTGAAGTTTCATCTTTGGCAAAGATTATACATTTTCTTGCAAGCAAGTTACTCGACACAAAACAGGGGGCACAATATTAGACATTTTCTTACTTCTTTTTATGGACACGTTTCTTTGTCGAGTAACTTGCTTGCAAGAAAATGTATAATATTGCTTCTACTGTGTGTATCGATATGTGTACTTAACTCTGTGAATTTTCATCGTTGGCAAAGATCATGTATCGCATAGCATTGTAGCTCGCGCAGAGAGAGAATGGGACATGTGGTTTAGCTCGCTTAGAGAACGGTTGAGTTGTGTGTATGGCTCCGATGTAGAGCAGAGGCTGCTGTGCCAGCAAGTTGATTTGATTGTATTTGGAATATATATTGTATTTTTTATTACTATCAAAACGTTGTACCACCGCTGGAATGAAGGTAATTGCATTTGATGTCATTAGGAAAAAGTTGTATTATGTGGGTAATGTAATGGTGATTATTAATAATAAGTAACAAAGTTGACCTTTCTTTCCTGTTTCATTTACGTAGTTAGTAGATTAACCTACTTCCTTTATTTGATAATTGGTTATTTGTGGATTTAAAGTGCAGTATTGATTTTGGTAATCTTGTTGAACAGATTTCGTTATTGTGCCATAGTAAATGATTGTTATAACACCCTGATCCATACCTATTCCTGTAGTTTCCTTTTCATGTTATTAACAGTTTTTGGTATTATATTTTAAAAGAGGCAGGTAACAGACAAGAATTAAACGAAACAGCTACAGTGTACGACAGACTAGGAAGGGTAAAAGATTTACAAAGTAACTGATAAGGCCGTGGTAAAGTCTTACTCTTGATGTTCAAAAACTATAAAAGTTTTAGAGAGCCCCTGGCACGATGAATGTTTGTGTCCCGTTGTACTTTCTAGAGACTTCGTATCGGTGCAGCACCATACAGAAGATCTACAGATATAAGATGGGTTTCATGGTTGGTATTACATCTTTCCTGTATTACTTCTTCCAAGCATATCACATTTTCAGTTCATTCCTACTAACTAAGAACACTGATTGCTCTTCTACTTCCTGATATATGTATTTTATCTCCACTAGCCCTCTGTGAATATTTCCATTTGAAAGATGGGTCTTGATTGCCACTAAAGTGACTATAATTTTCACAGTGCACTTGATACTCTTGTTTGTAAATGCATGATCTACAGGCAACCTTTCATTCCTTCAGTACAGAAGCGGCGTTTAAGAACGTATTTATAAACTGGGTCAAAGCTGTGAAAAATTTCTTAGATGACCAGTCATGATTTCTGTTGGAACTTCCCTGTTTCTGGAAATTATCTATTTATTATTTTAAATAAAGATCTCTCAAGTGTGTTCCTCTCATTCGATTAGTATTTCAGTGCATGAAACAGTTCTGTATGCTAATTGCTTGTGGTGCTGTCCTCATTATTGAAAACAGTACTTCAGTGCATGAAACAGTTCTGTATGCTAATTGCTTGTGGTGCTGTCCTCATTATTGAATACAGCCTATTTAAACAGTTTAACGAGTCTAACAATCTAAATAACATTATCCAAAAACGTTTAATTGCCAATTACCTCTCGGACATAAATTAATAGATTACTGTAAAACAGCTATTTTGGGTAATGCCTTATGTTTTAAAGCAAATTTCCTGCACAATAAGACTTTACTGTATTCCAAGAAATCGATACTGTAATCGGTGTAGAGCAGAGACGTTTTCCCGTACGATCGACTTCGTGCACAATTACTATGATAATTTCATCAAACACGTGAAGCGCGTACTGGGTCAATATTGACAGCGCACGCAACGCAATATACTCCTACATAGCCTGACTTTTTATGACCTGAAGGGTCACAGCCTGACCTAGAGGTCTGAGGATAGTACCGTATACTACTTAATAATGGTTGTTGTATGTAAACATGAGTCAGGCAAAACATGACAGAGTAGGTACATTCAATCAATAGATATCTGACAACATAGAGCACGACCAATTTGCGTATGTTGTGTATTTGTCGAACACTGCCGTGTTCTGTAATCAACCTGTGATAAATTTTGAAATTGAGGAAAAAAAAAAAAATCCTAGGTGTCTAGTTTGAAAGCAAATTTCAATTGTTTATGTTATGTGATTACCGGTTCTGGCTCATCAAGCCATCTTCAGAGCTATAAGGTGATCAATTCTTTTCTTCTTCAAAGCAGAAAATAGCAGTGCACTACTTCCTACCAAAATAAATTACAAGTCAGCAGTCAGATATATGTCCTGACGAAGTCCAATTGTAACAGTGGAAGAAACGACGGACAATTATAAATATTGACAATTATGCCTCACACCATGGACATCTTTATTGACGGTGGCAACGTCAGCAGAAGCCTATGCTTAATTATTTGCCTGGATTATTCGTCTGTGGCTCCACGTTGTTCGAAGTTTCTTTACAATTATTCAGGTTTCGCTTCGTCTTGGCAAATAAATGAGATTCATTTTTTATGTCACTTAATTAGTTTCATTTTACTGAAATAACATTAAATGGAATATAATAAAAAACTAATAACAATAATTTTCCGGGTGAAAAACAATCTGTTTTTGTTCTGCCAATTTTTGTTTATTTGCCAAAATGTTTTTGGCATGTTAGGCAATCTTCAGGTAAGCGTTTGGCAGGCGTTTACAAGAAACGCTAGTGCTGATGTTAAAAACATGTTAAATAAAGATACAACACACCGAAAACCTAGTTCTTTGGTTATGATGTTAGTTTAGTTCTCCAATTAATCGCTTGCGTTGAAAGTTTATGATGTGTGATTAATGTCATTTAATTTATAATTGTACATAGTGAAACACATTACATACGAATATTATGTCATTCTAAGCTACGGTGAAATTATTGAACTTCTGACATGTGTTGAGATCGTGACTTATTGTGTTTTAGACATGGTGTAAGTATGATGTAAATGGCCTTATTAATATTTTTATCATGCAATTAAAATTGTAAGACTTTATGTAATATTACTCCATTAAATGTTACAATAAATTATTGAGGTTGTTATGTAGAGATCAACTTTAGTGTGCATTAAACACGTTATTTACACTGTGTTTACATTACTTATTGGACGACTTTGATACAGTTTACTTGTTTAAATTACATTTCAGAGAGTCTAGGTTGTGGGAGCGGTGGGTGGTTGGTCGGTGAAGTTCAGCAAGAATAGTCAGTTCAGGTTCCATCTGTTTTAATTAATATATATGAGATTACAATCAGAGGCTGAAGGCCCAACAAAATACAGTTCAGATAAGTGATGCAAGGGAGAAGGCCAAGTTGAGAGAAGCAATTTTTTTGATAATAAGGCTCGAAATTTAGTAAAAACTACTCTTTAAAATACGATAAAAGACAATGAGCCTAACAATATAAGCGAACGTAGGGAATTTCAAATGAACAGAAAGCCTTGTAAATATAACATTATTTACAAATTATCCCTGCAAATTAAATGAAAACAGCTCAGCCTAATTATCAAAATCACACTAAAGTGGCGCTCCAAACTTTAACCCAGCCCTTTAAAAATACAGTTACCAAAACACACTAAAGACGAGCTCAAAAATTTAAGTAAAGTCAGACGAAACCCCGCTCAATGATATCAATAGGCAGAAGGACAATTAAACAACACACAGTAAAATTTCCAAATAAGCCCTGCAATTTAAATGACAGCAGTTCAGCTTAGTTACAGGAAAAACACACTAAGGTTGGGAGCTGGCTACTCGTAACTTAATACACCCACACAGGTAAAACAGATGAGCTGGCTCAAAACAGGAAAGAGGGGAATAAGGTGTCCAACGTTCTTGTTGTTGGGTGTTTAAAGGGGACTAAACTGCTGGGTCATCAGTCCCGGTGCCCAACGGTCAACAAGAACTACAGCTCTGACACGAAGGGGCTTACAAAAATAGATAGAACGATAAATTAGAACCGTGGGGTGGCGATGCCTCATGGAGGGAAAAATTTCTGCAAGGAGAACGTAAAAAAAAAGAAAAGAAAAGAAAAAAGAAAAAGAGAGAGAGAGAGAAAAAAAAAACAAAGCTACACAAATACTGCAGATGCGAGCTATCATTTAATGTATATAGAGTACTTGATAGTTAACCAATAGTCAGAGAAAAGGGAAAAGTATAACTCAATTGAACCGAACTAAAAGTGCGATATAACGAGTGAATAAACAACTAATGACATAGACACAGGCAACGGTGGCCGCTGGGAAACGACCACCGATCCTGACAAATTCACACACACACAAATTTGCGGAGCAAGCTTTATCAGTCATTTATTTCTTACTCCACGACGATTGCAGGTACCTCACGATGGTGTAGGAGGAGGGTGTCAACCAACGCAAAGAAACATTTCATACATCACAGATGAACAGCGGTTGGAAGAACGCTAGGCGCAGCCGGGGCTGAGTGCGGAGTACTCTGCCAGTTGTTGACAGCTCCGACTCATGGCGAGGGACGGACGCGGCGTCGCACGGCCGCTAGGAACGCGACCACATAGCCGGGAGACGAGGTAAACAGCCCGCACAGAAAAGGCCTCTCCGGGTCAATCTCTTCAGCTCATTGCATGCACGGCTCCCCACGGACAGACAGTCCCACCCAGAAGAAGTTCGATGCACACGCCGGGCCCGGCAACATACGGCCCCTTAATCAAAATCACTCGACCCTGGCGATGCCATGCATAGTATGGAACTCATTGCCTGATACCCTGTCCAACTGCCTCAACGCGCCACCGTAGCACCACACGCGGCAAGGAAAACACCAGTCAGAAGACAATCGACGCGCGATAGATCAAACAGCGCCACGAGCGGTGTACGCACAGAGAGATCGACGGTACTTACCTCAGTAATTAAATCAAGGACAAGGTCAGTCGAAGAAACAGGAGCCGGGACGGCTCAATTTCATATTACAGTTTCTTACATTTACTGCTTGGTACTGAAGTCTGCAAGGTAAACAAGTTAGGAAAGGTAACTGTTAGAGTTTTAAGTAGGAATGTGAAAGTCACAGTGGTTTTTGGCAGATGGGTGTTTAACTACATTATATGCAATCAAAAATCCAAATCTAGTTCTAAATGACCAATTACAGCTGAACACATCCCAATTATCATACTGCATATAATGCAGTCAACGAACCATCTGCCATAAACCACTCTTTCACATTCCTTTATAAAACTGTAACAATTCCCTGTCCTACCTTGTTTACCCTGAAGACCTCAGTACCAAGGTCTCCCAATGAAAATTCGTGTCTTTAGTCTGTTAATTTCGTACTTATATAGAGAAAACATGTTAGCAGGTGCGAAGTTTTGAAATGAGAACTTTCCAGCTATGACGCAGAAAAATGGAAACAGGTACTTTAGGAAATCCATAATGTTTCATTTTGAATTGAAAAATTCACTAACACGACATTTGCACTGCACATATCGTTTATAATTACATGAACACTGACCAGACATCTTCGAAAACTTAGCCGACTGGACTGTCTACCTGCCGGTTGTACATGTATGATGTCGCTCAGAATAATTGTCCATTGTCCAGGACATTATTCATTTACTTTTTCGGCATGGACTGTTGCTTCAGAACAGTTTCCTTCACAAGTGACACACATTTTTTTTATTTTTTTTTATTTTTATTTATTTATTTATTTATTTATTTATTTATTTTTTTTTTTTTTTTGTACGCTCGTAGGCGTTTGGAATACACGCATGCGTGGAAGGATGGACAGTATTTTACAATCTTCAAGATTAACTACTACTTCTTCACTCTTTCGCGTTTCGTATTTGTTACCTGTGCATTGCTGCTACCTATTGTTGTATGTTCCGCTTCCAGGTTATCTAATTGTAATCAAATCTTCAAGAATCTCTCTACTAACTGAAACATTTAGTCATTCAAAATGGAACATAAAACACAATTTATGTCTATATACGGTTAACACTGCTGTATCATAAATTAATTGTATTTCTAATCTTGATGAGCACTAACAGTTGCTCAGGTATGCCAATTGAAACGGCTGCAATTTTGGTACAACAACAAACGCCAAAATACGATCTCATTTGTGTTTTGAATGAATTTGTACTCTGTTTAGACTCACTAAACGCCTAACAGCGCTGCAGTGAGTTCATAAAAACTGTGGGAGTTTCGTTATTCATTATCTTGGACACTCTTGAGCGTCAGAATCGGCAAAGACTCAACTGAACCAGAAAGACATTTGTAGACGTCCGGCACAGCTCTGGCATAAATTTTAATAAATGAGTAATTTCATTGACCACGAGCCGCGGTGGAGTAGCCGAGCGGTCTAAAGCGTCACACTGCGGAGCGCGCGGTTGCTCGCCGTGGAGGTTCGAATCCTCCCTGGGGCATGGGTGTGTGTGTTTGTCCTTAGGTTAGTTTACCTAGGTTTAAGTAGTTCGTAAGCTACGGACTGATCACCACGCAGTTTGGTCCGATAGATTTACAAACATTTGAACATTTGATTGACCACGACCTTTCATCCTCGGAGAATCAAATGTTCAAATGTTTGTAAAGCTTATGGGACTTAACTACGGGGTCATCAGTCCCTAAACTTACAAACTACTTATGAACTACCTACAACTAAGGACGGCACAAATATCCATGCCCGAGGGGGGATTCGAACCCCCGACCGTAGCATCCTGGGAGACTGACGAGAAATTAAGACAGCCGGTCGTAAAGGCTTTTGCGTGTACATAGGGTTAATTGTCTACAAAGTTTTCCCGTGCAGCGTCTACTGCATTCCAAAGAAATATCACAGTTACTATTACTTTAGAAATAAGGTTGAGTATGTGACATCTTGAGACACTCTGCAAGGGGGTGCCATTTATTCATTTATAGTCTGAGAATTATGTTACGCACTTGCTAAGCAAATCGAGTTTCCTTGAAGTTTCTTGAATAAATAAAATACTAATTATATAAGATTTCTTAGAATTGAAATTTCGTAAATTGTTAACAAAAGAGGCTAGAGTTTCTTTGAACAGATACTAGTAGAATAGTAATTCTGAAAGTCGCAGCTGTAGATTTATTTTGTTTCACAAACGTTTTCAATTAGCAAACCACCGACTTTTGAACAACAAAAGCGGCAACAACGTGGAACCACGTTTACTTTACAAAAGATTCCAGATACGAAAACGAGTTCTGCTGTAGACAGCATCTTACAAAGGTTGGAAACGGGCTGTATTCGTTTCCTTTTCTATTTGCTTTTCTGCAGTGAAACCGAAACAAAGGAAAACATAACGAGACACGACCTGTGATGATATTGGAAAACTAGAACTGCAGGGAGAGACAGATTCTTAATTTCTTTGCGGAACGCTTCTCAATAAAGACTAGAAAACTCGAGCCAGAAGTTTTCCCCGCAAAACCGCTCCGCCTAGTAAGCCGATGTCATCTGTTCTCGCAGATCAAATTATCTGAGTACATATTCTCGGCCTCTACATTTAACGTAATTTGAGTGCGCTTTCAGTTGTCTTTTATCCCAATTTTCTGTGCTGACCATTTCTGCATATCTTCTCATTTGCTTTGTTTAAAGAAAATGTCTGCTGTAACACTCCATACCAAAATCACGAAAAATACCCGTTAATAAACATTTTCACCCGTAACTGTTCTTTCTTTTGTGGCTTCCTTCTGCGCAGTTGCAGTTATACAGTTTGTATGGGTTAGGTCACCGACCTTTGCAACTGTAAATTAGTCTATACCACACACGTTTAAAGCATCTTCAGTGGTTAAGTTTTATGTTGTCATCCTCATGTGTTTCTTGTAGAACATTGCCTCTTTTTGTCACTATTAAGACGATGAAAACTCACCATTTCAAAATGGCGAGTTTTCGTAAAATTTTTAGAAAGTGGTATTGTAAATAATGTAATTGTTAATAGTGACAGCAAGTGGCAATGTGCTACAAGAAACACATGAAGAGAGCAACATAAGAAAGATTGACCAGTGAAGATACTTTAAAATAAAGCGAAACGCGTCTGGTCTCAAGTAAACTAATGTATAGTTACAAAAGTCGATGACGTAAGCTATACAAACTATTTGCACTCACTATGTATTCTTTATTTCTAGTTCCAAATGTTATTTCAGGATCTCAAACAGATTGTGAAGTTATTGTGAATTATTAGCCACATGTGCATCTTAGCAATTCCTGTTAGATACTCAGCATTCTTTCAGCAAAGACACAGAAAAGTTATTATTAATACGTGCTTCACAACGTTGATCACATTCATTTAAGATCAGGGAAATATTGTGTTCTGCATCGTCTCACATAAAACCTGCATTATACACTTCTAGAAAATGAAAAGGAAAATCATGAAATCGTCGACCCAGCAGAGGTGAATTTTATTGAGACATTATTGAGGATCCGTACAACTCGCAGAGAGAGCCATAGGCATTTGAGTACAATTACCAGAGCGTGCGAAACGTCGACGCTAGTACCGTATATATACTTTTACAGCAATGCAAGCTGCATTTCTTCCGTGGACAAGATCGTAGAGGTCGGGAATGTAGTCTTGCGGAATAGCCTGACAGATAATTTCCTCCTGGTGCCTCAGCTTGGAAATATTTCGTGTCGGTGGTGCAGACCGCTCAAGATAATTTTTCACCCGATCCCAAACATGCAGAATGGGGGTCAGAGTTGGGAACCGTGCTGGCCAGTGTAATTGATGTACACCTTGAAGAGCAAGGACATGCATTGTCCTGTTGCAAACACATAATTGCTTGTTGCTGCATGAACGGTAGCAAGACGGTTTGAATGATGGACTGTTCAATGTCCCTTGATGATCTACAGAGGACAACGGCCAGTATAGGGTATAGCACACGATACCATGATGCCCGATCATGTGTGCTGATGCAATAGTTCCGTACTTAGCTATAATTTACAACCGATCACTCAGAGAAAGATCCGTACCCAAAGACTGGAAAGTGTCCCAAGTTACTCAAATATTCAAGAAAGGCAATAGGAGTCATCCCCAAAATTACAGGCCAATCTCATTGGCGTCGATATGCAGTAGGATTTTGGAACATATACTTTGTTCGAACACTATGATTTACCACGAAGACAACGACGTATCAACGTATAGTCAACACGGATCCAGAAAGTATCGCTTTTGCGAAACACAGCTAGCCCTTTATTCACATGAAGTGATAAGTGCCATCGACAAGGGATCCCAAATCGATTCCATATTTCTGGATTTCCGGAAGGCTTTTGACACTGTACCTCACAAGCGGCTTCTAATGAAATTGCGTGCTTATGGAATATCGCCCCAATTGAGCGATTGGATTCGCTATTTCCTATCAGAACGGACACAGTTCGTAGTAATTGACGGTAAGTCATCGAATGAAAGAGAAGTGACATCTGGTGTTTCCCGGGGAATCGTTATGGGTCCCCTAATCTTCCTTGTGTTTATAAACGATTTAGGAGACAATCAGAATAGCTCCCTTAGAATGTTCGCGGATGATGGTGTCGTTTATTGGTTATTTAAATCAACAGAGGATCAAAACCAACTGAAAACCGATTTAGACAAAATTTCTACATTGTTTGAAAATTGTCAATTAACACTAAATAAAGAATGACCACTAAAAGAAGTTCGCTGAACTTCAGTTACACGATAAATCAATCAAACATTATGTTCGTAAATTCTACCAAATACCTAGGAGTTACAATTATAAACAACTTAGACTGGAGAGAGCACACAGAAAATATTGTGGCGAAGGCGTACGAAAGGTTACGTTTCATTGGCAGAACGCTTCGAAGATGCAACAGCTCCACCAAAGGGACTGCCTACATCACACTTGTATGTCCCCTCCTAGAGTACTGTTGCCCAGTATGGGACACTCACCAGGTGGGACTGACGGAGGACATTGATAAGGTTCAGAGAAGGGCAGCTCGTTTTGTTTTATCACGTTACAGGGGGGAAAGCGTCACGGAAATTTTGAACGATTTGAGGTGGAATTCATTAAAAGGACGACGTTATTCTTTGCGGCGAGATCTATTTACGAAATCTCAATCATCGACTTTTACTTTTGAATGTGATAATATTTTGATAACACCCAGCTACATAGGGAGACATGACCATCCCAATAAAATAAAAGAAATCAGATCGAAAATGGAACGATTTAGGTGTTCTTTCTTCCCGCGAGTTATTAGAGAAAAGTTATGAAAGTAGCTAATGAACCCTCTGTCAGCCACTTAAATGTGATTTGCAGAGTATCTATGTAGATGTAGATGAACAGGTACTTAAAGAAAGACGAATTGAGTCGTTTCGTCTTCAGTGATAAGAGCTGGTTAAGCCTCGTTGCCAATGACGGCCATATGCTTGTATGCCGTCGTGTAGGGCAGCGCGAAAATTTGCAATGTATTCGACAGAGACACACGGGTTTGACACCCGGCATCTTGGTGTGTGAAGCCATATTATACAATGGCCGGGATTTTTTGGTGATGGTCGACAGATCACTGAACAATGCACAGTACATTGAAACCAACTATCAACCCGTCTTGCTACCGTTCATGCACGAATAAGGCGATACGCTTTTTCAACAAGACAATGTATGTGTACATGTATCCCGTACGACTAAACGTGATTTTCAAAGTGTATGTCAACTATCGTGGCCAGTACGATCTCCAGATCTGTCACTCATTGAGCATGTTTGGGACAGGATGAAACATAATCTCGCGCGGTCTACACGACCGGCACGAAATGTGGCCAACTGAGGCACGAGGTGGGAATTTCGTGGCAGACCATTCAGGTAGACTACATTTGGCACATCTACGAACATCTCCATTGGAAAATTGCAGCTTGCATTTCTGAAAAAGGATGGAATAAATTGCACTAGAGTCACTCTCTGGTGACTGTACTCACTTGCGTATGGCTCTATTTGTGTGATCGTGTGTTGTATACACCCTCAAGAATGTGTCAATAAAATTTCCCTCTGACGGTGTTTTTCATTTTCCAGGAGTGTATCTGTGAGGTGGTGGTAATATGTAGTCGATTTTTTAATTCTTTTATTTGTGGTTTTGGGAAGATGGGGAAATTCAGTGTCTTTTTGATACACTATCTTTATTTAAATTTGATACCACTTCTGTTTCTATGGGGTCATTTCTTCCAAGGAAAAGTCCTTAAATTATAGTAGTTTCTTATTGAATTTTCTTCGATTCTATCTGATATCTGCTGGCCAGTGGACACTCTGGCGACGGCAAGGGGACGGCTGGGGTGCTTTTTCTCATGTAGCCTCGGCAGTTGGTATTTGGGGTCCATAAATTAGCATGTTTGGGCATTTGCCTTCGTAGAATTTCTCTGTTGCGAGATTGCCTACTCGGCTGTGGAAGGGAGGGTGCCTGTGAGGTCCCGTTCGGTGGGCATTGGATGGAGAGTGCTGTCGACGAGGGCCGATCGCGTCTGTCTGTGAGGTATTGTTTGCTATTACTGGTAGAGCAGGACAATGCTCCCCAGGTGCACTGAAGGATGTCCGCCAAACTGTCGCCACTGCAACACAATCGGACGTCCCGTCTTAGGGCGACATTCGCAGATATCTTAATAGCACCTTCGCCAAGAGCGGCATGTCGTTTTCACAGTTATGAATGGCTGGACGGTTTCTCAGAATTTTCCGAGGTGGGTGGTTGCGGAAACGTTCTTCTGCGTGACTAATGTTAAGCATTTTGCTGGGCGCATAGTCGGTCGTTTCGATCAGCGGGGTACTGGCGCCTATGGCCATAAATGTATTTTGAGGCCTGCGAACGAAAGAGAGCGTCCGAAAATTGCGAAGAGGTTGTGGAACCGTGTACGGTAACGTCTCTGTGGGAACTTTGCTCCTGTGAGAGGAGCTGGTAGGGGCGTCTGCAGAATGCTCAGTGATTCGCCAAAGCTTAGGATTGTGACGGTTCTGTAGTTTGTCAGTGACTTCTCGCGATAACCTTGGGCAGGCTATTAGCGGTATGTGGTAACTGGAGCGCTCTGGCCGCGTAGGCGAGGTTGTAGGTCGCGACCAGAAACTCTGGCGTGGAGAGAGATTTTTTGGGGATTCGCCTGTAGGTCTCCGCAGTGTGCGTATCGACTTAGAGCTCGCGTCGAGAACTCCGAAGTGTTCGCACCTCATGATTTAGCGGTTTACGTGTGCCGTTGTTTAGGTTTTGATTTTTGTCCTATAGGTTCGCTTCCGGCGGCCGCAGTTGCTTTAGATATTTTGGAAGCCTCACTTCGAGCAGTCACACCGCGGATCGCCCATATATTAAGATTTTGTGTCGCAAGTTTGACTCGGTGATTTGCAGTTATGAACACTGTTTCCTAAGTACAGTACCATCGAGTTGTCTGCTCGCGGTATAAAATTGTGCAGCCATTGTCTGTCCAGCACCGTCGACGCTAGAGTGTCTGTTAGTTAACCGTCGTTTCTGCTTCACAGAACGAAGTAAGGAAACGGTCGCGTTTTATTTCAGCTCTAATCTACAGTCATCATCTGCCGCTGCCGACTCCTCTCTGCTCCAAATATTTGGTAATGTGTCACCTGCATCATTGCTGGGCCATTATATTGCTGTTTCTGAAGGATTTTCTCTTTATTTTCTAACTTGGGTTATGTGTTGAAATTGGGAAACTTTATCTGCCTTCCGAGTTTGTGCATCAGCAGTAGTAACGTGAATAATTATTCTTCCTCAATCGGTTTCCTTCTTCTTGACCCAGCCAATAATTTGTTATCGTAAATATATATAGCCAACGTAACCTCATGTTGTTAACTGTCAATTTTCTTTAACTGTTGCGCATATAATCTCATTTTATTTCAAAGTTGGTGTAATGTTCCGTTAGCTTTGTGATGTGATGGGATGAACTGTTTATGGTAAATAAATTTCACCTGAAGTATGTATATTCTTTCAATTGAAAACTTCCCTCTCTTTCATACTTTTGGAGGGGCAAACAGATGTTAGTTAACGTCGGAGTGTAGCCAGTAAATTCGGTTTTCATTGGTGGTACATGTCATTGTGGTACTGTTTAGGAATTTATAAAATAAATAAAATTGACCATATCATACGCCACCGAGCAAGTGATGTCAATAAAAAATAATTTTTTCATGTTTTTATAAACATGGTGGCGGTCCAAATTTTATTATCAAAAAGTATTATGATATCACTTTGATATCTACAAATTAAAGTATTAATTCAAAATATTTTATCAAGTAGAAATTTGCATATTGAGTACTGTCGCAGTCGACAAAACTCGCACACACTTAGTAGAAATTTTCACCCACAGTAGGCTGACAGCTTAAACATAAAATGGAGCACTATTGAAGTATCAAACAGCTAAATGTAATAAATAATATGGCATTAATGAAGCCATAAATTATTTCTCTCTTTCTCTCTCTCTACCTGCCTTTTGCGTATCCAGGTCATCAGAAATGATGAAGTATCTACTTGGTAAAGTAGCGTGAACTTTCATGCCAATGAAGCGTGCAGCAAAATTTCTATTTAATTTATTAGTCCAGTCAAATAAGCCGAAAAAAGGCGTCAACCTCGGAATGAGAGGTAACAAGCTGAATTTTTGCATAAACCTTTGTTTTGGCATTCTAAAGTCTCATAAAATCTCGTGTCCGCGTCTTAAGATATTAAAGGTCAAAGGTCACGAAATTCCGTTTTTCGCAAATATCTCGCTTTCTATGCGTTAAATGGTATTTGCATCTCAGATAAAATTTGTAGAGCATGAAATTCTCTACAATTTTTGTTTTAAACATTTTTTGTGCAATTCATCGTTTTTTAGATAGAGCGCGGAGAGCGCACAGGTCACAGCGCTCAGACATATAAGACGTAATGCAAGTCAACCGCGAATCCGAGTCAATGGTAGGTTGTTTAAAGTTAATAATTGCAACAATTACAATAAGAAACCTTCATTCTTTATTAATTATGTTCAATATTTCATAATATTATTCATAAATCAAAAACATTTGTTTAATAATATTATAAAGTTATGAAGCCAAATACTTCAAGTATATTTTAATTATATTCTAATATATCTTAATTATGTTTCATGTAGAAAAGAATAAAATTAACTATAATTAAGACTTAATTATATTTGAATCAAAAATATATTAAATAAAAAAACGAGGAAATACATTTTATGTAAATCTTTATTTAGTAGTCATGTGTGATTCATTTATTACAATTAGAAGTTCAAACGTGAGGAGGATTTTTATCAAATGTTCAAATGTTTGTAGTGCTTATGGGACTTAACTACGGGGTCATCAGTCCCTAAACTTACAAACTACTTATGAACTACTTACGAACTAGGACGGCACAAATATCCATGCCCGAGGGGGGATTCGAACCCCAGACCGTAGTGGCAGTGCTGACCGTGACTGGAGCGCCTCGGCCACCGCGGCCGGCAGGATTTTTATCCACTTTAATTATTAATCATACATAGGTCTCAATTTTCATCTTCTTGATCATCATCGTCATCTTCATCAGGTCGCTCGAAAACGTCCATTTCATTATCATCATCCTCGTAATCGACGATCGTCGTCTCTAAACCTTCCAAGATTTCGGGGTCATATGCACTTTCTTCATCGAGATCGTTCTGATGTGATGACGCATTGAGGCAAGCTTGCACATTACACTGGCCACAATCTGAAGAACATTGCATCCCCGATTTCCTGCACCCGCAGCGCGAACCACAACCATTTTTGCAGTTGCAAAATATTCTACTCAGGAGCTCGTCTGGTGCAGGTGGTAATATTGTTAGTATTGGCTCCAAATGTTCATTCTGCAGCACCCAACCCCATTCCTGGGGCTCTATATAGTTTCCTAACCACGTTTGTACTTGGTAGTAAGCACGATTGATATGTTGATGAGCTGCTGCAGTAGTTGGTGGCAGATTTGATAGTTGCACAGGTTTATTAAGTTTTGTCGATTTATCAAATTGCGTGTATCGAAGATGATCTACGAGGCGCGTCCAGAAAGTAAGTTCCGTTAGGTTATATTGTTGTTTGCATAGCTTATGGGACTTAACTACGGGGGTCATCAGTCCCTAAACTTACAAACTACTTATCAATATTGTTGAAACGAGATTGAATGGCTGGCCAGTATTTACCTTTGTGCTGTACCGCCGATAGTAATACAAATGAAGAAACAGAAAAAAGGGGACGAAAAGGACAAGCTTTCGGAACACAGTTCCTTCATCAGGTGGGAGAGAAGGGAAGAAGAAAGGATGGATCGTGAACTACCTTTCCCTTCTGTTCCCATCATTCTTGAGGCATAATGTGTTTGTAAATACTTTATATATCTATCTCAAACAACGGTGAAAGTATCGTCTTTGCTCCATGTGACGCGATGCAGAAGAAATCCACCATCGATAATATATGTTACATTACTTTCATCAAGATCAATATCGATATGTCTCATTTTTTCATATAGTGTCGCTTTCGTGGTTTTTCTCATGCCATTATTATCAAATAAAGATGTTGGATACGGACTTAGTTCGTATTTAAGATATTTTTGAAGATTACTTTCAAACTTTTTTTCCTGCAGCTATTCTCTGGAAAAGTAGTAAGTATTATTAAAATTGGATATTAATTCGTAAATAATGAAATTTTATTTACAATTATAATTGTTTTATTCAACCTACCATTGACTGTGATTCGCAGCTGACCTCGTATTACGTCTTATATGTCTGAGCGCTGTGACCTGTGGGCTCTCCGCGCTCTATCTAAAAAACGATGAATTGCACAAAAAAATGTTTAAAACAAAAATTGTAGAGAATTTCATGCTCTACAACTTCTATCTGAGATGCAAATACCATTTAACGCATAGGAAGCGAGATATTTGCGAAAAACTGATTTTCGTGACCTTTGACCTTTAATATCTTAAGACGCGGACACGAGATTTTATGAGACTTTTGACACATCATTTGGAATACCAAAACAAAGGTTTATGCAAAAATTCAGCTTGTTACCTCTCATTCCGAGGTGAAACCCTAATTTGACTGGACTATATTGTGACAGCCAACGACGGGGATTTTATTTACATCTGTTTGTCAGGGGCATAGTGAGGGACGTCGGTTCTACTATTAAGCTACTAGCATAGAACATCTTCAGCCATTACATTATGGAAGTTTCATTTCCTTGCCAGTTCAGACACTTCATTCATTGTGTCATCTTCAGGCACCTGTGTAAGACTACAGAAATTGCAGTAAACAACAACAAAAGAAAGTAATAGATCATATAAGGATCAAAATACCTACAGACTAGTGTATGGTAAATATTTCTCAAAAGCCAATAACTGCTCCCGCTTTGACGTCAAAATCATTGTAACATTTTGAAGTAAAACCGAAAAATAGCTACCCAATGAACGCAAACACGAGAAAAACGTGTATGTTGTATTGGTAACATGAATCTACTAAACGGGCATATTACATGTACGTCAGTCGTGTATAATCAACATAGCACATATTAGAAACAACTGAATTAAATACTTATGTGAGTCTCCGTGGATGGATGTAATAAAAGGAGGGACGAGGAAACAACTATATATTACTATATAATGAGAATAAATGAAAAGAAGCGTGATATTGTCTGCACTTCTCATCGTTAGATGACACTCGATAATTGCTTCCTCGTTTATTACTCACCAATGTATCCGTCGCTCCTTTTATTGCAATCCTGGTCGGAGACTGACATTAGTATTTAATTCCAGATGTTTCTGAACTGAGACATTTTAATTGTATGAGATTCACGTATAATTGAAATTAATACATTCGTTTTACTATTAAGGCATACATGTTTCTTTCACGTTTACGTTCTTTGGCTAGCTATTCTCTGGTCGTACTTTATAATGTGACATTGAATTTGATGTATGAAGACATCATTACGAGTCGTGCGCACAAACCACGACAATTTTATTATAAATACAAACATTTATTGAATGATATAGCATACAGATTTTGTTCTTTCAGTGAACATTTCATTACAGTGGAGAACATTTTAATGAGTTACGCAAACGAAATGCATGTAATTACAAGATTAATTTGAATGTGTATGAGAATGACATAACAGTTTCTAACCAAGGGGAATAACGTACACCACTTAAGGTTTTACTTTATTGTTTTGTTTTACTCTTCAAATATTTAATGTTGCCTGTTAACGTGTTGAATATATAATCAACTCGGTTTGCTGCTTACAGTCACCTTATGCAACTAAGTTTACACACAGTTGCTGCCTAGCGTTGTTTTTATTTGAGAAGTTATAAAACTGTATTACAAAAACATTGGAATATACTGTTTTAAGGGCAGGAGGAGTCAATGGTGAAAAATAGAACATTTTTGTTGTTGTAAATAATCCATTGGGTCACACATTTTTTAAATTACAATGCATAAAAATTTACCAGCGCCCTCAGGCAGTACATTAAACAACGTGTTTGAACGCCAACGTTATTTAATATATTAGCTTGAGGCCGTTGATTCATGTTAATTTAATGTAAAAAAAGTTTTTGATCCCAGATTTTTTTTTCAAATTTCTGTTTTGTTTTTTATCGTTGTCTACCTCTGCCCTTCAAACTGTACATTTTAATGTTATTGTTTCTTTAATATAATGCTACAAAAATTTATCAAATTAAGAGGACACGAATTGCTTGTAAGAATAGCTGCGGAGAAGACTGCAAACAGATAGCTCAGTTGATTAAGTAATCAATCATCATTTTAACTGCAAAAAAGAGCTGTGAACATGAATCCGTGGACTTGAAACTTATGATTTATTTCTTTACACATTTTAATCATCTTGTTATAACATTCATTTCATCCGTCAAAGTCATAGAACCTGTTTTCCACAACACTGAATATGTTCGTTGGATGAATATGATCGATGCCATTATTCTGTATTTTTATGCACAGCATTTACAATCATTGTCTTTTCAGAAGAAAATCATGAAGTATTCCGTACGTAATGTGATCCTTTAATTTATATACTTGTCTTTCGTTGTGATGTGCAGTCAATGTTGTTGTCTTATTCTGGTGCCTGAAGATGACACAACGAAGTGTGCAAATTGGTTGCGCAATAGCATTTCCATATCCCAACCACAGAAGGTGTTCCGTTCTGTTAACTTACTCTTATTTTATTATTAATCCGAACATTTCGAAGCCAATATTTGCTAGAAAATACGTTGAAGTTCTGGAGTAGTTCCTAATTTTGTTGGAAACAAGGTCCTAGATGTTGGAGTTTCATTTCCGATGTTGGTGTTGGTTTGTATCCTGTTCGTAGAGTTTGTGCACACTATCAGAACTACCGTAGTATTAGCATACGGTGGTCCGTGACATGAAATTGTATTCTGCAGGGAAATCAGAATTCACAGAAGCGATTCTGGAAGCTGTGACGCCATGCTAGACAATAATGCTTCCGCTTCTATTAAAACTTCTGTTACAAGTATTATTTAGTAGCCTACTACCAGTTTCATTATTTCCAAAACATAGCACATGAAAATTTTGTTAATAATTGGTGCAGAGCGTTAAAATTACCCATTACTTATCAGAATTCACAACAGATTTTTTAATAAAATGTAACAATAGGTTACATCGAAGTTATGAATGTATGTAAAAAGGTGAACCAAAATGACTGTTAAATGCCCAAATGCGTGACGGCAACATGTAACAATCCAAAGTTGTAGACGGTATAAAATTACTATCACAGCTGAATCACGAAGAAATGTGATTGTTACCAAGAATTAAAGCAAATTTTTACGACTACGCGTTATAGTACGCGGGAAGGAGAACCAAACACCCGTACACAGTGAAACTACAACTTTCCACTAACTTGTTGTTAAGAAGTCTTTATGAATCAGACATACAGCGGGCGAAGCTTGATAATATTTTTCAACATGGGTTAAACTTCCTTGCAGTAGGCGGCGATCATTTTAAGCATTGACATACACAAGGGACTGACATGTGTTTATTTATACTTTATAGGCGTCTAGGTTTTAGCTATCATAATACTAAATTGAAACCAGAAGCACGCCACCAACTACGCAGCTGTTATAAGAGCTAATGCCAATTTAATGCACAATGTAGTTCTCAATACATTGTTTTTGTAAACTGATAAGTTCTCCTCACACCCATTCGGTCATTTTGTTCATAATGTATAAATACTTCCTCAAATATCTAATTTCTAGAACCCACTTATGATACCCTTGAAATGAAGGCAAAACGCTTCTGATGAAATTGCAGCAAGAAATGGCAATTAATGTGTAAAACGAATAATTCGACTTTCTCCGCGGAAATGGCCGAACAAAAAGCGACACATTGTATGTTTGCTCATGGCATAGGCCAAAAAAGAATAAAAAGAAATAACAAACACCATGGGGTCCTACAAAATCTGTGTAACAATCCGAAAAAAGTGACAAAGTACTTTTCTGACACTTTTCTGGACAAAACATGATACAAATAGAAACAAATCAAGTGAAAGTAGAATATTTCTCTGTGCATCCAGCCTTCATACCTTTTATTCTTAACTTCCGTTTATGCATCGATATAGACTTTTACGTAATATGTTTATGTTAAAATAAGTAGTTTGTTGTCGACAAGGGTGGGATATTCATTCACAGTTATTCGAACAGTGGGGGAATTATAAAAACAATTGAATACCACGATATAAATGTTCAAACTCTGACAGTACTTTCTCTGTGGTTCAATGTGAGAAGCAGGCAGGCCGTATCGGAAGTCTATTTAGGGTTTTGCGGATACATAATATCGTTGTTTATAGAAAGCATTAGTAACGTGGGACCACGCTACATACTTCCAGTTATCGGAATTGTCACCGCAGTATAACTTGTAACGAAGCATGGTGGGAGTTATTCCATCTGCTTGAATTAAGGAATCTCCCGATGCCACTGTTGCATAAAAGTAGATATGAATGGAATTAGTCTATTATCATTTTCTTTTCCAAAACTATCGTTACTTTTTTTTACGTAACTAGCTGAAGTCATTTTCTGTTACTTGGTGTCGCAGAAGTTGGTTTAATTAGCAAATATTAATTAGTTAATGACAGAGAAGTATTGTGATATTTCAGGTAGTATGCTAATTAATATTTATGATAAAACTAAGTAAATTCTTTTCTCATAATACTAAAATAGGTATTATTATGCTTTACAATTAAAGTTAGGGAAGTTTTGCCATTATTAGTTTCTGTGTAATTTCCGTTAATTACGGAACTAATGTTGACAACCCTATTAAATTATATTTGGATAGGAACTACTATTAATTTAACCCAAATTTGTAAATGAGTTAAACCAGTATCATTTGCGCTAGCTTTTACAATAGCCAGTTGTATGAATTGTTTACTTTTCCATTATAATTAATGTAATGAACTCAATTAACAATACGTAATTTTCAGTGACATTGTTTGAACGATATAAATAGGATGCTTTCGCGCCATATTTCGTTTGTGATCTGAGGCACTATCCAAGCCAGTTCCTAGTATTGTGTCGAGATGTATCGGAGGCACAACCCACGTACTTTTTTACTTTAATTTTGAACAGATATGTAAAGGTATCTACACTGATTAATTCATATTTGTGCCACACTGTAGACCTCGAACTTTAGTAACAGACACGAACTGTGTAAATTTGTATTATTGACATGTGGAATGTAACTACTGGATCGCAGTAATTGTAATTAATGAGACTTATACTCCGGCAATAAATGGGGGCAAGTGGGCACCAATGAGTCATTGAAGGGTCAATGTTCAAATGTTTGTGAAGCTTATGGGACTTAACTACGGGGTCATCAGTCCCTAAACTTTCAAACCACCAAAGAGACTGCCTACATCACACTTGTGCGTCCTCTTCTGCAGTACTGTTGCCCCTTGTGGGACCCTCACCAGGTGGGACTGACGGAAGATATTGAGAAGGTTCAGAGAAGGGCAGTTCGTTTTGTTTTATCACGTTACGGGGGGGAAAGCGTCACGGAAATGTTGCACGAATTGGGGTGGAAATCATTAAAAGAAAGACGTTACTCATTGCGGCGTGATCTGTTTGCGAAGTTTCAATCACCGACTTTTAGTTCTGAATGTGAAAATATTTTGCTAGCACCCACCTACTTAGGGAGACATGACCATCTCAATAAAATAAGAGAAATCAGATCGAAAACGGAACGATTTAGGTGTTCTTTCTTCCCACGCGCTATTAGAGAATGGAACGGTAGAGAAAAGTTATGAAAGTGGTTAATGAACCCTCTGCCAGGCACTTAAATGTGATTTGCAGAGTATCTATGTAGATGTAGATGAACTAGGACGACACAAATATCCATGCCCGAGGGGGGATTCGAACCCCCGACCGTAGTGGCCGTGCTGACCGTGACTGGAGCGCCTCAGTCACCTCGGCCACCGCGGCCGGCAAGAGTCAATGAACTACAATTCTACGTGTTGCCTTATGTTATTTGTAGCTGAGTAATTTTGTCACATGAAATTTCAGCCAGGCGCTACCGAGAGCGCTAATCAACGATAACATCAAGAAACATCGAGCTACGACTCTATTAGTTACAAACTGTCAAACAAGTCCGTACATATGCAATGAGTTTGTCAGTTCATCGTTAGGAGTAGCCCGCATTCGTGTACGAATTAGAAATATTCAAACAACTCGACCAATGCAGAGCAATGAGATAAATTCAATGACAAAGTTGAACATTTGCGTAGGACTCGTACCCGGATTTCCATTACACATCAGCGGTATTCTTAACTTTTTTTTTCTTTTTTCGTATTTGTTTGTCCTTCGGGTGCATAGGTTCCTTGCGACCACGCGGTCGTGTTTCATCTGGTTCGTTGATTTCTTAGGTAATTCTTTATTATAAACAACATAACACGACAGTCACGGTTTTCATAATGTTAGATTTTGACAATAATAGCGTTTATTATTATTACAGAGGACGTGCCTCACACTACGATGATAGTGCCCCTTGCCCATTAGTTTCTTTTTGCTGGCATTTTCCCGTAAAGGATCTAGCGCATTTATGCATCCGTATACAAATTGTCAACTGATTGCTTGGGGAAATCTATACAATAATTGATATGGTGTCTGTTCTTTCGGTTATGTCAGAAGAAAGAGACTCCATATCAACTGGCTGCTTGGGGGAATATATACAATAATTGATATGGTGTCTGTTCATTCTGATATGTCAGAATAAAGACTCCATATCAATAATGGTATTCGTGTTATCTGTATTTTGCAACTCCTGAAAGCGGCAGCAGTTATGAAAGAAGAATTTTATATTCTGGAGTAGTCGGGTGTTCTGCCGGATGTTTGTGTCAAACTTGCACAATATTTCGACAGTGTGCCTCACTGTCTTCCTCAGGTTCTTCCTGGGACTTGTCCCTGTTTGGAACGCGTCCAGTATTTTTGCCTAGGCGTTAGACGTTCCATATGCGGTCCGCGCCGAGTCAGGTGCTCTGTGATAGGTCCATTCCCGAGAGGGGGTGCCTGGTTGCTGCCTGGTGCTCCCTCAGTGAGGGCACACTGAGGCACAGTGAGGCACACTGTCGAAATATTGTGCAAGTTTGACACAAACATCCGGCAGAACACCCGACTACTCCAGAATGTCAACATTTCGCCGGGAAAGCATGAAATCATACATCCGAAAAGAATTTTATACCTTGATATTGATACTGTGTTGAAGGAAGGAACATGTGCCAAAGCGCTGAGGCCGGGAATCGTTTTGAAATTAGACAGAAATGTACTCATAACGTCTTAAAAGATCGTTGTGATCAGATCAATTCTATCCTTAGGGATACGTTTTTAGTGTATGTGCTACATTATATTGATAAACGTATGCGAAACTATGCTCTCTTTTACTTGTATCTCTAACAATAGTTCAGTAAAAGACAATAGCATTGGAAAACTTCTATTTATTGTGTTGTATTCTCACTTGTATGGAACGTCGTGCGTGAATTGTGGATCTTATTTTTACTTCGCCCTGCGAAATATATGGCTGGGAAAGACGTACTGGTGACATCAAGTATAAGTGGTATCAATACTGTTTAATTAAACACATAGAAGAAGACATAATTCCGTTCAATCCAATTAACGACGATTCTTAAAATATATAGGGCACAAAGTTTTCAAATTGAATTAATTTAGTGAAGAACGTATAAAAAGGAGAGCAATTTAACTTTTTTGCTATTTTTTGTGTTATACCACTCCAAGATCCTACCTCTCTACCATTTCACTCAGGATAAATATCTGTTTATAGCATAGACGAATGGAGATTTAGTGTATCAGTTTGACGAACGGCAAATAGCTTATCGCATATTTAAATGATTCTTGCGGAATACTTCGTAATTAGAGCCGTAGGATAGGTTTAATAAGCAATTCTGGCTGAAATAAGAAGAGGTAATAGAAGGTACACCTGAAATTAAATATAAAATGCTAAAATTAAAACATAGGGGAAAGATATGAGAGGTGTGTTTTTTAAGTAAGTACAGTTTTGGAATTAAAGAAAGGCATGCTGAGATATCTCTATAATTTTATTTTTGAGTTGGTTTACGTTATAGGAGGCGATCTATTTATATTATTGTAAAAAGATATAAAATAGCCAAGATCGCTTATCATCAGTTTTTATTAATGACGACCACTGATCTATGTCAGCATCATCAGGTCAAATAAAATATTTTACAAGGCCATAATCTTGTAACGTCAAATAGTTGTTATATAAAACGATTTACAGTGCATAAGTGCACTAAGTCATTATAATAAAACGTAATTAACACAGTGAGTGACAAAAGCAAAGCAAGAGTTTGCTTTTGTCACTCACTGTGTTAATTACGTTTTATTATAATGACTTAGTGCACTTATGCACTGTAAATCGTTTTATTTAACAACTATTTTACGTTACAAGATTATGGCCTTGTAAAATATTTTATTTGACCTGATGATGCTGACATAGATCAGTGAAACCGGTCGTCATTAATAAAAACTGATGATAAGCGATCTTGGCTATTTTATATCTTTCTACAATTTTATTTTTACATGAAAGCCTGTACCTTAATCTACTTTTGTACATAATTTCCGTCAATATTGAGGCAGTTGTCATAACGTTGTACTAGTTTCTGAATACCCTCCTCATAGAAGTCTGCCGCCTGACTTGTAAACCCCTGCATCACAACTGTTTTGACTTCGTCATCTTCTTGAAGACGCTGACCGCCCAGGTGCTCCTTCAAGTGCAGGAACAGTACAGATGGTAGTCACTGGGCGCCAGATCAGGGCTGTACGTACGATGATCTAGAGTTTCCCATCGAAAAGATGTAATGAGATCTGTGGTATGGTTAGCCGCATGCGGACGGGCATTGTCTTGCAGCAAAACGATGCCCTTGCTCAACTTACCACGTCTTTTGTTCTGAATTGTACGATCTCTTACAGTAAGCTGACTACTATCTGTTCCTGCACTTGCAGAAACACTTGGACGGTCTTCAAGACTATGACGAAGTCAAAACAGTTGTGATGCAATGGTTAACAAGTCAGGTGGCAGACTTCTATGAAGAGGGTATTCGAAAACTGGAACAACGTTATGACAAATGCTTTAACATTGACGAAAATTATGTAGAAAAGTAAATTAAGGTACAGGCTTTCGCGTAAAAACAAAGTTGTCGAGATATCTTAGCACATCCTTTTAAAAAAATTTCAAAACGTTATTTACTTAAAAAAGACGCATGGTATCTACGTTCCGTTGTTAGTACTTACAGATATCTGCAATAGGCGATCCTGTGTGCCCAGTTTTTGTTCGGTTGCTGTTATTGTTGTTGAAACTTACCTGTAAATCAAAGAAACAAACAGAAATTAGAACTTCAATATCTGAAACCGTGATGAAAAACATTCAACAATACACACACACACACACACACACTCAACTATGTGCAAGATCCCGTTTATATACGAGCAATGTTAGGACACAAAAGAAAAAAAAGTGAAATGCTAAAATCTAGTCGATATTTAGACCACATTTGTTTCAACAGATTGCTGTGACAAATTGTTTCAGTGTATACTGTAGTGGTCTACTGATTTTTATAGATCTTTAAAAATCGCATATTTTGATGCCACTTTTCCACATAATCGTTTTGATGGTTTTAACACTGTTATTTCGCTTTCATAGTTTAGAATTATCTTTATCACAGCACTGAGAATGTGAACATACAACTCTAAATTTTTGGTCTTGTGGTAACCCAATTAAAAGCGATGTCAGTTCAGCAATCTTTTGACTACTGAGCCTGGCAGTTAAATGTGAGTGATCCAGTTCATACCTGGGAAGCAAGTAAAAAAGGGATGAACTCTGACTTTTCGGACTTTAGACGGATCTTGTCATTGGATTTTTTTCCCCAGAAGTTACCAGTTACTGGTGTGAAGGACTTTAAATGTACTACAATTTCTGAAATATTACAACTTAGGGGAAATGCTAGTAATGAGTATTCGTTTAAACCGTAGGGGAGGCATTAAATTAAAATTTGCACCATGTCTGGAATTCGAACACAGGACCTTCTGCGTACTAGGCAGGCGCTTTACCACTAAATCACCATGCCTTAATGTGTACGACGACCGCGCGGTGTTAAGGCACGTCTCCCTAATTGAAGGCGGGGAATTAAATTAAAATTTGTGTCATGGCCGGGATTCGAATCCATGACTTCCTGCTTCGTAGGCAGGCGCTATAGCACTGAGCCGTTAATGTAACGCCTCCCTAGTAAGTAGGGGGTCCCAGGTTCGAATACCCTCCATGGCAAAAATTTCAATTCATTTCGCTCCTTCAGTTTAATATCTCTGATATATATTGAGCAAAAAAATATGTCTCTGGACAATGATTTATTCTTTGAGTGTTCGCGTGTTGCATTACGATGAACGTTCCTCCAATACAAATGAGACACAGCTACTTTTGGGTACATTCGCTAAGGACATCACCTGCAGAGCTGTCCACAGCGGTTTTTCACAGTTCTGAAGTAATTTATGGCAAAGCACCATACACAGAATTTTTTCTTTGGATTCAGTGGAAAAATTCGAAACTGGAGAAATTAAAATAGTAGACCCGTATTACATCGCAAATTAACTAACATTTACTCCTGGGCCATCACCAGTGAACCTGACATTCTTACCAACACACTTGCCAGTTACTGATCCTGCTTATTTCAGGAAGCTCTCAGTTCAAATATGTCGCAGTAGTTTCTATGAGCGTCAATCAGTAGAGTTACAAATCGAAAAGAAAAAGACAAATTGCTTTCAAGACAATTTCTAATCATTTAACTTTGTGTGTCATTTGACAGCATTTTTTATATCTTTCTGAAATAACCCTGATGGGCTAGGAATATCAACATGCATAGGAAAATTCTTTATTAATACTCTTCACCGGGAAGGTACAATGCTAATGTTTGAACGTGGCGCCGTAGCGATACCGCCTAAGGAGAAGCTCTGAGCACTGTTGTGTCACGTCAGACACACAGAGTAGGTAGCGATGGCGTATATTACCAATACCCTCTAGAGGTAAGTCTTCACGACAGCGCGGGTCACGCCACACCGACAGGTCAGCAACCAAATACTTAGGCTCAATCGTCCGCCATGTTTTCCCCAACATGGTAGGAATCTCGTCGCGCTACAGCATTGAGGCGCAAATACTAATAAGTAGAAAAATGTAATGGTTACGTTACTTAAATCTTTATATGTCAGCAGTGTGACGAACGGCGTATCTTTTCAGTAATAGTCACAGTTGGAAAGATATTGGCTTCGATATAAGAGACTTCTGTAAGTTAGGAAAAGTTTGCAATGAAAAAAGGGCTCCTATGATATTCCGTTTGTTGTATATACACCAAATGTTGCTGCGGATGAAATTGTCCTAACGTACTGAATTATACTTTCGAATTAAGAGGAAATCTCTAGCTTTCACCCATGTCGCTAGAATTTACTTTATGTAGTGAACTCATTTCCGATGGCGATAAGGCCAGACTGAAATACACGACTAGAGGAATGAAAATGATATTTCGGCAAATTATAACTTGCAAAGGGGGCGTATTTTTCCAAACGATTACTACGCAAAACTTCATTAACTATCGCGTTGTTCAAAGAGGTGTAGATCTTTTGGATGAAAAAGGAAAGCAAAATTAGGGATTTATTAACTCATGTACCGGTATTTCTTCGTCACTCACAAATATTTATTTCTTCATTTGTTGTCCAATGAGCTTTGGAGCTATAATTCCGTTTTCATAAACTTCAGTTTAGCGCCTAACAGTAACAGAACCAAGTTACTACATTTAAAGATTTCATACGAGATTACTAGAAAAGACAGATACCGAGGATCTCTTCATTAACTAAAAACTGACTTCATTTTCACAGAATGTATGCCAATAACTGCGAGTGGGTAAAGTTGAAAATGTGTACCCACCCGGGACTCGAACCCAGGTTTCCTGCTTTCTAGGCATTTGCGGTGACCCCTATACCATTCGAGACACATCGGAAATCCCCCTTGCGTGGAATTACTCAAGTACGCCTTCCGACAGATACAAATCCTCATCTACGAGACAATGTGGCACAGTAAGGCGCAGTGTGGATAATTGCACCCTTCAAAGAGTCCAGCAACAGAACGCCTTGGGCGTCCCAGAAAACGGCCAGTAGTACCTTACGTGCGGACGGGGTGCTTTTGAAATTCTTTCGGACAGGTGATGACGGATGTTTCCATTTCATGGATGCGGCCTTCGATTCGAGGGTGTAATGGTGGACCCACGTTTCATCCCCCGTCACATTCCCAAACAGAAAGTCATTGCTATATTCATTGTCGACCGCTAACCGATGGTGTGTCGGTGTCTTGCACGTGCGCGTTCACCTGCTGTGACGTCTTTCTCCCATAGCCGTATGCAACGCAGATTTATTCCTGGACGGCTTTCTGAAGCTTATAAAGCGATTTAAGAAATGTCTCAATTTACGTGTAAGTCTTTATATATAAAAATGAATGTTTGTCCTCTATATGTCCATAAACCATACATACGATTTCAATGAAACTTTGGTGAACTGTTCACCGTACGCCCACGAAGGTTCCTGACCCAAAAACAAAAGAGCACGACACATACCTCAAGAGATATTACGTCATAAATAATGAGAGGCCACCGCGTGAGAGTACCCAATGTTTTGCGTCAACTACTGGAAAATGGGAGTAATTAGGGACCTGCAACAAAGTTTGTATGTAATTCCGGACGTTTAATGAAGCGTTTTGTAACCCTGGTCACAAAATGATGAAACGAAGACTACCGCTCACAAATGTTTTGCTGTAGGTGCCCTAAAACTGTCGCATCAAGCATGACCTAGTGACAAATAAAGTTAGCATTAGAGATTTTCATGTTACTATTAATTTTTGTCTGCAAGGCTCCCTTAATTCTTTTGCATCCAAAATTAAACGATCTCTCCTTTTTTTTTTTTTTTTTTAAATCTCTATCTATATAAAAGCGAAAGGACACTCACTCACTGACTAAACACGAAATCTCGAAAACTACTGCACCTATGAAGCTGAAATTTGGCAGGAATGTGGTTTATAGGTATAAAAGTCAGCTAAGTAATTATTTTGTGATAGGTGCATGGCAGAGCATAGTTCTCCTACAGACGCACGAAATTTAGCACGCTTGACCTTCAAAACAAGAGGGAGGTCACCGTCTACCTTAAGTTTCATACCGTGCCTGGGGGAGGGTACTTTGCAACATAAAAGTGGATCCCTAAATACCTTGGTCGCGCTATAACTTGAGAACGGCTAGACCGATTTCACAGATCCTTTTTTTTTGTTGTTTTCATTATTCTCAGAACAAGGGTTAAATGAAATAAAACTGGAATATTTGAGAACACCAAAGTGCGTTTTTCAATGTGACCTGGCGTTTTTATTGCATTGAAATCTATAATTTTGTTGAAATTGATGAAATTTTTCACACTCTAAACTAACGGAATTTTACAAAATACATAGTTTTGCTCCAATCTTTATGAATTTTTCCACACATGACCTTCAATCCAAAAGATAGTCACTGGGTACATAAGTGTTTGTATGGTACATGACAGAGGGTACCTTGCATAAAAGTTTGCCGAGAGAGAGGAAGGAGGAAACAAACAGAGATGGGAGAGAGAGACGTGGATGCTGAGAGAGGAGGGAAGAGGATGTGGGCTATGAAAGTGTAGCATAAATAAACACCCGGGCAACGCCGGATTTGCAGCTAATTATGTAAATAAAGATGACTCATCTTTAACGTCTCGTTATTTTTTTATTTTATTTTTTTTCATACACAATTTTGCCCACAGTCAACAGGGGAAACTTATTTTCCAACTTCCCCTCCTAATTTGTATAGGGTATATTATTTTTTTTATTTCCAACTGTGTAAATTATTAGTGTGAAAAGATGAAAAAATCTAGGTTAAACTGTTAAAGTGTTAACTGAATGTCGGTTGTAATAAGTACCGGTTTTATATGGGATACTGTATTTATTTGAAGTGTGGGATAATAATGAAATTCAGGAAACATTCGAGCCCGCTACGAAATATAGTATGACAAGAACTACGCAGAGCTTATCTTGGGCCCCTAACCCTTGCAGCCGCCACCTGCAGTGCCGACGACGCCGGCGGCAGGTAATGTACGGTGTGTTGTTGTTGTGGTGGCCTCCCCACCGCCGCCACCTGTTGCTCCCGCCTGATGCCTCTGGCACGGTGCAGGCCGCGCTGTCGCCACCCACGCAAAGTGCTCGATATTTCCCGGGGCGCCGCGCCGCCAATGAAGTGCCCGTTATCTGCCCCGCGCTACCCGACACACGAGATGGAGACATTATCTGGTTACATATCTCTCCGCAGACTGTTGCACATGTAGGTATAGTTCAGATAGTAGCGTTCTAGGTTCCCAATCATAGAGACTGTGGTTCGAATTTCACGGGGACTATATATATATTTACAGGGTGTTTCACTGTGTTTGCCTCTGTAACTTATAAAATAATAGGTGACGGGAAATTTTAATGCGGTAGGTCAACACAAGAAATGTTACACTTTCTGCGGAGTTATGAACATAGTTATTGTATCATTTTCCAAAGAGTTACAGCTCAAAGATATAATTTTTAAATGGAAAAATAGTTTTTTCTATCGTGCATTGGATTCGTTGAAACCAGCTGCGTCCAAATCAATTTAAACTACATTCCTATCACTGTTAGTTTGGGAGCTACAACCCTTCAAAGTTTCAGGGACAGATACCACACGCTGTACATAATACATGGCTGTGTGGTGGGTGATGGATGTTATGGCGGTGGGAAGTTGATTTACATGCGATGTTCAAATGTTTGTCCATGTTCCTCAATGCATAATGCAATGTGCCGTCGAAAGGATCTGCGGACGAGATGTAACATCGCCGGTGTGACGGAGCGACATGCGTCCTCGATGAGCCGTTTTAGATCATCTGGGGATGTGGGCTCATTGACATAAACACGATTCTTTAGATATCTCCACAGAAAAAAATCTACTGGTGTTAAATCGGGCGACCTTGCGGGCCATGAATGGGGACCATGGCACCCCAACCCCACCACATATATATATATTTCGAATACTTACACCATTTAAATACCTAATGGTAATTTTATGACAATGCACGTATTTCTGTTTATTCGTCATTTTCTATATTTCATAAAAGGTTGTCAATGACGATGTTTTCAGTCTTAACACAAAAAACATCGCAAATTTCGTATTTCACAAATTCTTTATTATCCGCCTTCGTAGCTTGATAGGTTGGGATCACTGATTTTAAAGTATTTATAGAACCAGCCCAAAGAAGTGCCTGTCAGAGTGTAAAAAGTCAAATATGTTCCTGTTTAAAAGACTGGCACACTAAGTTTACATGCAACACATCTTCCGGAAGACGAAAACCGAATTTCGTAAACCGTTGATAGCTAACGTGTTTACAGTCTGAATCGGATTTCCTACCGCTCTTAATATGGCGGCTGAAAAACAGCTGATTCGGTTCCAGATTTAGTCAGCACTAGCGCTATTTTTCTTTACTTAAGATGCATGCTTACTCTTATATTTATACTTTTATTTCACGGTAGAAAATGTCATTCTGTCTGTATGTGTCGAAAATTCTTAAGAATAAAACACAACTTGTACAAAAGCCAGAACGCAGTTATTAGACTCGAAGGGCGGGACAAGGAAGCATTAGGTGGGAAGAGAGTAAGACAGGGTTTTAGCCTTTCTCCGATGTTATTCAATTTGTACATCGAGCAGGTGGTGAAGGAAAGCAAGGAAAAATTTGGAATTTTCTGATGACATTGTAATTCTGTTAGAGACAACAAAGGACCTGGAAGAGCAGTTGAATGGAATGGACAGTGTGTTGAAGAGTGTGTATAAAATGAACGTTAACAAGAGCAAAACAAAGATAATGGAATGCAGTCTTAGAAAATCAGGCGATGCTAAAGGAATTAGATTAGGTAACGAAACAATGAAGGTGATAGATGAGTTTTGTTACTTGGGTAGTAAAATAACATATGACAGTCGTAGTAGAGAGGAAATAAAATGCAGAATGGCAATGGGAAGAAAAACATTTTTGAAAAAGAGAAATTTGCTAACATCGAATATTAATGCAAGTGTAAGGAAGTCTTTTCTGAAGGTATTTGTGTGGAGTGTTGGAGTGAAATATTGACAATAAACAGTGCGGGCACGAAGACAATAGAGGCTTTGGAAATGTGGTACTACAGAAGAATGCTGATGATTAGGTGGGTGGATCACGTAACTAATGAGGAGGTACTGAACAGAATTCGGGAGAAAATGAATTTCTGGCATACCTTAACTAAAAGAAGGGATCGATTGGTAGGACTTATTCTTACATATCAAGGGATCGTGAATTTAGCATTGGAGGGAAGTGTGTGAGGAAAAAATCGCAGAGGGGGACCAAGAGACGCATATAGTAATCAGATTCAAATGATGCGGGTTGCCGTTCTTATTAGGAGATGAAAAGGCTTGCTCAGGATAGAGTAGGGTGGAGAGCTGCATCAAACCATTCTCCGGACTGAAGACCATAACAACAAGAAAACACAATCTGACAAGCCGAGAACGCTTCAAAAACGGTTGCGTTTACATGGGCACGAAAATCGATTGTGGAACTGGACAACCGCTTTACAGAAGTGGATTTCCAGAATCGATTTTGGTGTGTTTACATGACCAAACAAAAGCGAAATTTGGAAATCTGTTTACAAAATCCGTTTGTGGTAGCCAAAGTAATCAGGATGACAGAGAACTGGGAAACTAGCATGTTGAGCCTTCCGCACAAAAAATCTGGTATCCAAACATATTTGTGCTTTTTTAACACAAAACAGGCTAAATCTTTTCTACTGCTTATTTTTGTCTGCCACAGTCTATGTCCCGTACGTTTTCTCTCTTATTTCCTCTATCTCCTCCTTTCTATCAGTTTGGATTCTATTCATTCACCATTTTCTCCTCCCTCGGGCTTCTAAAATTTAAAAGGAGACCACATGGGTATCAGATTTTAAAATTTTGTTGTATTTACAGCACGTGAAGTTCAGAATTCAAATGCCAATTAGCCAAAGCCATTCGACGCAAGTCTCAAAATTTCTCTAGAAAATCGACGTTGAAGTTTTGCGAGTACAAGTAAGTACCTATATTTGAAACAGTGGTAGTATCTGTCGATGTAGCCCAGGTGGTAGAGTTTTGGCCTTACAACCATAGGGTCGATGGTTCGAAACCAGTTGTGCCAGATTCATTTTCGTTGTGTTCGAACACTTACACAATTTTAATATGTAGTGGCAATTTTAACGAAAAATGCATCTACTTTTGTTTATTCGTAATTTCCTATATTTTATAGAAGGTTGGCTTTCTTTTGCTGATTAATTCTTGGAGTCGACAAACCGATCCCGTATTGTACAATGAAGTTTATGGAAACGAGAGGCGTCTGCCTACCTGCACAGTGCAAACAATTCCGCCAAAGTGCGGCTCATTGGTGCAACCTTATGACGTATATTTCTACCGCCAAGTAAGAAATCTCATTGAGCGCCTCCAAAACTGTGCCTACCTGATCGAACGGGACATTGGAATTAGAAAAGATTGAATCAAACTTCATTCAATTATTCATTACCAGCTGTCCTCTCCCATCTTCGGTGCAATGATAAGGTATGCGTGGTTCGTTTCTAAACTGTGCGGTACAAGAGCAATCTTCATGCCGTGAAAATTATCGTTTCCATGTTTTTACGGTGCTTATCACCCTGGCACGTGTGAAACCACATCGAAATGAAGGATTTTTTATTGTTTTATTTTTCAGTATTGTCACAAATATGGAATTTGCGATGTTTTTTGTGTTTCCTTTTTTAAAACTGAAAACATCGTCATTGGCAACCTTTTATGAAATATAGAAAATGACGAATAAACAGAAATACGTGCATTGTCATAAAATTACAATTAGGTATTAAAATGGTGTAAAAAAAAGGCAAATACGTCTCCGAGGGATTCGAACCACTGTCTCTATGGTTGTGAAGCTACAACGCCACTATCTGAGCTATACCGACATGTGCAAAAACCTTTTTTAATTAATGGCCCTTACGTGTACTTGCTAAACTTCAAAGTCGAGTTTTTCGAGAATTTTTTAGAGTTGCGTCGAATGGCTTTGGCTGATTGTTATGTAAGTTTTGAACTTCACATACCATAAATATAAAACAAAAAAAAACAAAAAAAAAAAACAAAAAATTAAAATCCAACACCCATGTGGTTTCCCTGTTAGGCCGAGAAACTTGTGAATAAAGGAACTTCCGAAAAGTGGCAAAATTAATCCTTATTCAGGTTCGCCGGTCTGGAAGAAGTAGACCTCCAAAACGTATGTATGGTCCTCAATCACCTCTCTTCTTCATACCATCGTCTCCTCCTCTTTCGCTTTCACTGACACTATCTCTATTCATTTATCTGTTTCACCTCCACTGTCTTTTTCCACCATGATGCTGTGCTCCTCTCTTGAATCACCGTCACTTTCTGTTATTTTATTTCCGCACAGACAAGAGCATGCCAAAATTTTTGGCGAGGAAGGCGGAATGCGGACCGAGACAGAGCATTTCCTGCCAGCGTCTGTTAAGCAGGATCTTATTTTCCTTCTTTGCACTCCGACTGGAGCATTTTTAGTTGTTTGAATTATAAAATCCTGTTTCATTTCCTTAAAACGGTGAACAAGACGAAAAACGTTTTAAGAAAAACGAAACAGGATTTTATAATTAAAATGTTGCTTGATATAAAAGTGTGTGTGATTGGTCACTCCATCATAGTGGTCATCGGATATACCAAAAAGACAGTTTCTTAGAAAATCAGGAGGTTTTTACATTACCATAAGCTATTTTTGAGCCGTTGGTAATGTATGTAAATACTTGTAATTAATGGTGCCTCAATCACAGTAATGCTTCGTTAGGTATTCGTTACTCAGACTGATGTCACTGCACATTTAAAAAGGTTATGTGGAAGAAAAAATATTTCCTCATAGTGACTGTGGCTGTTACCTCGTGTCTACGTTTTTGGGTGTTTTGATATGATTTCTCATTACACTAATCACCAGGGCCCGGATTTTAATGACAAGTCATTTTTTTCTGAACTTCACGGTGAATTTTAGAACAATTTATACACAAATCTCGGCATTTTAATGTAGAAAAATGTATTTTAATTGTGCATATAAAGTCATATTTGAACATATTTTAGTAGTACGTTATATTGCGGCTAACGTTTATTATAACAGGTCATATTTCCGCCAAATTTTGCCAGAAGCATATACTGTTTCTTTTGTATCTTTCGAGATACAGGAATAAGAAAATGAATATGTTGCTCATGGGACAATATTTAACGTGATATTGTGAAACATAAACAGATAAATTAGGTACAGAGCATTATTTCTCAGGGCTGTAGCAGAATAGCGGTGTAGCACAACAGTCGTTTCACGAACATAAAACACTGTTGTGTAGAGCTCTCAGAGCTAACAAAGGCGGCTTCTGTCATAATAATAATCACAGTCGTGCATGTGTTCACAGTAACCAGTTTGTATACAGCCTGTGCCTTGTTCATCATGCCTAAAGCAAAGTGGACAGCGTGAAGTTGCGAGGATTTGTTCAAGAATTTGGAGAGAAGCATTTTAGTACAGATGGGAAACTACTATTTTGTAAACTGCGTTAGTGCAGAAAAGCGCTTTAATGTGCAACAACACTGTAATACCGCCAAACACAGCAACTGTGTGAAACGAAGTGATGAAAATAACAGCAGACAAATGTTGTTATTTGACAGACAGGTCAATCTTCAACCGTGAAATCATTCTGCAAGGATTTGTGTGAGACGATGGTGTCCTGCAACATCCCATTGGAAAAGCTAAAAAATCCATGCTTCAGATGGTTCTTGGAGAAGTACACAACACATCCAGATGAATCTACACTGAGAAAGAACTATTTATCGGTGTGCTACAATGATGTGCTCAACAAAATACGAATTACTGTTGCTGAGCAAAAGATCTGGCTGTCGATACATGAAACTGCGGATGTTAGTGGTTGGTATATTGCGAAAGTTGTTGTTGGTGTTCTAAAAGTTGATGGGCCTGGAGATATTTTCCTACTAACGTGTGAAGCTCTCGATAGAGTAAACAATACAACGATTGCTATTTTGTTTGACAACTCTCTGAAGCTACTGTGGCCAGATGGTGTGAAAAGAGACAACGTTCTGCTGCTTGTAACAGATGCCGCTACATATATGGCTAAAGCAGCCAAAGGACTTCACATTCTCTACGCCAGTATGGTGTATGTCACTTGCCTTGCACATGCGTTGCACAGAGTTGCTGAAGAGGTACGATCAAATTACCCTGACGTGGACACATTAATTTCCTGTGGCAAGAAAATCTATATCAAAGCTCCGCTACGGGTGCAGAAATTCAAGGAACAGGCACCTTCAATACCCCTCCCACTTAAACGTTTTCTTACACGATGGGGTTCTTGGCTTAATACTGCTATTACTGCACCAACTAAACCCAAGTAAAGACAATCTTCTGTGAGCTTGATAGCAATGAATCAAGTGCTATCAAAACTGTGAAAGACGTATTTACAGATACATTGTCTGGAAACTTGGCATGCATCAACACCAATTTTTTAGTGATATCAAAAGCCATCAAATGACTGGAAGCTGTTGGCACTCAGCTATGTGAGGCCTTGAGTACTGTGCAACATGTTCAGAGTGAGTTAGATCAAGCCCATGGTCATGTGGCTGACAAAGTGAAAAACAAACTGCAAAGAATTCTACAACGAAATCCTGGATATTCTACAATGTGTAAAATTAGTGACAGTCTTTCTGGGAATGCCGCAACATTTGATGATAGTGAAGCAAAGCAGACCTGTAGTGACCTGGCTGCCTTCAAATACGCTCCAGTGACGTCTTGTGAAGTGGAAAGGAGCTTTTCCAGGTACAAAACTATCCTCAGCGACAACCTTAGATCTTTGACAATGGAAACCTGAAAATGCACCTTGTGATCCAGTGCAACTTTGCAGATACTGAAGATTAACAGACGGTATTAAATAATGTAAAGTGCTTTAAATTGTTTTGTGTGCAGAAATAAAAATATTGTTTTACTGTTTCGGTAGATGATCTCCTGTTCACTGTAATTAGAGAAGGAAATTTAGTATTATTTTATGGTAAATAAAAAATAAAATAAAGAAAGAAGAATGCTTGAAATAAACTTATATTGAGTCATATTTTACTTTTTAAGGTCATATTTATATAAGTTTTAAGTCATAAATGCTTGCATATTTCACTCTTTTTTAGGTAATTAAAATCCGGTCCTTGCTAATCACTGATAATCATGCCAGAAAGCAAACACAGGTAAGGAGTTATTGCTGATGGTGTGAGGAAGTGATGCAGGGAATTCTAGGCTGCTCGCATAATAGCACTTGGGGGTTCGAGTCCCCCCCCCTCCCACCCCCCTCCCCACGGGTATGAGTGTTTGTGTTGCCCTTAGGTTAGTTTACCTTAGTTCAAACAGTCTGCAAACTACGATGTAATAACCAAGCAGATGAGTCCTATAGATTTACAAACATTTGAACATTTTTAAAAGCACTTGGCGAAAGTGGTCCAGAGAGATATTAACATCTTTATGCAGCGTCATGACGAAATAGAGCGTCGGAGACGTGGATTCACGACTTCTGAAATTTACGAATATATTGACATTACCTGACATCGAATGTCAGATTTCACTACTAAGAACCGTCTGTATAATTGTCATATTGAGCCACGTCTATGCTTTAAGTGAAGCGAATCAAAATTTGCTGTTATACATTTGTTGTTATAATACATAACCACAATATTTAAAACTACAGGCAGAGAACAAATTAGATTTATTCTTGGCTTTACAAAATCTTATTTATGAAATTTTTATCACAAACTAGTCTGGGAATAATACACTACTGGCCATTAAGATAGCTACACCAAAAAGTAGTGCAGATTATAAATGTTTAATGTTTAAATGTTTGTATAGTCTATGGGACTTAACTACGGGGTCATCAGTCCCTAAACTTACAAACTACTTATTAACTACTTACGAACTAGGACGACACAAATATCCATGCCCGAGGGGGAATTCGAACCCCCGACCGTAGTGGCCGTGCAGACCGTGACTGGAGCGCCTCAGTCTCCTCGGCCACCGCGGCCGGCTGGGTAGATTATAAACTGGTAATCATTGGACAAATATATTATACTAGAAGTGACGTGATTACATTTTCACGCATTTGGGTGCATAGATCCTGAGAAATCAGTACCCGGAACAACCACCTCTGGCCGTAATAACGCCTTGATACGCCTGGGCATTGAGTCAAACATAGCTTGGATGGCGTGTACAGTTACAGATGCCCATGCAGCTTCAACACGATACCACAGTGGCCACAAGAGTAGTGACTGGGCCGGCCGCGGTGGCCGAGGGGACTGAGGCGCTCCAGTCACGGTCTGCACGGCCACTACGGTCGGGGGTTCGAATCCCCCCTCGGGCATGGATATTTGTGCCGTCCTTAGTACAGTTAGTTCATAAGTAGTTTGTAAGTTTAGGGACTGATGACGCCGTAGTTAAGTCCCATAAGCTCAACAAACATTTGGACATTTAGTAGTGACTGGCGTATTGTGACGAGCTAGTTGCTCTGCCACCATTGACCAGACGTTTTCAATTGGTGAGAGGTCTGTTGAATGTGCTGGCCAAGGCAGCAGTCGAACATTTTACGTATTAAGAAAGGCCCGTACAGGACCCGCAGCATGCGGTCGTGCATTATCCTGCTGAAATGTAGGGTTCCGCAGAGATCGAATGAAGGGTAGAGCGATGGGTCGTAACTCGTCTGAAATGTAATGGCCACTGTTCAAAGTGCCGTCGATGCGAACAAGAGGTGACCGAGACGTGTAACCAATGGCACCCCATACCATTACGCCGGCTGATACGCCAGTATGGCGATGAATACACGCTTCCAATGGTGCGTTAAATGTGCGTTCAAACCGATGTCGCCAAACACGGATGCGACCATCATGATTCTGTAAACGGAACCTGGATTCATCCGAAAAAATGACGTTTTGCTATTCGTGCACTCAGGTTGGTCGTTGCGTACACCATCGCAGGCGATACTGTCTGTGACGCAGCGTCAAGGGTAGCCGCAGTCACGGTCTCCGAGCTGATAGTCCATGCTGCTGCAAACGTCGTCGAAGTGTTCAGCAGATTTTTGATGTCTGTGTTGACTCAGGGATCGAGACGTGGCTGCACCAACGCGAATAGCAATGTCGCGATACGATAAAGCGGAATCGCGATAGGCTACAATCCGACCTTTATCAAAGTGTGAAACGTGATGGTATGCATTTCTCCTCCTTACACAAGACATCACAACAACGTTTCACCAGGCAGCGCCGATCAACTGCTGTTTGTGTGTGAGAAATCGGTTGGAAACTTTCCTCGTGTCAGCTCGTTGTAGGTGTCGCCACCGGCGTCAACCTTTCGTGAAGGTTCTAAAAAGCTAGTCATTTGCATATCACAGCATCTTCTTCCTGTCGATTAAATTTCGTGTCTACAGCACGTAATCTTCGTGGTGTAGCAATTTTAATGGCCAAGAGTGTACACAAGTTTTATTCAAATGCTCTGGGTCCTTCTTTCTCAAAATTTTATCCAAGTCAGCTCTTCGCATAGAAACAATACACTGCCTGTATCCATAAACAAAATATAAGCAAGTGATATAGAAACTATGTATTAAAAGTTAACGATCTCAGCAGTCCTAATAACAGCCTCCTTAAACTGTCATATTTAGAATTCTCTATTTTTCGGGAAGCCGAAGAAAGATTTTTGAGTGCATCTTCGTTTTTAGGTGGCTTTTAAAGTGTTATGTAGCACATACACTACTTCTCCCAACTCTTTTTTACTTCTATAAAGAACGCCTACGAATTATGTAAGGATTCTGAGTCACACAGTGTTGATAGGCCGTTCACTCTCAGTTTTAGTTTACAACTCACGCCGCTAGGAGGTGCGCGGTAGCGCTGTCGCACGTTTCGCGAAGAGTTTCCGCTATTGTCTTCATAAATAAATAAAATATTGTCTTTATAAGCTATTTACTGCGTAAGCACAGATTTACATGTGTTTAACTGCTATGTAGAATATCTGAGCAGTGGGAGCGTTCGGTCTTCGTGAGCGGAACGCTTAGTCAAATTCGCCCGGTAGTAAATGCCTGATGATGGCCTAAAAAGCCGAAAATCGATTCGCAAAATAAACAAACCTGTAGAACAAACACAAAATTGTTCAAACAACTTACGGATATGCTGCCGGATGACGTCGTCGACAACCGCCGTTATTTCAAGGCACAACTACACTTAAGGAAGCAATGTGCAAGCATATGTAATACCACGTTTTGCAAAGTTTGCAGTACGTCACTGCAGAGTCAACACAACCAAAGATCACCAAAGATCAAAAATATCGATAGTGACGTAATCAACAGGCGAGGCAGCATTAATTTGGTCCCTCTGTTTTTTGAAGATAAACGGTGCCGGATTCCAAGCAGAATTTAAACAAAAACCACCATCTCTGTTTATAAGGTCGCTTCCTAGTTTAATTTCAACAGCTTCCTTAATAACACTATCCCAATAGGTGGAAGTGCATGCCGGAATCTCCGTGTTGTTGTAGGATGACCGGTGCCAAGTCAGTGTTCAGCAACAGCGGATTTGTTTGCCTGTTGTAAGCGCGTGTAACGTTTATGTTCAATACACCGGTCTTCCAAAGTCCTGATTGTCTGACCAATATATGACACGCCACAACTGCAAAGAATACGATATACACCTGCCTTACGCAAACCAAGATCATCCATTACGGACCCCAACAGGGCCTTTATCTTAGAAGGTGGTCGAAAAACACATTTCAAATCATGTTTCCGCAACATACGACTAATCTTGTTGGAAATGCTTCCTGCATAAGGCAAAAAGGATATAGATTTAGGTGCCACTTCATTACTATAGTCACTCACCCGTTGCACAGAAGGCTGAGCGCAATGCACGTTTTATCTGTCTCTCTCTATAACCATTCTGCCGAAAGGTCTCCCTGAGATGGGACAACTCAGCTGACAAACTTTCATAGTCTAAAATGACATGTGCCTGTGAACTTCTTCACGCTGACCTGGATGGTGACAACTATCAGCTTTGTTGGTGTGAGTAGGCTTCCTATAAAAATAATGTACAATCAACCTTCCATCTGACCAACACATTAAAGAAAGGAAGGCAGACATTCTTTTCTACCTCCATAGTGAAGTGAATATTCGGGTGGATTGAAGTTAGGTGTTCCAAAAAACCGTTTAAATTCTCACTACCATGAGGCCAAACGACAAAAGTGTCGTCTACATATCTGAAAAAACACGCCGGGAAAAGTTAAGGTTTCACAAACACAAAATTGTGCATTTTAATTTTCATAACTATCGTAAAAGCGATTCGATGAACCCTCTGCCACGCACTTCAATGTGACTTTGCAGAGTATTTATGTAGATGTAGAAATGATGAACGGCGAATTCAGCTGGATTTTGCAAGACAAACTGCAGAAACTGTGCTGAAAGAGCGCAGATTGCAGCGAGGAAGTCAGTTTTCCGCTCGACTGTGAATACGTGATAACGAAAACGGCGACTCCCGCGGGACTGCGGAGGCGGCTGCGCTAATGAAACGCCCCGTCCCTAATAGAGACTTCCAGCCGGCTCCGTTTAAATGAAGGAGAGGCGGGAGGGACGGCCGTGGCGAGCACTGCTCAACCACCGGGCTGAGCGGCCGCCGGTGCCGGTGGTGGATGAGGTGGTGGTACAGGAGGTCGCTGCTCGTTAGGCCTGGGCCCCTTTAACACCGGCCATCACCCCTCATCTTTTGCGGAAACGCCCTCAACAGAGCCCCAGTAAAAGCCGTGTCCGCGGAGTACACCGTTCTCAACCTGACAACGATGCCATGCTGCAGAGTTTCAGGTCTAGTGGGTGTTGGTATACTTTAATGCACTTAGACACCATTTAACCTGTACCTACTGCATTTCGCATAAATACCGGGTGATCAGAAAGTCAGTTCAAATGTTCAAATGTTTGTATAGCTTATGGGACTTAACTACGGGGTCAACAGTCCCTAAACTTACAAACTACTTATGAACTAGCTAACACTATGGACGGCACAAATATCCATGCCCGAGGGGGGATTCGAACCCCCAACCGTAGTGGCCGTGCAGACCGTGACTGGAGCGCCTCAGTCCCCTCAGCCACCGCGGCCGGCAACCTGACAACGATGGCATGCTGCAGAGTTTCAGGTCTAGTGGATGTTGGTATACTTGAAACTAATGAACTTCGACTCTATTTATTGTATTTCACATAAATAGGTTTATGATCCCCACTTTGATATACTAGGTGATCACAAAGTTAGTATAAATTTGAAAACTTAATAAATCACGGAATAATGTAGATAGAGAGGTAAAAATTGACACACAAGCTTGGAATGACAAGGGGTTTTATTGGAAACCACGTCTACCGTTATCGGACCTTCTTTCTTCGAGGAACTGCGTGATTCTACTTTTGTAACGCCGGCCGCGGTGGCCGAGGAGACTGAGGCGCTCCAGTCACGATCTGCACGGCCACTACGGTCGGGGGTTCGAATCCACCCTCGGGCATGGATATTTGTGCCGTCCTTAGTATTAGCTACTTGATACGTAATTTGTAAGTTTAGGGACTGATGACCCCGTAGTTAAGTCCCATAAACTATATAAACATTTGAACATTTTTGAACTTTTGTAACTGCTACCGTGACGGGTGAGAGGTACGCCGATATGTTACGGAATCGCATCATCCCCAGCCTGGCTGATAAACAACTGCTGGAACGTTCGATTTTTATGCAGGATAGCGCTCCACCCCATATTGCTAGACGCGTGAAAGATTTCTTGCACACGTCATTTGATGACGATCATGTGCTCAGCTGCCACTTTCGTCATGCTTGGCCTTCCAGGTCCTCAGACCTCAGTCCGTGCGATTATTGGCTTTGGGGTTACCTGAAGTCGCAAGTGTATCGTGATCGACCGACATGTCTAGGGATGCTGAAGGACAACATCCGACACCAATGCCTCACCGTAATTCCAGACATGCTTTACAATGCGGTTCACAACATTATTCCTCGACTCCAGGTCTTGTTGAGGAATGATGGTAAACATATTGAGCATTTCCTGTAAAGAACATCATCTTTGCTTTGTCTCTAATTTGTTACGCTAATTATTGTTTTTCTGATCCGGTGAAGCGCCATCTGTCGGAAATTTTTTTTAATTATTTTTTTTGTTTTTGTTTTTTGTTTTTTGTTCTAATAAAACCCCACGTCATTCCAAGCATGTGTGTCAATTTTTACCTATCTATCTACATTATTCCGTTATTTATTAAGTTTTCAAATTTATACTGACCTTTTGATCTCCCAGTATGTACGCGTATTACCCGTTCACTTTACAAGTGCCGATTTCAGCTGAGGGCGCTGCGAACTGTTGACGGCTTCTACTATTGGTTGATTGAATGAAGCACGAGTGGTATAGCTGCGCCCAATTACAATGTACGCGTAACGTAGTTCCTCAGCTGAAGCACATAAAGTACATTCTGTTAACACATTCTTGTTCAGATAAACAATCCAAATGAAAAGTAAGAATATAAAACTTACCTTTTTTACGGTCAGAGAAAATAGCTGTGGTTTTACAAGACTACGATACATTTGCTTTTAATCTGCTCTTCTGCAGGAAAGCGTATGAAATGAAAAAAGATGCGTAATATATTTGCGGGTAATATATTCTTCTACAAGGCACGAAATTAAAACTGTTGTTTTAGGATGTAACAAAGAGTCGGCCGTGTAGCTGATGAAATACATTTGTTGTTAATACATTATTCTTCAGTAAAGCGTAATAAATTAAAATTAAATATTAAGGAATCCTGTAACACTATCCTCGTTACCTAGGTCTTGAATTACCTTTCCATTCCTTTTCCATTCATTTTTTCTTCTTTTTCTCCCTCCTCTCCACCTGAGGAAGGGGCACAGTTCCGAAAGCTTATCTAATTTCGTCCTTTTTTCTGTGTGTAACTATCGACGGTACAGCAAAAAGGTAAGAACTGGCCAGCCAATCTATCTCTTTTGAAAAATTATCTATTATTAAAAACTCATTCAAAATAATGAGAAGGGGTACTATACTTAATCTCAAATAAACTTGGGTGCAATTTAAAGTATTTATTTTCTAGTGTGACTGCACACATCAGTATGTCAGTTAAAACACATTTACAATTATCCCAAAGTTAATTAAAGAAAATAATGCAATGTGGTTTAAATACCTACAGTAAATGACTGTCCGAAAAAGCAACACAGGAGATAACTGAGAAGCAGTGGCGTACTTGGTACCAAATTCCTATAAATGATGTCAAAATAAAAAGTAGGCATGTATCCACTAATCAGTGGGCACAACGAACCTGGTGGCACACTAGCAACTGCGGGCGACACTTCACCAAAGGAGCGGTCTGCGCCGGTGTGCGACGATAACGTAAATTCGCGGCCAAGAAAAACAAAGACTAGTCTTCGTATTACAGAAGCAGAACTCGACTACAATCAGCCACTGTCCTCCCGGTGGAAATCAGAATCAACGAATGGACAAATCCGGCACTGTCTAGCCAGTTTAGCCAACGTGAATTGCTACGCGAGATTGCTCATTGCTCAGATGACACTAGAAGTGTGAAACACGTCATCAGGGCATCAATGCGACGAATATCAGACCTTGATGTTTATTAATTGTCTGTTTCTAAGGAACAGACGTTGACAGTGGTCCGCAGCAGTGGTAAATATTTACTCATATACATCGCAAATCGGTAAATTTTCTGACATCTGCTGCTCTTCTAAAAATGGACAATCGATCTGCAACACTTTTAAATTTGTATCGGATCTTGATTCGAACCCGGGTCTCACGCTTTTTACGACTCGTAGCCTTAACCACTAGGCCACCCGTGCACGCCCCCTAGCCAGGCCCAAACCGCCTTGTGTTACACTTGTCTCTATCCCTCAAATGACCCTACACATTATAGAGTAAGCCCCGCGAGAGGAAGAGACACAACACTTCCATCCTAAATTTATTTACGGGGTGTCCTATTTTAATCTATATTGGTCGATATCCATGGAGCGATACAATTTTGAAAAAAAAAGGTCTGTAGTAAAAGTAGTAAGGTTTGAAGGTGGTGATGGAATGGTTACCTCGAAATGACTTTTAACCATGTTTTAAACGCCAAACTATGGTCATATTAATTTTTTAAATGGAAATCACTGTTTTATATTCCAATTCTACGTGAAAAATATGCATTTTTATAGGACTTTTTTTCGAAAACCAATAGTATGTCGCCAGGAAGCACTTCATTGTAACTATTCCAGACTACAAGTATCTCAAGAACGAAGTAAGATCTGATAAATTTTCCAATGAAAATCTTGTATGGTTTCAACAGGAGACAAGAGTTCATAAAAATATACAACATTGTATGATACAGCATTTTTATTGAAAATTTTACCTGAATTCGCTTCATTCTCGAGATCCAGATACTTTGGAAACTTACAATGATTGGTTTTTCGAGAAAAAAAAATGTTTCCTATAAAAATATGTATTTTTACGTAGAATACTAATATGGATTAAAAAGTAGGAGTCACCATTTGAAAAACTTGACTTGATCTTCGTTTGACTTTGAAAACACGGTTCAAGGTCATTTGGAAATAACAAGCATGCATGTCTGAAGGACATTTGCTTAGTTCTATTAACAAACACGGACACTGCACATCGTATTTAAATCAGTCAAAGAAAGGCTTGCGACAGATGTACTAAAAAGTCTCACCCTGTGCGGGAATTACATCATAGAATGTACGAGCACTTATGGGCAGTAGACAGTGTGTGGCAAGGTTTGGGTCGATCCGGGAAGCGTGCGCGCGTAGCGTAAAGGTGACGAGATCGCCCGTGATAAGCGGGAAATTAGGGTTCGAGTCCCGGCCCGGCACAAATTTTCATATGTCACCATTACACCATACAGCTGATGTTGATTAATATTCGCAATTAGAAATACATTTCTTGTAATCCATCAGGATCTACAAACCTTACAACTTTTACTACAGATTTTTTAAAAGAATTGTGCTGTTTTAGAGATATTGGCCGGTACAGATTACAATGGCGAACCCTATATATAGGGTGTTTCACTAAGTGTGTTTGCCTCTGCAACTTATAAAATAATGGTGACGGGAAATTTTAATGCAGTAGGTCAACACAAAAAAATGTTACACTTTCTGCGGAGCTATGAACATAGTTTATTGTATCATTTTCCAAAGAGTTACAGCTCAAAGATATAATTTTTTTAATGGAACAATAGTTTTTGATATCGTGCGTTGGATTCGTTGAAACCAGCTGCATCCAAATCAATTTAAAATACATTCGTATCACTGTTAGTTTGCGAGCTACAACCCTTCAAAGTTTCAGGGGCAGATACCACACGCGTACATAATACATGGCTGTGTGGTGGGTGATGGATATTATGGCGGTGGGAAGTTGATTTACATGAGATGTTCAAATGTGTGTCCATGTTCCTCAATGCATAATGGATCTGCGGACGAGATGTAACATCGTCGGTGTGACGGAGCGACATGAGTCCTCGATGCTCCGTTTTAGATAATCTGGGGATGTGGGCTCAGTGACATAAACACGATCCTTTAGATATCCCGACAGAAAGAAATCTACTGGTGTTAAATCGGGCGACCTTGCGGGAAACGAATGAGGACCATGGCGTCCCAACCCCACCAAACTGCCATGTATTATGTACAGCTTGTGGTGTCTGCCCCTGAAACTTTGAATGGTTGTAGATCCCAAACTAACAGTGATACGAATGTCGTTTAAATTGATTTGGACGCAGCTGGTTCCAACGAATCCAATGCACGTTAGAAAAAGCTATTGTTCCATTAAAAATTACATCTTTGTGCTGTAACTCTTTGGAAAATGATACAATAAACTATGTTCATAGCTCCGCAAAAAGTGTAACATTTCTTGTGTTGACCTACCGCATTAAAATTTCCCGTCACCTATTATTTTATAAGTTACAGAGGCAAACACACTTAGTGAAACACCCTGTATATATGTGGTAAATGTTCTTTCTGACTGTGCAGCTGCGTAGTAAGCAGGAGACCGGGGTTCGAATCCTGGGTGGATTCACACTTTCAACAATGGCGGTTAATGTTGTATATTCCGTGAGTATGAACTGATATTACATCCGAAAGAACAGACAGAACTCATATATAACTTGAATACCATTCTGTTGGAAACTGCTAACCAAAAAACCAATCTTTTCCTCGAAGAAATGGAGCTGTCATCAGAGTTAATGGTGGCCAACTCCTTAAAATGAATAAATATGTATTGTTATTTCACATTAGTTCATACGCCTTCTGTATGTGTATGAAGTATCTTACGGTGTACGATCTGAAGAGGAAAGCTGGTATAAGCGGCAGCACTCTGTGACGTCACGGCCGGAATGGGTCGGCAGTGGGACTGCAAAGTGTAGAGGGTGAGAGGCGGCGTGTCAGGGCGGGACAGGACAGGCCATTGATTCATGGCGCCGGGGGGCGGGCTCGGCAGACGCTAATTATGCCGGACACCGCAGCGCGGCGCTGCCGTCTGCCGCCCTGGGACCGGCCGACGTCACTGCAGAGAGAGAGAGACGACGCTCCGGCCTAAAAAGTCCGACACCTCGCCACCGCGCACCCAGGGGGGCGGTTTGCCGGACAGTGCAAGTGCTGCCATTAGCAGAAAAATGTCACACTGAGGCGCCTATTACTGAACTGAGTAGTACTGTCTTGCCTGCAGAAGACTTTTGACTTACTGGCACAAGATGAATGGAATTAGTAGATCGGTAAATGTAACCTTTAACAAAAAATCAAATGTTTGTGAATCTATGGGACTTAACTGCTTGGTTATTATTCCCTAGCTTACAAAATACACTAACTTAAACTAATTTAACACAACACCCATGCCCAAGGGAGGACTCGAAGCTCCTACGGCGAACGGCCGCGCACACCACAGCACGGCGTCTCAGTGCGCACGGATATTCCGCCGCGGCGTGAGCTTTAATGACAAAATCTCAAGACCTAGAGAACGCGCGTTCAGCCACTACGTCATCACCAGTATACAGCTTGGCCGAGTACGGCAAGGGGTCTTGCTAGCTGTGACGTCCTATATTTGACGGGTAGTAATTTATGGTTTATATGTATTGCTTCTGTATGATAGAGGCGACGTCAGCGGGCGTGTAAGCTTTCGTCGTCTTCAGTGCTAGGATTCAATAGGCTCGTAAAATTTTATTTGAGGCATACGTTGAGTATTTAAGTTGGTACACCTAATGATTGTTCATATATTCAGTTTACTAATACCTTTGGATTAAACCTTCCAGAGCCTAACACAGTTTCTTGAATATTTTCCTTACTGTTAAAACATGAGCTCTTTATTTCTCAGGGGCTTATTTAAATTACCAAGTCCTTTTAGAATAATATCTTTTCTTTCTCGGCAGTTCCTTTCTAGAAGCACGTCACATAAAACCTTTATTTCAGAGACAAATCAAAGATATTATTTTTGAAATGTTCCTCAAATTTCAATATTTAAGGACAGGTGCTAACTACGAAAGACGTGGTCGAGACAAATTTTAATCACCATTTTACCTATATTTCACCTTAGAAACACAATTGTAACATACAGTGTCCAAGTCACTTTTTTTTTCTAGTACACAGTTCTCGACAGTACATATCATAGGATAACAGTTCAATATCTTTGACAAAGCTAATATTCGGAATATTCTTCCCAATTCAATTTTAAAGTTATTTAACTCAAAACTTTCTCAATGAAAAAATCCTTTAACAATATTTGATATTCCCATGAATATTCACGGTCCTATCGGGAGGCAGAGTTTTTTTAAACTCCGTAGCCTAACCCGAATTACAGTCCACAGATAACTTTTACTCACTCGCGTAACTGTTCGACCCATTCATGATAAATAATTAAGTCTTTAAATAATAATAAAAAAATGATTCCTTCGCAATTACAACAGTTCGGAATATTTCCGCACCTGACTTTCGCAAACACGACCACAAAGACTGAGACAAGAGAGAGACATTTTACTGCAACGAGAAACAAAGACTGAGAGAGCGAGTAGCTATTCTGCGGAACTATTTATACTACTATTTGCAACAAAAGATGACCTTGAATTGCGGTGTCTAGACGCGGTTATTCTATGACTTTACGATTCCGAAATTTCAAAGATATTCTGATTTTACTGGAATTTAAAAAAAAATGTGAAAATTCTGCCACTTACAAAATTATTAAGACTCAAATTGACTGAAAATGGCTAGTTTATGCGATATAGTGTCACAGAGCCAAGTAAAAAACTGGGGAAAAAAGTAACACAGCTCTTCCCAACGCAGTGCGGAAAATGTAATAGCGATAATGAATACAGCCTTAAGCATAGAATTCCAGTTTCTACCAGGACATGCATTCGAACTAGAGACCTCAAGCTCACTTCACAGCTAAGCTTACCGGTGGCTCTTGGGCAAGAACATCTGCACGGTATAAAGTAAATATGTCTTCTTCGCCATATCGGCCTTCGGTGTTCCGCTAGTGAACAGAAGGTCCCGGGTTCATAACATCCAAACATTTGAGAAACAAAGTGACCAAACTGCTTAGTTGATCGATCTCTAGGCTTACAAACTAATATGCTAAGAACAACACACATTCCTAGAATGAAGGTTTTTATGTCGGGATAACACTGCTGCGGGTAAACCTTCCGAGTACTATGGCCGTGGTCTATGACTCTTCTGAGACATACAAAGGGAGTCCCACTGAACTGTTTCAGATATCTCTGAAACTACAAGAGATATTGAAGAACGACTTTTACGGTCATGAACGTACGGCAGGGGCTTATGAAAGTAGGTACTATGAGATACTCTAAAACGTGAAGAAATATTATTTTCAACACAAACTTATGTTTTTTTTAATGGATTCCCCATATTATTTCTTAAGCAATCGATAGGATGAAAAATCACAAAAGGAATGGCGTCGGTTGCATCGCAATGCGTCAATTACATCCGGAGAAACTGCGAAGTAGACGTCCAAAATACATGAGACGCGGTGCTAGCGCGTGTCCGAGGCTCAAGCGAGACTCATGGTTGAGTCTCGGACACCCGCTAGCAGCGCGCATCATGTGTTTCAAACTTCGCTTCGCAGTTTCTCCGGATGTAATTGACGCATAGAGATGCAACCGACGCCATTCCTTTTGTGATTTTTCATCCTATCGATTGCTTAAGAAATAATATGGGGTATCCATTTAAATAAATATTTCTTCACGTTTATCTCATAGTACCTACTTTCATAACCCCCTGCCGTACGTTCATGACCGTAAAAGTCGTTTTTCAATATCTCTTGTAGTTTCAGAGATATCTGAAACAGTTCAGTGGGAATTCCTGTATGTGTCGCAGAAGACGTCCAGAATGTTTATGTGGAAGTAGATAGAAACTTCACTATTGACTGTCGCCTACTCAAAGATGAAAACCTGCTCAGCTATTTTGTTGCGCTACTATCCATATGCCTCTTCTTTCGTATTAAAATTATCCTTATGTTTATAAATTTCTAGGGTTTCTCTACATAATCGTGGACAATAATTCTTCGTTGTAGATAAAAGTTTAACTTCAGGAAATTTAACTTTGTGATTTCTGACTGAAGTGCGTGCTCTGCTATAGCAGATTCATCTATATTTCTCAATCGGCAAATACTTTTATGTTCTTTTAGTCGTTTAGCGACCCTCCTTTCGTGGTTCCACTTTACCACATATACACAGAATTTTACATACGCCACATGCCGATAATGCAGGGCGTTTATCCTTTCGGAGAGCTAGACATATTTTTCTTCTTGGTCTTAAAATTGGTCTAATATTATATTTCTGTAAAATATTTCTGATCTGATCCGTGACTTTTTTAATAAAAAGGCAGAGAAACTGTATTCTTTGATTGTTGTGTTTCGTTCATAATGTTCAAATGTTTGTAAAGCTTATGGGACTTAACTACGAGGTCATCAGTCCCTAAACTTACAAACTACTTACGAACTAGGACGACACAAATATCCATGCCCGAGGGGGGATTCGAACCCCCGACCGTAGTGGCCGTGCAGACCGTGATTGAAGCGCCCCAGTCCCCTCGGCCACCGCGGCCGGCTTGTGTTTCGTCCTTGTTCTTTCGGCCTTCTGTTGTATGGTCGCAAATTCTATTAATCTCTTTCCCTGAGTAGTCATTTTTCCGATGTGCAAATCATTTTGGCTCTGTCGACAAGACTTTTAATAACACCATATGTAAGTATCGGTTTGTAGATGATACATTTGTAGTTTAGCCATATGGTAAAGAAGCTTTGGATGAATGCTTTGCTTACCCAACAATATAAATCCGAAACTTCTGTTCAACGAGGAAATGGAAAACAACAGAATATCTTTCTTAGACGTTTTAGTTATGAGAATAACGGATAGAAGTTTGGAACACAAGCTCTTCCGATAAAGTAACAAGTAATATTCATCCCCTCTGACGATATCCAACGCAGACAAAACGTAAGGAACTGAAGAGTTTCATAGACCACGGCCATACCACCCGGAAGGTTTACCAGCAGCAACACACACTCCCATGTCCGAAGAAGGTATCGTATATCTGACGTCCCGGGTTCAAAACTCAACTCTAGAATACTAGGCAGACGAATTTATCGACTGCGCCATAAGTGATATCTGGCGTTTCCTAGTGAAGTATTATAGAACCCCAACCGTTCCTTATCTTTGTAAAAGAGATAGGAGGGTGATTCTGTCGTTTATCGGCTAGTAAAGTCACCAGGTGGTCAAACACAATCGCAAAATGATTCAGATAACATATCTGCACGGTGCAAAAATTGGCAATTAACCCTTAATAATTAAAAGTGTGTCATCCATATGAGCACTAAAAGAAATTCGCTAAACTTCATTTACACTATAAATCAGTGAAATCTACAGGCAATAAAATGAACTAAATACCTAGGAGTAACAATTACGGACAACTTTAATTTGAAAGAACACGCAAAAAATATTCGAGGGAAGGAGAACCGCCGCGGCGGATAAGCTTTGACCACAGCCGAGCGCCGTGGCTCCGCGAGCCCGGTCAGGGGGCTGAACGCCCTCTGTAATAAAAAAGCTGAGCCAACCATTCAACAAACAACCACGAACGAAACTGAACGAACGACCGCGAACCATAGATCTACCAGATGAAAAAAAAAGAAAGAACCAACACTGGGGCGCCGTGTAGCGGTGCGCGTGGCAGTTCGCCGTCGGGGGTTCGAGTCCCCCCTCGGCCATGGGTGTTTCTGCTGTCTTTAGTATAAGTTAGTTCGTAAATTGTTTGTAAGGTTAGGGACTGATGACCCCGCAGTTAAGTAACATAAGTGTAACAAACATTTGAACATTTTTGATTCAGAGCGACCAAGTAAAAATGGCGCAGACCAAATTGAGCGGCTGAGCGTGAACAAGACGGTTTGGAGAGAATGGAAACCTATTGTAAGAACACGAAGAAGTCAAAAAATGATTGAATTATTTGCTTAACGTCTTCCATTTCTGTGGAGAGTGCACTAATAATAAATAGCATAAACCTAAATACACATAAATGTTGTATATTACTGTTTTATATAATCCATATTTTATATATTGTATTAAATATTTTTTCTTTTGCTTGGAGCCACTATGGACTATGATTATTTCAACTTTTTCTCCTTTCTTTACTTCCATATTTCTCTCGTCATTTTCCGGTGTTTCTCAATTCTTTCTTCGGCCACTTAACTCCAGTATTTTTTTATTTTTTTTTTTCTGGAAACATTTGCCGTCCATCAATTTCTTTCTGGGTGGTAGTCTTTTCTCGATATCTTCTTGGGAACTTTGGAGCTCGACCATGTCCCTTCCAATTTCTTTGCACTTTGTGTTGTCCACTTTTAATTTACTGAAGTAACAAACAGTCGTTTTGTCGATGTGTTGGGATTCATTCTTTGTATGTGACCGTATAAAGCTTTCTTCTTTTCCTAATTACATCAGTGATTTTCTTAAATATTTGTATAGATTTCATCATTATGCTGCATTCTGTATTGTGTCTGCTCTTTAACTGATACCAAGATTATCCTTAATATTTTCTTTCCTTAATTTGCAGTGACTCCATCATTGCCTTTTTTATTCAGAGCCAAATATTCTGCTGCATAGGCGAATTACTGTAGAGTAGTGAGCCAGATTAGCATTGATGGATATCGACTTCTTGTTATATGTCTTTAGTGAGGTAGTATGCTATTGAGTTGATTCACATATTAGTAAAAATAAAGTTCTAAAAAAAATGTCAGTTTGGTTTTCAAAAAAGCTTTTCAACAGAAAATGCTATATATACACCTTCACTGATGAAATATTAAATGCTTTGAATAACCGGACATCACCAGTTGGGATTTTTTGTGATATCTCAAAGGCGTTTGATTGTGTAAATCATGGGATTCTTCTAGATAAGCTTAAGTATTGTTTGTATGCGTGGGACAGTGCACACATGGTTTAAATCATACTTAACTGGAAGAGTGCAGAAAGTTGAAATAATCAGTTCACATGATAAAGATGAACAATTAATTCTTCTAACTGGGGAGTTATCAAAAATGGGGTCCCACAAGGTTCGGTCTTGGGTCCTTTGCTGTTCTTAATATATATTAATGACTTGCCATCCTACATTCACCACGATGTTAAACTAGAACTTTTTGCTGATGAGACAAGTATAGCTATCACACCTGACAAACAGGAATTAACTGATGAAATTGTAAATGATATCTTCCAGAAAGTTATTAAGTGGTTCTCTACAAATGAACTCTCTTTAAACTTTGATAAAACCCAGTATATACAGTTTCATACAGTAAATGCCATGACACCATTAATAATTTTAGATCTTGAACATAAATATGTAGCTAAGGTTGAATATTCAAAATTTTTAGGTGTTTGCATTGACGAGGGACTGAATTGGAAGAAACATATTGAAGATCTCCTGAAACGTTTGAGTTCAGCTAATTATGCTATCAGAGTGATTGCAGAATTTGGTGATATACATCTCAGCAAATTAGCTTACTTTTCATTAACTACTTTCATATAGTATCATATTCGGGGGCAATTCAACATTCAGTAAAAAAATATTCATTGCATAAAAGCGTGTAATCAGAATAATTGCTGGAGTCAACCCAAGAGCAGCCTGCAGTCATTTATTTAGGGATCTAGGAATTCTCACTGTAGCTTCACAATATATATTCACTCATGAAATTTGTTATTAACAATTCGACCCAATTCAAAGGTAATAGCAGTGTGCATAGCTACAACACTAGGAGAAAGGATGATATTCACTATTCAAAGTTAAATCTAAGTTTGGCTCAGAAAGGGGTGAATTATGCTGCCACAAAAATCTTTGGTCACTTACCAAGTAGCATCAAAAGTCTGACAGATAGCGAACTAGTATTTAAAAAGAAATTAAAGATATTTCTGAATGGTAACTCCTTCTACAATGTAGATGAATTTTTAGATATAACTTAAAAAAATAAAAATAATAATAAAAATAAAATAAAAATAAAGAACAAAAAATCGTAAAAATATTGATTGTCAAGTATAGACAACATTTACTAAACTGACACGTTCCACACCATTACGAAATGTCGTATATATGATCTATGGAACAAGTATTAATCTGAAGTACTTTATCCATTTCAGCAACTGTTCAGGTTATAAATTAATATAATTTAGCAACCAGCTGCTTGTAATTATTTATTTTAGACAACCGGTTTCGGACGCTTGAGTGCCCTTCTTCTGGTCTATTTTAGTATTGTTGCTTAATGAATGTAGCTACATGCTATTAGGAGAATCAACACTGAGTGTTGAAGAAGGGCACTCAAGCGTCCGAAACCGGTCGTCTAAAGTAAATAATTACAAGCAACTGATTGCTGAATTTTGTTAATTTATTTAAGTATTAATCTAATCTAATCTAAGTCTTGCTTTAAGGCTTTTTTTTCTCTGAATTATCTTGTTTAGTTACTTCTCCTAGATACATGAACTTATTTCTCCTCTCAAGTTTTCCATATTTACTTGTCGTTATGTTTGCAGCTGTCTTAATGTTTGTCATAAATTTGGTTTCCTCAAAAGGATATTTATAAGCCTGCGTTCTCAGCTTGTTTTTTGAGCAATTCAATTTGTCTCATGGCTGTTTTCATTGAATCTGAAAAAATAGTTCGGTCATCCGCAAATGCTAAACAGTCTAATTGTTTGTGGTCCCTTTTGTAATCTAACTCCCTCAGTGATTCATCTTTTTTCAAAATGTTCAAATGTTTGTGTAGCTTATGGGACTTAACTATGGGGTTATCAGTCCCTAAACTTACAAACTACTTATTGAACTAACTAATACTAAGGACGGCACAAATATCAGTGCCCGAGGGGGGATTCGAACCCCTGACCGTAGTGGCCGTGCAGACCGTGACTGGAGCGCCTGAGTCCCCTCTGCCACCGCGGCCGGCCATCTTTCTTTTATTAAATATTATATTATTATTTTATAATTATTTACTTTTATGTTAATAATAAGAAAGATATAATTTCAACACTGTATATTCACTGTTCCTATTAGTTACACTATAAACTTATTTCGACTTAAAAGTCACCTTCAGGTGTTACGCCACATTCTGTTAAGCTGTACATTTCGGTCTTATTGTGACGTGATTTCTCTTTTTTTATATAATATTAATATCATGTAACTTATAATATTATATATAAAAAAATCACGCCAAAATAAGATCGAAATGTACAGCTTAACAGAATGTGGCGTAACACCTGAAGATGTCTTTTAATTGGAAATAAGCCTATATTGTAACTAATACGAACAGTGAACACACAGTGTAGAAATTATATAATTCCTATTATTAAAATGTCGATGTACGAGATCACTAACACTGTGGGCCCTGCAGATAACAAGTTAATTTTTTGTTATTTATATTTGGTCCAAATTTTGTAAAAACCATAAAATGGCAGGAATACGTAAGGCGAGTCATGAAACAAATAAATCAAAATTTTTATTAATTACAAGTAAGCAGTTCTTACGAATATGAACAGAAAGTGGAGACTGTAGCGTCTAATGATAATGAAGACAACGGAGACAGTGACAGTGACAATAAATGCACAGGTCGTCCGCTCACCGCGATGAGGTGACAAGTGTTAACAACAGGTGGAGACAGCAGCCCGGCGTGTTTACGTTGCCAGCTGGTCTTCCGCGGCCCACGCCAGCCTCCCCCCTGACAGGCAGGCAGGCAGGGTTTACAGGGCGCGGCTGTTCCACCAGCAGTCGCTCAGCTGCGGCCGCCACAGTGCCGCACTGTGTCTCAGCCATTCCGCAGGCCGGCGCGCGTAGCAGTCGTCTGCCACTTCGCTAACAGTCTGCGTGCTTCGGGCATTCACTGTAAACACGCTGCGCTCCAATTTCACAGTGGCTGGCAAAACAGCGTAAAGCACCCAGAGAAACAAAAGTCCACGGGGCCGACTGGCACCACATGCAAACAGACCACCTTGGTTGCAAATAGTTTATTTTTTTACCGACGCGTTTCGAACGAGTTCTTTGGACCCACTGTTATTTTAAATGATTTGACTCTGCCTGGCAAAGGCACCGAGTTCTTTTAAAGTAAACGGATGTGACAGGATTATCTCAAGAATTTTGATGATCTCACATAAAGGTGAAACACGTCAATAATTTAAAAAAAATCGCACTGACGTGTTTTACGGCCCACTTTAGATTTGTAGTTTTATAAGTTTTTGTAAACATTTTGGACCAAAATAAGTAAGTAAATAATAAAAAAGTGTCCGAAACCCTTTTAGGAAAAAAAGTAGGTAGTGGCGGGTTCCGAACCACCGACCTTTAGCGTCATAGCCCAACGTCTTGCCCACTACGCTACGGCTATCAATCAAGAGATGAGTTCTTTAATCACATACTATTGATGGCCATTGTTAACTGATGCCCTATATGGCATTTGTAGACACTAGATTATCATTTATCGTACGAAGAACGATGTGTTTTTGTTAATTCTTCAGTGCGCCAATGCTGTGAAGTGACAACGTGTAAGTTACAATAAGAAAATCATCAAATACGCAACGCAAGATGTCGTATGCCAGAGAGTGTTCTGGGCGAGGAATCTCACGTTACATCTCCGAACGGCTGGCTTTCGTTAATTCAATGGAGGGTGTCGAATCTCCGTTATTTTTGCAAATATGTCTCAAACGATAGGAGAAATGAAATAAATAAATAAATAAATAATAAAAAAGTAAGGGAGCAAAGTTGTAGAGAATTTTCTCCTCTACCAACTAGGTTATTCAATTTTCGTATCAGATGAACGGTTCATTTGCAATTACAATTATATTACAAAAGGCCTTTTTTGGTATTACTACCGTATTTTTTGTCCGAAAAATTTGAAAAAGGGAGGTTATATTCTCTAGTGGCCTACTATCATGTCTGTAAAATTTGGTGCTGATCGGTTCAATGGTTCGTCTTAAAATCAGGGAACACGTTACGGACAGACAGACAGACATCCCGAAATCGCCGTTATTTTTGCAAATATCTTTGAAACTCTACGAGATGTGAAAAAAAAACATTAGAGAGCAAAGTTGTAGAGAATTTTCGGTTATTCGATTTTCGTGTCAGATGAGTAGTTACGCCGTTATTTTCATTTAAATTTTGAGCTGTCAAAAGACGATCGAAAAGGCCCACTTTTAGTATTACTACCGTAACCTAAAGTGGGCCAAAAATATAACATTAGCAGCCGAAACTGTTTTTACGAAGGGTGGTTTGAAAATTTCTGGAAATCACCAGTAACAGTGACGTGGCTCTGTTGTTGTTCCTAAGTAGAAATTTTCGGAAGATGAAAAAAAATCGAGATTCGAGCAGTGATTAAGTGCTAAGGTACCGCGAAGTCAGTAGTTTGTACTTCATTGATTTTTTTTACATAGACGGTGTACAATTTTAAGAAGTTGTAAAGGTAACTGACGGGTATGACGCGATCCTAGGGCTAGACTTCCTGCTTAAACATCACGCCAAAATCGACCTCAGACAGCAAACGGTGGAACGTAGCGGAACATTGTTTCAACTAGGTAACACAGCTGCAAAGGGCACGCTGCCACAAGATTTCCCTATCCGAAATGAGAAATCAACTGAACTGCGAGCATTGTCCTCGAAGGTAGATTCGCGGGATAGAATACCATTTGGAACAGGGAAGCTACTCTGGATAGACGTTGACTCCGCTTTACCTACAGATACTGTGTGTCTAATAGAGCCATTAGAAGACAATGAAGCGTTGGATGCATCCATTTGTTTTGTACGCAGGAGTGTGGAACGAGTTCAAAACTTGGATGGAGTAGCAAAAGTAGCAGTACATATTGACAATTTCGGGATGGAGGATAAAAAGCTACATAAGGGAATACTAGTAGCCACAGTTAGCGCCTTTGAGAAAGAGGATTTTATTTGCTCAGATGCTACTGATGGTCAGAACGCAGCCGTGTCGTTATATGATGATCTATCAGTGGCAAGAAAATCAACACGTGTGAAACAACCACTGCAACTAGCATCGACGTCACACCTAGCGCCTCCTCGAACCACAGCCAGTCAGCTTCGGTCTAGCAATCGATACACATGGTGATCTGTTGTGATATTCCTGGCCTATGGCCACTTCATATTTCTGGCCGGAGGCCCTTTCTTTGCTAACATTGTACGTGTCTTAAACGCGAAAGAAAGACAGAAGTGCAGCATATGTTGAAATGTGGGGTGGGGAGCAGTAGCATATGGCACAGTAGGCACTGGTTCCCGTGGGAAAGCCCGCCTATGTTACTAGTACTCTCCTCGTATTGGTTGCTGCATTTCACGTCACGTGATTTCTTTAGAAATTAGTTTTGTTTATTATATACTAAATATTAATTATTCAGAGCTGGGAATTTGTAATAAATATCTCTCAAGGACAGGCTAGGTTTTGACATTTTAAAAAGTTTAAGGTGCCTTCTCTTATTGTAACAAGAGAAGAGCGATTTTGCAGAAGGCGCGCGACGGCCCTGTTTTGGCGCGAAATAGAGCGTCAGGTGCCCTCTTGCAACGCGCCGCAGTTTCAGTCTAGAGCTGACCACTATACGCGCCGGTCGTGAGTAAAGTTTCGTATAATTGTGATAACAGTCGAGGTCTCAACATGAACTACGGGCAGCATAGGCCATTTCGTATTAACAATAGTTGTTCATATATTATTATTTATTTAATAAATGGCATCCCTGACAATTAAAAATCTCGCGAGTCGCTTCTTATGCTTCCACTTATTTTAGCCTTACTTGTATGCTGTAGAAGAATCAACGACCTGTGTGCTGTCTTCTGCGCTGGGGACACAACTATAGAAGACAACAGGTTAGTCAGAACTCTATGTTTTCCATAAAGACATGGACAGCAACTACGGCACCTCGTGCGTACTGTAGGGCGGTACAAACGCACACTGTTACGCAACAGCATCCGCAAGGATGTGCAGGTTTTAGGGGACTTGTGGGAGGAAGCAGTACTAACTCCTCCGTCCGCAAATAAAACCCTAAGAAGCTCGTACTGTCACTGCAGTTGCATTGCACTTCCGCCCAGCACGGAAATGTAATTTTTGATCACCTTGATGGAGCTGGCACAATCTGGCTACCCATCACGTCGCCTTATGTCACTGGCGAAAAATTTTTACTAAACTTATTGCTGACTTTTCTATACTTTTAGCAAAAATGATAAGAACCGCACGGTAGACTTCTTTTTATGTAGTGCCTAGTAGTGGTACAGTGTACCTTCCGCCACACACCTTCCGGTGAATTGCGGACTATGTATGTAAATGTAGATGTAGATGTATTGACGAAAAGAGCGAAGGTGTTTGCGGTACGACCTCACCATTAACCCCATTATCCATCACAAATGACTTATATGGAAAACTTTTGAAAAAAGCACCTGAAGATGCAAATGTAAATTTTGAAACCGGTAGTGCGGATCTTCTTCACGACTCCAATTAAATAACAGCTCAAGTGGACCAAGGATTTTCATTCAGAATATTACGATAGTTAGGTAATCATGATATAGTAGTAGCGTCTGAGAAGTTCGGTGAATGGTCCGATATTTTACAAACCACGCTGGCTATGATGGTGCCCGCGAACTCACATGTCAACAAGCGCCCCTATCATTCAAAGCACAAAGCACGGCAGTGAAGGGATGGTACACGCTAACAGACTCAATGAGAGAACTCGTGTCATTGCAACGTGGAGCGCAAAATGACCAACAAGTTTTATTTATTTATTCCTGCCTTGAGTTAATACTTCTCCTGTTCTTTCTCTCTCTCTCACTCTCTGTCCATCTCCTTTTTTCTAAAAACATGCTATATTTATCGGAGAATAAATAAGAAATAAAGCTCTCTCGCATAATGCACAAAATTGTATCCAAACAAAGAAAGATAGTAATCAAAACACAAATGACATACAAAATGCATACGATCTCATACTGAGTTGTATGTCTTTCAGTTATATAATTTTGCAGGTATGTATTCATTTGTATAAGTTCTGCATGTCTGTATTAAAAGAAATTTCTTTCTTACTGCTTTATTTATTTATTCATTCATATGTTTCCTTATTCATATGCTTATCCTTAAAGTGAAAGAGCTGAAGACATTGTAGCACGCATAGACCAAAGATATGGTCTGTGGCATCACGTTTCGCTGTATGTAACCTCCTTGCTATAGAGTCACAAACGTCATCGCTGGCCTTCGGTCCAATTTTTTTATAATTCGATGACTTTCAACCACCATAATTTCCACCTCCTTATACCTATCGGTTAACTGCTATGGTGTACAACGGGAGACTTCGGACAACAATTACACACAGACCATTTGTTTGCGATCGGTAGTTTTCGCTGCAGGCCGAAATATTAACACACACATAGGTGACGGCAGCGGTGGCAGAGGGGACTGAGGCGCTCCAGTCGCGGTCTGCACGGCCACTACGGTCGGGGGTTAAAATCCCCCCTCGGGCATGGATATTTGTGCCGTCCTTAGTGTTAGCTAGTTCTTAAGTATTCCATCATCTTTCGGGAGTGCAGCCGGGACAGCGACAATTCTTCGTCCGATATTTCGGCTGCAAACCTTACAGCCATCTTCAAGCCGAGTCCAAGACTGAGTTCTCAGCGTCTGTGCGTGCCTATTTATACGGTAAATCACGTGATGCAAAGCTACTGAGGATTAGACTGCGCATGCTCGAAGATATCACATTCGTAACTGCTGCGCTAGTCATAGATAAATATATGCTTCAAAGATAACCTGTGAGCAGTGAGTGCAAACATAAACAGAGCTGTTACGTATCCACAGTGCTTACAAATGAATAATTAATCATTAAAAGTGGTAACATCAATCGGAATAGAAGACGCAGACATTCTTTCAGAACGAAGGCGTGATATATGTGGCTTCCATGCATTGGCAAGATGAAATCCGTCGTCACGATTTAGCAGGTGGTCCGCCAGTTGTATATGTACAGCTTCCTTTACAACAGAGTCCCAGAAAGTGGAAGATGTGGTTAAAATCTTTACTCCTTTGTAATTCATGGAATGGCCAGTAGAAATGCAATGTTCGGCTACTGCAGACTTGTTGGACTGAAGAAGGCGTGTATACCGTTGGTGCTCAACGCATCGTTCCTGTACAGTGCGCGTGGTTTGACCTATATAACGTTTTCCACACTCACAAGGGATTTCATAAACTCCCGCTTTTCGCAATAACAAATCATCTTTGACAGATCCCAGAAGAGCTGAGGTCTTACGTGGTGGGCGAAAGATCACATCCACTTTATGTTTCTTCATGATTCTGGCTATTTCTGAAGACACATTACCCACGTATGGGAGAAAGGCTGTAGATTTCACATCCCGTTCCTCTTCATCTTTCTCCTGTGATTTATCTGGCGTTTTTATTTGTAAGGCTAAGAACTCAGTCTTGGACTCGCCTTGAAGATGGCTGTAAGGTTTGCAGCCGAAATATGGGACGAAGAATTGTCGCTGTCCGGGCTGCACTCCCGAAAAATGATGGAATATTATGTCCGCCGGGAAAAATTCAAGAATCACAGTTCTTAAGTAGTTTGTAAGTTTAGGTACTGATGACCCCGTAGTTAAGTCCCATAAGCTCTACAAACATTTGAACATTTTGAACACATATAGGTAGAATTTTATATACACCGATAACTTTCCATCGCAATATACTCCACCCTTTTATCATTATCAATCCTCAAGCAAGAATGCAACCAATAAAACGATTTTCGAAGAGTAAATACAATTTTCAAAGAGTAATTATAGTTCCGCATTTCGCGTTATATTCTTCAAATTGATAAATATCTATCAGATCGCTATAAAACCGTGCGTAAGACCATCCTCAGGTATAGATTAGTAACTGTACAAATATTTAAGTATCTGCGTCTTGTCGTTCAGACGTAATAAGCGTGCAACGAACAGACATTCACATTAATATATATATATATATATATATATATATATATATATAGCTATCCTATCGCCAAAAACCTGCGCCTAAAGCCTTCCCCGGGTAGACATTAGTAACTGTACAAATTTTTAGCTCTTTATGTCTTGTCCTTCAGACGTGATAAACGTACACCGAATAGACAAAAAAAATGTTCAAATGTTTGTAAAGTCTATGGGACTTAATTACGGGGTCATCAGTCCCTAAACTTTCAAACTACTTATGAACTACTTACAAACTAGGACGGCACAAATATCCATGCCCGAGGGGGGATTCGAACCCCCGACCGTAGTGGCCGTGAAGACCGTGACTGGAGCGCCTTAGTCTCCTCGGCCACCGCGGCCGGCTCACATTTATAGATATAGATTAGGAAAAACGGCGATGGAGACGCATGGTAGGTTAGCTCAAGTGTTTGGCGCTGAAGCAATAAGTAAAATGTCTCTGTTTGAATTTCCTGCACGACAATGCCCGTCCACATACTGCGAACCGCGTCTTCAACTTTCACGCTAGACGAAAGGTCACTGAGCTTATACACCCTCCCTATTCTCCAGATTTGCCACCGGCAGACTTCCTTCTCTTTCCTCAGCTTTAAATTACCCCTGAAACGCTTACACTCCACAACGGTTGCTGAGGTGCAACAATGGGTGACCTCAGTGCTTCGAGCGATTCCACAAGAAGCGTTTTATGCATGTACAGCTGTACAACCGGTCTGAAGTGTACTGCAGCCAATGGCGATTACTTTGCAGGGCAGTAAAGGTATTTTTTAACTCTTGTTTTCTACATTTACAAAGACCATTCACCGAACTTTACAGACGCACCTTCTATTTTCTGCAATGAAAACTTTTTTTTCTATTAGATTCGGTTAATTTTGAAGTGTAAAGTATTCAACTTGTGCAATTTGATGAACAGAATAATGTAATAACTACGTAGTAGACACGATGGGTCTAGTCAGGGAGGTTTAACCTGCATAGAGTCGCAGCGACTGTGGAGAGCAGGGTTATTGTCGTCAGTAGCGCGAGAGCGCGCAAATAGCTGCTATTGTGTCGCTGAGAGGTCGCTTCCGAGAGCTGAGAGGTGCGCGTCCTGAAGTTCTATAATGGCATACCAGAGGGGCAGTCCGTGGCCAGGCAATAGCTAATTGTACATTTCATCACAGTACAGCATCATGATAGAAAATGTAGTGCGGGAACAGTTCTTTGGGCCCACATTTATTGCAATTTAATCGTCTCTAATAAGAGCTTGTTGCCACTGATTGTGTTACAATAACGCTTTAGCAGACGACGACAGCAACTCGCTACGTAGTATCTTGCCCTTTTATGGTTTTGTACTGTAACACTAGCCAGTGTAATAGTTGTGAACTTTTTCAGTAACAAGTGTACTGAAATGTATTTGTCTACTTTCGGTCAGTAATACGAAAAGTTGGCCATTTGATGTGGACTTTCGACAGCTCGAAATTTAACTGCAAATAACGCCTTAACCGTTCATATTAGAAGGAAATTGAATAAAATTATTTGAAGAGGAGGAAGTGTATTCATATCACGCACCGTTTCAGAGATATTTGGAAAAAATTTGTGTTTGTATAACGTGTTCCCACCTTTCAGGTAGTGCTGTTCAACCGATCGCCATGAACTCTTGACAGACGTTTGCCATCAGTGACCGGAACCTCCCTTTGGCACCATTACACGATGTTGCTAGAGGGCGGTATTATGCCTTATATCGACATATTATGCAACAGACCGAAAAAAAATTGCAAGTGACACTAGTTCGGAATTTAATATCGAGTTACTTTTGTTGAAAGATTTTTCGATATTTTGACATTGGAAGTTAGTACACACGTATAAAAGTATGATTCTTCTTATGGCACTAGCATCGTTGTAACAATAAACACAACTGTAAGACTGAAAATATGCTACGACAAATATCACGAATATATACTGCAGAAAGTATGAGATGTAAAAAGTAACGAAAAATAACTATATGCTGTTCAACTAAGAAAAATGTGCAATTCAGTACAATAATAAAAGAATAAAATGAAAGATGAAGTCGCTGCACTAACTGATAACAATATTGTAGAAGGTTCTTCTTTTAAAAGCAAGCATAAAATATTTAATCTTAGGTAGAGAATAAAGATGCCAATATAAAATGTTTCGCATAATAATTTAAACTAAATACGAAAGAAACATGCAGAAAATCGAAAAAAAAATGATTAAGGAAGCCATAAAAGCAAATATAGCACTGATCTCTGTATGGTACTAATTTTACAAATGTTCCGGCAAAATTAAGAGAAATATAAATACCATAATATTAAAAATATAAAATTATTTTATATATGTATATTATTATGTTTTATGTATCTTTTGCATTAGTTTCTGAAATTTTCTATTTTATATTTTGTCTATTTAATTTTACAGGTATTACATATATTTCAGTTATTTTTTATCAGAATATTTGCGAAAATCATTAAGTTCAATGAAACCTAAAGTGAAGCGTGAAACACACCAGAGAGATTCTTTTTGTGGTGATAGTATTCAAGGTGATTTCGCCATTATAATTCGGAGAGAACCATATTGAACAATCAAATTTTAATTTGCTCCTAAAAGTGAAAGAATATTAATATGTTTATTTGTTTAAAATCACTGTTAAAAGTCTTGCTTAACAGTGTACATAATAGTTACTCGATAAGGCTTCTTTAACTCTCAAGAACGAATATTTATAAAAGTCATTCTTTTAAAGTGACTTAATTATCGTACTAAAGTCGAAATAATTTGCTATGACCTTTTATTAATATTGCACTGATTAGGTCTTTTTTGAAACACTGTTTAAAATATCAAGAGACGACTAATGAATGATGATTAATGACAATTAATTCTTTTTCAATAACAGTGAATACAAGAAGTAATTTAGTTTAAAAGTAAAAGTTGTCTTTAGAGAGAAAGAGAAAGAAAGAGAGCAGAGAGTCCGTGTGTTTGTGATATGTACTGCGTACAAATGTACAGTTTGGTTCCAAAATTTATGAAATTTTGCACACGTAAGCTTCAGTTCACGAGGAAAGGCGTTGTAAGTGTACGCTTCAACACACAGTTCACGAGATATGACTTCATAAACAATGAGATGCGCGAAAAACTGCTGCATCAAGGGACAATACTGTACATTTTTCCTAAACCACTGGATCCGTTTCATCCATATTTTGAGCAAATGTTCCTTACAGTAAGCACAACACATATGGTTCCGCAGATTTAACGTCATAAACCTAAAAAACTGCCGCATCCTGCGACGAGACTTTATCAAACACTTTATGAGAATGAGAATACCTGGCGACTTGCAACAAACTTTAAACATAATTCCAATCCTCTACTTCGCTGACAACCACATCAAAATGGTGAAAGGAAAAAGGTTTTCCGCTTACTACTTTTTCGGTGTTCATTCGCTATGACGTTATAATTCGTAATTTCTACAGCACAAATTACACTCACAGGAAATTTTACAGTCAGTATGCAAAGATACAGCAGAACTTAACGTTAGACATTGTATCGCATTATGACACGTACTTCATCAGAAAAGAGGACATAAACAGTAACGTTCATGGAAAACCGCCCCATCACGGATCCGGATTCAATCTATTTCTTCTTTACTACTAATTGTATTCGCAACAGATTTTACCTACATACGGTACATATCATTTACAAATGAATATATACGTGCAAAATTATACAGTTGTGCAACATACAATTCTATATATATTATATATACTGCGATCATTCACATCATGCAACACGTTTTAATACAATTCTTATTTACTGCCGAGACACCCCTGTATTCCAGTCAGCGTAAGTAAATTCCTGAAAACTGAGAGTGCTGTTAGAACTGTGAAACGCACACGGCTGTAGGCGCAAGCAATATACATCTCTACAGCTGCGATTATTAAATCACAGCCGCGGTGGAGTAGCCGAGCGGTCTAAAGCGCCTCGCTGCGGAGCGCGCGGTTGCTCGCCGTGGAGGTTCGAGTCCTCCCTGGGGCATGGGTGTGTGTGTTTGTCCTTAGGTTAGTTTACCTAGGTATAAGTAGTTTGTAAGCTACGGACTGATGACCACGCAGTTTGGTCGGATAGATTTACAAACATTTGAACATTAAATCACAAGAAAATCTGTTAGATACTGCGGAGTGGATTTCACGTCTTGATCTTCCTCTCAAGGACAAGTTGATGTCGTTAACTGCCGGCCGCGGTGGCCGAGGGGACTGAGGCGCTCCAGTCACGGTCTGCACGGCCACTACGGTCGGAGATTCGAATCCCCCCTCGGGCATGGATATTTGTGCGGTCCTTAGTCTTAGCTAGTTCATAAGTAGTTTGTAAGCTTAGGGACTGATGACCCCGTAGTTAAGTCCCATAAGTTCTACAAACATTTGAATTTGAATATGTCGCTAACTCAAACGTTGGCTCACCAAGAAATTTATTCATACTAGCTCCTGGACACGTAATCAGAAGTATTGTTTCCAATCAAATTGAATTAAATGAATGTATGAATGTTACATATCATTTGTATGTTGCTGACTACCTATCTTTGTATGGATACTGCACTTATTCATTAATTAAAACTTCTGTGATAAGATGCCGTGGTCCATCTGCAAAACTTTGTCTCGACGTTTCGTTGCCTACTGTGGGCAACATCTTCAAGGGTGAGTCAACGAGTGGCTGCTAACCGCTGGAGGTCTTGCTTATATAGAGTGCGTAGAGGGTACCACCACTTGTCACTTATAAGCGATTATGAAGTTATCTCTGACTAGTTCCATCGCTCTCGTTACGGGTAATCGAGTGTCACATCATTGGTGCAAAGTTGACAGTTACATCTTATCTAAATTCAAACCTTCTTGTTTTCTACTGGAATTATTGTGGTGCTTCTGGATCTCTATGGCTTCTCTATACATGCGTGTACAATTATGTATCTTGGCTAGCACCCTAGTTTCACAAGAAAGTTTTTCTTAGCCAGGAAGTCTTAATTAATCAAGACACATTAATGAAAGCTTACATGTTATGAATGCACTTATAATTTTGTACATTATGAAAGACAGCCTTATTTCTTAAATATTGTCATATTTGTAGGATTTTTGGGGAAAAAAGTGATGGTCAGAGAGAGAAATGATAGTATTGCTGAATCAAGGCTTGAATAAATGAAAAAAACATCCGGGCAAAGCCGAGTTTTCAGCTAGTCCTTAATAATGATTCATTTATACTTAAACAAGATCATCAGATTATCTGCATGACAAATGTGAGAATAGGGGCATGGACCTATTTTGCTGTGTATTCACGTACAAGAAGTGAGTACTGGATATCGGTATTGTGACTGTGACAGGCAGCTACCAGACTCTTGCAAATATATACTGGAAAAAATAAAGCAGTAGGGTTTTATCTACATTTTAACCGAACGAATGATGGACACATGTACGTTACGACGAGGGACCTAGTGCAGTGCATCAGAGCGTGGCGTTATCGCGTACAAGCGATGAACACGCAGCAATTACCATCGCTCGCTGTGGGTGCGACCTGTCCGACCGAGCTGTCTGCTGCGCATTAGCCAGAGCGGCGCGGCTGAAATACTCGCTGGCTGCCCCCTCTCTTCACAGCCGGGCTAAACTCTCGGAACTCGTAATATCCGCCATTCCAGGAAACTCCGTAGCACTAGATTACTGCTCGCGCCGCCCGCGGCGATGCGTTGAAACAGTCCTGTGTACACATCTCCCATTTCCATCTCGACTGCGTTAATCACTGTGCGTGCGTGCGTGTGTGCATGTATGTGTGTGTGTGTGTGTGTGTGTGTGTGTGTGTGTGTGTGTGTTTCTGTGTGTCGCAAAGGATAGAGTAAAGGCGGGAATTGTGGAATATCGTTTTGAGTTCGAAATTTAACCCTCTGTGGACGAGCTTGCAAATTTGTAACGCTTGATAACACTGTTTTATCTGGAGAGTGACAAGAAATTGCTCACAGTTGCCTCGTCTAGCAGATTCGTGATGTAACTGAAACGGTACAGATCTGCTTCGCGTCGCAGAGGATACAGCGCTCCCGGGTGCGGTTGCTCTAGGGAGACGCTTGTCCGCTATTGGTCGAGCTGATCAATACGAAATGTTCAAATGTTTGTAATTCTATCGGACCAAACTGCGTGGTCATCAGTCCGCAGCTTACAAACTACTTAAATCTAGGTAAACTAACCTAAGGACAAACACACACACCCATGCCCCAGAGAGGACTCGAACCTCCACGGCGAGCAACCGCGCGCTCCGCAGCGAGACGCTTTAGATTGCTCGGCTACTCCACCGCAGCGATCAATACGATTTTACGAGAGTAACTCGGGCGTCAGATCTTTGATTGTCGGGAGTGCATTTTTTCTCCCCCGATTATAAATTTTTAGTCTGGGGCAACGTCCCAGAAATAAATTAAATTGGTCGCAATTCCCAGATTCCGACCAAGGTTTTCGGGAGGTTTTCCTTGGGTGTAAGGCGTATGCCGGAACTGGTAAGCCCCTCCCACTTATTCCCAATTGGGATACTCCTTTGCCCCACTATCAGCTTGTCTGATAATTGCCTAAATGGAATCGCGACTCTGTATGGGTCGGATCTCAAACATCCCGCTCCACTCCTCGTGTGTGGACAATGAAAATAATAAGTTTTTTTTTTATTTTCCAACAGACAATCGTGAAACACGTAGAAACACAGAAGTTGTATATGAATGAAATCGTCTACAGTTTTGTCTTTCTTTAGGATGTTTACACTTTACCACTGTTCAATTTGAATGAATGTCATTTTGATGAGCACTATTCCAGGTGACGTGATTTTAATTTGTGCAGAGGCACTGATGAGTAGCTTCGTTGTGTTGATCACTTTATCAGCAGCTGCCTGAAAGTCAATAAGGTCCTTTTCTTCCATTCTGAGTGTTATGAATTGGAGAGAAGGGCGTACTGAAGTAATTACTTCTTGTAAATCATCAGGTGCATACCATTTATCTACCTTCTTACGCTTTTCTGTTAAGACAAAATTTCTATCAAAAGATAGGAAACTGTAGACTGAAACCAGATACTTATGCAATATACAGTCAAATAGACCACAAGCCACTGCAAACATGTACATATATATAAGTACACGCTTTTTATTTTGTCCACTGTACGTGTCACTCCAAATCACAAGTTTCCTTTTATTAACAGTTACATTGACTGTACTTTTATTGCAATTAGAGACATGGAACAGGCATGATGCTTTGCTGTTAGCTCCTCGGGGGCTTTCAACCTTATGCCATAACCACATTATTGCTTGAACGCAGAAGTTGATTGTCGAGCACATTTAGAACGAAGAAGGCTGTGTAGTTAACACCATTGCCATCTGTCAGAGACTGTAAGAACCTCTTACATTTGTCATATGACAAAGCGATTTTAGTATAATATACCTTTAGAGCGCAAAAAACAATTTTGAAAACCAAAAAAATGGTACTGAGCACATTTAGAATGTCAGGTCTTCAAATGTCACTCACCCAACACATAGATGGAAACAGCCACGCATGAGCAGTGCCAGTATGGCAGAGTGGATAAGACGGCCGACCACTTCCAGTCATAATACCAGAAATGAAGCACTTTGCTTCTGTTGACTGAAGATCTGCCAATGCTAGAAGGCCGATTCAGTAGTTTGATAGTGCCCGTATTGTTACTTTGTGTCAGGAGAGACTCTCATCAAGAGAAGTTTCTGCACGTCTCAGAATGAATCAAAGCCGTGATGTTGCGAACGTGGAAGATTTTGTGTCCCAGCCTCGTCGCCGCTTTTGTGTCTCGTTTCCGTCGTAGGTGTCGGTGGCCGAGTTGGAAGACCGACACAGGAATAAAGGTAGCACGCTGGTGCAGGTACGGAGGGGAGCAGCCAGAAACTAGAAACACTAGAGTAAATTAGAACGAGATATATATTGCACAGAATTTATACAATACTTAACTTTTACATAGCTCAGTACTGCAGACTGTTGATACATAGTTGAGCTAGAGTCCTGCCTAGTGCCTGTCCAATAGCATAGTCTTCACTGGTGCCTATCTGATTCCGAAGTGTTGACTGGTTCCTATCTCAGTCCCAAGTGAACGATGTCGTTCAGAGGTGGCCACGAGCGGAGTTGCAACAGAGGGCGCTCGTGGCTGTCGTCGTAAGAACGCCGCGCCGTGCGTGCATGGCGGCGCGCGGCGAAAGTAGGTGGCGCGCACTTTGGACTTGGGCGACACCACAGAAGAGGCACAGACATACGGGAACTGTGGATGAGCTGCCTAGCAGCTGATGACTGCTACTTATGTATTTCTAATCGCAGGGACCGTTACAGAGACAGCGCCATTTGGAATAACGATTTTCATGCAGACACAGGATATTGTGTTTCAACTCAAACTGTACATATCAGGATGCATGACATTGTGACTTTACGGAAGTAATGTCCGTAGAGTAGCACAGTTAATATAAGTATTGGTATTGTTTGGAAGTATAAAGGACTTGCGGTTGGACTTGGTGCCAGACAGCCCCAACCGGTCGGCCAGTCAGGGGTTTGTCCTAATCGGCGGTAATTATGGAAAGGCCCATGCTTTGTACTCAAAATTAATGAGGACAGTTAGTCGGAGTTTCGTAAGGAATGAAAGGAAGGACATCAGTTAGCTCCACCCTCCAGAAATTCAGATTATAATATAAAATAATATACAAATTTGTTTACCGTCAACATTTAAGACATCTACGATGTCGGAACAATCACGCACATCTCATGATTTCAAAAATAATTTCAATATCTCAAAAATTACATATACTTATCACTACCAAATCAAAAAAATCAAGGTGAAAATGTCTAAATTTTGAATGTCTCATGCAATTTCAAGAAATTCTGCTTTATTTTTTAAAAATCTGTTTTCAGTAGTAAGTCGAAAATATTTAGTTTATTCAGATCTACATTTCCATCACTGTGTGATCCTTATCAGTGTTTAAACAGTTAAAAAATTTCGACATCCATTAATAACAATCAGACAGTGGTCGAAATCGAGATCTGAATAAATTAAATATTTATGACATTGCTGAAAACATTTTCTACAAAACTCTGTTTTAGATGACAGCTTATTGTCTATGTCTATCATCTTGAAAGCGTCGCAGTTGTGTAAATGTATTTAATGGCTGATATTAACTAAAATAAATTTATAATTGAAACATAAAAATATCATCATATTCTCCACAGTAACACTAAAAATGCAAGCAGCATGACCTACCTCTCGTATATTTAATTTAGTGTGTCGCTTTATTGTACACTTTGCTTGTAATTTACTAAGTATTGTGTGCCATTAACGGTCGAGCTTTTCAGACTTTATGTAATACTGATTAACAGTCCTTTTGTACTTAGATATTGGTATATTAGTAAGGAAGTGATTTCAGATGGTCAGTTTTTATTTAAAGAAATATCTGATGTTAAGATGTATACGGTTTTGGAAGGTTTGGCGATCTGCCAATGAAGACGTGGCCGAGAGTCTGAACTATTGGGGAATGTGTATTTGAGAGGGACGAGATATGTGAAGGATGTGCACGGGAAAGCGTCTCCATGTCTAGTCTTGGCAGAAGAAGGATCGTCCTGGATGATACGAGTGACTCGATCGGGAGAGTATTAAATTACTGGCCATTAAAATTGCTGCACACAAGAAGAAATGTAGATGATAAACGGGTATTCATTGGACAAAATATCATACTAGAACTGACATGATAACATTTTCATGCAATTTACTGAGAAATCAGTACCCAGAACAAACACCTCTGGCCGTGTTATCTACTGTCTCCAGTTGATCGTTGACAACATTTTTCCTCTGAAATTTTCTAAAATATTTCTTTTCTTTGGGAGGTTTTATGCAAGATCCTCATGCTCTTAAGAATATCTTTGATTTCGTGCTTTCTCATACGGATGTGTTCTCCAAAGGTACTTTATATTATGGTTGCCAGTATGCTCACGAAACCTAGCAAAAATGACCTATCCGTCTGCCTAACATAAAAGCCTCCACAATCCCAAAAAATGTTCAAATGTTTGTATAGCTTATGGGACTTGACTACGGGTCATCAGTCCCTAAATTAACAAACTACTTATGAACTACCTAATACTAAGGACGGCACAAATATCTATGCCCGAGAGGGGATTCGAGCCCCCGACCGTAGTGGCCGTGCAGACCGTGACTGGAGCGTCTCAGTCCCCTCGGCCACCGCGGCCGGCCCCACAATCCCAAAAGTGTAGTCTGTGCAGCCCCGATTTCCCGTACTTATCTTCGTTTGTCCCAACTAAGTGGCGCAGTTTCGTCTGTAGCATATTAGTTGTACTGAAGGCCACTAATATTAAAGATTTCATTCCGCTTGACTTCTGTGGAGTTAATTGAAAAGTGTTGTGTTCAGTGGCCACACAGCGAATTTGGCTGAACTGAAGACTCATATTGCGCAAGATATTCATACTGTGGCCCGCGACACATTTTGGTCTGTTGTGGAACATGCTGTTTATCGGTTTTAACTTCTAGCGGAAAATGGTGGACAGCTTATTAAACGCGACTTACGCACTCCCATGATTATATTCCGCTCTTCTCTGCATTTTATGGCCAAGGACAACTGAAAACCATTCTTCACCATCTGATGTGCTACGACCTTGCCGTGATCGATGGACTTTCCACTAACAGTACCTTAAGCTGTCATTGACGTGGACGTCATTTGTCCCCATACACTTTCCTTATCCCGCTTATCTGTTGATATAGAGAGAACAATTCTCTCTCTCTCTCTCTCTCTCTCTCTCTCTCTTGAAACTTTTTATGTTTGTCATTGTGTTTCCTTCGTCGTCAAGTATGATCAGTTCAAATTTACAGTCATTCTGCCACGTGGATCTTTTTTGTACATGCTGTATTACGTTGAAACTGTTCAGGATCCATTCGAAGAATTTCGTGAGAAGTGTTACCACGTCTTCATTATGAGCCTGAAATTTATATCCATGTCTGTAAAAGAACGAATGTAAATAAATCACGATTACGAGGAAGCCTGAGTGATGATAATATAGTACACTGTCCCGACCTATCAGTGTTGCAACTGTTTGTATCAGATACTAATTTTATTACGTCTGTAGCGAATCAAACCTAATTATTTCTGATACATACTGTTAAGATCTGTAATCATGATAATGTCGACAGGTAAGAGCTATGGTATTAGGCGAAAAATAAACCCACTGTGAAAAATAAAATAAAAAAACCTACATTGTATTTGTCTCTATTTCTATACTTCAGTTAAACTGTAAGAATTTTATGTGGACAACATGGCATGCACAATATTAATAGCGTAATGTAGTTTCAAAACAAACGTAATATTTTTATTCTTTTTCGGTGCCAATAGTCAGTAACAGCATAACACCGCTCGTTACGAAATGTTCAAATATTTATTTAGCTTATAGGACTCAACTGCGGGGTCATCAGTCCCTAAACTTACAAGCTTATAAGACAGCACAAACATTCATGCTCGAGGGGGGATTCGAACCCCAGACGGGGAATGGTCACACGCATCAGAGTACAGCAGCTCAATACACTCGGCCACTCCGTTATGGCCCGCTCGTTACGATATGTATTTTCAAGTTACGAATTTCGTAATACGGCATAATGTGAAACCTACCCGTATGCATGGCAGTCTCGTGTTTCATACACGTCGTTTCTGCCGTCTAAGCGACGACTCTGCAGTTTATTCCTCCAACGTTCTCAATCAGACAGCAGAGCGGCATGGTGGTGCGAATGGGGCATCAGGTGTGAAGCAGTGGCTCATCGGCCTACTGCCCGCCCGGAGGTGTTCAAAAATGTTCAAATGTTTGTTAAGCTTATGGGACTTAACTACGGGGTCATCAGTCCCTAAACTTACAAACTATTTACGAACTAGGACGGCACAGATATCCATGCCCGAGGGGGATTCGAACCCCCAACCTTAGTGGCCGTGCAGACCGTGACTGGAGCGCCTCAGTTCCCTCGGCCACCGCGGCCGGCCCGCGAGGTGTATTGTGGCCAGCCTGACATAATGTATGTGTGTCACAGGAGTCAATACCAATGGATGGAAACGTTGTTTGCCATGCGACGTTGCGAAATGTATCCAATAATACTCTCCCTTTCTCTACTATTCGCAGAGGGGCAACACGAAAAAGAATGCTATGTATTTCTCTGTAAAAAACTCGAATTGCACTAATTTCAGTATCGTGACCATTAAGTAAGCTGCAAGAGGAAGTATTTCGTCTCTTCACTATTCTAGTAAACTATGTTGAGCGCTGAAGTAACACTTAGTGTATGTAACAAATCGAACTGTTCATCCGAAACTATGAATAGTAGTCAGTAATGGACGAACGCTGATTTGTAAACGACCTGTCATGCGTGGATCAAGTATCGTATGATTCATACAACAGACGCTCTTACGGACAGTGTTTACTTCACTTAAATCCTCAGGATCAGTTGAAGAAGCCGTGCTCGAAATGCGAAACTGTTCGCTCAAGTTTCATCTACAACTGCTCTTTTATACAAAGCCAGAAATACAAATGCAGCACCTGAAACGTCTCTTGTAAGAACTGGTTGATGCAGTAAAAATAAAAATTACATACAAGAAAAAGGAAATAATGTAAGAAATTACATTTGAGTAACTATTTCATTGTACAATTACGATGTGTAATAATAGCTATTAAAATCGCATATTATGTAAGAAAAGCTTAAAATTAGACATAATTCACCACGTCATTAAACAATGGGGACGATTTACTAATACAAAGCGACCCTTATAGCCTTGTTTAATAATGAAATCTGAAAATAGGCGCATACCTCATTCGTGACTTCATGTCAAATTTGGAATAATATAGCAATTGCCTAACTGCGGAATCCCTTATTTCGTTCCATTGTTTTACTGAAATGTTATCGACAAGAAGGGAACTAAGGCTTCGTTACGAAGGATAACGACGAGAGCCGAAATTTCAGTAAGGGCCCGCTAATAGGGATAATTAACAAATGAAGTGCCTCGCGTACTTTGACGCACTGTATTAAAACTTGCAGTATGCCATTTGTAAGCGACGATACATAAGGATTACGAGAGAAATGTCATCCTTCATTTTATATCATTCAATGATCCATCGACGATAGAATATTGTAGCCTACACAAGAGACGAAAGAGTCGTATTGTTTATGTGGCAACAGTTATTTAAGGAAAGAAAGTGTTTTTATACAGTCATAACATATTACTTTTCTGTTATTACATCTGACTCATTTATGCAGAGCAGGGAAAGAGACAGTATGTAAATAGTCTCTGGAAAACGAAGCACATAGACCAAAGAGAATTTACATCAGCTGCCAAAGGGCATTGAAGGAATGGAGAAAGATGAAATTTCATGCCCAGCCAGAATTCGGACCTGGGTCTCTTTCCCCACACGTAGGGCCTATTAACGAAATTACTCATTACTCGTGACATTTCGGCGATTCCTTAAGACTTCGGGAATAGTATGCATCCTGCAGCGTTAAAAAAAACAACACACACACACACACACAAAACCGGATAATTTGTAATTTGAAAGGTGATTTATATCTACATAATTACTCTGCACATTGAAGTGCATGGTAGAGGGTTCAATGAACCACTTTCGTGATGTTTCTCTGTAGTTCCATTCTCTAATAGCTCGCGGAAAAAAGGAACACCTAAATCTTTCCGTTTTCGATCTGATTTCTCTTATTTCATTTTGATGATCATGTCTTCCTATGTAGGTGGGTGCTAATAAAATCTGTTTGCATTCGGAACAGAGAGTTGGTGTAAGAAATGTCGCAAACAGATCTCGTCGCAACGAGTAACGCCTTTCAAATGTTCAAAGGTTTGTAAAGTTTATGGGACTTAACTGGATCATTAGTCCCTAAACTTATGAACTACCTTATACTAAAGATGACACACCCATCCATGCCCGAGCGGGGGATTCGAACCCCCGACGGGGAACGGTCTCGCGCATCGCAACATAGCGCCTCAATGCGCTCAGCCACTCCGCCGCGGCAATAACGCCTTTCTTGTAATGATTTCCAACCCAATTCGTGCATTATTTCCGTGACACTCTGTCCCCTATAATGCAATCGTACAAAACGGTGTGCCCTCCTCTGCACTTTCTCTAAATAGTCTGTCAATCGCTCTTGTTGGGGATCCCACAATGCGCAACAATACTCCAAAATTGGACGCACAATTGTGGTGTAGGCAGTTTCTTCAGTTAACAAAATAAAAGAAATAAATACAGTAGACTAAAAATACATTCTGAAAATTATACTTTCTTAGATAAACACGAGTTTGTAATATACCCTGTGTGATGCTTAGTTGTTGATATTAGCTCCGTTAAATGTATCACTAGGGTAGTATGGTGTGTCACTCACAGTAGTGTATCTGTCATTAGGCAGTCTGCAGTCATTTGTGTGGTTCGTGTTGTAGGCTACGTTAATTTTCTTCGTGCCTATTCTGGGAATGTATCATTACCAAAACAGATTCATTTTTGTCTACATCTACAAGGGATAATCTGAAAAACCACATTTAAGTGCCTGTCAGAGGGTTCATCGAACCACCTTTATGCTACACATCTACTATTCCTTTCTCGAATAGCGTGCGGGAAGAAAGAACATCTTGATCTCTCTGTTCGAGCTTCGATTTCTCGTATTTTATTCTGGTGATCATTTCTACCTATGTAGAGGTGGAAGTCAACAATAGCCGCGGCGAAGTGGCCGAACGCATTGAGGCGCTATGCTGCGATGCGCGAGGCCGTTCCCCATCGAGGTTTAGAATACTCCCCCCCCCCCCCCCACCACGAGCATGGATGTTTGTGTTGTCTTTAGTATAAGGTAGTTTATAAGTAGTTGGTAAGTTTAGGGTCTGATGACACCACAGTTAAGTGCCCCTAAGCTTAAAAAACATTTCAACATAAGTTCGCTATTGATCATCTGCAAATCAAACGTTGGCTTAGCATTACACATCTGAAGACGGTTAATTGCTTAGATCTTATTCAAATGTTGACATGTTTGTAGAGTCTATGGGACTTAACTACGGGGTCATCAGTCCCTAAACGTACAAACTACTAGTGGCACGCCGCAGACCACTCGGCCACCGCGGCCGGCGGTTAGATCTCACTTTGCAGCTATGGTGTGGCGTATCTGGTATTTGTTGCTCCCACTATATAATGGTTGGCAAAAATGGGATTTTCTTGGCGACGAAATACTGTTTAGAATTTGAGCCCACAGCATTCCTCTTGAGATTATTCCTCATGAAGATTTAACGCTATGTCCATGTTAATCATCTCCAGTGCCCAATTGCCAAAACTGCTACATGTACTAACACGTTGTGAATCACCACGCCACTACAGTCTGCTGCTGCTGTCCAACTTTTCTACCGTTCACCTCGAGAACACAACTTGAACACTCTCTCGCGCTCGCGTCTCACTGCACTCAGCGATAAAATATGCTCTACCCAAAGATGCTACGAACATTGCCCTCGCTAAGCCAACGAGCCTACTTCAACATTTTAAACTTTGTTTTCTTTGTACAATATGCAGACAGTTAAATATTCGTAATTCACATAACTCATTTACACAGAATAATTAGTCAATTTACGTACGATATATTGTGTTACAAAGTCACCAGAAGATCAACACCAACTGCAAACTGACTTAGATATCTGCATGGAAAAAATGGCAATTGACCCTTATTAATGAGAAGTGTAAAGTCATCCATACGTCCACTAAAAGAAATCCGTTACACTTCAGTTGCACGATAAATCAGTCAAATCTACAGGCAGTCAGTTCTACTAAACAACAAAGAATAAGAATTTAAAACACCTTAAAGTGGAAAGAACACAAAGAAAATATTGTAGGGAAGGCGAACCAAAGACTACGTTTCGTTGGCAGAACGCTTACAAGATACAACATTTCTACTAAAGAAACTGCCTACACTAAACTTGTATGTCCTTAATTTGGAGTACTGTGAGATCGGCACTGTTTCGTATCATCGCGAAATGGGGCGAGAGTGTTACGGGAATGATGGCACGTGTTGGAGTGTAAATGATTAAAACAAAGGCGTTATTCGTTGCATCGAGATCTTTTTGCGAAATTTCTTTCAGCAACTTTCTCTTCCGAATGCGAACATATTTTGTTAGCACCCACCTACAAAGGAAGACATACACGATCATTAAAATAAAATAAGAGAAATCAGATCTAAAACGAGGTGTTCGGGAATTGAACCGTAGAGAAACATCATAAAGTTGGTTTAACGAACCCTCTGTCATATATATGGTACTTTAGGTGGACAATAATATTACTATTTTAGGGGGCCGTGGTCTAGATTTATTGACAAAAATACCATATAATATGTGTCCAATTTTTAATGAAATCAGAAATACAGCTATTAGTATGTAACACAAAGAAAGGCAAACTGATTTTGAATAATTGCACCACCAGCAGGCAGTTTAGACTTCTCTCGATAACACCACGTGTAACTCTACTCAAGTCGCATTGCGTTCTTTACTGATGGCTGCACGATGTACAGTCCGACGAAACCTCGCCTTTCATCCAGCCCCCAAAACACAAATCTTAAGGGGTAAGATCGGGAAACCTCGTAGGCCAATACGCGTATCCATATCTACCGGTATATCTACTTGGGAATGTTAGTTTTAGGTATCGTGTCACTCAGCTGACGAATATACGTATATACAGTACTTATGGACCCTGTAGGATCACGCAGTACATTTATTATTTGTCTTTCTAATAGCAGATATAGATATCATTCCTTCACTACGAGTAGTCGCCCTTTCCTCTGACCGTCCCTGATCTTTTGGGGACTTCATTCTCTGTCTTTAGTACCCATTAATTTATCTTCTGACTGTGTTTCCTATGATGTTTATTTCCCTTCCTGTGCCTTTTCTAGGTCAGTTTTCATTTCTTTTATTCGTAGAATGTTCTTGAGTTTCGCAGTGCATGTCAAAATCTTATAAGTTAACCTTGAATATCTATAGGATCACGATAATAATACGTCCTGTTTCCATTAATATAAGAAGTAGTACTGTTACCGCTACACAGGTTTGTCGCGATGCAGAGCTAATTATTTTCTCATAGCCGTGAAAATATTGAGAAAAATACAGTGAAACGTTAGGGACAAGATGCTTTATAATCAATAGACCGCTGAAAATTCAGTTCCCACATAACAATACTCTTTGAAAATTGTTGTACATTATGTAATTGATTAATGGTGTTGCTGCTCTGTCCTTGACATATTATTGTGTGTACTTTGTCCACTCAGTGAATTAATTATCCTCGTAATGCGAACATTTAATAAAAAACCATGACAAGGTGCATGTTTTCTCTATCCTCATATAATTCCATCATTCATCGTCTGCCAACAGCACACTACGTACACGCTGCCGCAGATAGAATTGAGCCGAAATGTAAATTACATGGAATGTTGCGGAAACACTCATAAGAAATATCTAAAATGAGTTTTGCTGAAATGGAAAAATAGAAGTAACAGCAGGATACTAACTCACTACCCGAAGAATTTTGGACATAGAGCTAATCATGCAAATCATACTTGAAGTCTTGATGGAGGTAAGCAGCCATTATATCAATTATTATAAAAATGACTTTAAACAGGCTGTTCGGCTGCAATAAGACGAAGATCCAGGTGGTGATGGATTCTTTATTTTTCTTACGCGTTTCGGGCGAAGCCCATCATCAATGATTCTAAAAATATAAATGAAAATGAAAATTACAAAGTTGAACATGGTAGATTAAAATAGAAAAGTGAAATATGGCAAACCTAATTTCGCCATCATTTGTTAAGGCTATGATAGTATATCGTTTACGGGTTATTAACAGACATTCTTTGTTAGATATTACACACATTATTGCTTCGAAACAGTTTGTGTTGCGTTAAAATTTGAGCCAACGCTTGTCTCAGTGAAATTGTGAGACAGCTGAAGTTGGAATTCAAATGACCAACCTACTGGAATGAAAAACCAACTGTCTACTCTCTCTAATTTCTTAAAGAAATTGCTGTGACGCCCGGTAGTGATTGATACAGTGCAAGAGTATTCAGAAAGCAGGGACATGAAGTACACGTCCAAACTTTTCGATCTTTTCTAAATTTGCGCTAAATACCTACACGCGGATATAGGAAATATCCTCCTGAATATGTCAGAGGCGAATTTATTTCTCATTGTGGTCCTAGCATCTAATGACAACGAAGTAACGTAGAATTCTAATATTTACTATGAAAGTACAAAGAAACAAACAAAATAGTAAGATACAAAAATGACAAAATCAGAAAAAATAGCATTTTATATTTTTTTGATAAATGAAACAGAATGCGGGAACCTCAGCAAAGAGTTTTATATGTTATTTTGATGTAATTGTTACTATTGAAACGCTACTGCTCCTAGCATCGTCCTATTATAATGCAAGACCGTTGTTTGACATGTGAATTAAGTTCTATTAACAATATGCATGATCTGATGAAGACACATCTGTCGAAACAGGTAGAAGGTAAAGGTATTTTTATACAGGTCTTGTGCAGTCAATGGTTGTCTGCATTCAATAAAAAATAAAATAAATGGTAGTAATAAATAAAAATGATTCAGGAAAATGGCTTAGAAAAATTTGCTGTAGAAGAAAGAGTACATAAAATGGAGAGAGCATATGGTATAAGCAGGAACATTTACAACAAAAAGTCTCTGTCTAAAAATCTGAAAATACAGCACTACAACACAGCAGCAAATCGAGAATGTCTTTATGCAAGTGAATGTTTAGTACTGAATTACGAATTACATAAACTTGAAGTCCTAGAAAGAAAAATCATTCGAAAAATACTTGGTCCACTAAGAAATACAGAGGTATGGAAACCAAGAAGTAATGCAGAAGTTTATCGCAACATAGAAAACATAACCGAAACACTACGGAAGAGGCGACTGCTATTTTTTGGACATTTATACCGAATGAACAGCAACAGGTTAACCAAACAGATTTTTAAACAGATTTGACAAGAAGTCAACAATAGCATGGATTAAAGAAGTTAGGAAAGATTTGGAAAGAAACAATATAAGTGAAAAAGATGCAACAGAAAGAGAAACTTGAAATAAGAAAGTGTTCAAAATGGAAGGATTCCAAGGCAGGAGGGAGAAGAAGACAGGAGTAAAGTGGTCTGAGGAGATAAAAAGGATGATAGTGAAAAGATGAAAGAATACTGGAGGAAAAAGAAAGAAGAACAAAGGAGGAAAAATTGAAATTGGTGCGTGGTTCTTACATGGCCGAAACGATGAAAAAAAAAAAGAGAGAGAGAGAGAGAAGGAAACCAAGGAAGATCGTCCCCATAGTCTGAAGAAATTTTAGAAATATCTGTATCTTACTCCAAATGGAAACCTGCGATAGGAGTGCCCAATCAGGACGTAAGGAATGTCTTTATTACAATTTCCAATGTCAATAACAAATGTATTACAACTGCTTTGAAAACTTCAAGAACCAGCCGGACATTCAAATCTAACGAACAGTAATCATCGGCTATATCATATATGGCGTACGAAAAGAATATTCACATGCTATAGTCGATATATAAACGCCACTCGCTGTGATCCACAAAATAGTGTGTATAGGTTTTCAAATAGTAACGAATTAAATAATCATAACCACCTTTCGAAATACTCCATACTCGTATAGAAATTACAAATGTAGGCAAAATGTGTCGAAAAGAAGTAGACTATTTTATGATACGAAAACTTTCTGATTTCATGTAATAGTGCTCAACTGTATTATGAATAAAATTGGAATATTTTTTAAAGCGAACTTGAGTAAACTCCGCTTTGAGATAGGTAAACATAACAATTCCACCTGACAATGAGTATTATCATGGAAGTTACAGTCCTAATACTTTCTTTCGTTTAATTACTCAAAAGATTCCGTATGTTTCCTCTCATATTACAAACGGAAATTTCCATAACAAATTCACCTGGCAAGCCAACTTTTGCTCCAGAGCCCTGCATTAAAATATGGCGCTGTCTTGTTCTGCATTGCAAACCGGCAAGGCTTTAGCGTCTTCTGGAAAACTGTTCCTCTCCGGGGATTGAAGCGCCACAGTAGATACTACATAGAAGTTATTGCAGCGATTTACTCCCAGCTTTACCAAATGTTAAAATGTTTGTAACCCTAAAGGGCGAAACTATAAGGTCAGCGGTCCCTAGACTCACAAAAAACAAACACTAACACACACACACACACACACACACACACACACAGACAGACACACACGCTAGAGGGAGGACTCGAAAGTCTGTCGGGAGGGGCTGCGGTATCCATGACATGCCGCCTTAAACCGCACAGCCATTCGGCGCTTTAGCAAACATTGGAAATATCTTTCACCAGTCGAAACAGGCTCGTCACCAGTTACCTACACTAGGTCTCGTAATAGGATGAAATAGTAGCTATTAAAATAGAACTATATAGAAATTAATATATCCAGTTACTGTTTTTGCCTTTTTCAGTACCATTAGAACAAATGAAAAATAACTGATGCACATGGTTTCTTTCAGGAATAAGCAGATCCAACCTAATTCTCTCAATGCAATTGAGTAGTGTGTTTCGGAAGTAATATATCGGGTGATCAAAAAGTCGGTATAAATTTGAAAACTTAATAAATTACGGAATAATGTAGAAAGAGAGAGGTAAAAATTGACACATATGCTTGGAATGACATGAGGTTTAATCGGAACAAAAGAAGATACTGAACAAAGAAGTTCAAAAAGTGTCCGACAGATGGCGCTTCATCTGATCAGAAAAGCAATAATTAGCAAAGCAAAGATGATGTTCTTTGCAGGAAATGGTTAATATGTTCATCATCATTCATCAACAATAGCTGTAGTCCAGGAATAATGTTGTGAACAGCACTGTAAAGCATGTCCGTAGTTATGGTGAGGCATTGGCGTCGGATGATGTCTTTCAGCATCCCTAGAGATGTCGGTCGATCACGATTACACTTGCCACTTCGGATAACCCCAAAGCCAATAAGCGCACGGACTGAGGTCTGGGAACCAGAATCACGCTGTTCCTCGAAGAAAAAGGCCCGATAACGGTAGATGTGGTAAATCCAACCAATGGAGTTTCCACGACAGATCTAGGATTTTCGGTAGCCCAAATTCTGCAGTTGTGGTCGTTGACAGACCCTCGGAGCGTGAAATGAGCTTCGTCGGTCCACAACAAGTTACTCAACCAATCGTCATCTTCCACCATCCTTTGAAAGGACCACACCGCAAATGCACTCCGCTTCACTAAATCGCCAGGTAACAGTTCATTATGCCGATGGATTTTCTGAGGATAGCATTTGAGTGTAAGTGCCAACCAAAGAGTGGTGTATGGAATTCCGGTGCGACGTGCGACTGCACGAGCGCTAACTTACCCGTACATAGACGAACCCGCTACAGACTCCATTTCTTTCTGAACGCCTTGTGCTCGGTCGGCCACTACGGGGTCTATCGTCTAAACAATCCGTGGCTTCGAACTTTGAAATCACTCTCGCCATAGCTGCATTTGTCAACGGACCTTTACCCGTTCGAATCCCCTTCCTATGGCGATAGGATCGTAACGCTGAACTAGCAAATTTCCCATTCTGATAATACAGCTTCACTAAAAGCGCCTCTTCGGGTACGTCAACATGCTGCGACTGCTGGTGCATCTGATTGTCTCTCTCATTACAGCTCCTTTTTACACGATTTTCTTGCGCAGTCACTGACGTATTGCTGTTCAGCGCCATCTTTCAGACATTTTTGAACTTTTTTTATTTATTTTTTCTAATAAAACCCCATGTCATTCCATGAATGTGTGTCAGTTTCCACCTCTCTACCTACATTATTCCGTGATTTATTGAGTTTTCAAATTTACACTGACTTTTTGATCACCTGGCATTCCCATGTCACAACTGTTGTAGTGTGACATAAAATATACTGCCATCTGCCATGGATGTAATTTTTCCTTCTAGATTTCCTTAGGATAAGAAATTTGAAGCACAAGGGCAGTAAGCAAATTATGAAGGTCGTGTAGAGCAGTGACAGTAAAAGGCAAGATAGTACACTAACTGTTGAAGTCAGCTTAGGTCAGTTATCTACCATTAAGGTTAGGTTAGAATTGAGCATGAACGGTAGAGAATTAGTTTAAGACCGTAAACCGATTAATTTCTTGTTAGTCCAAAGAGGGCCTGGTTACGTTAATTGTACAGAACGACGTGATTCACAGTGATAAGTTTAATGTGAGAACCGACGGTTTTCTCTCAGTTTCTAAAAAAAGTTGAATAATCAGAGATGCGAATTTAGAGTGCGAATTGTAAACATATGCCTTCCTATGTCCCATCATTCCCCCCACAGTGTAATACAGTTGATATAAGGGTCGAGAACGAAAGAGATGCCTATAAATGATGATAGTGAACAGAGCAGCACATTGAACTGTAAGTTTACCAGATGTTTTCGAGAAATATTTGTAGTGGTGTACCCAGTGTTTTGATTTTAATAGAATTAGAGGACGAATTCTTTTTCGTAAGAGGATGGAGTATAGTGGAACGAGAATTTAGGCGTGAATAATAACATAACGTGTAAATTGGAATGTAGTTAATTTAGCGTAAAAGAATGGGTGTGTAGCTGTTCTAGTCTCCGGCACATTGACACAACCAGAGCAGCTGACAGAAGACACTCTCGGTTCAAAAAAGAACACGCATATGATGACAGGTAGAAGGTAGTAGAGATCCGTGCGTCTATAAGAAGATCGTTGCTCAACATACAATAATTACCACAGCTATACCTTAGCAAAATATCTTTCCGAGAACCCGAAAAATTATGGTCCTATGTAAAATCGATACAGTGTACGCTCCGACATGCACCTTACCGTGGATTGCTGAGTATGTATTTATATCTAGATACTAATTCACTTGGAAGCAGTAATAGTTACATACATTGTGTAACTTATACAGATAATTACTGCCCCAGTGCAATTCTGTTTATCACTCCAGCGGATTTTCATTCGTAAAATAATCCGCAAATAAATCCCTATTCGTTTTTTGTACTCAGCTCGACGGAACTAAGAATTTTTCTTCTGGAGTAATACAAGCTCGCATACCAGTATAAATGCCCATAATAGTATTTCTTAAAATTTCCAGAAGGCTGTCAAATGACTGTATTGGCATTCTTGTATAGCTAAAGAAAAGAAAAGAAAACATCTGGGTACATTCGAAGATCCTTAAAGTAATTTCAATGTGGCGCTCCACAATTAGGTGAATAATCAAACAAAGGTTTTTGGCTTTGCGTTTCTTTCGAGACAAAAGGTAGACAATTGTTACATCTTCAGCGTCCGTGTCGCTTGTACGATCGTCACGACTGTCAGCTGGCTGCCTCAAAATGGCTGCTCGATATTTCCGGCTACCGCAGCCAGGCTGCCTAGTGCGTTGCCGCCTGGTTGTACAATAATTTCCTTATGAGAATTTGCAAAAATAAAAATTAAAGAAGACAGTGATGTTTTATACCACACTAGTATATGTATAGAATGTTAGTACAGTGACGTAAATGCACTTAAAATTTATTTTAACGCTAAATATGCATACACAAAAATGAAGTGAAACGAAGGTGTGTGAAGTTTCTACTACGAGTAAAATAAAATTTACGCTATATTTAGTGAAGAAGCAAAAACTGCAGTCTATAGCTTGTTACAAGAAAATAAGAATAATTAGACGAGATTATTTGAAACTGACTACGCCAAAAAGTAAACAAAATACTGTTATAACACTAGTTCTTATCTTTTCGAGTTTACTGCAAAAATACACAAAGGAAAGTTAATCCTTTAATGGTGAGCCTTAAAAACAAAATAATAAAGCATTTAATTACTTATCGGTGTTTAACTTTTATGACGATCTAAATTGTTTATCTTTACGACAGCACTAAAACGACGCATCTCGCCTTCAGCAGGGCTACCAATCTAGAGTCGAAGCAGCAGCAGCAGCAGCAGCAGCAACAGTAGTAGTAGTAGTAGTAGTAGTAGTCGTTATTCATCCATCCTCTTCTTCTTCTTCATCTTAGCCTTTTCACAAGCCACGTAATTTCAGCGTTGCTTTGTCGTTCCATGAATGTCTATCCATTGCTGCTTCTCTCTTACAAACATTTTCTCTTAAATCTTCTCCTATCTTGTCTGTGCATCTTAGTTTTAGTCTGTCTGTGCATCTTAGTTTTAGTCTTCCTCTTATACTTGACCTTTCAAATCTTAGCTTTTCAACTCTTCTTCTCAACTTGTACTCCCCTCTTCTCTGGACATGCACATACCATCTTAGCCTTCATACTTATGAGCCCCATTTTCGCTTATTCCCTGATGTACTCATTCCGTATTCTATCCTTTCTTGTAATTCCACTCTTCCACTTTAACATTCTCGTTTCTGCCGCTTCCACCTTTCTCTCTTGGGCTTTTGTGTTTGGCCAAGTTTAGGCACTATAGAGCATTACAGTCCTCACCACAAACTTATATAGATTTCCTTTCATTCTGCATTTGTCACAGAGTACTCCACTCAATTTCTTCCAGTTCATCCATCTACTGTTTATTCTCTGCTGTATTTCAGTATCCAGTCCTCCATCACTTTGAATGTTAGAGCCTAGGTAATTAAAGTTCTTGACTAGTTTCAACTGTAGCCCTTGCAGGTTAAGTTATAGGTCTTCTGCTTCTTTTGTGTATATATATATTCGGTTTTCTCCTTGCTAATACTCATTCCACTCTTCTGGGGCTTTCTGCCACTACTCCGGCTTGTCTTGTAGTTCTTCTATGTGAGTTTAAAGATGCCATCAGTAAACATCATTTTTCATTGTGCCTCTTTCTTCACGTCTTTGACCAACTCATGTATCACCGGGTGAAAGAGATATGGGCCAACCGCAGATCCCTGGTGTTAAGGATACTCTCAATGGTAATCCTTTCATTGTACCTGCACTGTTCGTGGTCTGTATCATCGTACCTTCATACTCTCACAAGTTTATCTGGCAGGCGTTTACTCGTCATACATCACGATATCTTTTGCCCACTTACTCTGTCATATGCTTTCTCCAGATCAATAACGGCCATACGTAGGTCAGCCTGTACTTCTCTGTCCCCCTCCATCAGTAGCCTTAATGCAAATATTACGGCGGTTGTTCCTCTTCTCGGCATAAATCTGAACTGTTATTCGCATATTTCAGTTTCTAGACATAGCATCTTCTCATTTATTGTTTCCCAGGTATTCAGATTGTGAGACATAAATTCTACCCTTCTTGCCACAATTTTGGTTATCCTCTTTCCCTTTGTATATGGGAACCAGTACACTGATCCTCCATGCACGTAGCATTCCTTCACTTTTCCAAATCTTCTCCATTAAAACCCAGAGAATATCATACCCTGTTTTCCCAAACTTTTCCATTATTCTATAGGGATTTGGTCTGCACCTACAGCCTTCCAATTTTTCAATTTCTTTATAGTGTATTTTACTTATATTTTGGATCTTTTCTTCGTATACTTTTCCATCCTCGTACTTTCTCGTACATTTTCTCATTCAATAGCCTTTCAGAAGTATTGCATCCATCTCTTCGTAACTTTCTACTAGTCGTGTAGTGTTACTCCTAATTTATCCATGATCCTTTTCATCGACGTTATGTCTTTGGACACCACATCTCTTGCTTTAACAAACCGTAAAAGTTACTTTATATCCACTTGTCTTTCCAGTTCTTCATAAGCTCCTTCCATTGCCTGAAGCCTTCGCTTTTGACACGGCTCTTTTTTCCCTCCTGTCTCTGCTGTTTTCCTTATCCTCCTATCTTCCCGTTAAATTCCATTGTTTCGTATCATCTTTCTTCAGCTTCGCCACTTTGTGAACTCCAAACCTCCTCAATCCACCAACATACCTTCTTATCTTCGGGGGTTCTTTCCTGTTGTTAAACTCAGCACATCTTTCCCTGCTTTCTTTATTACATTGTTATTGCAGCTCCGCCTCTCCTGTACATCCTTTGCTAATCACAATTTCTTTAATCCTGTACCACTGAATATTTCCTCTTCTTTCGGTTTGCAACACCTTATTCTTTGTTTTCCTCGATTGATACATTTGCATCTTTTTCCCACTACTATCATATAATCGGCCACTACAAGTTTCTGTTGTGCAGCCACTTTTTCAATATGTATGACTTTGGCATTCTTTATTTCCTTTAGGTGTTTCCTTCTGTACAACTATTAATCTGGCTTTTTCGGAATCCACTATTCTATGTTACAAGTTGTTCCCTGCTAGTTTTGAGCTCTATTAAAGACCAGCCTTCGAATTCCTGACTACCTGCAGTTTTCCACGTGACAATATTTAGGCGAAAGCATGCTACATATTCTGCAATCCTTTGCCCTCCTGAATCCCTTTTACTTTGTTTCGTTAGTACAAATAGTGACCGTGATGTGATTCAAAAATCGGTTGACAAATTTCTGTCCTCAAAATCACTAATATCCTTGAAACGTTCGCTGGTTTACTGGCCTGCTACTAGGTCATTCAGGCAGCCCCATAGCTCACTCACGTCATAAAAAATCACAAGTTTCGATTTTCTGCTCGATACATAACGACACAAGTCGGAACTCTTCGTGACTAATACATCGTGTTTTCAACTGCTGCCGCCCGCAACGATCGGACGGTTGAAGTGTACGTGTTTGGCGATCGTGTGTCTGTAATTAATAAATCACGTAGCGTCGAATGAAAATGAAGATTTCACTGGCCTCGCGGGATGACGTACTGTTCAGAGCTCCAGATGAGTTAGAAAAAAAAATCAAATTTTAAAAATGACGATCCGCGAGTTTAGATATTTCGCGAATGCTTTAATGACATTTACCTTCTGGTCAATTAACTCTATAATTTTTTTATTTATGTCCCCGTTCATTATTACTAAGCAAAACAGACGGGTCCGTACTTACTTTTCGCATCACGTTCGTCACTGATTATGACTGTCACCAGTGACCGCGTAGCGGCTAAATTTAGTTTTGAAAACATAATTCTTGTGCCCAGAGTTGTAAATACTTTTATTTACTATGCGCGATCGGTTCCGGCAATTGCTGCCATCAACAGGAGATTAGCAAACCTAAATAGAAGAAAAATACATGATCGTTACATACAGTTATACAACAAGGAGTCCCATATAAAAATATTTTGAAAACATTATTGGTACTTACATCTTTTACATCAACAACAACAAGATAACATTTTTCCTGAAAACAGCGTCAAATTTACAGTAATTACTGCGATTGTTTCTAAAAATGTCCATTTACATCATTTGGTAAGTATTCCTTCATTTGATCCTTCTCTATTACTAATGAGAAAATTATCTCAAAAATGTTCAAATGTTTGTAAATCTATCGGACCAAACTGCGTGGTCATCAGTCCGTAGCTTATAAACTACTTAAACTAAGGTAAACTAACCTAAGGACAACACACACACCCATGCCCCAGGGAGAACTCGAACCTCCGACGGCGAGCAACCGCTCGCTCCGCACGAGACGCTTAAGACCGCTCGACTACTCCACCGCGGCCAAATTATTTCGTCACAGACTCTAACAAGATATACAGGTGGTATTATTAAAGCAGATGAATGTTTACCAAAGAACTTCAGGTTTTAATTCTATTTTGTCAGTACACAGATTCTACAAAAGTATGGTAGCAGCTAAGTAAACAGTCAAAATCGCGCCTATCAAGATGGCGCATAGTACATCGCGTCAGTAGTCTGCCACCTTAAAACAACCATTGCGAAATATGGTAACCGTGAAACTGTTTTCTCGTATGGACAGTGGGACGTCGACTGGTTTCATTCTTGAAGAAAAACACCCAACAGCCTTTCTTGTAGACTTGTTCCTACAATGGTAAGACTTTCTGCTTTCGAATCGCGCTATCTTCAGGCGCCATCAATCCATATGTTCAGGCATACCGTTCCGCGTTTATTTGTATTTTCATATTTCCAACAATCTCACATTTCTATAAGAAGTTTTTAAAGTTAGCTAGAGTTTTAATACACTTGTAATTTTCGTCTGTTTTCTGATGAAGCTGTGGTGTATGGGAAGGTGACTTCTTTGACTGTAATAGCATACAGGATGAATTAGACGCAAATTCTAGTTGTTGTGAAGAATGGCAGCTAGCTCTAAATGTAGAAAAATGTAAGGTGATGCGCATGAGTAGGAAAAACAATCCCATAATATTCGAATACAGCATTAGTTGTGAGCTTCTTCTTAAAGTCACGTCGTTCAAATATCTAGGCGCAACATTGCAGAGCGATATGAAATAAAACGAACATGTAAGGACAGTTGTGAGTAAGGCCGACAGCCGCTTCGGTTTATTGGGAGAATTTTCGGAAGATGTACTTCACCTGTAAAGGAGTCCGCTTAAAAGACGTGTAGGGAAATTCAAGTCGATCTGCATCATAACAACGCTTGGTGTAGAAATGTCAATTGACGCTCATTGCGCAAAATATATGGAGTATTATTATATATTTACTGAATAACAGGATAAACAGTAAAAGCAGATATTTCCCTCAGATATCTGGTAAAGGGCTTAAGGAGGGATTTGAAATGGAACGACCGTATAAAATTAGTCGTTGGTTAGACAGATGTAAGGCAGACTGATCGAAAGAATCCTCAGAAGTGTAGTCAGTAAACTAAGGAAGTAGGTTACGCCTTCAGACGACGCTTGACTATTGCTTACCAGTGTGAGATCCGTACCAGATAAGAATATTGCGCAAGTGTTTGGGACCCGCAGCAGATCAGTTTAAAGGAAGACATGGACGCAGTTCAGAAGCAAGCAGCTAGGTTCGTTACTGTTAGGTTCGACCATTGCGCGAATGTCATAGAAATGCTCCGGGAACTCAAATGGGAATCGCTGGAGGAAGGACGACGTTTTTCTTGAAAAATTATGTTGAGGAAATTTAGAGGGCCGGAATTTGAAGCTGAGTGTAGAACGATCTTCCCGCCGCATAGTTAATTTCGCATAAAGACCACAAAGACAAGATACATTAGGGCTTGTACACAGGCGTTTTTTGTTCTACTTTGGATTGGAATAGGAAGGGAAATGCCTAGCAGTGGTACAGTGTATCCTACGCCAAGCACCTTACGGTGAATTGAGGAGTATATATGTAGATGTAGAGAAGTGGAAGTTATCTTTTAAAAAGAGGCCAAGAAAATATTACATTCTATTAAGTGACTGGATAAAGCGTGAAATGTGTGCTTTGGAACGTATCATACGAGCTGACTGCATGGACCTCTACTAGAAACTATGGTCATTTGCTGGTACATTTTCACGATTTTATCAAGTATGGAAGTTCCAAAAGAAACCAGAGACAAGAGGTCTCACATACGAATATTGTGGTGCGGTCAGAAGATAACCTGATCGGAATGCCGAAACAGGTTGCACTGTAAGAACCAACGTTGAAGAACGGCCGTTGGATGATTGTCTAGAAGAGTTAAGGTTACGTTGCGATTTAATACACGAGAACTATTTCAAGTGCGCGATGCTAACTTGTTCAGTGAGTTACGACACGATTAGCTGGGAGGTGTAGTAACAATCATCCGGCGTTTTCCGGTTGAAATTATACCCTGACAAAGCCTGCAGTACTATTGTCAATTCACCCACTTGCAACGATGAACTACCGTAAAAAACCTCAATGGAACAAGTCTCGGGGCCAGAGACCACAACAACAACAGATCATGAAATTTGTTCTAATGGATGACAATGTATGCTGGTGTTTGTGTTTTCCTTAAAAAATTGTAAAGCATGTTTTACTTTGAAGTGGACACTGTTGCACTATTAAACACATTGCAGGCTTTAACCAGCATGTAATAGAAATTAAGTATATTTTCTTAGGCCATCTTGAAAAGATAGCATTCACTTAAATTGTGTTACAATCTGTACTTCAATTTATAAAAATATTACTAAAGAAATGAGACATTATTCTAAATGTAAAATTGTTCCAAGACACAACTATTTTTATCCAGCAATAAACATTCAATTTTAATTTGAATAAGTTACTATTTCGAAGCTGACGTGAATATTGTATTTAATTGCTTTTTATTATATCCGTTTTGCTCTACTACATAGTAATAATCAGTAAGTCGCTGTTGAATCTTCAGGTTTATGTGGTCGTGGTCGAAGAAACATATCTGCTCCTGACGTTTCGTCCAGAGCTGCGCTGGACATCCTCAGAGGTGCTACTGGTAGCGGTGAGTCTTGCCGTCGACCACGACCACATAACCCGGAAGATTCAACAGCGATTATTTCAGCCGGTCGTGGAAGCCTTCACTGCATAATCAGTAAGTCGCATGAAGATAAAGATCGGTATGTGTGGGTTTGCGATATACGCTATTTCCTAAAGTCCCATCACTATCCTTGTGAACCAAAACATCCAGATAAGCAAGTTTCCCATCTTTTTCAACATCTTTCTTGTGCTGCGACGAGCTGTCATCCGCCACACCAACGCATGGTGGTCTTGCGTACTCTAGAGAAAAGATCGTACGCCATCGCTGATGCTGAACATCTGGATGAAAAACTGTAGCATCTCAAGATTGTCTTTAAACAAAATGGGTACACTGCTAAACAAATTTCTCGTGCGTTTCAATTTGGTCAAAAAGGTGAATCATTAGAGGACAATTTTAAATCTATTGCATTTTTGCCTTACGTAGAGAATATATCCTCGAAAATGTCAAGAATTCTAAGAAGATTTAACATTAAATGTGTTTTTATGCCACCACCAAAGACTAGGGCCCTCCATGCGTCAGTAAAAGATAATCTGGGACTTAGAAAACCCGGTGTTTATAGAATTCCATGTTATTGTGGTAAGACTTAAATCGGCCAAACGATCCGCACGGTTCAGGATCGGTGTGTGGAAAATCACCGTCATACCCGTTTACTTCAACATGAAAAGTCGGGCCGGCCGCGGTGGCCGAGGGGACTGAGGCGCTTCAACACGGTCTGCACGGCCACTACGGTCGGGAGTTCGAATCCCCCCCCTCGGGCATGGATATTTGTGCCGTCTTTAGGATAAGCTATTTGATAACTAGTTTGTAAGTTTAGGGACTGATAACCCCGCAGTTAAGTCCCATAAGCTTAATAAGCATTTGTTGAAAAGTCGGCTTTTGCTGAACATTGTCTGAATGAGGGACACAAAATGTTATATAATGGAGCAAAAATGACTGCTCCGGCTTCTCGCTGCTTAGAATTTGTTCTTAAAGAATCAATGGAAATTCGTATGGCCGATAATATTATTGATGAGAACAAGGGCTTCCCTCTAAGTAAAACTTTAAACCAAATCTTATATGATATTAAGCAAAAACTTTCCTCCTGTGGACCTGCAGTTTCTTTTAACTAGTCTTGTTTCGACTCATCGTTTCGCCGATTTTGTCAACCGGCGCGCTGCTGTGCCTGGAGAGCCTCTACTTTGGTTTCGCGCACGCGCGGTGGGTCGTCTGCGGCGTATAAAGGGGCCTCTGTTTCCGTTCTGCCTCATCCACTTCCATACTCTCCACATCCTATCCGAGGGTAACTTCCATCAGCTTCCTCTACCGGATGACGCCCTTCGTCCTGACATATACCCCTCCTATCAACCCTAGCCTTCCTTGTACATTAGTGCCGCGTCCCCCTCCACCCATCCTTATCCCTTCCTCCACTTGGATCCTCGTTCCCCCACTCCCTTGGAGTCCTTCCATCCCATCCCATCCCATCCCATCCCCACTCCGCCCCCCTCTCCTCCTTTTCTACCCACCACACTTTCCTTCCCCTTCCCTCTCCACTGCGGGGCCTGCTCAGTGATTTTAATTCTGTATCGGTGATTTTAAGTTCAAGTGTTTGTAAATCTATCGGACCAAACTGCGTGGTCATTAGTCCGAGGCTTACAAACTACTTAAACCTAGGTAAAGTAACCTAAGGACAAACACACACACCCATGCCCCAGGGAGGACTCGAACCTCCACGGCGAGCAACCGCGCGCTCCGCAGCGAGACGCTTTAGACCCGCTCAGCTACTCCACCGCGGCTGATTTTAAGTATGCAGTGACTAAGTGCTTCGAGTGTACGTGTGTTTTTAAAACATCAGCAACCGCCGCACTGGCAGAACATAAAGTTGCCATGTGTTTTAAATGTGTCTCTTCGTCTCGTCGTCATGGCTCCGTTCCTTCAACATGAACGTTTTATTGAGCCTGGTTTTTTAAGTTCTAAATATGTGCATTTTGTCATCCTTTTCACAGTCATTGTCGTTCCACCGATTTATCTCGCCGTATCTATCTTTAAATTCTTCACATACTGCCACCTGTTTTTATTATTTTAAATCTTCAGTTCCCATATCTGTATACTCTCGGCTAAAGAGCAGCATCTTAGCTGCAGCCAGCCTGCCCCTTCTGGGGGCTAAAAAAACAATAAAGGAAAACAATGTTCTGCCTCAGTTTCCGGCGAGTAAGTGTAATCAGCTTACTCACCAGAAGATGGTAGCCAGTAGGTCTGCCGAAATACTGTGTGTAATTGACGATAGTATCCGGCTACAAACTTGAGAAAAATATTATAAATTAAGTCTGCCTCTCCTCTGGCATATCAAAGAAAAATTACGACGTGTTCGATGACGTGAAAACTGCTGTTTTCCACGTTTGTACGATGCTTATAACACTGGCATTGTGAGGCCATATCGAATATTAATGTAGTATACGTATTCGAAAAAAATTACAAAAATCTGTAATAGTGGGATACGAACCGCCGACTCTATCGTTGGGAGGTCAGAACGCCCCCACCTGAGCTATACCGCCAGAAGCAGCGATTGTTTTAGTTATAGACAATGTACTCGTAAAAGTTCAATGTCGATTTTTTTCGATTATTTTTCAATTTGCCTTTGGCTGATTGTTATTTGAGTTCGGAAATTGACTTAGCAGACATATTTTTAAAAAAAATATCTAAAATCCTATACGTATTTGGTCTTCTTGTAAGCGTACTGCCCTATTCGCCGAACTTTGTGGAGTCTCTTCCAGTTTTGGCCGTTGCTGGTGAGCTCATCAGCGACGTCTGGTCTTTGGCAACTTCCGGGGCTAACCGCTGGAGTTGTCCGGCCCTCACAGGGAGCCGCTAGCGCTAGCGGCTGCGGCGTCGCGGTCGGGCAGCTAAGAATACTGGCCGCCCGTAAATCACTGTGCGTGCAGCGAGGCTGCCGGCTGCCCGTGCTCCAAACACACTCGCCTCGTCTGGTGTGGAAACTATCAGCTGTCTGAGTGACGTGCGATTTTACTAGAGGCGCTGGCAGTACTTTTAACCCCCGTAATAGCGATTTAATCCTCATAACGCGGATTACCAAGGGGGTTTCACTTTGTGCACACACTGACAAAAATTGAAAAAAAAAAAAAAAATACAAAAGTTCTCGAAACTTACTGGCTGATTAAAATTGCGTGCCGGAACCGGGACTCGAACCAGAAACCTTTGCCTTTCGCGGGCAAGCGCTCTATCACTGAGCTATCCCGACACGACTCACGGTCCGACCTCACAACTTTACTGCTGCCAATACCTCGCCTCCTACTTTCCAAACTTGAAAGAAGTTCTCTGCAAGACTAGCACTCCTGGAAGAAGGGATATGGTAGAGACATGGCTTAGCCACAGCCTAAGGGATATTTTCAGAATGAAACTTTCACTCTGCAGCGGAGTGTGCACTGATATGAAAGTAGGATGCGAGGTACTGGCAGAAGTAATGTTTTGAGAGCGGGCAGTGAGTCGTTTCTGCACAGCTCAGTGGTAGAGCGCTTACCTGCGAAAGGCAAAGGTCCCAGGTTCGATTCCTGGTGCTGGCACACAGTTTTAATCAACCAGGAAGTTTCATATCAGCGCACACTGCGCTGCAGAGTGATAGTTTCAGTGTGGAAAAAAAGTTATCATTTGTTGTTGATTTATCATAATAATGTACTGGTATCTGAGTAGGAGCCAAAACCCAAAATTATATTTCAAGAATCTTACACCGACATATAGCAAACTACCAGTACATTTTTTTAAAACATAATCCTTATTAACCCTTTAATCCCCCTTGTTACAGATATGTAACACTGGAAATTTACAGTGACTAAATGGCTCACAAACACATTTTCATGTATGAAAAAATTGTGTGAAAAGTCTTGGTCGCAATTAGCTTTATTTCATGACGCGTTTCGAGAACATCATCATCAGTAAAAGGTTTTAAAAAACGATGGGAATTACACCATCTTGGTATAGATGCCTGATTACAAATTTAAAATAAAATACCATCATGGATGTCTGGTGAAGGTGATCAACCAGACTTACATGCTCAACAGTTGAGCATGTAAGTCTGGTTGAACACCTTCACCAGACATCCATGATGGTATTTTAAATTTGTAATCAGGCATCTATACCAAGATGGTGTAATTCCCATCGTTTTTTAAAACCTTTTTCTGGTGATGATGTTCTCGAAACGCGTCATGAAATAAAGCTAATTGCGACCAAGACTTTTCACACGATTTTTTCATACATGCCAACGTAAGGTCGTGTGTCCACAAGAATGGAAGATTTTATGAACCAAGTGATAAACACAATTTCCTCTAATGCCCAGTGTTACAACCTTCCAACAACGCTTGAAACGCATTTTATTGCTCAGCTTTGTAACTACTTGGTTCTATTGGAGATTATATCAGTTTGAATTCAACCATTATGTTTGAAGGAAGCCATGACTCGTAAGCTATTTTAATAATGTTGATTTTGTAAATGTAAAGCAACCACGAACTTTCATAATGTAATCTTATGAAAGATTAAACGTTAATGTGCGTGTTTACGTCTGTTATAATGCCAAATATTGATCAAGTGTGGTGCTATTAGCAATAACAGATGAATGTTACATATTTGTAACACTGGGTAAAATACGTTAGGTTAGGTAGTTTGAATGAATACATTTTCGGAGCTAATGTAAATTATTTATTTTTATTCTTTTTTCTCAAAATTCCAGTTATCAGAAGAAGAGATAATTGATCTTCTATTTAACCTAGACATTGACATGTCTGAAATACTGGAAGTAAAGGATACCGAAGAAGAGGACAAAACTTACACGCTGGAAAATAATCGTAGGTTTATTGTAAGTGAAAACCCTTTGAATCCTGCAGTGGATGTAAATATTATAGAAATTTCAGAAGTCAGTCTTTTGAGCAATTATTATATTTATTTCTTTTACTAGGCTATCGATCATATCATACGTTACATGATGTTTGAAGTATTCCTGTGAAGTAGATAAACCACGTGACAGTTGTTCAGGAATTCACTCAAATGGATGAATGTTTGGAGTAAAGCTTCTCCGTTTCCATTATAATGTGTGTTTTTATGCTTTAAAAAATACAGAAACTGCCTTAGAAGGTCCTGCACATGAACTCAATGAGGCAGATGTTTTATCTCAGACATTATTTCATGCATTGGTTCTTTAAAATGGTTTATGCAATTAAAATATAATAAAAAAGAAATTGTTATGTATCTCTCAATGCACAATGCTACATATATGTAGCATGTCATAAAAAAGGGCCTATATGCCATAACAAACGTTTGTCTCGGATTTATACTTTCACTTACCTTAAATAAACTTTAAATTCTGAAAAAAAATTTAACCTAAAAAGGTATTTGGGCATTAAAGGGTTAATTGTTGTTGACTTTTACTCAATATATTCTTTTTCAAACATATATGTACGTTTAAATTCTATCCTGAAACTAAGTATATGGAATGGTAGTAAACGCGGGAATGCTTTACAATTGGTAAATATACTACACTCGGCCCCCCCTTCCCCTAATCTGTTCGTCCATCACTTGCTCGATCTGATGTCTATTTCGTACCTTCCTCTTAGCCTTTTCTCTGTATTAGCTAACTCAAAACACGGAGCAACTAAGGTATTTATTTATTTCATTTTCCAGTCAGTCCATCTACTCCAACATCTTCTCTCTATCCCTTTCATAACCGAGGTTGTAGGTGATATGACATTAATATAGAGAGGAACGTTTAAGATACAAAATACTTACAGTAATTCATTTCAAAAAATATGTAAATTGATTTTCATCCATTTGTACCCACGTAATTGTCTGTTTTGAGCCTTCACTACAATTTTTTATGATCTGCACTATCTTACAGTAACATGCTTTTGAAAGAAATGACATAATAACATCATAGGATCTCATAAAATCAATTGACTGTCAGATATGATAGCTTTACATGTCAAAACAAAGATATCAACACCTTGTCAACAAGTCTTTCTTGCCGCCATTGTAAGTGTATTGGAAGTTTGCCGGCTGCTGGTGTCACCTAGTGTAGAAACATGGAACCAAAACACGTTGCGCACGATACCACATCCATCCACGATTGTGCGATCCAGGCCCGAACTTCCTTGCGAGAATCACAAAGAAATAATGCGAGCAAAACCAGAACCTCACAATTGTGCTTGCGGGGCCTGAAACGGTTATCGTCCTCTGTATCTGTAAATCTATCCCTGCCTCCTGTTCATGTTCGGCCGCCTTCTTCCTTGTCCTCCATTCACCCACCAATCTCCATGCCTCTGCCATTACTTCCCCCGCTGTCTTCCGATATCACCTTCTCCCCTCTCTCTTCATCTTCTCCCTCTTCTGTATATCTAAAAATGCATAAATCTCCAAAATTTTACGGTTATCGTTCATACCCATCCGAGGTTATCAGCTGGAAAGGCTATGGTCAAATAACAGTTTTTGAATAATTTATTTATTCTATTAGACACCCTGCCCATGTATGTCATTACAACATAGGCTAAAACACTCAATTGAAAAAAGCAATCGTCAATATTGTAGGTCTGGAGTTTACAAAATATCTTGTGATGACTGCGAAAAACATTATATTGGACCGACAGATCAAAGCTTTAGCATCCGTTTCAGAGAACACACAACTGGCACTTCATCTGAAAAATCAGTTTTTGGGCAACATTTAAGACAGCACCACCACTGTGAAGGTTCAGTCACCCAACATGAAAATTCTCCATAATATGTCCAAAGGACTGCTGCTCAATAATTTAGAATAGATTGAAATCTACGCTCTCTACAAAAATAACCCTATTGAATGAGCAGTTAGATTTTAGAGAAAGATATTTTTATGACCTCTTTGATGACTTGCTATAGAATACTTAGCGGCCCTGTTCTCACTGTTTTAAAATTGTATATTTACATGCATGCACTATCTGTTTTTATGTTCTTTACAAATGCATGTATAAGCCTTCATTTTATTATACTGTTTTATGTTTGACAAGAACGAACGGTTCTGGTAATAATTTTATAATTATTTGTTTCAAGTTCTGTTCATTTTTTATTAACTTTTGACCTTTTATCTACCTTGACATGTTATTATGCATTTTAATATGTTGACGTACCTATGTTGTCATTCTTTCATCTATTTTGACGCGCAATTAAGTCTATAACCTTTTCGGTTATTTATATAACTTTGGTTTAACAAAACCCAATGCATTCATTATCCTTGCAACTTGGATACATACGTCAGTTTTCTGTTAGCTTGGTTAAGCCAACCGTTTCGTTTTATTTCTCACGTCTTATATTTTGCATATATTTTCTTAAAATTGACGTGTCCTTTACGGCACTGGTTAAGCCGCTTTCAGTCTGAGTTGATTATGTACCACTTATAATTCAGCTGTTTTCTATAGTTTTAACTAGCAATGTCCTTTTATCGATGTACATGGCGCCAGTAATTATTACACTACTATAAGTCTATTACTCTGCAAGTAATATTGCTTAATTCTGCTGTCATCAGTCAAGAAGACACCCTAAAATACATCCAAAGAAGTCACTAGGTACAACTGCAGTACCCACAGTGTTTACTGGCGCACCTTGTCCCTAGATGGCGTTGGTATAACGTAGCGAGAGAGGTCAGGGTTGTACAACAGGCAGTTGTAAGCGCGGAAACCATGCGACAATAATGTCATACTTCACAAAAAGTTTTACAGACTTCCAGGTAACGTCAGCAGGTAACAGTCTGCATACAGACTGCCTTCAATGTTTACTCACAGTGGTAAAAATAGGATCACAGGTTTCGACATGACAAGTGTGACCATTCCCTTGGAAGCCAGAACTCGGCTATGAACTTAGCAATAACTACGTCACAGAGCAGCTAGCATCATACGGAAGACACCGTGAGAAACAAGAAGAGAGAAGAAACAGACATATGTTCTAAAGCAGAGTTTGTAAATTTCAGTCAATAAATATCTTGCAATACGAACTAAACCACTGTTTTAGATGTCAAAGGATCCTGCACCAGTACCTTTATTGACAACTAGACCGGGACGAGTACTAAACAAAAAGCGACGTGGTCATAACACAAAATAACTTGTGATGGCCGTAGTAAAGAAGGCAGGAAATGCAGAATGGCTACGGGAAGAAAAGTATTTCTGAAAAAGCTAAATTTGTTGACATCCTTTTTAAAGGCATTTTTCTGGTTTGTGGTATTTGACGTGAGTGAAACGAGAACGATAAGGAGTTCAGAGAGAGAATGCTGAAGATCAGGTGGGTAGATCGTGTAACTAATGAGGTGCTGAACAACTCGAGAAAAAGTAAATTTCTGGCATATCTTGAGTAAGAAAAGGAATCGACTGTTGAGACATATTCGGAGACATGAGGGAATCGTAAATTTAGCAGTGAAGTATGTTGAGTAAAAGTTGCAGAAAGGGACCAAGAAACGAACACAGTATACAGGTTCTCAAGGACGTAGGCTGCGGTTCTTAATCAGGGATGAAGAGGCTTGTACGGTACTGGGTAGCGTGGAGAGCTGCATTACACCAGTCTTTTAAGAACAACAAGTCTTGCACGTGCAAGATATATGAAACAAAACATTTACTACGTATACATCAGCCGACGTATGTGAGAAAGTTTTCCTAAGTTCATTGGCGTAGACACGTGGTTTTGCTGTAGAGTGGAGGCGAGCTGTCAGTGTGGAGGCTGGGTTTATCCGGTCTCTGGCAACAAAAGCTTTCAGACAATAACAGTGAAGACAAGAGGCAGAGAGGCGCGAGCAGTAAACACCTTTTTACTAGCGGCCCATGCCTAAACTGTGGCACCGTTTAAACAACCTACTAAAAGCCCATCGGCTGTTTTCTCTCTGGTGATTAGTGGCTGCTAATACAGGTCCACACAAACTGCTGTCAACACCATAATATATTCCCAAGATAGTGCGATACACGGTATAAAAATGCACCATAAAATAAGGCGATCCAGATGCTCACCTGAATGGAGATCTGCGACGGGTGACTGTTACCGTGTTTATGTGCGTTTCCTTCCTTCTTATAACTAGGTAAATTATAGCGAAACGCCGTTCGTTGGTAACCGGCGCATCTGATACAATTTGGAGCGATTTGGAAATGTGCGTAATGGTTCGAGGCAGCTTTTAGCGAATGAAACATTTGTGAAAGTTTCCCAGATGTTGAGAAAATTTGTGAAAAAGTGGTGATACTTTTTATTTGAGATTATTCTATGTCACACAATCATAAACCAGGTTGTATATCAGTTAATTTTTATTTCTTTTTCCACAATGAACATCTAAAGTTCTACAGGAATAAGTTTCGAGGCAGCCGCAAAGGACAGTTGGAAGATTCAGACAATAATCATAACAGAAGGTGGAAACGTTACATTATATTTGAGCAATAATAATGTTAGAAACACGCACCTCAAACACACACAATATATATATATATATATATATATATATATATATATATATATATATATAAATTGAGGCAAAAATAATCAGCCGACCGCGGTGGCCGAGGGGACTGAGGCGCTTCAGTCACGGTCTGCACGGCCACTACGGTCGGGGGATCGAATCCCCCCTCGGGCATGGATATTTGTGCCGTCCTTAGTTGTAGGTAGTTCATAAGTAGTTTGTAAGTTTAGGGATTGATGACCCCGTAGTTAAGTCCCTTAAAAAAAAAAAAAAAAAAAAAAAAAAAATATCAAAGTAACTTTCTGACATTTATTGCACTTTTCCATGTATTCACCCTGTACATTCAGGCACTTATCCCTTCTCTTTACAAGTCCTTGAAAGCCAGCATCAAAGAAGTCCTTTGGTTGCTTGGTTGCTGTCCCAGCCAACGTGTAACCTCATAAATTATTGTATAGTCTGCATCAAAATTACGGCCACCCAATTTATTTTTTAGGGGTCCAAACAAATGAGAATACTGGGGCCTAAGTCGGAGGGCTGTACGGTGGATGTTCCAAGCTTTCCCGATGAAATATTCGTAACAGCTCCTGCGTTGGTCTTGCCGTGTAAGGCCGGGCATTGTCATCCAGAAGAATCACACCCTTTAACAGGAGTCCAGATCGCTTGCGGCGAATGCCCTGTCGGATTTCCCGCAGAGTGGTGCAGTACGACGCTTCATACACAGTTCCACTATGAGGGTGGAATTTTGCAGTATGATTCCCCCGCATATTCCAAAACACAGTGAGCGAAACCTTGAGGGCCGATGGGATGGTCTTGAACTTTTCCCTTGTTGGGTAGGCGGTATGTTTGCATTCCATGACGGTCGTTTGAATTCGGGTTGAAACTGGTGAACCCAACACTCGTCCACCGTAACGATTTGTGCCATGAAGTCCTCTCCTCCCTCTGTGTAATGAGTGAGATGCTGCAAGGAAAGAGCCATTCATTGCAGTTTGTGTTGCTCTGTCAATCGGGGGGGGGGGGGGGGGGGGGGTACCCACCGTGCACAAACTTCACGAAACTGCAACTTCTTATGCACAATGTTCCATGCGGTTCTACGTGAACAGCCTACAATACGCGCTACGTTGGCAATCCTCACACGCCGGCCATTACGGATGAGTTGATCCACACGCTGCAATATGGTTGCCGTTGACACCTCCGCAGGATGACCAGGACGCTACCCATCTTTGATACTTTTCCTTCCAAGGTTGAACCTCTGAGAGAGAAAAATTGCTCACCACAGACGGGACGCATTTCACGATGCACTTCTTCTGTGGCCAGTCCTTTGGCCCACAGAAACCGCACAACTGCACGCTGTTCTTCACGCATACACTCATGCAACACATGTGCCATCGTGCACTACAGCCTCAGACTGAATGAGTGCCTCCGAGATGTACGACAAGCATACCAGCACATATTCCGTCATCTGCTGCTGAAACTTGCGAGCAATATGTCAAATTACATACGGCGGACATATGTTTGCGACATACTAATTGACTTTCTCTCTCTCTCTCTGACCATTAAAATTGCTACTCCCGAAGATGACATGCTACAGACGCGAAATTTAACGGACAGGAAGAAGATGCTTTCAAGAGCATTCACACAAGGGTGGCGCCAGTGGCGACACTTACAGCGTGCTGACATGAGGAAAGTTTCCAACCGATTTCTCATACACAAACAGCAGTTGACCGACGTTGCCTTGTAAAACGGTGTTGTGATGCCTGGTGTAAGGAGGAGAAATGCGTACCATCACGTTTCCGATTTCGATAAAGTTCGGACTGTAGCCTAACGCGAATGCGTTTTATCGTATCGCGACATTGCTGCTCGCGTTGGTTGCGATCCAGTGACTGTTAGCAGAATATGGAATCAGTGGGTTCTGGAGGGCAATACGGAACGCCGTGCTGAATCCCAACGGCCACGTATCACTAGCAGTCGAGATGACAGGTATCTTATCCGCATGACTCTAAAGGACCGTGCAGCCACGTCTCGATCCCTGAGTCAACAGATGGGTACGTTTGCGAGACAACAATCATCTGCACGAACAGTTCGACGACGTTAGCAGCAGCATGGACTATCATCTCGGAGACCATGGACGCAGTTATTCTTGACGCTGCATCACAGACAAGAGGGCCTGCGATGGTGTACGCAACTACGAACCTGGATGCAATAATGGCAAAACGTCTATTTTTTCGGATGAATCCAGTTTCTATTTACAGCATCATGATGGTCGCATCCGTGATTGGCGACATCGCGGTGAACTCATATTGGAAGCGTGTGTTCGCCATCGCCATACTGGCGTATCACCTGGTGTGATGGTATGGTGAGCCATTGGTTACACATCTCGGTCACCTCTTGTTCGTATTGACGGCACTTTGGACAGTGGCGGTTACATTTCACGTGTGTTACGACCCGTGGCTCTACCCTTCATTCGATCCCCGCGAAATCCTACATTTCAGCAGGATAATGCACGACCGCATGTTGCAGGTTCTGTACGGGCCTTTCTGGATACGGAAAATGTTCGACTGCTGTCCTGGCCAGCCCATTCTCGAGGTCTCTCACCAACTGAAAGCGTCTGGTCAATGGTGGCCGAGCAACTGGCTCGTCACAATACGCGAGTCACTACTCTTGAGGAACTGTGTTATCGTGTTGAAGCTGTATGGGCATCTGTACCTGTACACGCCATTTGACTCAACGCCCAGGTCGTATCGAGGCCGTTATGACAGCCACAGGTGGTTGTTCTGGGTACTGATTTTTCAGGATCTATGCACCCAAATTGCGCGATAATGTAATCACACACACACACAATATATATATATATATATATATATATATATATATATATATATATATATATATATATATATATATAGAGCAATGAATAGACTTCATTACCGTTGAACATCTTTATGAAAATAGACATACAGGGTGTTTCTAAAAAATATTTCAGAAATGAAACGGCTGGTAGATTCGACCAAAATAAACAGATTACGTATAGGAAAGTGTGGTCGCTAACGATATATTAAGTACAGGTCATCGCTCACTGTGTTGTCCTTGCTGCAAAATATTGCCTGGAATTTGTTATTCTAGTAGTCTAGACACTGTGGATCTTGTATGCTATATTCCCTAACGATTTCTGAAATGTAGTTCGTCACGTTTTCAGCTCCAAAGTAAATTCCACTTTCGTACTATTTTAACATCCGTCGCGCCACCATAATAACGTCATGAACATTTTTACATGAATAAGCAATGTGGAAATGGCAGCTCTGCCAACGCACCGCCATTTCCAAATTGCCGCCACGCACACTTGTGCATATCGTTATCTCACGGCTTTCGTTTCCTCAGTGTAAAAGAAGGTGTAGTTTCTGAATAGGAGCAGATAACCAATTCTGAGGAAGAAAGATAGAATTAGTTTAGATATTACTATATCTAGTAGGCAATTTTCTACGGCTTTCGAGAAAATATGAAGCATAATATTTGCACAGATAGCTGCTTGTCTTCAATTATTTCTTTATATTATTATTATTATTATTATTTTCGCTACCGGTTTCAATCAGTGCGTCTGGAGCAATCCTCGCGTGCAAAGTATTAGGCACACAACTATAACAGTCGCGGCGGGTTCGAATCCTTCCTCGGGCATGGAGATTTGTGCTGTCTTTAGTATAAGGTAGTTCATATGTAGTTTGTAAGTTTAGGGACTGATGACCCCGCAGTTATGTCCTATAAGCTTTACAAACATTTGAACATTTTATTTTTGAACTATAACTTTTTAATAGCATCTATATCACTGACGTCGGTTTTCAGCAGTATTCTACAACGTTCACTGTCCTCAAATATTATGAACTACCACTAAGAGAACGAACTATTGACCTGCAGTCAACACGGATTCGGAAACTATCATTCTAGTGAGAAACACCCAGCTGCTCACTTACATGAAATTATGAGTGCTTTAGACAAGGGCTTTCCATACTTCTAGATTTCCGGAACGTTTTTGACACTGTACTCACAACCGTCTTCTAAAAAGCTTGCGTGATTATGGAATATTGCCAGATTTGTGCGATTTTATCCACTATTTCCTATCAGAAATGATACAGTGCGTAGTAATTGATGGAAAGTCGTCGAGTAAAACAGATATGATTCCCTATGGAAGTTTTATAGGGCCACTACGGATTTTTATCTTTATAAACGATATAGAAGAGAATTTGAGCGGCTCTGTTACACTGTTAGTGAATTAAATAATCGTTTATGTGTTAGTAACGTCACCAGAAGATGAAAAATAGTTCAAAAATGATTCATTTATCTGCAAGGTGCTAAAATTGGGAATTGATCCAAAACAAAAGTATGAAATCATCCATATGATAACTAAAAGAAATCCGTTAAAGTTCATTTTCACTACAAATCAGTGAATGTAATGGCCATAAATTCAACTAAATATCTAGGAATTAAAATTACAAACAACTTAAATTGGAAAGAACACATAGAAAAGATCGAAGGGAAAGCGAAATAAAGGCTACGTTTCATTGGCAGAACACTAAGAAGCTGTAACAATTCTACTAAAGAAACTGCTTACATTAAAATTGTGCGTCCAATTTTCGAGTTCGCTGCGCATTGTGGGATCCCCACAAAGCGAGGCTGACGGACGATACAGAGAAAGTTAAATGAAGTGCAGCTCGTTTCGTATTATCGCGAAACAGGGGAAACAGTGTCACAGAAATAATGCAAAAGTTGGGGAGGAAATCATTGAAAGAAATGTGTTATTCGTTGCTGCGGGATTTATCTGCAAAATTTCTATCACCAGCTTTCTACTCAGAATGCGAACACATTTTATTAGACCCATCTACTTAGGGAGACATGATAATCATTATAAAGTAAGAACAGTCAGAACAAAAACGGAAAGATTCAGTTGTTCCTTTTTCCCATATGCTATTAGAGAATAGAACGGTAGAGAAATATCATAAAATCGGTTCAATGAATCCTTTGTCATGCACTTAGAGGTGATTAGTGGAGTGTATATGTAGATGCATACGTAGACAGATCTAATGGTGGCACTATAACCTGCCGACACCGGTAATCTAAATACATAAAAACAAAATCGCAGCTCACTATCACCTAACGGCAATATGTGAATGTCGCTGTCGGTGTCGCTATGAATCTAAGACAGTGGATCAGTGTGATTTCAATGAAAGTACAATATTTCATCCAAAAGTATGCGCGAACCGCACTGTCAAATCAGTGAGGTTGAAAGACGATGGATTCATGACATGAGAGAACGTGATTCATCCGTGTGGGAAATTGCTGATCGTATGGGACAAAATGTTTCGGCAATATGTACAGATAGTAAAGAGAATCACGTTTGTTTAAGGGTCAGGCGTAGCCCCCCAAGTAGGAATGTAGTCACCGTTACGTTAACGCCGACGGTAGAAGCAGAAGACACAATCTACTTATTGCTCTATTGCGTCCGCTGCCACGTATGTAGATATATGGAAATTCTAGTGCAACTACTGCTACAATCAAGTAAGCCCTAATCCGGTAACTGCGTTTAACTTGCAAATAGGACTATTCGGAAATGTTGCTACGCGAACAAACAATACACTGTCATCTGCGTTGAACGATATTGACAAACGTAACAGTCTCCCCGCACTACAACCACGCTAATTCGGGGTTGGATGGTGGAGTACAGAATAACGGTAGATTGTGAACGCGTAGGCATTCATATGCAAGCGCCAACACTGACGGATAGCGACCTTGAACAACTAAACAATCTGCCATTTTGGTTACCATGGAGCAGTGTAGCGGGCAACAGCGTGCGCTGGACGTAAAACTATTTTATTAAAACTGTGATAGCTGGGAGCTGCGTAAAGGGAAGTACCTGTGTTTTAAAAGCTTAGGACGTCATGGTGCGGACGTCATCCTGAGTGCTGAGATGGTCCTATCGGAGAATATATATAAATACGTATATGGTGTTCTATTTATCGTGCCAACCCTAAATATCCCTGGAACAACAACATATATTGTAAAACATCTTTCAGCGGTATCAATGTAGGTCAGGAGCTTATGAATATGAATATTGTGAAACGTGATAAAAATATTTGTGTCTCATAAAGAATGGCGTTGATTGCATCGTAACACGCAAATTACACCCCGAGATATTGCGAAGTGAAGTTGACGCTTGAAATACGCGAAACGCGTGGCTAGCGCACGTCCTGAATATTTCGCGTATTTCAAGCGTCATCTTCGCTTCGCAATATCTCGGGATATAATTGGCGTAATCAACGCCATTGTTTATCTGATGCTATAGATTTCTGATGAAGTAATATAGGGTGTCCATACACACAAGTTTGTGTAAAAAAAAGGACACACATGCTTTCGTTTTAGAATGTTTCAAAATATTAACATTCATGAGCCCCTGCATTACACTGATACCGGTGGAAGTTGTTTTACAATAGCTGTAGTTATTCCAGAGTTATTTTCTGTGCTCAAGATAAATTAGACACCCTGTATACTAAAATCTCATATTCGCAACATAAACTTACGAAATAGAGAGGAAACTGGGAATGTCCATGTAACCAAACTTATTCGCAAAACTCCCATTATTAAATTAGGAAAATTATTAATCTACTTGTACACAGCATTTTCTTGAAGTATTCGGAACATGGCATTCGTAAAAGTGATTGATTTACTGTTTTAACAATTAAGCACATGATAAATTATTTTTACCTTTTATTTCGTAATATTGTAATGAGCAATGTACCTAAGATATAAACTACTCGTAACCAAAGATCAATATTCTTTGCATGACGAGCTTTTTTCATTTATTTTACCTAGCGGTCACAATATACGTATTTTTTGCTTCAAATTTCATTAACGTACCTATTGAATTTTTTGTCATACTAAATTTGAAAGTACTAGGAAATGCTACAGCGCGTGACAACCAGGTCTCCTTAAAACAAAAGATACGGCAGTGCCTGACAGCAGACCTCAGACGATGTAGTGGCTAGTTCTTCACACGAGTAAATCTACATCTACATCTAGATAGATACTCTGCAAATCACATTTAAGTGCCTGACAGAGGGTTCATTAACCACTTTCATAACCTTTCTCTACCGTTCCATTCTCTAACAGCGCACAGGAAGAAAGAACACCCTAAGACGTTCTGTTTTCGATCTGATTTCTCTTATTTTATTGGGATGGTCATGTATAACTATGTAGGTGGATACTAGAAACATATTTTCAAATTCAGAAGTAAAAGTCTGCGATTGAAATTTCGTAAATAGATCTCGCCGCAACGCTAACGTCGTTTTTTTAATGATTTCCACCTCAAATCGTGCAACATTTACGTGACCGCCCCCCCCCCCCCCCGCCACGTAACGTGATAAAACAAAACGAGCTGCTCTTCTCTGAACCTTCTCATTGTCTTCAGTCAGTCCCACCTGGTGAGGGTCTCACTCTGGGCAACAGTACTCCAGAAGAGGACGCACATGTGTGATGTAGGAAGTCTCTTTGGTGGAGCTGTTGCATTTTCGAAGCGTTCTATCAATGAAACGTAATTTTGGTTCGCCTTCTCCAAAATATTTTCTATGTGTTCTCTCCAGGCCCAGTTGTTCGTAATTGTAGCTCCTGGGTCTTTGGTAGAATTTACGACCTTAAGGTTTGAATGATTTATCGTGCAATTGAAGTTCAGCGGATTTCTTTTTGTGGTCATATGTATTACTTCACACTTTTCTTTGTTTAGTATTACTTGCCAATTTTCGCACCATGTAAAAATGTTGTCAAAATCGCTAATCAGTTGCTTTTGATCGTCTGTTTACTTAACTAACCGATAAACGATAGCATCATCCGCGTACAGTCTAAGGGAGCTATTCAGATTCTCTCCTAAATCGTTTATAAAGACTAGGAAGAGTATGGGACCTATAACGCTTCCCTGGGGAACGCCAGATAACACTTCTGTTTTGCTCGATGACTTACCCTCAATTACTACGAACTGTGTCGTTTCTGATAAGAAATCGTGAATCCAATCGCACAATTTGGGCGATATTCCGTTAGCACGCAATTTCATTAGAAGTCGCGGGGCTTATGTCTATTACCTATTACGATGTCTATTTTCTGATTACACTGTGTGCATTTAGAATGCATTTTGCCGGCCGTGGTGGCCGAGGGGACTAAGGCGCTTCAGTCACGGTCTGCCACTGCGGTCGGGAGTTCGAATCCCCCCTCGGGCATGGATATTTGTGCCGTCCTTAGTTTTAGTTAGTTCATAAGTAGTTTGTAAGTTTAGGGACTGATAACCCCGTAGTTAAGTCCCATAGACTTTACAAACATTTGAACATTTTAGAATGCCTTTATAGACACCACTAGAGAATTTTCTTCAGTATGACAGAGCTTTAAGCACAGTTTGGTCTCACCATCCGTCACGAGCGCTCTTTGCACATTTTCGTAACAATGGAGATTATTTAACGGTGTTACTGCAGCGGAGTTAATTAACAGCGGGTGTTTAGGCAGCTGCTGTCGCCCTGGGGGCCACCACGGAATGTCCGCCATATTCCCCTACTGTGTCCTCGCTCATCATGGATGGATGGCTTGATTTTGAAAGGGACTAAACGACAAAGTTTACCAGTCCCTTGCTGCCTCACAATGACTGCATTCTATGACAGCTATCACTGAATTAATCTGAAATTATGATACACAACCAAAGTGCTAAATGTACCGTGAAACATCTGCAGTATAGGCAGTAGTATTTTAGAGTGATGCATATTGTAACAACATGTAACAGTGCACCATACCATAACAAACTATAAAAGAAAATAGGTATATTTTATCTAATTTATTCCACTCTGTGCTCTAAAATAGAAGGCCATCGAGCTATTAATTTGAATGGTGGTAACTCAGATGAATGTTGGAGCTACTACGAACCGAGCTACAATTTCGGATATAAAAGTTAATATACCTTTTTACAGTTTTCCAATTCACTTAAGATTTAGTGTTGAAACAGTGCTTTGGGTATATCAAATAATTATATTTACACATCAAGGGCGCAAGCCGTACTGAGGTACCAGGTGTCGATTAGGAAAGAGATATCGGTCAGCGATATATAGATATATCGATATATCTGCCTAGGACTTCAATCGATTTTCGTGTAGTAGATATATCGGTAATACCAATATTTTGTGGCGATATAATCGGAAATGTTATTATTATTATTTTCTAACTCAAAATAGAGAAATTCCAGCTCTATTTTCGTGTTAAGATATAGGTATTTACAACGTAACAGCACAACCTAGAGTTTCTTAATTTTGTCTTAACAAAATTGTGATTGTTCTCAATTGTGTATTTTCGTCATTACCTCTAATTCTAAAGTATAGTTGGTAGAATTATTTCAGATCTAATTCCGAGTGATATCTACAACTATAGAAATCAGTGGTAATATGTAAACCTCTTTTGTTGAAGTTTATCTCCCATCATTTTTTTTTTATTTTTTTATTTTTTTTTTTATTTTTTTTTTATTTTTATTTTTTATTATTTTTTTTTTTTTTTTTTTTTTTTTTTTTTTAGGAGTGAAGACGAAAATGAAATGTCTGTTTAAAGTGATGTGTGAAGGCATTTAAAGTTTGGAACTTAAATAATGGCAACTATTTATTCGCAACCGATACAAAAGCGATACATATTTACACCTACTGTTTACCAGCATTTTGTGGAATCCGTTGGCAGAGTTGCGGAAGGCGTAGTATACCTTTAGCAGAGCCTGTTCTGTTTATAGTGCGAATGGAGCGGTCTACTGCGTTTCGAATCTCTGGAACAGTTCTGAAGCGAATGTCACGAAGTGGTTCCTTCATCTTCTGAATCAAATAGAAGTCAGAATGACATAAGTCCGGGGAGTATGGTAGATGGTTCAGTACTTTCCATTCCCATAGACGGAACAGAGCAACTTACCCTGAATGCGCCCGCGCCTTGTTGTGCAAAAGACTTGCGGTTTCAGCAAAGCAGGTCGCATGTGATGCTTCAGAAACGAACGGTAATACTATGCACTGACGTCTGTTGTGGAGGAACGTAATAAGTTAGGATAACACCATCATAATTGCACTCGAGACTCCCCATAGCTTCCACCATACTCGAGCTCTGACGCACTTTCGACACCTCTGAGAAAGAAGAGATAATATTTTCTCTACAACCCACCCGTCATTTTGAACGACAACGCGCGGGCGCATACAGCACAAGCTGTGGCTGCTGTGTTCGGTCGAAGGGACTGGGAAGCTCAGTAACGTCCACCATACTCCTTGGACTTAAGTCCTTGTGACTTTGATTTGATTCCAAAAATGAAGGATCCACATCGTGGCATTCACTTCGGAACTGTTACAGAGATTCGAAAAGTAGTACACCGCTCCATTCGCACAATCAACAGAACAGGCTTTGCTAATGGTATACTACGCCTTCCACATCGCTGGCAACGTGTTCTACACTCAACTCTGGTGACTGCTTTGAAGGAAAGTAAGAGGTGCAAACGTCTAACGCTTTTGTTTCCGTTGTAAATAAGTAGTTGCCACCGTTTAAGTTCCAAACCTCGTACAATTGTTATTTTGTTTTATTTCATTTTCTGTAGTGTGACAGTGAGAGGAAGATAAAAACTTCGTTACAGAGAGGGTCTGGGTAAAAGCACTGTCTGTATTAAAAGAATGCGAATATGTTAGCATGCCAAAATGTGGACTCAAGAAGCTGCTCCCCCCCCCCCCACTTTTTTGTTAGTATTTTAAACAGGAACATATTTTCCTTGTTTGTACTCCAGCAGGAGCATTTTTGGTGGTTACACTCCTCTTGAAGGGCGGAGGAATCTCATTTATCTGATAACGCCTTGCACACCAGGCGGAATAGGTTGTGACATTACAGATGGAGGGGGAAGCTGATTGTCTTCATGTGAAAGGCGGGTTTTCTCAGGCTGTTGGGTTACCCAGCCGGCCGGCTAACAGATTGGACCTAGTGAATGGAATACAGGTAGTTAGGGTTTTCCTAATCTGCTCGGAAACAGAAAACAGCGGTCTTGGAACAGCGAGGGCGGCTCTTCCAAACTGCAACTGAAATACAATATAGTCACACACATTATTCTGAAAATTCATATAAAATCAGGGAATGATCATAAGGCAAATATAATTATATGAATGGATTCAGGAGACTTGGGAGAATCAAACGCCATAATTAGAATTTCAATATCTCTTACAGATAAAAAGCTGATAAATTTCAGTACTATAATAATATTATTGTAAGTCTTTTATTTACAATTATTGATATGTGGTGTTTATAAGTAACAGTTTAAGATGCAAATGGACAGCATTGTTTTAGTCTCTTGTTCTGATTTTCGTTAAAGTAGTAATATTCTTGTGTCAGAATATAGATTCCACCACAGAAACACAAAACATGAACCCAGCAAGACACTTTACATTACATTTAATATTATTTTTAAATTTTTCGTTTTATCTTGTAGACTGCCACTTCAATATTTCATGGCCAACTAAAAGTAGTACACATGCAGCAGATACTTATATATAAACAATTATATGTATTTGTGGACAAGAACTGAATATATTTTCATAAAAGCCATGACAAATTAAAAATTAATTTTGTAACTATATCTCGGCGGCGGTAGTATATTTGAACTGTGAGACACAATGCATAAAATCTACTTGAGCATAGAGCTTCAGTTTTAATCGCTTTTTAGTATTGTTAAATATGTATTTATTTGGTAAATGTAAACAACATTTGTAGGGATGTGGTCAAAGCATTTAATTTTGTGATATTCAGATGTATAATATTTTAGAAGGGTCACTGTATTTTAAAAATGAGGCGTTAGGATGCGCGGAAGGATAGAATTTTGGGAGCAGGTAGAGCAAGTTTTCGAACGCTTGGGAAGGGATTCGTAACTTGGAAGTAGTGGTGAGAGGTTGTGACTGGGCGGTCTGAAACCGCGTTATGAACTTGTGATTTGAAGGGGTACGCAAGTGCGCACTTTGAAAATTTGCGGGACTCTGACTGCAAAACTTAGACGCTGGTTGAAAAGTGGTAAACTATGGACGTTAGTAGGGCTGTGGAACTGTGATAATTCAGTAATCGTGTACTCGTGTGATGACAAACTGTGTGTTACAACAAATACTGTAATTAATCGCCGATAATTGCTCTCCGGGGGACACTACCTTGACGAAGCACTGTCCGTGCGGGTGGAGAGGCTTGCGTATCCGCGTGAAGCAGAGGGCTATACCGAAGGTAGAGAACCTACTGCCGGAAAGGCCTCAGCTGATGGATCAGACTAAGAGTGTCCCACAATGTCCCGTCTTCCTTATCCTCTCCCAGTCCTTTCCCAATTCCTTTCCCAACCCAAGGTGTGATGCGATCCGTGCCGAGGGGTGCGTGGCACATGAGTGGATGTGTCTCGAACGGAGCCTCAGGGATACCGGGCGACCTCCCTGAGTAAGTAGCCTTGCACCACGCTGAGTTATCGTGGTGTGGACCATATAAATCCCCAAATCTCGTGGGACTAAGATGAACACAGAGAAAGAAAGTATTTTAAAAGAATCTGAGGGGCAATCTGAGACCTCAGATACTCAGACATTGGGATCAGGACAGATGGAGTGCACTCCTAGTTCTGAATCAGGGTCTAGACCTGAGAAAGAAGTGGGAACCATAACAGAGAAGTTGGACCAGATTAGGATTAAGGCCTTGTCTGGGGCTCAGAGGAGAAAACTTCTCAAGGAACAGAAGCAAAAGGAAGGAAAAGAATGGCTTCCTAAGCATAAGTGGAGTGAATCAAAAGGGCTTGAGTCCAAGACCCCCAAAAAGAAACTGCCTCAGGTCGAAGGGGATACACAGACCCCTTCGACGTCAAAGACAAGTGGCAAGAGGGTTAGGGAGGAATCTAAGACTCCCTCCTCTCTGGACAAACGTGATCCTTAAAGGCTGAGGCAGGAAATAGGGAAACAGACCTATAGTACTGCAGTCTCGGTCTTTAGAATGGCGGTTGTCCAAGAAGGATACCCACTGGTGAGGACCACCTCGCATCAGGAGCAGCTCGTGCAGATGGCCCTCTTTGAAGAGATTGGGGGAGACGCTGGTCCAGGACCCAAATTCAGTAGGGTCTATCTAGATCGCGGTGCCCTCATTTTTGTCTGCGAGGGGGAGCACTCAGCAGAATGGCTTAAGGAAAAGGTGCCCATGATATCCCCGTGGGAGGACGCGAAGCTACTGGTCATAACAGCAACCGAATTCCTGAAGACCGCAAAGGTATCAATATGGGTACCAAAGATCCTTAAGGATGTCCCTCCAAAGACTCTGTTCGAGAAAATAAGCGTCCAGAACCCAAAAGTCTCGACAGAGGATTGGAGGGTAATTAACCAGAAGGACGAACCCTGGTGGTGGAGGTTGGAGAGAAGTCCCTGAAGGCAATGCGAGAGAAAGGCCTGAAACTGTTTTTAGGGTTCTCGCAGGTCGCCGTCAGGGTAATCAAAGACCTTAAAGGCAATAATGGCAGCAAGACAGGGACTGAAAAGGCTGCAGATAAGCCTGCAGCACAGTAAAGGGGCCACTGCTGCCCTGAGCCGTCGCCTGGGGAGACAGGAGATGGACGTGGCCCTGATACAAGAACCCCATTTATACAAAGGGGGTGTATCGGGCCTCGGTGGTACTGGAGGTAAGCTGATTTATGCTAGAAATCTAAAAAACTCCAGAACATGCATTTATGTTAGAAATGGAATACATTGCATACCAATGATGGATTTTTGTTCCAGGGACTTGGTGATCATCAGGATGCAACAACGTGAGGAAGGCATCAAGAAGGAAATTGTTTTGGCCTCTGCATACCTTCCTTATGAAGACAGCTCTCCTCCTCCTTTGGAAGTGAGGAGACTGACAGAAGCCTACCACCGGCAAGGTGACGAACTGTTGGTGGGATGTGATGCCAATGCCCACAATCAATCGTGGGGCAGCAAGGACACCAACAGTAGAGGTGAGCACCTTCTTGAATTTCATCTATCTAACAACTTGGAGATCCTGATGAACCTACATTCAGGAATAGTAGAAGGGAAGAAGTAATTGACACAACTTTTGGTTCCATGATGATGGGAAGTTACGTCAAACAGTGGCATGTGGTCCTGGAGCCATCCTCATCAGATCACATGTGTATTAAATTCAAGGTTGAAATGGGAACCAGACAGACCATGGCCTATAGGAATCCCAGGAAAACGGACTGGGAGACATATAGGAGAGACCTTGACTTCAGCCTATCGGAAATTAAAACTTCGATAAGGAATCCAGCAGAGTTTGAGGAAGTAGCAGAGACTGTAACCTCTGCTATAGTGACCTCATACCAGGAGAACTGCTCAATCACTAAGAAGTGCACAAATAGGAGAGTGCCTTGGTGGAATAATAACCTGGAAATGTAAAGGAAATAGGTACGAAGACTGTTTAACTTTGCGAGGCGCAAAGGACAATGGGTAAAGTATCGTGAGGTCCTTGTCAATTACAACCTTGCCATAAAACAGGCAAAGGAGGCATCCTGGAAGGTATTCTGTGAGGAAGTGGAGGGCACGGCTGCTCAAGCGAGACTTAATAAAATCCTCATTACAGTACCAACTAATCCAGGAGGAACATTGAGAAAGGAGGATGGGGAGTATACAAAGACAGCACATGAAACGCTGGAACTGCTCCTCAAGACTCACTTTCCTCGATATACCCTGGGGGATAACTCAGACCAGAATGTGATTCCTGAGAGACAACGGTTCTCAGGTATTCGCAAAGAGGACTGGGATATGGCAAAGGAGTGTGTCGATTTCAGTAAGGTCCGATGGGCGGTGGGAACATTTCAACCGTTCAAGTCACCTGGCCCCGATGGAATCTTTCCAGCTCTCCTGCAACAAGCGGGAGAAAATCTTATTAGATTCCTATGCAGGTTATTCAGGGTTAGCCTAGCAGCAGGAATCATTCCCAATGCCTGGAGGGCAGTGAAGGTTGTCTTCATTCCAAAGCCAGGGAGAATTGATCATACCGAGGCCAAGGATATGAGACCAATCAGCCTGTCCTCCTTCATTCTTAAGATATTGGACAAGCTGGTTAATGTGCATGTTGGAGAAAGGAAGTTAAGTAGGGTTCCTCTACATTCAAACTAACATGCATATTAACCAGGTAAATCATGTGAGACAGCTCTTTACCAACTTGTTGGGAAGGTGGAGAAAGCACTACACTTTCAAGAAATAGCCCTCTGTATCTTTCTGGACATTGAGGGGGCTTTTGGCAACACGACCTTCGATTCCATGCTTAGGGCAGCAGAGGTGAATGACCTAGGGACCACTATATGTAGGTGGTCTAGGGCCATGCTCAGTGGAAGAAAGGTAGAGGCTTCCATGATGAATGAAAAAATGGTAATCAACACCACTAGGGGTTGCCGCAAGGAGGAGTTCTTTCCCCTTTATTGCGGAATCTAGTGGTGAATGATCTCATTGGGTAATTAAACTCTAGGCAGTACTTTTGCCAAGGATATGCAGATGATCTTGTCATAGTAATACTTGGCAAATTTGCTGAAACAGTGAAGAATATGGCACAAGGTGCCTTGGACATTGTGCAAGACTGGTGCAGAAAACAGGATCTGCGGGTTAGTCCTAAGAAGACTGTTGTTGTACCATTCACAAGGAAACATATCCAACACTCAAGTTGGAATCTAAAGCTTTTCAATGAAGCGCTACCTGTGAAGGGGACAGTGAAATATCTAGGGGTTACCCTAGAAGAGAAACTGACATGGACCCCTCATATTAGGAATATTTGCTACAAGGCAAAAGGTACTTTATTAAATACCAGGAGAGCTTGTGGCAAAAATTGGGGCCTGAGCCCCAAGGGTATGCACTGGATATACACCACAGTGATTAGACCCAGGATCACATATGGGGCGGTCGTATGGTGGAAGAAGGTAGAACAGCAGGTTGCTGCTAAGGAGCTTGGTAAGGTGCAGAGACTAGCCTGCTTAGCCATAACAGGCGGAATTAGCAGCACACCAACTGCTGGGATGGAAACCATGTTGGATATGCCCCCATTACACCTTTGGGTCAAGATGGAGGCGGCAGCTGGTGCCTACAGACTCAAATCTGTCAACAACTGGAACTCTTTGGGATATCCAGAATCACACACTAAAATAGTGAGTGAGGTAAATATAGGAAAGGTTGGGGAAGTGCCAACCGACGATATTATAACCCCATACTGCTTCAACAAGCCTTTCAGTAAACCAATTGGAAGTAGGGAGCAGTGGGAGAAAATAGTTCGACACCGTACGGGGGATATTGTCTGGTTCACTGACCGGTCGAAATCAGACCAAGGCGTTGGGGCCGAGGTATATGGGGTGCAGCCAAGACTGGAGGGCGTCATCTCTCTAGGGAAACTGGCCTCAGTATTCCAGGCCGAAATCACTGCCATCAGGGCATGTGTGGAGGAGAATTTGCGTAGGTGCTACAAAGATCGTTGCATGTATATCTATTCAGACAGCCAGACAGCTCCTACGACAAGGTCTAAAATTGTTGCAGAATGTCACAGGGTTCTGGTGGAGCTAGGGGAAAGCAATAGAGTGAACCTATTGTGGGTCCCTGGCCACTCGGATGTCAGTGGCAACGAACAGGCCGACAGATTAGCCAGGATGGCGGCAGTGGCTCCATTTATTGGACCGGAACCTGTCCTGACAATCACCAAGGCAATGATTAAATTGGAGCTACGTAACTGGCTCAGAAGACAGCACGTAGAATATTGGACCAAAGTCCATCAACAAAAACATGGCAAGTTAATGATGCCAAAGCCTTGTTTTAAAAGAAGCTCTGCAATCCTGGGTCTGAACAGGAACTCATGGTTGGATTGCTGACAGGCCATGGGAATGTCAAAAACACCTACATACAATGGGAATAACAGAAGAGGACCCTAAATGTAGGATCTGTGATGACGGTGATGAAACTGCATCACATCTGATCTTCGAATGCATTGCATTTGAGAGTAAAAGGCACATAACATTTGGGACAACCAGACCCGAAGAAATTGTGTCTAATAAAGAACTGGTAAAGGGACTCCTTGCACTGTTCAAGGGCATTGGTTGGCTTTACTAGACATACAGGGAGTGATACCGCACAATAAACTTAGTTTCGGTGCGGGCAGTGGCGGGTTAGACCAAGACTGTTTTGGCTTCCCTGAAAGAATGAAATCAAATCAAATCATCGACGATAAATTTGGATCTGCAATGTTCGATGGACTTCAATAAGTCGTGTGTTATTTATTGTGGCTCTCAGGAACAATAGTTGGGGAAATATTCAGTTATTTAGCGATGTATGATGTAGGACCACATCCGGATTTTCATGTCCAAAAAGAGTAATTTTAAAAATTTCTTCTTGAATGACTATCTTCTAAACATTATCTTAGAATCCATTTTGTTGGTTATTCAGAGCTTTAATTTATGTTTGTTTAAATATATTTTTCGCGTCACCATCCGCAGACTGACAGACTGGCTAAACTATCGATCTTATTTAAACTGTTTGGGTAGGTGTTTAGGGCATAGAAGCTGACAAATATAACTCACCTCTATGAACAGAGACAACGAGCTATAAACTTATTACTAATCTGAGTTATGTGTTGCCCAATTCTTATTGGTGAGTACCGATAGGAAGGTCGCAAGGTTTATGACGACAGGCTCTTCCAGAGACATCAGCCTATCTGAGGGAATGTCGTCTACTCCACGGAAGTTTATGTAATTTAAATCTACACATATTTAAGAAACTTTCATACAGTTAAAAATTAGGTGTTAAAATTGTAAGAGTCTGAATGAAAGTCCTTGCTCCAGTTGAGCTGTTATTTTATTGGAGTCGTGAAGAACCACACAACCGGTTTCGCAACCTACAGTTGTATCTTCAGGCGCTTTTTACCGTACAAAATGATAATTGTTTTAATAAATGAATATTTAGAATGAAAATTATATATTAAAAACAAAAAATCCAAACTAGTATGTATGAGAAAGTTACATGCAAATTTTTTTTTTCTATAGAAGCCAGTAGGCTATTGATTGCAATAAATATTTTTTATGTTACTTACAAAGTTTTCCATATAAGTGATTTATGATGGATAACGTGGTTAATGGTTAGGTGGTACCGCAAACACCTTGGCCGTTTTTTTTCATAAAGATTAAAAAGAAGTCTATCGTGCGGTTCTTGTCATTTTTGTTAAAATGATAGAAAAGTCGGCAATTGGTAAAATTTGTATGGCCTGTGACAAAAAGCGACGTGATGGGTATCCATCATAAATCACTTATATGGAAAACCATGTAAGTAACATAAAAAATATTTATTGCAATCAATAGCCTACTGGCTTATATATATATATATATATATATATATATATATATATATATATATATATTTTTTTTTTTTTTTTTTTTTGCATGTAACTTTCTCATAAATACTAGTTCGGATTTTTTGTTTTTAATATGTAATTTTCATTCTAAATATTCATTTATTAAAACAATTATCATTTTGTACGGTAAAAAGCGCCTGAAGATGCAACTGTAGGTTGCGAAACCGGTTGTGCGGGTCTTCACGACTCCTATAAAAATAACAGCTCAAGTGGACCAAGGACTTTCATTCAGACTCTTACAATTTTAACACCTAATTTTTAACTGTGTGAAAGTTTCTTAAATATGTATAAACATTTTAGCTGTGGTTGCCCGTCATACAAAGTACTTTACATTTAAATCTAATAGAAGTGCAGTGCTGGTGCATTACGCGAGTACTTAGTGTCTGTTGCCCACGCGGAGAGTGTAAGAGACTCGCTGCTCGCCAGCAAGGCGCCTACCGCTGGCTCGGGAGGGATTGTTCTCTGGTAGTTGCCTTCGGCGCCGGCAGACCGCAGCACCGCCGCCTCTTACAGCTGCTATAACGCAATTTGGTAATCAAATTCCGCGCCCAGAGCGGCGGCGGTGCACTTTGGCCCGGCAACCTCTGCTGCTGAGGCCGTGGCGGCGGCTGGGGGCGGCGCCGCTGCAAGAAGCGTCTCTGGGAAGCTGTGGCCCGCTGCTGGGGATCGCGGTCTCCTCCACCAGACTTGTCGACTAGCTACTGCCAGTGCAGCGCAGCGACGTTAATTGCGTTCACTCATCTGACAGTAACATTAAGAGGTTTAGCTGGCTGGCTTCTACATGTACAGTGACGTCACATTGGTGATGGAATACCTTAGTCTTGACACCCCTCCTTTACGGTGTCTATCCAAATGTCGTACCCATCACATTAGCGTTATAATTCCTCTACGCTGATGATCCGCCACTTGCAACGCAGCATCGATCACTAGAGGAGGGGAGCAGTCAACTAATACAGCAGTTCAGAGCTCATGTGTAACTACCATGGAGATGATTTTGTACGGCAGTTTTGACCGTCAGACCCCAGTTGGGATCGTATTCGGCCTGCTTGGTGCCAGTCTGTAGGTGACGCCACTGGGGCGAATTGCGTGTCGATGATGTTGGAATGATGACGAGGACAACACAACACCAAGTCCTCAAGTGGATAAAATGCCCCCTCCCCTCCGCGGCGGAGCGGCCGAGCGCATTGAAGCGCTAAGCTATGATGCACTAGGTCGTTCCCCGTTGGTGGTTCGAATCCCCCCCCCTCGGGCATGGATGTTTGTGCCGTCTTTAGTATAAGGTAGTTGATAAGTAGTTTGTAAGTTTAGGGACTGATGCCCCTGTAGTTCCATAAGCCTTACAAACATGTGAACATTTTGATAAAATCCCTGAGAAAACTGGTACTCGAAGCCGGGCCCTCTGCGGGGAAACCCACCACGCTGTGCACTGGACTATGGGGACAGCGTTATAATATAGTAGGCAGCATCGATCATGTGATATCGAGTTTGCTCTTTTCGCCCATGACATCTTGCGTGTTATGGATGAAGGGCAACAGACAAACTGCATAGTTCTCGATTTTTGGAAGGTGTTTCACACGGTACCGCACAAGAGATTCCTAACGAAGGTACGAGCTTTTGCGAATAAGTACCCAAATATGTCAATGGCTAAAAGATTACGTAAGTAATAGAACACAGTGCGTTGTCCTCGATGGCGGGTGTTCATGAGTGACTAGGGCGTCATCAAGGGTGCCTGAAGGAAGTGTGGTAGTACCGCTAATTATTCTATTTAAATGATCTGACGGAGAAAGTGAGTTGCAATCTGCGGTTCTTTGCTGATCATTCAGTGGCGTACAAGAGGGTGTCGTCACTGAATGATGCAGGATGACATAGACCAAATTTCTAGATGGTGTGAGGAGTGGCAACTCGTGCTAAATGTAGATAAATTTATGGTAATGCAGATGAGTAATACATACAATCCCGTAATGTTCGAATACAGCATTAGTAGTGTGCTGATTGCCAGAGTCGCGTCAATTAAACACCTAGGCGTAACGCTGTACAGAGATTTGGAATGGAACGAGGATATAAAGATAATCGTCTCGAAGGCAAATGGTCGACTTTGCTTTATTGGGAGAATTTTGGCAAGGTGTAATTCGTCTGTAAAGTAGACCGCATATAAAACTCCGTCTTGAGTTTTGCTCAAGTGTTAGGGGTCCCACCAAATCGCTTTAAAGTAGGACACAGACGCAGGCTGCAAGGTTTGTAACTGGTAAATTCGATCAATGCGCGAGTGTTACCTAAATGCTTCGGAAACTCACTGGTGGAGGGGAGCAGTCAACTAACACAGCAGTTCAGAGCTCATGTGTAACTACTATAATTATGATTTTGTATGGCAGTTTTGGCTATCACACCCCAGTTGGGATCGTGTTCGTCCTGCCTAGTGCAAGTCTTTAGGTAACGCCACTGGGGCGAATTGCATATCGATGATGTTGAAATGATGATGAGGACAACACAACACCAAATCCTCAAGTGGATAAAATGCCCTCCCCCCCTCCGCCGCGGATCGGCCGAGCGCATTGAAGCGCTAAGCTATGATGCACTAGGTCGTTCCCCGTTGGTGGTTCGAATCCCACCCTCTCGGGCATGGATGTTTGTGCCGTCTTTAGTATAAGGTAATTGATAAGTAGTTTGTAAGTTTAGGGACAGATGCCCCCGTAGTTAAGTCCCATAAGCTTTACAAACATGTGAACATTTTGATAAAATCCCTGAGAAAACTGGGACTCGAAGCCGGGCCCTCTGCGTGGAAACCCACCACGCTGTGCACTGGACTACGGGGACAGCGTTATAATATAGTAGGCAGCATCGATCATCTGATATCCAGTTTGCTCTTTTCGCCCATGACATCTTGCGTGTTATGGATGAAGGCAACAGACAAACTGCATATTTCTCGATTTTTTGGAAGGCGCTGGAGGGGAGGCGACGACCTTTTCGAAAAGCACTGTTGAAGAAATTTAGGGGGCCGGAAATTGAGGCGTACTGTGGAACGATTCTATTGCTGCCAACCTACATTTCGCGTAAATACCACAGGGATAAGATTAGACAGATTAGGGCTCGTACTGATGCAAACAAGTATTCGATTTTCCCTCATTTTGTGGGGGGAGTGGAAAAGGAAAGCAAATAACTAGCAGTGGTACTGAGTACCCTCCGCCACGCACCTTTGGGTGGATTGCAGAGTACGTCTGTAGATGTATAGTCTAATATAATCAGTCCGTTAGCTCCACAGAAAGCAAACCTCCCCTATGGAGAAATTTGTGGACACTGCCCTGAACACTGCTCCAGCGAAGTTGTTTCTACCCCTACGTCGATGATACATTTGTCATCTGACCTCATGGACGTCAGGAACTGGGTGAATTTTTAGAGCATATGAACAGTGTTCACGACCACATAAATTCACGGTGGAGATTAAAAACGACTGCTCTTTGTCCTTCCTTGATGTTCTCGTCTGCCAGAAATCCAATGGTCACCTCAACCACAGTGCCTATAGGAAGCCCACTCATACGGATCGGTAATGAATTTACTTAGCCACCACTACACTGCGAAAAAAAAATGGCGTTCTGCTCAAATTAATCGTGCGAAAGCCATTTCATCCGCTGAAAGTCTGTTTCAAGAGTTAACCTGTATCCGAAGAGTCTTCAGGGAAAATGGCAACAGTCATCTCCAGATACAACCAGCCATTTCTTGGCGTTAAGAGCAGGAAAAGTACGTCGCAAGATGATATGAAGAGTCTAGCATTTTTGTCCACAGTGTCGGGAAAGATTAGCTAGTTCCGGAAGAGATATAACATTGCGTCTGTTCAAGTCAATCTAGGGCTCAAAGCACTAGGAGCACTTAGTGAGTACATACTGTATGCCCTATGGATCAACGTCGGACAGAACTCGAGACGTCCTTACATCTTCGCTACCTGGAAATATCAGCGTTGGCAGAATATTCCTTAGAAAATCGACACCGAATATGTTTCGACGAAACACCTGTCATTGCTACAACGAATGGATACAGAGATTGTGTTATAAAGCAAGCAATTGAAATTAAAATCTTTGGGAACATCATTAATAAGGACGTCGGCTTACAATTCAGCAGAGACTGGGACCCGGCGAGGATGAAGTGGATGAGATGGGCATGGGACGAAGACCTTTGTCTTTGAACGCAGAAAACCACACGAAACCATGATTAGTATAACAATCAACTATAAAAAGACAGTGTATGCGTTATTTTCATGCGAAACGCCGCACTTGTCTGCTAGCACCACTAAATGGTGGTATATTGTAACTGCACTAACCAGTGCTCAAGTTGAAAGATTGGTATGCCTGCAGTGCGTATTTGTCTCTTGGAGTGTTCGCAAACGAGTTACTGTGTAAACTGTGTACAGTGCAGCGATATCATCAGGAGAATTAATACCATGGATGTGGTCCAAATATTAGGGACCGAGTTACTACGTGCTGAATATGGAAATGACATTGGGACCGAGAAGAAGGGGTTCAGGGCTTTTGATATTGGACTGCACGAACGCGAGAGTTGTTTGGAATTACGTGGAGGAGTGGCTGAGCGTTCTAAGGCTCCTCGCTGTTGATCGCTGTCGGATGTTCGAGTCCTCCCTGGGGCATGGAAATGTGTGTTGTCCTAAGGTTGGTTTAAGTATAAAAAAATTCTGGGTATTAGGTCACGTCATTTTTAAACACGTAGCAAATGAATTCCCAAAGTTTCGACCACTGTGCAGTGGCTCTCTTCAGGGCGTTTAACTGTTGGACACTGCTGAGTGTACACCCTTATATACTGGGAATTTTATCTAATACCGACGTCATACGTCTAAGATGGTGATTGGCAGGCAGTAGCGTATCAGCAGGGTCTCACTTTTGCTACACTGTAAGTGATTGATACGCAAAATCTTATTTCTGATTTGTAGCGGCAGGAGCTGATGCCTGTAACTTGCACTCACCGTAGCGTCGTTGAATAATGTTTCCGGGCATGGGTTTCCATGCTCATTATGTTCCTGAAGACGCCTAATACATCCCTTACAGCCGGCCGCGGTGGCCGAGGGGACTGAGGCGCTTCAGTCACGGTCTGCACGGCCACTACGGTCGGGGGTTTGAATCCCCCCTCGGGCATGGATATTTGTGCCGTCCTAGTTCGTAAGTACTTCATAAGTAGTTTGTAAGTTTAGGGACTGATGACCCCGTAGTTAAGTCCCGTAGACTCTACAAACGTTTGAACATTTTGAACACCCCTTAAAAGTTTGTTGGTGTAATTATGAAACACACTGACGTATGGAGCACACAGCCGTCTCAGTCTTTGACGTCCATTTACTGGCGGAAATTTTGTGGGAGCCCTTTTTCATTGTTGGCAGGTGAGGAATCGCCCTGCGAAGCCCGAGTGTGCGAATTTAGATTGAAGCGCAAAGCTTGAGAACGCCTATACAAATTCGTCTAATTTGTGTAGCCGTTCTAGAGCTTTGCGCTTACCATCAAATCCAGGGATTCATTTTTATTCATTATCATTCCGTATAAGTTCCTATTTGTTACCAACATAATGCTTCATACAAAGACCGTGGTGGCCACGTAAGTAGTTGCACCCCTTCACGATGCTGTAGGTGACAGGATGGGTCCGCAGTGCTTTTTGGGCGCTAGGATCGGCAGAGCACCTGCTGCCCACCGACATGGACGCCTGAGGCAGCGGTCGGCGACCCCGATCGCCGCCGACAGCCTGTGGATTCATTATGCATGCAACGCCGCTGCTGCAGGTCCCTCGCTTTATCGGAACTTCAGCGGCAACACCTGGACCTACAACCAATACCACTCCCCCTCCCACCCCCCCCTCTCTCTCTCTCTCTGGCACTCGCACAATGCGTTTGTCACTTTTTTATGACCAGTCGCCGTCGCTTTTGCGTAGCGTCCACCGATGGCGCCACCGACATCCGGCCGCGTGTATCGTTCTCGACTCGGCAGCTGCCAGAGAATAAATAAATGCGACTGGAACTGATTTGTGCGAGAGGGAATTTCAGCAAGCGGCGTCAGCTGAGGCAGCGATTTATAAGGCGGAAAGACGGTTTCGCTAAAGCTGGCGGCACGCTGAAACTGCTGTGTTTCCAACAAAGGTTTAATATTTTGCTCCGATTACTCTTTTTTCCATCAGCAGTCAGCCTCGCATTTTGAGTCTGACGTATACTGGCAATTACGGGAGAACGGCTGTCGCTCAGAGCAGAACTTTTCTCTGAACCGGAAATTCTTTTCAAGGGTACGATTTACGTAACAACCAGAGTCTAACATAAAGAGTAACGAAACTCCCGGTAGTTTTCTGCAACCTGACGACTGCAGCGCAGCCAAGCGGCCGGGTCGTAAGAACATACCGAGAGGCGAGAAACCATTGTGGATTAGATATGGAGTCGAACGAGATGTTTAAATTGAGACTGCATTTCGGAGCTTATAAATTGTAGTTAGAGGAAAACAAAGAAAATGTACATTTTCTCAAATATGAAAAGCTCTTACAATGTAGGATAAAATACAGTTTCTTAAATTTTGAGGGTGTATGGTATCAGTAACAGAGAGAGAGAGAGAGAGAGAGAGAGAGAGAGAGAGAGAGAGAGAGAGAGAGAGAGAGAGAGAGGTAACTAACACAGTATTTTTCTTCCATGTTATTTTCGCTAGTCTACTGACAGGTTAAAAGAAGTCAAAACAAATTTTTGCACAGCGGTCTACTATTGGTGATGCAGCAATGGTGGAAGAGGGAGGAGGCACTCCAGAAACACTTTTTCTACACTGTGAAGTTAGAGGAAAACTAAGAAAATGTACATTTTATCAAATATGAAATAGGATAGAATAAAGTGTGTTAAATTTTAAGGGTGCATGGAATCTGTAACAGAGAGAGAGAGAGAGAGAGAGGTAACTAACTCAGTATTTTTCTTCAAAGTTATTTTTGATAGTCTACAGATAGGTTTGTGGAAGTGAAAACAAATTTTTGCACAGTAGTCTATTATTGGTGATGCAGGAATGATAGTCGAAAGTTAACAGGGACTGGTTTGTACAAAATGTAAAATAAAACGTAACTAACTGTAGTTTAACGTGTACAGACAAACTGAGATTTTAGCAGGAAGAGATTCTTAAAGATTTACAGTACCTTTACATTCCTGGGGAGTAGGTACGATGAAAACATTACAGGAACGGTACATGCAAGCCATCTGAGCAACAATAAAGCGAAAAGGGCTTTTATAAGACATAACACTTAGTCTCTAAGACTGTAAAAATCGTGTCTAATACCAGTATCAAAGATGTTCAAAAATCTGCAGGAAAAATACACGTGGAACATGTAAATACGTTTCAGTACATTATATAACTAAAAATCAGTTGCTTTTGAACCTAAACAAACAATGTTACAATTCGCTTCTTGTCTTAAATCGTTGTTGAATGTTATGATTACGGCCGTGCTAGTGTGAGCCGGAAGGTAAGATTGTGACCAACGGACATGGTGGCAATCGGACAGAACGTAAACAAATGTGGTGTATTTACCTCGTTGAAGTTAGAAACACCGTCCTTGTGACTCAGATTATTGCAGTGTAGTGTATACGAATGACTGGGACAAGTATTGTTTGAAATAACCTCTTCAGAACGTCCTTCTGGTTTGTAAACTAACGCAGTTAAGCAACAGAGGCTGTGCAGGCAATGACTTTGTTCAGAATATTGTTCGGGAAATAAGGGTTGCTGGTATTTCTATGAATTCACGGAGGTTCTATCCTGTTCCGGAGGCGGGCTCCCTCCACGTGCCAGAATGACGATATGCCTTGGTCGTGTCATCCGTTGTATTTTTACAACTCAAATATTGCTCAGGTGGGGCAGACGGACACTTGTTCGTGGGGGCAAACGGACACATTATTTTTTTCTTAATAAAACAGTTATGGAGGTGCAGCAAATATCTTTAACTGACTAATAATTTAATTTTCAGTAAATCTCAGTAGTTGTGACTGAATACTATTCTTATTTACAGAATGGTCCGTAATCGTAAAAGGAACACAGATAGAAGACCGTGATCGAGCGAGGTGGCGCAGTGGTAACGCACTGGATTCGTATTCGGGAGGGCATTGGTTCAAATCCACCCCCGGCAGGGATGGTTCCTTTCAAAGGGCACGGCCGATTTCCTTCCCCATCCTTACCCAAAGCTCTGAGCGTCAGCTCCGTCTCTAATGACGAATCTGTCGAAGGGACGTTAGACCCTAAGATTCCTTCCATAGAAGGCCGTAGCCAACAGTGTGTATTACTGTGTTTGCCCCTACACAGTACTCACAGGCTACAGCCCGTGGATGTCTCTTTCTTTGCTCCACTGAAGACATTTTACAATGAAGCCTGCATGTTGTACGTCAGAAGAAATCCAGGAATTAATAAAGTTGCATTTGGAGCTGTTTTTTCTGAAGCACGGAACCGTGCCGGTACAGTGGGGAACGCTGTAAATGGCTTCATTGCTTGTGAGATTCATCGCTTCAACCCCATTCGCTTGCCTGCACACGTGTTTGCTTCCACAATACGCGAAACGGTACCATCTATTTTTTCTTTGATGCACTACGAAGCTAACAACGCCTCTATTGGTTCTGTGCTGTACTGCGCCATACTTATAAACATAGCATACAACTTACCCTGATCTAATTATGATGAAATGAACGCTATTTGTTATAGGGCGGAAAGAAGGTTTCACTAAATCTGGCGGCACGCTAAAACACTCAATTTAGCTGTGAAACGCCAATAAAGTTCGCGAATGCCGGTCGCGGTGGCCGAGGAGACTGAGGCGCTCCAGTCACGGTCTGCACGGTCACTAGGGTCGGGGGTTCGAATCCCCCCTCGGGCATGGATATTTGTGCCGTCCTAATTCGTAAGTAGTTCATAAGTAGTTTGTAAGTTTAGGGACTGATGACCCCGTAGTTAAGTCCCATAGACTATACAAACATTTGAACATTTGAGTTCACGAACAATATTAAATGTTCTAGTGTTTGTTAAGCTTAAGGGACTTAACTACGGGGTCATCAGTCCCTAAACTTACAAACTACTTATGAACTACCTACAACTAAGGACGGCACAAATATCCATGCCCGAGGGGGGATTCGAACCCCCGACCCTAGTGGCCGTGCAGACCGTGACTGAAGCGCCTCAGTCCCCTCGGCTACCGCGGCCGGCGAACAATATTACTTTTGGAGATTAGCCTGTACAGATAGAGACACAAGATTGCTTTAAGATAAATATTTAAATTATTATGTCTTTACTATTTCTGATCCAAGTGTGATGAATTTAAGCCTTTGTCTAACATATGGTCAAGTTAAAAATTCCCATGAAAATTCGTCTATAACCATTGAAGAATAATGCGTTGACAGACAGGCAAGATAGTTCTAGATAAAAATTTTAAATTGCGATATCATTTTTTTTCCTCAGTGATTCGATTTTTATGAAACGAAGCTTCCAATGTTGCCCCAAGACATGCTAAAATTACCTATGAAAACTCATGCAAAATTCAGAAAGTAATTTTGGAGAGAAGAGATTTCCAGTGGATGAACAATCAGACACCATGGTCACTGAAAACCCTTAATGCTGCATTTTTTCCGTGAAAAATTTTGATGAAAGGGTGCCTAGATGTTGATTCAAACAAAGCCCATGTTTCCTGTGAAAACCGCATGAAAATTATTTTCTAAAATGTTCAAATGTTTGTAGAGCTTATGGGACTTAACTACGGGGTCATCAGTCCCTAAAATTAGAAGCTACTTATGAACTAATTAATACTAAGGACGGCACAAATATCCATGCCCGAGGGGGGATTCGAACCCCGACCTAGTGGCCGTGCAGACTGTGACTGGGGTGCCGCAGACCGCTCGGCCACCGCGGCCGGCAAAATTCTTTTCTGAAGAGTTAGAAAAGTAGCTATATGTTACTTTCCAGGCAGTAACAGATAAAGGGACACGAAGCTGGTTTTCTTGAACGAACAAAACTGATTTTTAGCCTTCACAGTGGTTTTTTGTTGTTGTTGTTTTGAGGGGACTAAACATCCAGGTCATCAGTCTCCATTGATTTACTCTCGCATGTATTGATGTATGGAATTGTGTTTGATTCACTAAGTTAAATCTTGCACTTTCAGACAAGTAATTCAACCAATCCTGAATCCAATCTATACGTCGAGCTGCTGTATCTTTCAAACTTTGCTTGGTTCTCTTCGAATTGTTCAGACAACAAACTCGTCTTTCCAACACCGCGACAAACCGAACATAAAAATACTTTGAAGACAAAGATAAGATATAGTTTCCACTGCTGCAACTGTAGTTTTTATAGTTTTGAGTAAAAATTGGACGTGTCTGGAACTATACCGCAATATATGTTCTTAGATTCTGTAATCACCATAATTTTAACGTGTAAATTTCAATTATTACCCTCTTAATTTACTGGCTGTATTTAGTTTATACATTTGAAATGAAAATATTTGTTTACCTTACAGCTTGAAAGCACGCACACCACTCTTGTGTTCGAAAGATTTTACCTGAAAAGAAGAGAAGAAAATATTATTTTTAAGTGAAAATATTTAAAATATAAGTAAGGCTGGCCATAATATGAAATTAATGTTAATACTACTAACATCTGTGCGAGACGAGTCTGAAATATTTTAATTCTTGAACCAATGAAAGATTGGTGTTATATCACGACCGGGCATTCATTGACCTTAATGTTAGGAAGATATGTCCACAAATTTAAGGGAAACAGCATAGGACCGTAGGGAATCGCAACAGAAGAGACTCGAAGCGTTTGCCATATTGTGCTACAGACGAACATCGAAAGTCAGGTGGATTGATAACGATTGAGGAGATTCTGTGTAGAATCGACGAAGGTAGGACCATGTGGGAAATACTGACAAGAACGAAAGTCAATATGATCAGACTTGTGTTAAGGCATGTGGTGGGACACAGAAATAAAGAACCACTACTGCTCTGTGTCAGCTCCGTTAAAAAAAAAAAAAAAAAAAAAAAAAAAAAACAGAAATTAAGTTTTTGTGTGAAAATGTTTATGTTGTTTGTTTGTTTATCTGCTCCATGTACAATCGAGGTGATGCACTTCGCGGGAGCAGCGTTTTCGCAGCCGCAGCCGGGGCTGAATTGCTGGCTTCCAGGCGACGAGGATTGCTGCGTCTTGTTGATTGAAAAGCTTCATAGTCCGAGAAAAAAAAGAAAAAATGAAATGTTGTGTTCATTATTGCATTGTAAAAAGTTTCAGTTTGTCGTTTGCTGTCAGTTCAGTCACAGCCTATGCCAAGTCATAATATGTAACGGATGTTACAATAAATCGATGTCAAAGTATTTAATGAACTTTGACGGCTTCTTGTACGTATGAGAGAGTATATGTGGAACTGTATTATTATTTAATGACACACAGATTTTTGAGTTTGGAAACTACGGCGGGGCTTCTATTTTAAAAGACAGGGAGGGAAGGTCAGTGTAAAACACCTCCCCTCTTTCATGCCTATCCTCGGCGATATTACTACCACACTTCGTGCCAGTGCCCTGGTTTGTAAACGGGGCAGCACTGCACACGAGGTGCCGTGTCGACATGCAACTTCAGTGCATCTCTGAATTCACTCTTTTACTAACATTGTGTCTTCTGTCGTAGTTGATGTCCCATTGCGCAGGTGAAGCACACAGGTCGCACATCCGTTGTATTTGAAGTGATGCTAAAAGAGGTGTTGAGATGTGGCTAAGAAGTACTGCACTACGAATAACTTTAGCTTTTGTAGGATGCCAGTGCTTGTTTTTATTGAAGAAATGCCGGTGTATATCCAAGCACAAATATACAGACTGAGTAATGTTAAAAATATAAACGTTGCATAACATATAAACTGTCCCTGGCCCACACTGAACTGACATGAATGTGCAAGGTATCGCGGTCGGCGCTCGACTGACTGCCGCCGCCTCTCGCTGCGCGCCACAAGCCACCGTTCTGGCGCCAAGCGAAACTTCTAGACTAACATTGTTCAACTTATTACAAAATATACAAATCATTAAATCTTTGAATTAACCGAAATATAGCTTAGCACAAAAGCATTACAGAAAGTGTACAGATAATTTTTAATAAACATAGGAAAGTTAAATATTAATAAAAGAAACTTAAAGTTTTGGCGGACAACTACTATAGGCGGGAGCCAATCAGATCTCAACTTACAATAGGGGCGGAGCTTTCCCACGGGATACAAGCTCATCTACTGTCTCTCTCTCACTCCCTTTCTACTATTGCATTACACAGTTCTCCAACCAAGAAAACTTTTTTAACACCTAATATATTGATATGCGAAATAAACGGCTCCATATCAGCCCCCTCACAAAGCCTAAAGAAGAGTATTTCCGTTTATAAAGATACATTTTTAGTTGAAGATATAGTCTTCCCAACGGAGTAATCTAACAGGAAAGTTAACGGAAGCTTTTACTTGTGGTTTCCAATGTAATATTTATCGATCCTATTGATAACGATCGATAGGATTCTCAACTGAATTTAACTAGATTTGGATACGAAAGACTACAACCAATAAGTAAGTCAGATGATTAATTCTGTGCTCTGTACGAAGACCTGAACTTATAATTTTTGGATTTTACTGTCAATTCAAAAAGTTACGGACTACACCTAAGAATATCTTTGGGCAGTATCACTAGGCAACAAAAACAAGCTTTTAGGAACTTTCAAACTTTTATCAGTTTAGAAAGTGGTTACTTTTGAGAATTTGTTATCAAATATTACATCTAATAAGGAACTTTTATCTATAGCCCGTGTCCCACAACAGGCACCAGGAGATAATCTGAAAACTACTAGAGGGAGCTATAGGGGTTTAAAACTGTAGGGGAAGACAAAAGACTGGAACACAAATGAAGGAAGAATGGTGCAAGAGCAGATCTGCATGAAAACGTTGGCGGAGGAGAGGAATTTCTGGCAGGACACGGCAATCAAGACATTAAACAAGAAGGAACAATAAAGAAAATTAAATAGCTATGATAATTGACAGAGGGCATTATTTTTTACTTCCGCTCTCTGAGCTTACGTGCAATTGTGATTAACGACAATATTAACGCTTTCAAGAAATGATAAACGGAAGAAATACATATAAGTGTCGCTGTGCGCAAAAACGTATTTCTCACTACTGGAGTTGTGTCGTAACGACTATAGGACTTGGAGCATGGAAAGGCACATCTTGTTACCTTGAGTTAAATGAACTAAAAGATTTGCCTTGAACGAATAAGGAGAATAGCATGAAGAAGTGTGATTCAGGGCAGCCGTGAGTAAAATATGGTCTCGGCAGAAACTGGTTATAACAAATCATGCCAATCAAGTGCATGGCAGAGGGTCCATCTAACAGCTTTACAACATTTCTCTACGTACATCTACATACACTCTGCAAGTCACACTGAAGTGCATGGCAGAGGGTTCATCGAACCGCTTTTTTTATGTTTCTCGGCAGTTTAATTCTCTAATAGCTCGCAGAAAAAATAAACAAATAAACACGTAAATCTTTCCGTTTTCGATATCATTTCTCTTATTTTATATGTTTTCCTATGTAGGTGGATGCTAACAAAATATGTTCGCATTCGGAAGAGAAAGTTGGTCAAAGAAATTTCTCAAATACATCTCGTGGCAAAGAGTAACTCCTTTCTTTTAATGATTTCCACCCCAACTCGTGCATCATTTCCTTAACAGTCTCCCCTATATCGCGATAATACAAAACTATTTCCCCTTCTCTGTACTTTCTCTACATCATCTGTCAATCCCACTTGTTGGGGATCCCACCCAAAATGGTATGCACAGGTGTAGTGTAGGGAGTTTCTTTAGTAGAACTGTTGCATCTTCTAGGTGATCTGCCAACGAAACAAAGTCTTTGGTACGCTTTCTCTGCAATATTTTCTGTGTTCTTTCCAATTTAAGTTGTTTGTAATTGTTACTCCTACGTATTTAGTTGAATTTACGGCCTGCAGTTTTGACTGATTTATCGTGTGCATTAAGTTTAACGGGTTTCTTTTAGTGACCATATGGATGTCTTTGTACTTCTCATTATTAAGGGTCAATTGGCATTTTTTGCACCATGCAGATATCTTATCCAAATAATTATGCAGTTGCTTTTGATTTTCCGCTGACTCTACTAACCGATAAGTAACAGAACTGTCCGCGAAGAACCGAAGAGAGATTCTCAATTTGTCTCCTAAATCGTTTATCAAAAAATGTTCAAATGTTTGTATAGTCTATGGGACTTAACTACGGGGTTATCAGTCCCTAAACTTACAAACTACTTATGAACTATTTACGAACTAGGACGGCACAAATATCCATGCCCGAGGGGGGATTCGAACCCCCGACCGTAGCGGCCGTGCAGACCGAGACTGGAGCGCCTTAGTCTCCTCGGCCACCGCGGCCGGCAAAAATCGTTTATCAAAATCAAGAATAGTAAGGGCTTGTAACAGACACATGTGGAACGCCGGATATAACTTCAGTTCTACTCGATGACTCGCGAATCCAATCGTACAACTGTGGCGATTTTTCATTCGCATGCAGTTTGATTAGGAGACGCTTGTGAGGTACAGGGTCGAAAGCGTTCCCGATATCTAGAGATACAGAATCTATTTGACATCCCTTGTCGATAGCAATCAGCAATCAGCTTAATAAAGAGCTAGCTTTGTTTTACAAGAATGATACTTTCTCAATCAGTGTTGACTGCGGGTTAATAGGTCGTTCTTTTCATCGTTCATGACATTTGAGAAGAGTATATGTTCTAAAATATTGCTGCTAACCGACGTCAATGATATAGCCGGTAATTGGAGTCACCTATGCAACTATTCAGTCTTTGGGTATGGAACGTTCGCTAAGCGAGCGGTTGTATATGATACGTATGGGGCTGTTGCATCAGCATACTTTGAACGGAAACTATTTGGTATACAGTCGAGACCCGGAGACTTACTCATGTTAAGTGATTGAAGTAGCTTTAATCCACCAGGATATCAACTTCTAAATTACGCATGCTTGCATGTGTTCTTGATACAAATTCTGGAGTATTTGCTTCGTCTTCTACCATTCCATTCCATAAGAAAGGAACACATATATCTTTTACTTTTCGATCTGATTTGTCTTTTTATTTTTGTTATGATGATCATGTTCCTATGTAGGTGGGTGTTAAGAAAATATGTCCTTTAGGAGGAGAAAAATGGTAATAAATCTGGCAAATAGGTCTCGCCGCAGTGAATAACGCCTTTCTTTTGATGATTTCCACGCCAACTCGTGTATCGTTTACGTGACACTCTCTCCCGTGCACCGCGATAAAAATTAAACGAGTTGCCCTTCCCTGAATTTCTTATATTCCCTCCCTCAGATTGGAATCCCACACTACTAAACAATAAGGCCTATTTCATAACAGGACGGGCAAGTACAGTGTAGGTGGTTTCTTTAATAAAACTGTTTGCATCTTTTAAGTGATCTGACAATGATACTGTGTTTCGTTAGCTTTGCCCACAACATTTACTGTGTTCTTTTCAATTTTAAGTTGTTCGTGATTGTAATTCATAGGTATAATATTTTATTATAAAAATCAAGTAATTGATTTCGTTCAGTGCTCTTATGAATGACTTCATGATTTAAATTTTTTAGTCAATTGCCAATTTTCGAAACATGCAGACAGAATCAACCGCGGACAGTCCAACAGAACAGCTGAAATTGTCTCTAAATCTTGCTCCAGCCAGCAGTGATTCACCGTAAGGGTCCCAAGCACGTGTCCGAATCCACGACATCGTTCTATTTTATTTCTCTTTATTAGCTTAGATTAATATTTGCACTAATGTATGTTGCTTGAAGGTCCTCTAAATGTAATTGTGATACGTTTCAGAGATGCAATCCTGAAGATGGTCCAAAGAAGGGCCGAAACTATATGATGCAAATAAAAATCGTTGCACTGTAGACAAATGAATTGCTGTTCGTTAGTCTCGCTAAAACTCGAAAACGGTTGAACCGATTTGGCTAATTTTAGTCTTGAAATATTCGTGTAAATCCAGGGAAGGTTTAAACGGCGATAAAATATGGAAAAGTTTTCCGGAAAAGAGGAAAATCTGAAAAAACAAACAGCTTTTTTCAGTGAGCTATCAATACCGTTCGTCCAATTGTGATAAATAGTGTTCATTTCATCTTGAAAGCAAGAGGAAGGTTCGTATCTAATAAAAAGTTGGAAAAGTCGTCCGGAAAGAAGGAAAATTTAGGAAAAACAGAAAGTGATTTTTCCTTATGAATAAATATCAATTGCCACATGGTTGTAAGAGCATCACTTGAGTACGGATTGACAGGACAAGGTTTGTGTGAAATAAAGTTTTTGGAAAATCTACCGGAAAACGAAAATTTGAGAAAAGCTGAAAGTGCGTTTTTTAATGTGTTTTTGGTTGGATTCAGCAGTATAACTGACTATTCGCACGACAGAGAGGAGTAATTCATTTCTTTCTCTCTCTCTCTCTCTCTCTCTCTCTCTCTCTCTCTCTCTCTCTCCTTTTTTTCATTTTGAAGTCTCAAAATTCAAAACAGATTTCCTTTTTCAGTGTGTTTATAAATGTACTCAACACTATAAATTGAGAACTGTTCATCCCATAGCGATAAAATTTTGATCATTTAACATTCAACAAAAGATGAACGTTCTTATGAACTAGAAATTTGGGAAAGTTACCTGGAAATTTTGAAAATTCGCGAGAAACTGAATGAGCTATTTTCAGTGGGATATCAATATCATTCGTTTGATTGCAATAAAATTTTGCACATTGAAGTTCAAACCAAGAGTACATACATATTAGCAATTGCGAAGTATTGCCGGGTCGACTAGATGACCCGATGAACTTCGTATCACTTACCTCTTAATAAAAACCATATTAATTTAAATCATGTGTATTTTAGACCCAGTAGCTTAATAAAGACATCATCAGATAGTCTAAGTATCGGTTCGATAGTGAGCGTAAAGAGTGGGCAAATCACGCTCGCATGTCCAGGATAATGTTCATGTCACGTTCGTAAGAGTTAAGGGAAGGTTTAAATGATGATAAAATTTGGAAAAATTGCGAATGTGCCACGAATGTGACATGAACATTATTCTGGACATGTGTGCGTGATTTGCCCACTCTTTTCGCCCACTATCGAGCCGATACTTAGACTGATGATGCCTTTATAAAGCTACTGTGCTAATATACAAATGATTTAAATTGATATGACTTATATTAAGAGGTAAATGATACGAAGGTAATCGTGTCATCTACTACTTTTATTAAAAAATGAATAGCTGTACGTTAGTTTCGCTAAACTGACAAATTGCTTGGGCGAATTATTACTATTATTATTATTTGTTTACTTTAATACAGGGGTGGTTTTAAAAAGGAAAAGTGCCCAAAGATGCAGCTAAAATTGGAAAAACTCTGAAATCCTACACTTATTATCCCCTCAGAAGGTAACCAACCATACACAACTATTTGGAAGCTGCAGCCGTAGGAAGAAAGAGGGTCATATTGCTTCATAATGGTAATATGTGAACACGAAAATTGAAGAACCGATTTTTAATATTTCTTATATACAAAGAAGATTGTTCCTTTGTATGTATGTTCCTTCGTTGTTTGCAATTCATACAAAACTACAGTATTATTCTGATCTTCAAGGAGTTTTGTGAAACTTGACCTTCAGAATAAGAGAGAGGTCAGTATCTAGATAAAATGCCATGTGGTGAATGGCGGAGGGTACTTTACTTACGGATTTCGACACATACCTAAAATTGTATTTCTATCGTGAAGAAATTATCCCCACTTGACGATCAAAATAAGAACGTACTTAATAACAGACTTTGACATCGTTTTAATTACTTTTACTATATATGAATGTTTTCACGGAGAGGGTTTTTATAAACCGCAAGTCAGTATATGGTACATGGCCAAGGGTACCTTGCACTAAAATTTGACAGTATTTCACTGATCACCATGAAAGTTGTCAGATATATTTGAGTTTTCATAGACAAGGGGAGGGAGAGACGAAGTGGCCGATTTAAAAGAGGGAGGATTAGCGAGAGAACTACAAAAGTATGGAATAAATACTCGTAAATACCCAGGAAACGCCGCGTTTTCGGTTGTAAAAATAAGTAATAGTTGGGGAACGTTAGATATCAGTTCTGTTTTAAATATAATGAGAGGCATTGAATTAAAATTTATGCTATGACCGGGATTCGAACCTGGTATCTGCTGCGTACTAGGCAGGAGATTCAGACCGCTCAGCTGACACAGCGTTATGGAGGTCCAGGATTCGAATCCCGGGCGCAGCACAAATTTTAATTCAATGCCTGTTCTTATATTTAATACAGCTGGTATAACTGTATTATTTGTTGATACTTCTGTTCTACTCGGTGAATTACCGTTAATTACTACGTATTGTGTCCTTTCTGACAGAAAACACCAATCGAATCGCACACCAAGTGTTTCAAAATGTTTGTATAGCTTATGGGACTTAACTACGGGGTCATCAGTCCCTAAACTTACAAACTACTTAAGCACTAAGGACGGCACAAATATCCATGCCCGAAGGGGGGATTCGAATCCCCGACCGTAGTGGCCGTGCAGACCGTGAATGGCGCGCCGCAGTCTCCTCGGCCATCGCGGCCTGCAATCGCACAGTTGTAGCGATTTTGTATGAGCACGAATTTTGATTAGAAGCCACTTCTGGCGTACAGTGTCAAAAGACTTCCGGAAATCTACGAGTGTAGATAACACTCATCACTTCATGTGAATAATGAGGTAGATGCGTTTGACAAGAAAGATAATTTCTGAAACCCTGTTGACTGTAAATCAATAGCTCGTTCCCTTCAAGTTAGTTCATAATATTTGAAGAAGGCATGTGTTCAAAAATCCTGCCGTGTAAGTGTGTGTGTGTGTGTGTGTGTGTGTGTGTGTGTGTGTGTGTGTGTGTGTGAGCGCGCTTTAGGAGGTTAATTGGTGTTCGTAATTACAGGGGAGTGTGTCAACAGTCTCTACTGATAAAGGACGCGCTAGTAGTGCTTATGCAATCCGAATAAATTACTTTCGAAGACTTCAAATATTACCGACACTTCGACATGGGTCGTTTCTTTAAACTGCAGACAAAGCTATGTAAGCACTTTCTTAAATTTCTATCTTGTTCAATTAAAACTTTTTGTAGACATTGCTAAAGAGCACTTCGCTAATAGACGTAACTTAAGAGGGGAGAAGTTTTTAACTCCAAGTTTTAAAGAGAACGTCATGAGTTACGAAAGGAATTGCGAAGTACCAGACGTAATACTTCTAATCTGAAACTAATTGTCATACCGTTAACAGCTTTCGTTAGCGTCTGCAGGCGCGCGTTACCCACACTGATAATCGGGTACTTTCAGTTATAGATTGTTTTATTGTGATCAAAGGTAGTTGGCAAGCGGTCATCCAATTCCGTGTCCATCATTCTTTAACTGTGATTAACTGCGTTCGACTCTGTTGACAGCAACGTAAACTGACAGGAGACTATGTAACTACGGTTGATTAGGGGATACTTTGTCTGGGATCAGTGGCTCTCAAGATTCCCCTAACGAAGATACGTAAACGCTAATCTGCACTAAATAGAGGGTACTTTAATGTGACCAAAAAATAACATATTCAAATTAGTTTTCCCTGATACTGTTTCCTGAATGTGATCTTATACTTTTGACGAAATAGCATACAGAGAATCTTTATATCCTGTCATTCTATCGCATGTATCACAATAGTCTGAATCCCAGAATCGTTGTTATGTAGACTGCTTCGATGATTATCGAAACGATGGGAACGGAAAAATACTTTGCTCATATTCCTGGTACATAGAAAATTAAGCTTAGGGTGCTACCTTCTCTAATGTCATTAAATTATGGTGATTATTGTTTGTGCATCACCATTTACGCGCTATTGGCAAGCAGTAGTGACAATTGAATCGTTACCCGTAATGCTCCACGCTTAGTGTTGAATTAATAACTTCTATTAACTGCTTTGATAGAGACATCGTTCAAGGTAAAGTCAAAAGTTCACCGCTTTGATCAGTAAATTACAGCTGTTTCTCTCTTTACACTATATGACATAATGATTTCCATAATTCAGCTGGAACTTAGGATGTATTTGGAGTATTTCTTTCTAGCTCGTCTATGAAAGTTAATAGACTATTTCCTTAAGATAAACAAGTTCAGCCGGCCGCGGTGGGCGAGGGGACTAAGGCGCTCCAGTCACGGTCTTCACGGCCACTACGGTCGGGGGTTCGAATTCCCCCTCGGGCATGGATATTTTGTGCCGTCCTAGTTCGTAAGTAGTTCATAAGTAGTTTGTAAGTTTAGGGACTGATGACCCCGTAGTCAAGTCCCATAGACTATACAAACATTTGAAACAAGTTCAGTTTGAGTAGAAATGCAGCCAAACATTATGCTGCGGTAGAGAGAGTTGTTCTTCGTTCTTCTTCTTCTATTTCGTATAACTGACAACTTGTTGCTTTCTGAGATGTTTGCTCAAACTTAAACATTTACCGATTTCTCTTAAGTATTTTATCTGACAAATTTGAAATATAATTCAGTAAATTAAATGATAATTTTCTCAACACTTCTGCTGTTAACAATAATGGGATTAATTTCCGAAATATAAATTCTTGCTTTCGCGTAAATGAAATTCTAAGATTATTTCTGTGCATATGGAAAATGCGCCTCTGACTTTGCAACTCTGAATCGTTTACGCAGGCAAAGTTCGTACACATCGACAGTTGTTAATCACCAAATGTTCAAATGTTTGTAAAGCTTATGGGACTTAACTACGGGGTTATCAGTCCCCAAACTTACAAACTACTTATGAACTACCTACAACTAATGATGGCACAAATATCCATGCCCGAGGGGGGATTCGAACCCCCGACCGTAGTGGCCGTGCAGACCGTGACTGAAGCGCCTCAGTCCCCTCGGCCACCGCGGCCGGCTGTTAATTACCCATCTAATCTTCTTGATTCGTCTATAGCACCACATTTCGAAAGCTTATAACATCCTTTTGTCCCAACTCCTTATCGTCGATGTTTCACTCTCATACAATGCTACACTACAGATAAATACTTTCAGAAAGGACTTCCTAATGTTTAAACTAATATTCGAAGTCAACAGTTTCACTTCTTCACAAACGCTTTTCTTCCTATAGCCATTCTGCATCTTATAACTTGTGTACTTCGGCCGTCAGAAGTTATTTCACTAACGATATAACAAAATCCTTCTGCTACTTTTATCGTCTCATTACCTAATCTAATTCCTTCAGCATCGCCTGATTATCTGATATTACATTACTTTTCCCTTGTTTTACTTTTGATAATGTTCATCTTATACCCTCTTTTCAAGACAATGATCATTCCATTCAATTGCTCTTCCGCATCCTATGCGGTCTCTGACACAGTTACTATGTCATCTGCAAACCGCAAAGGTTATATTTCTTCTCTCTGAATTCCCTCTCCAAATTTCTCCTTGCGTTCCTGTACTGCTTGATCAATGTACAGATTCAACAATATTACGTAAAGGCTACAACCCTGTCTTACTCCATTCCCAACTATGAGACTGCAAATATATATTTTAAGTATTTAGTTGCTGTTGAATGTTCCGGGTTGTGTGGTCGTGGTCGAAGACATATGAACAGTGGCTTTTCAGACGCCATTATTCTTGACCATCGACTATCGATTGTTATGTTTTTATCTTTGACTAGACTTACCTCTGCTGCGCACGTGAACACTTGAGTACGCGTCTTTTAGACAGCATTTATAACGCTCTTCGACTCGTGACCTGTTAGTCTACAAGACTCACCGCTACCAAATGTACCTCTGAAGATTTCCAGCGCAGCTCTGGACGAAGCGTCAGGAGCAGAAACGTTTCTTCGACCACGACCATACAACCCGGAAGATTTACAGCAACTGTTTCAGCCCGTCGTGAAGCCTTCACTTTTATGTATGTTATTTATATTTTTATCATCTTGCTGTCCGAGATATTTGCAAAAATATTAAAACCAGAGAAAAACCTAAAGTGGGCCTAGAACACAGCACTTTGGTTGTTTTATATATATACTTATATATATTAGTTGACTAAGATACGTTATTGTTCAAAACCTACGGGTTGCATCCCATGATTCATTTGACTCACGACTCATTTTCTTTATCGGCGTTTGCGAGACTAAATATGGGAGCGATGGTGTCTGCCCGTTTACCGGATTGGGAATGTTTCGGGTAGCAGCAGCAGCTGCTGCTGTGAGGGCTGCAGGCGTGGGTGCTCGGACAGTCGGTGTGTCCGCTAGTCCTCTAGGCGGCGCTGGGATGGCCCTTGGCCAGCCGCGTCTCCTGTTTCGGCGCTAATGCTCTCAGCTGCCCCCACCCCTCCATTGTGTCCACAGTATCAGCTACGTCCACTCGCAGCAGACAGGCGTTCTGCAGAGCGGATACGTTGCCGGCTAGGCTCTCGACGAAATTGTTCAATGTTTGTTTGTGAAGCTATGGGCCCAAACTGCAATGGTCACCAGTCTCTTACGAACTATTTAAACTAATATTAACAATAATTTAAATTTTTGAGACACACTCTGTCTCATCATACCAGAGGTATTTAATAGAAGGAGAGGCGTTGAATTACATTTGTGCTGAGGACGGGAATTCTTTATATATTATTTTGTGCTCAACGGATAGTTCAGTTCACTGCCGACGCTGATCGCGTTCGTTCGTTATTGTTCGCTTTTTATTATTACAGAGGCGCTCATCTCTCTGACCGTCCGCGCTATCTACATTTTTTCTTCGCAGCTGCGGCACATGCAACATCAGCCACCCACAATCCACAGTTACTATATATACATGAACTTTTTTCTACTTGAAATTAAGACTTTTACCTGAAGAAATCAAGAGTAAATAGCAAATAAATAAATAAATTAATTAAAATCAACAAAACATTCTTTTTGTGGAAATTTTTCAGCAATCTGCCGTAAAAATATTTATTTATTTGCAGATCTAGATTTCTACCACTGTGTGGTCATTATCAGTTCAAAAATAAATACAAAAGAACCAGTTAGAATAAAACACATGTCACGTTATAAGCCAATAGTTTCAGTTAAAGACAATGGTAAAAAACATACCTTAAAAACAATTAAAATACTTAAAGCATCTCGACCTCCATGTTGGAGGCTGCGTTCGTACAGACGCAGCTGTTACAATTCTTACACAGTTGACGTCAGCATGCGTCATTTGCGACTAAGACGCCCTCTTTGCAGTTTCATATAAAAAAAATTTAAATGTGGTATGTTTATGGTAGAAATTGTTTTATTCGAACTGGTTCTTTTGTATTTATTTTAGCACAATGACCACACAGTGGTCGAAATGTAGATCTGCAAATAAATAAATATTTTTACGACTGATTGCTGAAAAATGTCCACAAGTCAAGTACATTCGTGGAGCACAAATTCCACAATGGAATCAAGCCTGATAAAACAATCTTTTTTGAAAACAAAACTAACTCCGTGGAGCAGCCAAAACCAGTACGCACAGAGCGCTGAGCCATGGCGTGCGGCAAGATTCGAACCCGTGAACTCCTGCTTACTGGGAAGACGCTTAAAAACCACTCAGCTAACAGCGTTACGAATAACGCTCCTACACTGAATGTCTTCAAGCACTTCTTATTCCAATACAGAATAGCGTTGGCAATTGGGTACGTATTTCACAGGTAACATTGAGGCAGAGGTGTGGAGGGAGACGTGCTTGAAGACAGTTCGTGTAGCAGCATTGTCCGTAAAGCTGTGTTAGCTGAGCGGTTTTGAAGCGTCTGCCTAATAAGCAGGAGGTTGGCGGTTCGAATCCCGGCCGAAGCACAAATTTTAATTCAGCGCCTCTCCAAATATTCAGTACTTAAACTAACTTATGCTAAGAACAACAGGCAAACCCATGCCCGGAGTGGACTTGAAATTGCGCTCCTCAGCAAGGCGTCTTAGAGCGCACGGCCACTCCCACGCGGCTAACTTGTTCACGGCGAGGAAAACTACGTTGCGTGAGAGCGCCCAGCAAAAGAAAGTTCATGAAAAACCGGAAATGTGAAGGAAAGAGAAATATTCAAATGTTGGTATAGCTTATGGGACTTAAACTTACAAACTACATATGAACTAGCTAACACTAAGGACGGCACAAATACCCATGCCCGAGGGAGGGTTCGAAAACCCGACCGTAGTGGCCGTGCAGACCGTGAATGGAGCGCCTAAATCCCCTCGGCCACCGCGGCCAGCGGAGAAATATTACAATGCAGCCTTTCCACAGAATAATTTGACAGGTCTCGGGCTGAAAAAAGAATGTTCAAATGTTTGTAAATCTATCGGAATCAACTGCTTGGTAATTAGTCCGTAGCTTAAAAATTACTTACACTTAAACTAACCTATGGACAAAACAAACACTTGCCGGCCTCGGTGGCCGAGGGGACTGGGGCGCTCCAGTCACGGTCTACACGGCCACTACGGTCGGGGGTTCGAATCCTCCCTCGGGCATGGATATTAGTGCCGTCCTAGTTCGTAAGTAGTTCATAAGTAGTTTGTAAGTGTAGGGACTGATGACCCCGTAGTTACGTCCCATAAGCTATACAAACATTTGAACATTTTGCCTGAGGGGGACTCGAACCCCCGACGGCTAACGGCAGCGCGCACAGCAGCACGGCGCCCCAGTGCGCACGGCTAATCCGCCGCGGCAGAAGAGGCTTCTGCAGGATGTCCGTGAATTTACACCACAAATAATTCGTATTATACGCTTTTGGACTCTGAAAACTTTTGCTTGACTTGGAGAGTCACCCCAAAATATTATACCATATGACGAAATGAAAGTAAGCAAAGTATGCAAAACTTTTTTTATTTTTATGTCTCCTATGTCTGATACCACTCGTATTGCAAATACAGATTTGTTAAGTCGTTTCTGCAGTTCTGTGGTACTCCTCCCAACTGAATTTATTATTAAGCTGTAATCCCAGGAATTTTATACTGTCAACCTCTTCTGTCTGCTCTTCTTCATACTTTATGCATACAATGGATGGTAATCTCTTACATGTTATGAACTGCATGTAGTGAGTCTTTTCAAAGTTTAGTGTCAATGAGTTGGCTTTAAACCATTTGTTATTTTTAACGAAAATATCATTAGCAAACCTTTTCAGAACTATGCTCGACATGCTATTTCTTGCAATACTTGAATCATCTGCAAACAAACCGAACTCTGCTTCTGGCAGTGTAACTGATGAAATATCATTAATGCACACAAGAAAGAAACAGAATATTGAACATCTCCTGATGTGCAAGAACTGCCCAACGAACTCCTCCCTTGATAATTTATGGAACGCTAGAGACAACGTCGAGGACATGGCCCGATACTGGGCTGACGTGCTATGACATGGATTTTGACACGGAAAAGTAATTAAGCACAAAACTGTATTTCACATTATCGTACTCCTGAATGACATGCATTCTCATGGGTAATATAGTTGAAAGAGTAACTTATGTAGTTAATAATAGCAATCAGCCCGAATGAAACATGTCGTTATGGAAGATTGATATAATGTGTTTGCACGTGACACCAATAAAGTATTTACGTCGTTAGTAATGAACAGTATTTTTACGCTTTTTTTTAAGTGCGAGTGTTAACAAATAAGTATGGTGATGAATGTAGTTGTACTTTGACCAAATATTTGAACTCAACAAAGAGACCACATGGATATCGGATTTCAAAATTTCTTTGTATTTATGGTTCTGAACTCAAATAATCAGCCAAAAGCCATTTGGCGCACATCTAAAAAAATGGACTTTGAAGTTTTGCGAAGTATACCGCTGCAGCCCTCTGTCGGTATAGCTCATCACACTGTGACAGTTTTTTTAATTTAATGTAATTTTATTTTATTTTTATATATTTGTTTTCGTTTTCGAATTCATTTATAAAAACATTTGGGATATCTAATCCACGTGTTGTCAGTTTTTGTTTGTGTGTATGTAGACGAGCTGAAAACCTTGTCGCCACGTAAAACGATGGTTGAGTAGGTTAGCTGCTTGGAAAGACATTAGTAGCTATAGAGATGACTTTCCAAAGACTGCGTCATAGCTCTTTAGGAAATGAACAAAGACACCGTCAACTAATAGTGAAGCGCATACTGTAAAAATTGTAACTTATGTTTTTTTAATTGAAAGTGTCTTTATTAACAACCGTCTATAAAACATAGAAAACTACGAATAATCAAAAATACTTGCACTTTACGTAAAAATTGCCAATAGATATTAAAATTGACTAAGTAGTCGAACACAACGAGGAAAGTAAAAAAATTACCGTGGCAGGATTCGAACCAGTAACTATAGGGTTATAACGGCAGAACGGTACTTTTTTTCTGTGGGTAGTTCTGAATCTTACGGTCGCTGATCGTGTTTGTTCTTTGTTTTTTGATGTGTTCTTGGCTCAGATTCTTTTAGTAAGAGGACCAGACGCGATGAGCTACGGCGCCCGGCTGCACGAACAGATGCTCTAATGGAATTAATGACTGATACGTACTTACGCTTGCTTGCAAAACTTCTAACTCGATTTTCTCGAGGATTTTTTTAGAGTTACTTCGAATGGCTGTGGCTGCTTGTTATTTGAGTTATCTACTTCACGTACCATAAATATCAAAATATTCTACAATCCGTTACTCGTGTGGTCTCCTTGTCAGGTCTATTTTGCTGATGCAGTATTTACCAAATCTTACATAAAATATGGCTTCATTTCAACTTTTACTTTGTGTCCCGTACTTTGATTTTGGAAATCTGGTCACCCTGTGAATCTTCCTTTTACGGCCAAGTCACACAACAAGAGGCAAAATAACGCGAGGCCCTTCTTCCCCAGTCACCGCCGCCTGACTTAATCACGGCTCGGCAGCGCTCAGACTCTAATTTAGCGTTGGTATTGTCCGCGCCTTCACCCCACCCCTAAACTGTTTTCCCCACTTTCTGTTTCGCTACCCGAGGGCGAGGAACTCGTTCAGACGACCTAGCTGCCGCTTATGGCCGACTGCAATTACTAAAAGGACCAGGAGCTTAAATGGAAATTGGAGGAGGAGGAATTAGTGATCCCATGGCCGACAAGGCTGCAGGTGGTGAGGGTACACTATGGGACCGGAAGAGGGTGTATGGTGACAGCTCAACTGAGGGAAAGGCTTCCCTCCTATGAAAGAGGATCTTAGAGAGAATTACGCAGGAGGTGGAATGAATCACAGGACATTTTACAAGCTGTGAAATTAAGCAGATTCATTTCACAGTTATGAAAGTGCTCTTGCTATATGCAATGCGGAGTTGGCACCGTTCAAAATCAAAACAGATATTCGACAAGTAGACGGACTGTCCCGAATTCTCGTTAAGTTGGTTTTACATAAAACAGTTAAAACATGGGAAACACGGTAGAAAAGAGAGGTAATTAAAGTATAAACATGGAACAAGGAAACAGGAAATCTGAAGTAAAATGTTTATCTTTTGCGGATGATACAGAATTGTTATCTGAAAACTAAACAGATGCAACTATTATGTTTGATTTATTACACGAGATTGCTGAAAAGACTGGGATAATAATTTCTCGTGAAAAGTCGTTATCTATTCAAAAAACAAACGAAAATATATAAAAACAAAAATGCTTAAATGAAAAGAGCTGATCAGTTTAAATGCTCCAGGGAATGGATACAACCCAACGGACTAGACACCACAACAAATAGAGTAAAGAAGTTTTTGCATACATATTGCTGGGGCTGAGCGGTGGGTTCCCAGCTTTGTCAGGATGAGGCGTGGAAAGTTTACACGTTTATTCTGTAGCATACCATTATTCTGATGAAGGCACTAGCTCGACAGGAGCTAGAGCAGTAGGCGTCGGGCTGCGATCTTGGTGTTCCGACCGCTGTGAGCCATCTGATGGTAGTGCCTGTGCCGCAACGTCCGAGAACCGATACAAGGACTGTTATTCAGAAGTACTCTGTCGCTTCTCCGTTCTATGCAGCTGCCAGTGGATCCATGCGTGAACCCCTCTAAATCGGAGCCGTGCTTATACCCCACTCTGGATACTAGCTAGCCGGATTAGCAACTGAGTTCTCACACGACGACAGGAACATTGGCCTTTAGTAACCAACCATTCAAGACTGCGCTGGCCTCAGGCAGCCACCATAGGGTTGTGAAGTCGTCAGCACAGCGGATCACCATCTTCTCCAGACGTTGCTTAGTGCACTTCGCTGCGGAGCGCGCGGTTGCTCGCCGTGGAGGTTCGAGTCCTCCCTGGGTCATGGGTGTGAGTGTTTGTCCGTAGGTTGGTTTACCTTGGTTTAAGTAGTTTGTAAGCTACGGACTGATGACCACGCAGTTTGGTCCGATAGATTTACAGACATTTGAACATTTGATGCTTAGTGCGAAGTATGGCATCGACCAGACTGCATCTCCTAGCGGCCTCTAGCAGTTACCAGTATGTACTGCTATCTTTGACAAAGACTGAGATAATGATTAAGGCAGTGAATCGACGACTACCCACTGAGCATCGTCGATCCCGAAGACCAAGTGACTGCTACTTCTAAAAGAGGGAGTATATATACCAAACCTTTGCTGAAGCTATGACGTATGAAACGGTTCAGACGTGTCCCATTTCGAAATGCAGTGTTCACTCGATGTGCCTTTACCGCTGACGCATCCGCGGTCTTATTCACTGTTGTGACAGAGTTACGTGTAGTTATGAAGTGTATACTCGCTGCCTCTCTGTCTGACAGCCGTCTCACTCACACAGCAGTTCGTTGACGGTAGGCTTTCCAACTTGCCGACGCAGCGACTGCCGTCGTCACGCAAGACAAGCTATCATTTCTACTACCGTGTTGCTGACCTCATTCCGTCCAGCTACGGTGAGCAATCCAAGATCTTAAACACGTTCCCCTGTCACAATTTTTGTGGTGTAACACGAAACTAATACAAAAAGAAATCAATTGCTATACAAACGAATATTAGTCATTATAATTTGGTTATTAGGATACAAGAACTCAATGGATGGGAGTGCATAACTTTGAATAAGAAAGGCGAACTACAAGAACAACGACAAAAATGAGCGAAAAATGTTAAGTGAAATTCCAAATCCTTGGAATTAAATGGAGGATTGAAGATTTATGCAAAGGCACAGCAAAAATCACAGATACAATTAGGAAAAGTAGGTTAAAATATTATCGCAATTTAAAAATAACGGAAGGAAAATCTTACTAAGAAAATATTTAATTATGTTGATAAACTGTAGAAAAATTGGAATGTACAGAAACAGTAAAGAAAGAGCGAAACATAACAGGTATTGCAGAATAAATAATACTCGACAGGAACCGTTTCAGATTACTGGCAGAAAACGCAACCTCTGATGAAGATAAGCCAAAATCTCAACCAAAGAGAGTGTCTACAAATTAGCACGGAGGCGCGGTTCAAGATGAAATGAAGAAGTACTGGGAAGAAAGGAAGAGAAGGAAACACCATTAGTATTAAGTTGTATGCGGTCTATGATTGACCAAATGCATAAGTAAATTTTTTAAAGAAAATCCAGAGTTGGAATAACGCTTATTTTGTGCTGAAGTCAAAAATTACGTACATATTCAGCTAATGAGTCAAAATGATTATGCGACTCTGCTATACTCTCTTACGATATAAAAATTCCAATTTAATTGCATTAGGATTCGTTTTCATGGAGTTGAAAATATTAAAATTAAAATTATTTGTTATAGATAGCTAATCCCGTGATATGAATTGTTAATTTGATGTTAAAATAAAGTAAGTTGTAAGCAGGATGAATATACTCTCCTGGCCATTAAAATTGCTGCACCAAGAAGATGACGTGCTACAGACACGAAATTTAACCGACAGGAAACAGTTACTATGATATGCAAATGATTAGCTTTTCAGAGCATTCACACAAGGTTGGCGCCGGTGGCGACACCTACAATGTGCTGACATGAGGAAAGTTTCCAACCGATTTCTCATACACAAATAGCAGTTGACTGGCGTTACCTAGTAAAACGTTGTTGTGATGCCTCTTGTAAGGAGGAGAATCACGTTTCCGACTTCGATAAAGGTCGGATTGTAGCCTATCGCGATTGCGGTTTATCGTATCGCGACGTTGCTTCTCGCGTTGGTCGCGATATAATGACTGTTAGCAGAATATGGAATCGGTGGGTTCAGGAGGGCAATAAGATCGCCGTGCTGGATCCAAAAGAGTCGTATCACCAGCAGTCAAAATGACAGGCATCTTATGCGCATGGCTGTAACGGATCCTGCAGCCACGTCTCGACCCCTGAGTCAACAGATGGGGACGTTTGCAAGACAACAACCATCTGCACGAACAGATGACAATGGCTGCAAATGATAAAATATTTGTAGAGCTTAAGGGACTTAACAACGGGGTCATCAGTCCCTAAACTTACAAACTACTTACGAACTACCAAACACTAAGGACGGAACAAATATGCCCGATGGGGGATTCGAACCCCCGACCGTAGTGCCCGTGCAGACCGTGACTGACGTGCCTCAGTCCCCTCGGCCACCGCGGCCGGCACCATGGCTGCGGGTACCCTTCACGCTGCATCACACACAGTAGTGCCCGCGATGGTGTACACAACGACGAACCTGGGTGTACGAATGGCAGAAGTCATTTTCGGATGAATCCAGGTTCTGTTTACAGTATCATGATGGTTACATCCGTGTTTGGCGACATCGCCGTGAGCGGATATTGGAAGAGTGTATTCGTCATCGCCATATTGGCGCATCACACGGCGTGATGGTAGGGGGTGTCCTTGGTTACACGTCTGTCACCTCTTCTTCGCATCGACGGCACTTTCAACGGTGGCCGTGATACCACCCGTGACTCTACCATTCATTCGATCCTTTCAAAACCCTACATCTCAGCAGGATAATGCAGGAGTGCATGTTGCAGGTACTGTACGGGCCTATCTGGACACGGAAAATGTTCGACTGAAAACGTCTGGTCAATAGTGGCCGTGCAACTGGCTCGTCACAATACACCAGTCACTACTCTTGATGAACTGTGTTATCGTATTGAAGCTGCATGGGCATCTGTACCTGTATACGTCATAGAAGCTCTGTCTGACTGAAGAAGCTCTGTCTGACTGAAGAAGCTCTGTCTGACTGAAGGCCGTTACTACGACCAGGCGTGGTTGTTCTGGGTACTGATTTCTCAGGATCAATGCACCCAAATTTCGTGATAATGTAATCACATGTCAGTTCTAGTATAATATATTTGTCCATGAATACCCGTTTATGATCTGCATGTCTTCTTGGTGTAGCAATTTTAATGGCCAGTAGTGTATTTAGAGTGTTTTACACAGTGTAAAGGAACATTTTGGGTCTCAAAAATATTTATACATTTTCCACGTCATGTATCCCGGAGGTTTCTACGGCTGTCCCCGTGATGTCCATAGTTTACAACTGTTCCAGTCTCCATTAAGTCCTCTCTCCGCCATCGCTTCGGTGACGTTAAGTTTCCAACAACTCGCAGGTCTGCCCCACCTTCTTTTTTGATGTGGAGATCATTGCCATATTCGTTTTGGCCATCTTGTGCCTGGCATATGTTGTAAGAGACCGTGCCAGAGTAGGTGCTTCCTTTTATTATGCAGTCTCCTGTTTTTCAATTACACAATCCCTCTGATCCGGTCATTAATGACATGATTAAACATGGACTACCCACAACTCCGTCTCCAGAAATTCATCGCGACAGGCAGCAGGCGTTCTTTCTGACATTTAGTTACTTCCCACAACTCTGTGGCACATGTGTAATGGATAGTTACTTTCAGTAACTGAATGGTGGGTAAAATTCTACACTTTTTATTTACTTATTTTTATTTATTTTTTCATTTTTATTTGTTTACTTTTTGTATTATGTTGTCTTCCAGAGAATGCCGCTTAGCCGCAGTGTAGTGGGCATACTCTCCAAGGTACCTATCTGCGGGGGGCGCCACTAATCGCCGACGGAGGTTCGAGTCTTCCCTCGCGCATGGGTGTGTGTATCGTTCTTAGCATAAGTAGTTTGTAAGTCGACGGACTAATGGCAAGAGTAGTTAAAATGTTTTGGTAAGACGAGTGTCAACAGCCGTCAAATATTTCGTGAAATGCATCTTTAAAACCATCGTCCGTTTACAATAAACCTTACAAATAAACCGGTTTCACCTATCAGTTAGTCAGTTATGTTGTATTGTACTGATAGGTTTTATTTAAGACGGCCTCTCTATTTTTAATATTTTTAGTTATACTGACTCCTGATTGTCTCAACTAGAAGTATTGTATTTGATGCATTTTACCATTCAATTCTAACACCTTTTTATCCATAAAGATCGTCTACTGACAGAAACTGGTTGATTTATAAGGTTTATTATAAACAGATGATGGTTTTAAAGATGAATTTTATTTACATTTACAAACATTAGAACTTTTTATTTTGGTGTGGTGTTTTTTCTTTCTGACATGTCCGAAAAAACAGACTCCACACCTGATTCGTAGCCATATTGCATTTTCAAATTACCGATAAAGAATGGGAAGGGAAATCGAACCCGGGTCTCTCGCTTCGGGCCAGCGGTCGCCTTAAGTACTTGGCTACCCTTCCTCGTCCCCGTCCTTCTCAAAATTCCACATGTCTCACGCTATGGCTATAGCACCCCTACCGTTCATGTACTCTTACACTCCCCATTACAGATTCCCGTGCAATGTCGAAAGCATGACCATATCTGCGATGAAGAATGTGAAGCTAACGCAATCTTCGCGTCTAAATACTTATTATATTGAGGTGGTCAGCCCCGTGCCGGGTGAACAACCCTCAACCGATTACGCACCGGACGTGGGAAATGTGCAGACGCGCTCCACAGATCGGGAAAAAATCCCCTCCCCAGAATGTGACTGTGGCGCGAAGAGGCAAACTGTACAAAATATTGTGAAGGAGTGCAGAAACCGCGCGTACTGTGGCACATTCAGTGATTTTCTATTTGGGACTAGTAATTCTATAAAATCTGGACGTTTGTTTATAAATCAATAATGTCAAAAATTGTTATATGAGATTAAACATTTGTAATTTGTAATGTGTAACATATGTGACATTGTTATGTTTCGAAATGCCATACGCTAAATAATATTCATGTGGTGTCTGATCTGTCGGACTTGTCTGATTTCCGGCCACCTCACATTTTCACTTGTCGCCATTGTTTAATTTAATGCCCAAATGCAGCCATTGTCAATCCATTCCTTCCTAGTCCATCTTCCTTCCTCTCCTTTATCAATAATTTGCAAATATTAGAACAGTTGATGCCGTTTAGTTGTTTTATGGCTTACATGCCCTGGTCGATTTTATTGTTTGTATCATCCAAACTTCTACTGTTAGACGACAATGTCACTCTCAAATATTTGAAGTTATAAAAATCTTTAACAGTATCGGTACCGAGTAGTATGTCATTAACAGTACTTTCTCCCAGCTTCAGATATTCCATTTTCCATACGTTTATGACAAGAACTCAGTTCTTTGTACTCTTCCTTCAACTTTTGAAGCATATAATTAGCATCTTCCTAATCTTATCCTAACAACACTTACTCGTCAGCAAAAAAGTAAAGTGAATAAGATCTCATCGTCTATGGGGATATTTCTCCGCATTTCCTTTCCCAGGACTTGAGCAAATAATCTAGTCACAAGTACATCTTAAACAACGTACGGGCGAATGTGCATCTCTAACCTAGTCCCGTAATTGCCTCCAACTGTTCAGATAGTTGATTCCTCACGTAACGTAAGTAACAGAACCCTGTACGTTGTCCTCGACGGCAGATACGAGGGTACCGTCAGGAGTTCCCCATGGAGGTATGATAAGCCTGCTGTTATTTTCTATCTATATAAATGTCCTGACGAACAGAGTTGCAGTTGTTTTCTGATGATTCTGTGGTATACGAGAAGGAGTAGTCATTGAATGACTGCAGTTGGATGCAAGATGACTTAGAAAGAATATCTTGTTGGTATGAGGAATAGGCAACTAGCTCCAGAAAAGTTTAAGGTGATGCAGATAAGTAGGAAGAATCAATCCCATAATGTTGACACTATCTAGGCTTAACGTTGCAGAGCGATATAAAATGGAAAGAGTGCGCACAACAGTTTTAGAAAACGCGGATGGTCGACTTGGTTTTATTGAGAGAATTTTGGGAAGTTGTGATTCATGTTTAAAGGAGACGGCGTATAAAATACTTGCGTGACACCGCTAGAGTCTTGCTCAGGTTTTTGAGATGTCCATTAGATCGGTCTAAAGAAAGACAGAAAAGCAATTCATAGGCGAGCTGCTAGGTGTGTAACTGGCAGGATCGATCAGCGCGTGAGTGTTACAGAGATGCTTCGGAAAATTAAACGGGTATCTGTAGAATGTAGGTTACGTTCTTAAGAGAAAGGCAATTACGGAAATTAAGAGGGCGGAATTTGATGCTGGCTGCAAATTCAGCCTCCTGCCACCAACTTACACTAAGCGTAAGGACCACAAACAAAAGGTAAGAGAAATTTAGACACGTGCAGAGCCATAATTGCTTTGCTTTTTCCTTGTTCTGTTTGGGAGTGGAACAGGAAAGGAAATAGCTATTATGGTAACATGCGGTGGATTACGGAGTATAAATACTTATCCAGCTGTAACGATAGTTACGTTTTGTACTTACTGATGCTCATTGCGTCTTACTTTCATACTAAACGTTCAGAAACTCCCTTTTCTACCTTATTGTGCTCAAAATTGTTTGTGATTCCTTTCTTTTTAATAAATTACGTTTTCAATAAAAGCCAGCGATACTGAACGAAGGATGTTAACAAAAACTTTGCATATATATAAAAATAACCCCTATATTTTATAACTTCGTATCAACCTCTAAAAAAAATGTTCAAATGTTTGTATAGTCTCTTGGACTCAACTACGGGGTTATCAGTCCCTAAACTTACAAACTACTTATGAACTACTTACGAACTAGGACGGCACAAATATCCATGCCCGAGGGGGGATTCGAACCCCCGACCGTAGTGGCCGTACAGACCGTGACTGGAGCGCCTCAGTCCCCTCGGCCACCGCGGCCGGCGTATCAACCTCTAAGTAAATTCTTCAGTATCATAGTTAACACTAATAAAGAAAGTGAACTGACTGATATTAATTGAGGAGAATATATTAAAAGTGAAGATAATAATTAAAACACTAATTACGTTGCCTTTACTATTATTTCAGAAACATATTTAAGAAACCTTTTTTTTTTTTTTCAGGCAAAATGTTAAACCTATAAAATATCGACAATAACGTAAGCTACAATTTATAACTTAAATAACGTTTTGAGATTGGTATACACTTATGTATATCAGGCTTGACTCCATAGTGGAACGTGTGCTCTGCGGCTGTTTATTTGACTCGTAGAAAATTTTTAAGCTATCAGTCGTAAATATTTAATATATTCAGATCTAGATTGCGACAAATGAGTGGTCATTATTAATGCTTAAAAAAAGTAGTTTAAACAAGTGAAAAATGAACGTAACGTCCAACATGGAGGTCGAAATGTTTCACATGATTAAACTGTTTGCTTTAAGTATTGATAATGACCACACAGTGGTCGAAATCTAGATCTGAATAAACTAAATAATTACGACTGATTCCTGAAACATTTTCTACAAAACTTATGTTTATTCTTAAGATATGAAATAAAGTGTAATTTAACAGACACACAGAAATTGATATTGTTGCAATGCAGATTTGCTACAATGCTCTAACAATGATAAAACAGTGGATCATGCTGATATAAAGAAAACCGTTCGTGATATCTATAATAAGTCTCGCGAACTACTGCATCTTTTTTTTCTTTCTCTCTCTCTCTCTTTCTCATGTGGGAGTTTGCCGCTCACCAATATGAAAACTGAATTAGAGCTACTAATGTCAACGTATAGTAATACATTAATGAATTTTTTTTTATCAAAATAACTTGTGCGACGCTTGTCGTTGAATTCCGCCCTCTCTCTGCCAGCGTATCGATAAACACTTGATATTTGTCACGTTCAACCTTTTTGCAACAAGCTGAAGGGAGAGAACGGAACTGTTCGTCACTTACTGTCTTCGCCTCAATGTATTAGGACGTGTTCCAGGATTTTGCCTAATCATTGTAAGTGTGACCTTAGTTCCTTTTTTATTAATTTCCATAAACGCCCACAGTTAATTTGAAATATCTAACTTACAATTCCTTCTCCATCCTCACTAATTTTAAAGTTATTCATTTTCACCAGATCCAGTACTTCATAAAGTGATGCTCGGGCATTGTAGCGATTTGTTTCGCGATTGTACTAGAACATTCTCTGTGCAACTTTTATTTATTTCCGGTCTATGAATGGTTTATTACATTTTAATACCTGCAGAAAAATCTTCGCGATGTTTATGAAGTCCGTTAATTTTGAAATTTTTGGCGACTATCATGATTAATTTTCAACACGGTCATAGAACAATAGTAAACGAAATGCACAATCCCAGCATCAATTTATCGAAGTAATATTCCAGTCATCTCAGCTAGAATCACTACAGAATATGACCGAAATATTAGTACCAGCTCTCAATAAGTTAAAATTTTATTCCGCCGACTTCTTCTGTAATGTTGTTTTCGGGTGTTGTATTTCCTACCGAAGTCAGGACCGCTACAATTTAATGGCGGAATCCAATAATTTTGTTTAAATTATCCCTTCCTTGTCAAAATTTCTCAGTAATTTTATTTAAAAATATTTCACTACCTGGTAAAATTTCATTTGCGGTCCCCAATTTTAACTTTAATAGGCAACACCCATTTTTATACGAAAGCAGCATTACAAATGCGATACCGACGAGGCTGCTTCAGAGATATCAGTTTAATTCCGCGGTTGAAGAGCGTATTGTTCAATTTTGACAATCAGCCTACCTGCGTTCCACTCTGTTAGACACACCAACACTTTGGTTTACTGTTTGTTAAGTAACAATCGAACTTCCGTATAATGCTTGTAACTAGTTCTACAGTGCGGATAGATCAAATTATTCGGAAGTGACGAGTATCGACAGATAACGACGGCGTGCAGTTCAAAGCAAATCCAATTAATTTCGGCTGAATTTGGACAAATGCGGTTTATCCTCCTGTCAGTGTCATACACCCTCACTTGATGTGGCTTGACAGCCATATTGGATATTTTCACTAGATGAAAAACGTGGATCGTAACTGCACAATACTACATGCTCTATTTTCCGATGCCGATTAGAAAGCAATGAATGAGGTCGTCACTTCCAGCCAGTAATAATTAGTGCTACGGACTGGAATGAAGCCGCGTATCGAATTCGGTGTGTCGATAATGATCAGAAATTAAATGTGCAAGCTGTCTGTTAAAACTAATTACTCACTTATTTTTGATACTAACTATATCCGTATATATTGCTACATTGACTGTCACATCTAAATAACATTTCAGAAATTTGCTATAAAAACAAATTTATATATTTGTTAATGGTTTTTACGTATTTGGTTATGGTTGTTCACAATGTACGGATTCGTATGCTTTGATTTTCTGTTTAAAGATACAATGGAGATTTCCTGAGAAAAATAGCATTTTTACTTATGATTTATGTACTGTCAGTTTGTTTTTCTGCGAAGATATTTTTTCAGATGTAGCATTACCTTGTTTATGACAACTAATGTATTAAGTTACTGTTCTGTTGAAAGATACACATGGTTTCCTGATTGAAGTAGCTTGTATTGATTTACGATTTATGTACTATTGGATTTGTTTTTCTGTACAGAACATACATTTGAAATGTATTTGCTTAGAGAGCTACGACAACACTTGCATTAAATTACTGATTGGTTTGACAGAGGGCGCACTTGGCCTGTTCTCTGTATTCTTTTTTCTTAATGTAATGAATATTACTCCTTTTACAAATCATTTCTCCTGCTTATGTATTTCTGTTATATATTTTTGTAATTTTTACTGTTTCAGTTGTGACACTCTTTGCATAATGTTGTAGAGGGCAACACTATAAACCGTAAATTTTTCAAATTTTAATGTAGATTGCATTTTAGACTTTCTTTCATACGCTACCATGTATAAAAATAATTAAAAAAGAACTTTATTTCCTTGCTGACCACATCATGTATCTCAGGTTAAACTTTATATTATGTCATCTAAAAAAATGTCTTATTGTAATTTAAATTTTGTATAGAGGGCGCCGGGTGCTATCCGCACACACGCAGCTTGGTTTGTTAGCCAAGAAATCAGTTTATGTTTGACATTCTACTCATGTACTGCCTGCTTGATGTTAATATTCAAAGTGCAAGTTTTTGTGGGCCCACAGGGCTTCGCTTCTAGGTGTGACACTGTGTAGTATTTCTTCTCTTCATATTGTAATAATCTATACGTTTGAATATTGTCAGTTACGTTTTTTAATTTTTGTATGACTTCTAGAAGCTGATTTAGTGTTCTTTTGACTTTTTTGCAGCACTGAGGATGGTCAGACACTGACCGAAGTCGATCTGTATTGTGTATAAAAAATAAAGATTTCAAAGCGGCCCAAGCTGGTTCTTCCAATTTTAATAATTTTAGAAAATGGCTGACTGCTGAACTGGATCGCTTACGTCTTGCTGGTTTTTGTATGGATGAGCCTAGAATGATGCATGAGGCTAGAATTAAATGGAGTACAGCAATATTGGAAGAAAGTAGTCATAATCTGAAAAATCATATGGAATCCGAGGTTTTTGAGAGTTTCAGTGGGAGCATTAACGATTGACTGAAACGTGGTTAAGAAATTCAATAGAAATCTGCAACTTCTTGTAATTAGATAGCGAAGACAGCAAAAGACCACATTCTAGATATAAATGGCCTAGCACCAATACTTGGATATCACAGGCGATAATGAATGGAACTGATAAAAAAATAAGGTATTGTCATGCAGCAAATGAAGTAGGTAAAAGGGAGTAAAACTATGGTACGTTAAAATAAACGGAACCATCAGCCGTTTATTTATTTATTTTTGTAATAATAATCATTTATGATTGTTCTAGTGTGAAGCCGAAATAGGTAGGAAAATTTATTTTGTAAAAATTTCGTTTAGTTTAATTTACTATGTCTTGACCAGCCACAGCCCACATTAATGACTGTTCCAATAAGAGTTTGATAGGAAGTGCAAATTCGCTAAGAAGGAGTGATTAGAAGGGAAATGTTGAGTCCATAGAAGAAAGTCAAATTCCACCTATAGGAATGTGAATGAAACGTTGGGAGAGAAGAAACGCAGTTGTATGAATATCAAGAGCTCCGACGCAAAACCAATCAAAGCGAAGAACTGAAAGCCTAAGAGTGGAAGGAATATATGGATGCACTGTACACGGGAAATGAATTTGAAGGCAATAATCACGAAAGGAAAGGGGAAATCGGCGAAGAGACACGATGCGAGAAGAATTTGACACAGCACTGAAAGATCTGAGTCAAGGAAAGACTCCTTGAGTAGATGACATTGCCTCAGAGCTACGGACGTCTTTTGGAAACCAAACCATGACTAATATAGTCCATCTGGTGTGCAAGATGTATGACACATACGAAATACACTCTGATTTTAGGAATTTAATCATTCCAATACTGAAGACAACAAGTGCAGAAAGGTGTGAATATTACAAAACCATGAGTTCAGTAAATCATGGTTGCAAAATATCAACAGAAATTATTATCATAAAAATGGGAAAACTGGTCGAATCCATCAGTTAATGTCAATTTGGAATTAAGAGAAATGTATGAACAAATGAGGCAATACTCACCTTGTGTGTCATTTTAGTATATACGTGAAGGAAAGGCAAACCTACATTAATATCTGAAAAGAGCTGAAGAGGTAAAATACAGAAAAAAATTACTGTATATACAATTTCTACAGTTATAAGAGTCAATTGGCCTAAGAAAGAAATATCGGTTTGGAAGGAAGTGAAAAAGAGTTGCAGCCTCTCTATAATGTTACTTAATATTGACACTGAGCAAGCTGTGAAAGAAAGCAAGGTGTAATTAAGAAAACGAATTAATGTTTCAAAAGAAGAAATAAAAGCTTTTAGGTTTACCGAAGACATTGTAATTCTGTCAGAGGCAGCTAAAGATGTGAAAGAGCAATAGAAACAGAATTGGCAGTGTCCTGAAAGTAGTGTATTAGAAGCGTATTAACACAAAAAAATGTTTTGGAACGCAGTCAAATAAAATCAGAGAATGCTGACACATTTGGAAAACAGACAATGAATGTAGTAGATGTTGTTGTGGTCGTCAGTCGGGAGACTGGTTTGATGCAGCTCTCCACAATACCCTATCCAGAGAAAGCCTCTTCAACTCCACATAAGAACGGCAACCTACATCTGTCTGAATCTGCTTCCTGTATCCATCTCTTGGTCTTCCTCTGCGGTTTTTACCGCAAACACGTCCCTCCAATGCTAAATTCACGATTCCTTGATGTCTAAGAATGTGTCCTACCAATCGATCCCTTCTTTTGGTCAAGGTATGCCAGAAATTCCTTTTCTCCCAATTCTGTTAAGTACTTCATTAGTTACGCGATCCACCCACCCAATCTTCAGCATTCTTATGTAGCACCACATTTCAAAAGCATCTATCCTCTTCCTGTCCGCACTGTTTATCGTCCATGTATCACTCCCATACAAGGCAACAATCCACAAAAATGTCTTCAGAAAGGACTTCCTTAGGCTTAAATCAATATTCGATGTTAACAAATTTCACTTTTTCAAGAACGCTTTTCTACCCACTGCCATTCTGCATTTTATATCCTCTGTACTGAGAACATCATTTGTTATTACAAAACGCATCTAACTCCTTTATTGTTTCGTTACCTAATCTAATTCCTTCAGCATCACCTGATTTTCTTAGACTGCACTCCATTACCCTTGTTTTGCTCTTGTTAATGTTCATCTTATATGCACCTTTCAGCACACTGTCCATTCCGTTCAGTTGCTCCTCCAGGTCCTTTTCTGTCTCTGACAGAATTACAGTGTCATCGGCAAAACGCAATCTTTTTAAGTCTTCACCTTTAACTTTAATTCCTTCTTTAAATTTCTCCTAGCTTAGATGAATTTTGTTATTTTCTACAGTAAAATTACTGAAGACAGCCGGTTTGTAGGCAAGACGTTAAATACATTATGCGAAGAAAAGTATTTTTGAAGTGGAGGAATTTGTTAACTTCCCATATAGTTTCAGTGCTACTAATTTTGTTTTTAAGACATTTGTCTGGAGTATAACGATATACAGGAGTGAAACGTTGACAGTAAGGAGTTCAGACAAGAAGAGCATGGATGCTTTTGAAACTTTGATCATCGTCACTCAGTGTGTCCTTCACATATTAGACTGAAGACGATCTTGAAACAGTTCGAAAATGGTAATGCATGCGATCTACTTTAATATTATTATTATTTCTAAGATCCGCAGAGTCTCCTGTAATTTTCTCAAAAATAGCGGTGAATATTTTAATATGGAGTCTGAAACTATGACAGGGTACTGTTAATGCTTAGAACACATGGTGTGATGATGATGATAATGTTTCAGTTATGAAACTAGTAAAGATGTTTCGTCTTGAAGTGCAACATCCGCAGGTCGCTACGCCCTTGAGCGCCTGCCAGTGGAGGGTGCCCAGGGAAACGGGGAATTGAGGTGGTGGGAGGGGATCGTCAATAGCAGCGATAACGAAGGCGGCGCCCCTGCACGCTCGGCTGCCCGCCACTCAGACTGCGCCTGCCGCCTCGCTACCCGCGTCACGTTCCACGCTGCTGACGACAGCGACAGTTCGCCGAAACGTCTGACGGCCTAAAACCCTTCCTTGGAGGGAACTACCGCTTCCGATGGCACATGTGATGAAATAATGGGCCCTCGGTGTTCTTCTGATAAATTTGAAAAATTTGATAAATTGGAAAAGTAAGTTATTATAAATAACCGAAGAAATCAGGAATCGCCGAGCAAAGTTCTATATACACATATACAGAATGGAGAACAACAGGACAGCAAAGAAATTACTCGACATCACAACAAAGAGTAAGTGCAGCACGAAGGGACATGCAACAGATCACCATAGAAAATCTCGAAGACCACAACGAGACAACGAGCGTCGGCGTAAAATAATGAATGTGAAATTTGAACAAAGAACAACACAACATCCCGGTAAGAATTGGACAGATGAACGGAACACAGAATATTCGGAGAAGATGAAGAGTTTCTGGAAGAGGAAGAGGGAAAACTTCCAAAAATAAAATCATGAATTTAGGTTCAATCGCTCTGCTAAAGGGGAATAATATATACAGGATGTCCTAGCTATCTTGTCCACCTAAAATATCTCGGGAACAACAACAGCTATTGGAAAACGACTTTCACCGATATCAATGTACGGCTGGGGCCCATGAATGTACATATTTGGAAACATTCTAAAACGAAAGCAAATTTGTTTTTTAACACAAATATATGGGTGTGTATCGTCCTTAGCATAAATGAGTTTAAGTAGTTTGTAAACCTACGGAGGGAAAACCGTAGCAGTTAAGTTAGATTTACAAACATTTCAATATTTTTGTCACCTGTAAATGCCGTCACCTGTAAACTTCGACTACATAAGAATTATTTCTGAAAAGTATATATACATCTATATACATCTATATAACAACAGTTCTTACATATGTAAATAAGAACGTATACATGTAAGAGAAGCAGCGATCTTACAAGCAACAACTGACGATGGCATTAAAGCCGAAACAGGCCTGTCGTATTAAATAATTTAATAAAAAGCAGCGTCTTAGGTATCAATAATTTACAACGTCTCTAAATGACTTATTTAACAGTATACATGCGCCCAACAGACAGTTAAAAATTTCAATCCGGTCGCATTCATACGCTCGATCACTTGTGGGAATTCCGTATAGCCTGCGAGCAAGAGGAAGTAATCATTGATGGGATGTCAAATGTAGATCTGCTTTAGGCTGCGTCGCGTGTATAGTATTTCCTTCTGATACTTCCAATACAGGATGTTTACAGCAGCAGAATAGTGGAAGCAGGAATGGAATCAGATTGGGGACCCGTCTGATTCGCAGGCAGTCGAGATGCCTGGCTAATGTAATACGGGGAAATCATTGGTCGTGTGCAATTGGTTTCCGATGAGGTCGGAGCAGCTATAATGGAAGCCACGGCTTCCTCTGTGGCTTTTATTTCTCCAAGGGCGCGAGTACGACAAAGTTCGAATATCCGTCGCATTGAAATCCAAAGAGACGCGCGAATAAAAGTCTCCAGTTAATAAGAGTAATATTAAAGCACAAAACCAGAGCACAGCTGCCAGTGGTAGATAAGGAATCGAATATTATCTTCAGCGTTCGTGGTATAAGAATCAAAGGGTAAGGCCCCAATCACAAAGTGACGCCCGTACAGTAATCCCAGTAATTTTCGCGTACTGTTTCAATACATGACACGCAATTGCCAGTTGTCCTATTTTAATTCTTACTCTTCTACCCAGTATTTCAGAGCAGTAAAAGTTAATGAAATATATGGCATTTTATTTATGTGTAGAAGTTGGATACAAGAATACAAGTGTACTAGGCCACCCGGTCGTACTCATCAATTAACATTAAACAATTTTATCAACAGTCAATATACACACAATGTACGTCGGTACTTTGAGCACAGCACCAAAGACCTTCTGTATACTCAAAAATGTTTTTATTTGATTGTGTGTCTTTCTCACTTTTCCTACTAAATTACTCGTTCCATTTCAACCAAAAAATTTTTTTGTATCCCGACTTCGTCGCCGCTTTTGTGTCCCAGCCACGTCGTAGGTGTCGGTGGCCGAGTGGAATGAGACCGACACGCTGGTGCAGGTACGGAGGGGAGCAGCCAGAAACTATAAACACTCGAGTAAATTAGAAAGATATATATTGCACAGAATGTAACAATACTTAACTTTTACATAGTACTGCAGAATGTTGATACATAGTTGTTAGAGGCCTGCCTAGTGCCTGTACAATAGCAAAGTCTTCAATCGTGCCTATCTGATTACGAAGGTCGTAACTGTTTGCTAGCTCAGTCCGAAGTGCCAAGTGTCCTTCAGTGGTGGCCACGAGCGGCGTTGTCGCAGAGGGCGCTCGTGGCGGTCGTCGTGAGAACGCCGCGCCGTGCGTGCATGGCGGCGCGCGGCGAAAGTAAGTGGCGTGCACTTTGTACTTGTGCGACACCACACCCCTCCCCCCCAAACCGCCGCGCCGTCGTGGCGTAGGGCTGAGGGCCACGGCGACGGCACTGGGAGGAGGGCCTGGGCGGGGGCGTTACTGATGGGACGGGCGTCGTAGCTGCGGCCGGGATCGAGACGCCGTCCGCGCCCCGGCATCCGCCTTGCGATCCTCCAGGGAACCCGCCGAAACCTGGGGAAGGGCGCCCGCCCCCGCCCAGAGGGAGCAGGTCATCTTCTTCTGAGGTGCGCGGCCCAAGCTGGGGGGGGCCCGCACGGTCCCGGAGTTCCTCTCGGTGACGCTGTCATCTGCGGAGGCGACAGCGGCGGCGACGACTGCGTCGGATGTACGTCGACGTCCATAGGGATCTCGTAGTCCGGGGACGAACGATGTGGCTGTGCTCCCTGGCGGTGAACTGGGTCTGGAATCAAGAAACCGGAGACAGGATCTGTGCAGGCGCAATTGGTTTGCGTGGCGCCGCAGCTCCGACCCTGTGGAAGAACGGACAACAAACATATGGCGACCAAGCACGCGTTGAATGGTGCCCGGCAACCATGTCTTCTTGTTTCCAGCAAACACCCTGTACAGCACCGGCGTGGAAACCTGAAAACGCGAAGCGCCATACGAACCGACTCGGTGCGTGGGAGGCTGCAGCAGGTGAAGGAGAGTGCGGTGACGGCGGCCGTGTAGCAGCTCGGCAGGAGACGGGCCGTCACGTGGCATGCACCGATACGTAGACAGGAAAATTTGAAGAGCTTGCTGCCTGGAGTGCTGACCTTTCATCTTCTCCATGTGAGACTTGAATGTTCGAACGAAACGTTCTGCTTCACCATTGGACTGAGGGTGAAAAGGTGCGGTGGTGATATGCTGAATGCCATTCACACGACCAAACTGTTGAAATTCCGCACTAACAAACTGAGGTCCATTGTCACTGACGATAGTTTCAGGCAAGCCTTCGATGCAAAACACTGATGTTAAGGCACTGATTGTACTAGAAGCTGTCGTTGAGTTCATGGCAATCACAAAAGGAAACTTGCTGAAAGCGTCTACAACAATTAACCAGCGCGTATTCCAGAAAGGTCCGGCAAAGTCAATATGTAAACGTTGCCATGGTCCCTTGGGGCGTGGCCAGTCTGAGAAACGTTGCGGTGGAGCCGCCTGATGCTCCGCACAAACAGTACACTGTGACGTCATGTCCTCTATCTGAGCGTCCATACCAACCCAGGTACAATGACGTCTGGCCAGTTGCTTTGTCCTAACAATGCCCCAATGTCCTTGATGCAGGAGGCGTAACACTTCACGTTGCAGGGAACGAGGAACAATCACTCTTGCTTGGTCGTTGTCGGTATGCAACAACAGTACACCCTGACTTAAAGATAATGCATGACGTTGTGCAAAATAACGTCGAACCAGAGGCCGATCAATGTCTTTGGCTCTGGCAGGCCAACCAAAGCGAACAAAACGTGCTACCACACTTAAGTCTGCATCCGCAGCCGTTTCCTGTGCAACCCGACGAGAGTTCAAAGGAAAGTCTGCGACAGCGGAAGCATCTCTGGAGTCTATCTGACAACATGCCATTTCTGAAGAATCAAATGATACATCCTGGCCAACCGGAAGTCGGGAAAGTGTGTCCGCGTTAGCATGTTGAGTGGAAGGTCGGTACAAAATCTCATACTGATAATTAGACAATATCAAGGACCATCTCTGAAGCTTTTGTGCCGTACGTGGCGGAATTGGCTTTGTGTGTGAGAACAACGACGTGAGAGGCTTGTGGTCTGTCAACAAATAGAATTTTCTGCCATACAGATAATGATGAAACTTTGTGACGCCGTAAATGATTGCTAAGGCCTCCTTTTCTATCTGACTGTAATTCTGTTGTGTCGGCGTCAGTAGCTTGGATGCAAAGGCAATAGGACGATCATGAGATCCAATACGATGCGACAGAACAACACCCAGACCGTACGACGAGGCGTCAACTGCTAACACTACAGGCTTCTGTGGGTCAAAGGGAATCAAACATGCATCACTGAGTAGTGCAGACGTTAATTTGTCAAAGGCAACTTGGCAATCTTTAGACCATACAAAAGGAACATTCTTCCTACGTAAGTGATGCAGTGGAGCTGCAATCTGAGAGGCATTGGGAATAAACCTGAAATAGTAGTTAAGCTTTCCCATCACTGCTTGCAATTCATGCACATTCTTAGGAGGAGGCAAGTCTTTGATTGCTCGAAGATGTGACTGTAAGGGATGGATTCCTTGGGCATTAATCACATGGCCTAGGTACTCTATTTCAGTTTGAAAAAACGAACACTTTGCTTTATTGCAACGTAGACCTGCTGCAGTCAAAACTTTGAAAAGGCACTCCAGGTTTGCTAAATGTTCTTCAACTGTACGTCCGGATACCACAATATCATCTAAATAGTTCGAGCAACAAGGTACCGAAACTGTCAGCTGTTCCAAAAAACGCTGAAAAATAGCGGGAGCGGAAGAACTGCCAAAGGGTAGGCGTTGAAATTGAAAAAGGCCCATGTGAGTATTAATGACGAAAAACTTTTTGGACTCGTCATCAAGTGGAATCTGTAAGTATGCCTCTGCTAAATCAATCTTAGAAAAGAAGCGAGACTGTCCTAATTTGTCCATCAGTTCCTCAGGTCTGGGCAGGGGATAAGTGTCAACAATTGTTTGACTGTTGACAGTTGATTTGAAGTCTGCACAGAGACGAAGTTTTCCCGACGGCTTGGGTATAATTACTATAGGCGAGGCCCACTGACTCGCAGAAACAGGAGATATCACCCCACTATCTTGCCAACGTTTAAGTTCTTCGGCAACTGTATCACGCAAGGCGATAGGCACTGGTCTAGCTTTACGAAATTTTGGAACTGCAGATTCTTTTAAAGTTACATGTGCCACGAAGTCTTTTGCACAACCTAGTTCCGGCGAAAACAAGTCACTATATTTGTCACACAATGCATTGATTTTATCCTGAGGCACTATTGACGAAATTTGAAGCACATCTCTTTGAATTGATAGACCAAACAAGTCAAAAGCATCTAGTCCAAAAATGTTCTGTGTCGATTTGGCCTGGAGAACTACAAAAGCAACTGTTTTTTTAACACCTTGAAAAGAGGCAGGCAGGCTACACGTTCCTAGCACGGGAATATTTTGACCTGTATACGCTGTTAACACTTGCTGTGACGGCGACAATTTTGGCGAACCCAGAAGTTCATACGTATCTTTATTTTTTAATGTGACAGCGGAACCAGTATCAAGCTGAAATTGCACAGTCTTATTTTCTATAGAGAGAGTAACAAACAGCTTGTGCTTCTGGCGCACGACCGGTGCGCGAATGTGGGCAACGTCTAATACATATTGTTTTCTGCGCTTGCGCGAGTTGCGTGCGGTAGGAAGCGGCGCATACTCGGCACACAGCGGATTAACCACACTGTCACTAGATGACACTACCGCCGGATCGGCGTCCGCGCAATGCGAGGCTACTGCACTAAAATTACTTTGAGTAGCTACACCAATTCTACTGTCACTAGCTACACAGTACTGGGCACTATTACAAGGAGCAGTTGCAGAAGGCACTATTTTCACTACAGGAATGCACTGTTCATAGTCATTTTGCTTGTCCCGAACCCTTTTCCGTTGCACTGTTTTACGCGCTCGTCGGCGCTTGCTACGTGGTGCACTATATAGTTTTGCCATAGGCGCAGAACTACTTTCTCGCAATTGAGATCCAAGGAAAGCACTGTTCAATTCTACAGCCCGTATAACATTTACAGAATGAACTGTTCTCGCACTCCGCGAAGCACTGTTTCTAACTGTACCGTTCTTTGAGTTTTTAATTTGCATACACACAGACTGTACATGTCCCGATTTGCCACATTGATAACAGGTTGCGTTGCGACTAGGGCAATGAGCACGCTTGTGGCGAGACACACACTGGGGGCAAGATTTACGTACATTTTTCTGAAATGAGCGTTGGCGCCCGTTATTCAAATTACTGTGTCTAACACTACGGGGCGACCTTTGTGTCGCACTTTTACACTGGCTACTGTTCACAGTCTGTTCAGCACAGCCGGTAGAAAAATAAGAATCACTAGTGCTATACTGAGAACTACGGCTAGGAAAGCGTCCGTTGCGGCGCACTGAATTTACACTATGGCTTTGCATTTCTACATCAGCTAAGTCAAAAGTATCATGCGCTTCTATAAGCTGCAGTACACTGTCTAATGAGGGGTCAGACTGTTTCAGAATTGCTGCTCTAATTCTGGGGTCCTGAATATTCTGCGTAATCGCATCCCTCAACATCACGTCACTATACGAAAGTCCACAAGAGCAAGTAAATTTACATTGGCGGGTTAAGCCCTTCAATTCCGTGATCCATTCTTGGTGTGACTGCTGCGGTAATTTTTTAAGTCTGAAAAATCGGTATCGTGCAGCGGCTACAAGAACTTTTCTTTCATAATGAGCATTTAGTGCATCTACTATTTGTTCAAAGTCTACATCACGAGGAGATGCTTGCGGAAAAAGTTTTTGCAATAATACGAAGGTCTGGGGGCCCACAATCGATAAGAAAAGGTTCTTCACTCTCTGACCTGTAATTTGATGAGCCGCGACGAGTTCTTGAAACTGTGCGAAATAGTCGCTCCATTCTTCCTCACGTTCGTTGTACTGGCGGAACGTCGGAAGCGGTGCGGCGGCAGGTGTGGGCTGCTGATGCGACGGCTGAGTTGTCAACTGCGCCACTGCGTTGAGAAGTTGTGAGATTTGCGCCGTCTGTAACTGAATAATTTCCATTAAGTTTGGGTTCGGGGTAGTGGCCATGATGACCGATTAGGCGCCGCGCATACAAGTAAATTGTAACAAAACACAAATGCAATATGAAAGAGGACGCTCTGCAACAAAAAAAGTCCACAAAATACGTAACAGAATATGTTCCCCCAAAAATCTTATAATAAGGGTGGGTGGGCGGGAGCAATTTTTGCGTGCTCCGACTGCTGCTGTCTGGCTGCTGCAAGCGGGCTGGTCCAAGGTTCTATCACTCCTCGTCGCCACTTTTGTGTCCCGACTTCGTCGCCGCTTTTGTGTCCCAGCCTCGTCGTAGGTGTCGGTGGCCGAGTGGAATGAGACCGACACGCTGGTGCAGGTACGGAGGGGAGCAGCCAGAAACTATAAACACTCGAGTAAATTAGAAAGATATATATTGCACAGAATGTAACAATACTTAACTTTTACATAGTACTGCAGAATGTTGATACATAGTTGTTAGAGGCCTGCCTAGTGCCTGTACAATAGCAAAGTCTTCAATCGTGCCTATCTGATTACGAAGGTCGTAACTGTTTGCTAGCTCAGTCCGAAGTGCCAAGTGTCCTTCAGTGGTGGCCACGAGCGGCGTTGTCGCAGAGGGCGCTCGTGGCGGTCGTCGTGAGAACGCCGCGCCGTGCGTGCATGGCGGCGCGCGGCGAAAGTAAGTGGCGCGCACTTTGTACTTGTGCGACACCACAAATTTGGTACACATATCCCTTTTATTCAGGCAACAATTGCTTTGGAGTTAACAACAAAATATCTCACACATAGTTCCTGAAATATAATCATTGAACCGCATGGAAATTAAACTGAAGTGGATGGAGAGCAGGGTAGGAAGGAAAGGACAGGAAGGAAGGAGGAGTTTGATTAACATACGAGAGGAATTAATTAACATCCGTTCAAACAACGGGACCTAAATCTAGTTTTATAATTAAATTGTTCGAGGCGGCAGCGGCCTTTGGGTTTTAAAATTTCATCACATATGAAACATACCGAGATAAAAAGCTACAATCCCTAACTACAGAAAAGGGCTGTTAAAATCATACCTACCAAAGCGTCATCATTTACGTCACTCAAATACACATGGCAGCACTTACGTGATTGCAGAAAAGGATATTTCAGTTACTGATACATTGTTAATAATGGTAAAAGGTTTAGCAAACCATACAGAAAATTAGTTTGGTATCCAGCAGTAGATTATTTGAATTAAAGTAAGTAGTAAGAGTAAAATATAGGAAACGATAAGTTCTATCCAACTTTTACAAAAACCTGACAATAGTTATAAGACTAGAAGAGTATGAAACGGACGAAATGGTGGGAAGGGAGTCAGATAGATAACCTTTTCCCAATGTTATCCAAACTACACATTGAGCAAGCTGTGAAAGAATGCCACGAGATTTTTTGAGAAGAAATAAATTTTTTGAGTTTCATCGCTGACATTGCGATTCTTTCAGAGACAGCAAACGACCTGGAACAGCAGTTGGATGGAATTAACAGTGTCTTGGAAGAAGGTTGTAATATGAACATTAACAAAAGCAAAATAAGGGTAATGGAATGTGATGTAACAAAATCAGGGGATGCTGGAAGAATTAGATTAGGTAACGAGACAACGAAAGTAGTCGACGAATTTTCTTATTTGGGTAGAAAAATGACTTATGATGGCCAAAATATAGAAGACATAAAATACAGAATATCTATGGGAGGAATGTGTTGACATCCAAAGGTAATTTAAATGTTAAGAAGGCCTTTCTGCGATCATTCTTCTGCACTTTAGCAATGTACGGGATTGAAACGTGAACGATTACGATTCAGACACAATTATAGAAGTATTTGAAATATGGTAATACAAACGAATACTGAAATTTAGGTGGATAGATCGCTCAACTTAAGAGGAGGTGCTGAACAGAACTGGAGACCAAAGAAATTTCTGCCTTTTCTTGACTAAGAAAAGGTGATGATTGGTAGGACACAAGTAATACTCAATTTAGCATTGCATGGAAGTGCGTGGCGTAAATATTATAGAGGAAGAACGATACTTAAATCCAGTAAGCAGTTTCAAAAGGAGATGGGTTTCTGTACTTATCCAGAGATGAAGAGGTTTGCACAGGACAGGTTAGCGTAGAAAGCTGCTTCAAACCAGTCTCAAGACTGAAGACCATAAAACAAGAAAAGCAACAAAAGAAACGTCATCTTATTTAAACTTCAAGAATAACAGTGCATGACCAATGCAGTAACTTACATTAAGTAAACAAGGGCAGGTTTTACTAAGATCCAAATGCTTCAGCAGTTCATCACAACCAAGTAGTTAAAATACATTTCTCGCACTAGTCTGTTACTAGAACGTTACAAAAGAAACATAACTTGAAAATAAAAACTTCAGCTTAAAATAATTACCTGTACAAGCAAACTCCTAACAAGTGTAAATGTAATATGTTTAACTATACCAGCAGATGACACCTGATGAATTCAACATAAACAGGTAGTGCGACTGTCACAAAATCCGCTGATACAAAAAGGTCCCTTTTCCATCGTAATTTATCAGACACAAATAACAGTACAAAAAAAGAAACGCCTATAGATAAAGCGTTACGTGATAAAACACCGTCGTTCACATACTTTATTCAACATGTTAACGTCACTACAGATATTCGGATTTAGGTTATGATATGTTCGACATGCGTGCCATAAATGCGACAAAAACAGAGAAATCATTTCAACGCTCTGCTGCGCATAAAAGCCCTACCTCACACACGACTAATTAATTATCATACATTTCAAAAGAGTTGTCAGCCTACAACGTGAAAGATACCCATTTTAGTTTTACGCGATTTAGTTTTTATTCAAAGTAAATATTCAATTTTATTCAACGCACTTATAACTTATACCTTTCATGTCACAATTTCTATCCAGCTCACTTAAAACAGATACCTTACATCGTTACTAGTAATGTTGTGGCTATCTTAGGTGTACAAATTATTTTGTGCGCCTGTTGCAACTCGGCTTAGGACTGCCTCTCGGAAACACTATCGGTTTTCCAGTCGTTTTACTGCTGAGGTCATTGCGATGCCTTTAAAAACACAATAGTTTCAGTTTGATACCATTCACGCCTGTCCGTAATGAATGCGTCCTTTACTAGCCAGACTACCGTAACGTTCTTCCGAATACTGTAGTGTGCTTCACCCAAATAAATTTAGTTCCAACCGCGTTCCGCTACATTATATGAAACACTAGATCGTTGCTGTTTATTTGGCTGCGGTAGGACTGTGGTATTTGCTATGATCGTTGCGGATCAAATAGTATCTACATCTGTGGCGACGTGTTGGTTTTAGAGCCACATTGCTGTACCGCTGGCATAATTATCAGTATTGCCATCATTGCAGATGCCGCACATGCGCTTTCTGCTTCCCCAACTTGTATGCAACCATTTGAAATTCCGCATTGTTTAGATTAAAATTGCATAACTGAACCGCTGAATAATTCTCTTATACATACATTCGAGAGTATTAGCGAGAAGTCTGATGAATGTTTTGGGTGGCCACAATACTATTTCTATGGATAGAAAATTTTGTAAAATTATTTGCCAAACCTTTTCAGTTACTGCAAATTTCTATGCAATTTGGGTATGCGGATGACTGGGCTCTTGCCAACAAAGATCTATGCTTCGAGCAGACATAAGAAACGTTAACAAAAAATCACTATGTTTTAGGGAAATACTTTCGAAAATAGAGACTCCAACCGAGTAAAAGTAAAACGGAAGCTTCTTGTTTTCACCTGAACAACCGAATTTAAAGGACGTCAAAGTATACTTCGATAACACTCTTCTCCGCCATAATAGACACCCCCAGATATCTAGGTGTTACACTCGTTAGAACAAAGTCATTCCAAGAACATCTGAAAAAGAGTCCTGCGAAGATCCAGTCACGTAACAACACAATTAAAAATATGTGTGGTTCTTCTTGGAATGCAAGTGCAACTACTCTACACTGTTCAGCTCTTAGTTTTAGAACACCCTACTGCGGAGTATTGTGCCTCCGTGTGGATGTACAGTCCTCATGTGAAGAGAATAAATGTAAAGTTAAATGACAAAATGTGAATGATCACGGACACGACCAGATCAGCTCCAGTACAACGGTTGCCCGTACTAAGCCACATTAGTCCACCCGACCTTCTTAGATGCATTGACAAATGAATTCAATAAGATCCATAAAAATCAAAGATTACCCATTCATTAGAATATTCTTCACATAAATATAGAAAAAGTCAAGACATCGATCTATCCGTATGGCGGAGAAACTTTATGACAACAATTTCAACCTGACTGGGAGATGGTTATCAACCTGCGGGTTTCACCGTCATAGAAGTAAGTACTTGAACTGTAAAATAACCTGGGGTTCAGCAATACTAAAACGTATCCCTAAGCGAAATTTATTTAATGTTAAAAATTTCACAGTCCCTTGTGTAACATTCACTATGAATTGATCATAGATTGTCTATACACTGGTATTTTCATTAATGAGCATAATTCGCTTCTGAGTCTTGTGTGAATGCAAACCACTCGTTAATAAAAAAAAATTTCTGACGAAAATTATGTAAAATCAGGATAATGTGAAACATCTACGTCCAACAATTTAAAAGAAACATGATTGCAGAACAAAAGATGAAATTTGTTCCTTTGAGATATCATAGTTCTGTCACCGTTCGTGAAGAAGGGGGAGGGGGGATGTCACCAGAATTTTTTTATTTGAATGGGGATCGCTAGAATATTTTTACTTGGAAGCGGGTCGGATATTCGAAAGAGTTGAAAAACACTGGTCTAAAGAATGGAGACAATTTTCTCCATCACAATCCTTAGATATATCATGCATAATATGGAAGGTATGTACCTGGCTTTGAACAACCTCGGAAAGTATGGTGCACGTTAAACCTCATACTAACTAACCATGGTGTGTGAGTGCAGATCTGCTGAGTAAATGGCGAAAAAAGTCATCATCCTGCTACGACTTTGGTGCTGAGAGGCAAACTGTGGAGCACATCAAACAAGAATGTCCACTGAGACGTTTCAATGGATCAGGTAGTGCATTTTTCCTGGAGACGCCACAGGCGATCACCTATATAAATAATGTAGATATAAATCATTAAATCATGTACTGATCATGTATATGCCACACAATAAATAAATAAATGTACAAAAAACCGTGTGTCATATAACCTAGTAAGGATCCTTCTTTCAAACCAGTTATCTGTTTGCACATATTACGTATTTTCTACTTTCAAGAAACACTGCCTTATACAAGTGAAGCGACGTGAGGTTTCTGAAAAGAATTATAAGCCTTGACCACTGACATTTCAGGCCGCAGCTACTCACAAAATGCCGGATGAGCTCCATATTTACTGTTCAGCATCCTAAATATGTAATCCTGGTTCACCGAACAAACATTCTAAACTTACACTGATAGCCTAGATCTTAATGAAACTTACGTAACGGTCGTTGTGTCCACATTTGGCATGGATGACTGCAGCGATGCGTCTGGGTTTGAAAGCAACGAGGTTTTTGAAAGGGAGTTGTATTACATTCGCAAAAGCCTAATTTTGGTAAATACCAGGGAGGGCGAGGGGCATGAGCTCTAACTCCATGTTCAATCATATCCCAGATTCATTCGATCGGGTTCAGATCTGGCAAGTTGGATGGACAACACATCAATTGCAACTCAGCAATATGTTCTAACCAATCTATCACACTTCTTTACTTGTCAGGTGGCGCATTGTGTTATTGAAAATTTCCGCTGCCGTTGGGAAACATGATCGCCATGAAGGGATGTACGTGGTCTGCATCCATACTTCTTGGCTGGACCTGTGGAGGCCCACGTCGATGTGTTCCATGATATATTTGAGCCGCGGCAAGCTGAATGACGATGACGATGGTTACTTGCCTATTTTGTTCGTACTTGTCGCTATAGTGGTGTAAATTATGGCATATGCAGGAGTCGTCAGTTGCGGTAGCTCATCGCTAGGTGTGTTCAGTAAACTGTGGGTTCAGTCGCAGGGTGGATGTCAGTTCCGCGACATTTCGCCATCTGTCCAGTGACAGCGGCTACCAGCTGTACAACTCATGGAATCATATCATTTCTAAAATTTGCTCAAATTGGGGAATACAGAGAGCGCTGGTATCAGCAGTGAGTGGCAGTGCACAAAACAACTGAGTTACGCCGTTCTACGATCGATGACGCTGTTCTCTGGGCAGTATGGAATATCTGAATTTGACTCATTCGCGCAACATCTGTTAGCGTACTATATATTTCGGAACCACTGACGCCCTCATCAATGTTAGATGCTGACCTAAGGATGGCTGGTAGGTGCCCAGTTTAAATATCGTGCTTTGTATACATTGATGAGCGGCTGCAAGCCCGATATACATTTGAATATTTCACTGTTGTTTTCAATCGAATAATGGCAGGTACATGCCTATAATACCGGGTGATCAAAAAGACAGTATAAATTTGAAAACCTAATAAATCACATGCTTGGAATGACTTGCGGTTTTATTAGAACCAAAGAAAAGTTCAAAAAAATGTCCGACAGATGGCACTTCATTTGATAAGAAAAGCAGTAATTAGCAATAACAAATTAAGACAAAGTAAAGATTATCTTTACAGGAAATGCTCAATATGTTCACCATCATTCCGCAACAATAGCTGTAGACGAGGAATAATGTTGTGTAAATGCGATATAAAGTCAGTGAGGAGGCAGGCGACCATGATGAAATGATCAGGTAGTACTGCTGTGAAGCTGGTTAGATCGCAAATTCTTTATTATGGTCACACTTCATGTACAGCGTGCCCTCAACATGACGCGTTTCGGCTTTACCATCATCAGATTAGCATCTCTTCCGTGCCATGTGCGCACGTGAACAGATGGAAGATGTCTGCTTTTGTATGTATAACAAACATCTTGCCGGCCGCGGTGGCCGAGGGGACTGAGGCGCTCCAGTCACGGTCTGCACGGCCACTACGGTCGGGGGTTCGAATCTCCCCTCGGGCAGGGATATTTGTGCCGTCCTTAGTCTTAGCTAGTTCATAAGTAGTTTGTAAGTTTAGGGACTGATGACCCCGTAGTTAAGTCCCATAGACTATACAAACATTTGAACAAACATCTTACATCTGTTCACGTGTGCACATGGCACGGAAGAGATACTAATCTGATGATGGTAAAGCCGGAACGCGTCATTTTTGAGGGCACGCAATACATGAAGTGTAACCTATAATAAAGAATTTGCGAACTAATCAGCTTCACAGCAGTACTACCTGATCAATAATGTTGTGAAGAGCACTGTAACGCATGTCCGAAGTTATGGTGAGGCAGTATCAGTTCCGATCTGAGGATTCACTTGAATGCCAGTCTTGTTTAAACAACTGTATTACAGCACCGGTGCATACACTGTTACCGAAATATTTAACAGCAGATTAGTCGAGGGTAAAACCTATGACCTAGAAGGATTTTAGTAGTGAGAGCTTGTCATCTGCTGCGATTCTCATTAATGTTTTTACTCCGTCATTTTTTAACTTTTTTTAAAATAAAAACCCATGTCATTCCAAGCATGTGTGTCAATTTTTACCTCTCTATCTACATTATTCCGTTGTTTATTAACTTTTCAATTTTATACTGACTTTTTGTTCACCTGGTATAATTTTATCATAATTTTAAACAAAAAAAGAAAAAAGAAAAGAAAAGCTACCTGAAGGTAGTGCCGAAACGAGATCGGCTGCGTGGAAACGAGTCGGTTACAGGTGCGGCCATTTCCCACTGCTAGTGCAGTGAGAACTGACCAGTGTACGAGATATGCATGTAGCTTCAGATCCCTTTATCGGCATCTTCTGTGTATTGCGCTTTACAAGTTTTACGGGTTGACACCCTTGAGGTTATAATCTCCTCTATCTATCTATATATAAAAGGAAGTGTCCCGATTGACTGACTGACTGACTGACTCATCATCGCCCAGCCCAAACCACTGAAGATAGAAACTTGAAATTTGTAGAGGGTGTTGATCTTACTCTGTACGCGTCATTTAAGAAGCGATTTTTCAATATTCCGTCCGTAAGGGGATGAAATAGGGGATGAATTGTTTTTTGAAAATACGTAGCTATTTAGGCAATTTTGAAGATAGAACTACAAAATTTCGGATTTTAATTGAGGGTTCGAATTTAAAAGACACGCGTTTCGGCATTTTTCGAAATTCGACAAATAAGGGGGTAAAATAGGTGACATATTTTTCAAAAATATGTTGCTGTTAATTCATGTTTCAAGCTATAACTACGAAACTTAGGATATGGACTCTTGATCAGGATTAAAAAGACACGAGTTTCGGTATTTTTGAAAATTCAACAACGTAGGGGGTAAAAGAGGGAATCAAAAATTCTTTTCGAAAACACTTTGTTGTCAAGACAAATTTGAAGCTGTAGCTGCAAAAATTGGTATTTGTATTGTTCGTTATGATTTAAAAAATAAGTGTTTCGGTATTTATGGAAATTCAACCATTGTTAAATTGTAGAGGGGATGTTTTTCGAAAATGTGTTGCTATTTAGGAAATTTTGAAGTTAGAACTACAAATTTTCGGATTTAGATTCGGGGCTCGAATTTAAAAGACACGTTTTTCGGTATTTTTGGAAATTAGACTTATAAGGGGGTGAAATACGGAATGAAAAAATTGATTTTCAAAGATATGTTGCTGTTAACGCAAATTTCGAGCTATAACTACGAAACTTAGGATATGGACTCTTGATCATGATTAAAAAGACACGTGTTTCTGTATCTTTGGAAATTCAACGATAAAGGGGGTTAAATTGGAGACGGGGTATTTTTCGAAAATATGTTGCTATTTAGCAAATTTTAAGTTCGAATTACAAATTTTCGGATTTGGATTCGGGGTTCAAATTAAAAAGACACGTGTTTCGGTATTTTTGGAAATTCGACCAATAAGGGGGTGAAATACGAGATGCAAAAATTGATTTTCAAAAATATGGTGCTGTTAACTCAAATTTCAAGCTAAAACTACGAAACTTAAGATATGGATTCTTCATCCGGATTAAAAAGAAACAACTGGTGCAGACCAACCAGCCTACGCATGCGAAGCAGCGGGGGTTCAGCTAATGTAACATAAGATGGGAATGAGATAATAAAGTGCTAGATACCCTAATTTAAACTTTTTATATGCTTAATTTTTCAAGTACCAACGTACGTAAAGATTTTAACTAGTTTAGTGAAAAACTACTAGTCTTTTGGGAAAATCTTACCTGCTGAGAACGAGACCATAAAATTACATCTCTAGTGGAGATACGTCATAGATATTTTTATTATTCCGGATTAGTGCATACAACTGCTTAATTGTTTCAAGCGCATAGATCAAATATTATTTTTTTAAATATATATATTAGAGCTCACAGGTCAGCATTGCAAAGAGGGGGCAGTAGGAATCTTTCAACGTACACTAATAGCCTCTGAAACATCCTCCCGAAACGAACATCCGAGACCGTAAGGCAGTCATGTTACGCGAAGCATAGCATGATCTCTCATAGGCAACAAAAATTCTGTTGGAACTGCTGAACGGAAAACCGCTACATCATTTATTCTTAAATATAGGACACAGGACGCATTACTCCCACCTAATTTACTCGCTTTAACTGAAATGCCGTTCGTTTGCATAGCCAAGCACGGTAGTTAATGCATATTACCCCAACTTTACGCTTTCTGCATTCCACATATTGGTGTTGTATATTTTAATGACCCATATTTTAGTTTGGCTAGTACACGAGTATTAACGACGGAAATGTCTGTGACCGCAGTGAGCATGAATTAGCAAAATATAGCGCAATTCCTTTAACAGCTTTTCATTTCATGCGTTGAACAGAAATTTATTGCAAACGCACCTCACAGTTCTATGATAACTTGACGATGGTGATAATAGAAGTGGGTAATATCGGTACTATGTGAAATAATTTGTCTCCCAGTATTGTGAAATGTCATGAATTAGGAAACGATAGAAACGGTAGGACCGGATTTGAATTTTTGGAAAGTTTTGTTGCAGAAAGGCAAAAACATACAGTAAAGTACGGAAAGCACCTTCTGCCATTTTATCATTATTTAGGTGACTAGGGGTTTCCTGTTTGAAATCAAATCCAAAAATCTATCGAAAGTAAGTGATGATATGCGGGTAGCTTTGCGCAACAGCATTATCTATGGGATTACTGAACTAGGATTACAAGGTGAAAGCTCTAAAATCACTTTGATGCAAAAAGAACTCTATTTTGTATTAATTTTTTTCTATTATAATGCAACTGATTACCCATACGATTTTTCACTTTAATGAATATGTTACAATTTTGATTTAAACTAATTTATTTTCAGTTTAGCACTTCACTTTTCTTAAGTCTATGCATCGCAGGAATGGCCGAGTGGTGCTAGGCGCAATGTCAGGTACAGTGAGGCCGCTCCCGCCGGAGGTTCAACTCCTCCTCAGTGATGGGCGTGTGTTGTCCTTAGGTGAGTTTAAGTTACTTTAATTAGTTTGTAAGCGTGGGGTCTGATGAACACAGTAGTTTGGTCCCATAGGTTTACAAACATTCGAACATTTATACCGTGTGGTCCGTGCTCACAATAAATAAATCAACGTAGTTCCTGCACTACTAATGTTTGAGAGTTACTTGCATTCTGCATATTTATAGGAGTGGATGAATTAATGTATTTATATACGGAGATATTGAATATAATATTTTCGCAAATTATTCTTTATTTGCAATAGTTCTTTCTAGAATTGTGCAGCTGTGTGCAGGGTTGCATCCAGATTCCCAAATTGCAAAGCCGAAAGTTTTATGGCACGTCCTAGTAGCAGAAATGTGTGCTGCAAGTGGTTTCTTTTCTCTCTCTCTCTCTTTTCTCTCCTGAGAACATCCGGATCTGTAATGCTACGGCAGAAGCAGGAGCTGACTGAGGAAAGCCAACCACCAAATTTCTAGCGCGACACTTCTCGTTATGATGTAGCGAACGCAATGTTATGGGCTCCCATTTAGCGCTACGCCGACAGCAATGTAATATTACTTGCGTCGCGCTCCGTAAGTGTTAATGTTACAACAACTGTGTAAATATGCCCTTCATTAAATTTTAAATGTTACTCTCTATCGTTTTCAAACATATTTATTTTATGACTAAACAATTTTTAAGTCAGGGTAACCCGGAAGTACTTCAACTAATTTTGAATTGCTTGTACAGAGCTCCACTTCACATCCATCACTTAACAAACATGACTATAGTAATAGTTGCCCATCAACAAAGAACACTGAATTATGTGAGGGACGTAATATAATCATAGTTACTGTAATCATACATATGATTTACTTTCTTTTTTCCTGGTTTCAAAGTATATATTTATGTTCAATGAAAACAAAACCATGTGTCTCTGTTGCAGTTAATAAAATCTTATTTTTCAATGACGTGTTTCACGTGGCGCGTCTTCAAATTGGACCTGTACATGATATACAATTATTTTACAAAGGTATCTTTCTTATGGTCGCCTACCTAGCTAGAACCGTTAATGAATTAAGTAAATTCGAAAGTTGTAATTCACTGATAGGAGTTGATTGTCAAGAGAAACCCGAAAACTGAAAAAGAAGTATAGTTACACGAAAGAATGATGAAACTGAAACTTGAAATTGAAAGAAAAATTGACTGAGAGTGATAAAATCATTGTTTTCAAATACTGTTGCTGTACGAGGCGCGACGCAGGAGAGGGCGTGCGTTCAAAGGCGCGCTGCTGCAAAGTGCGCATCTGTGCCCCGTCGGAGATTCGAGTCCTCCCTCTGGCATGTGTGTGTGAGTGTGTGTGTGTGTGTGTGTGTGTGTGTGTGTGTGTGTGTGTGTGTGTGTGTTGGCCTTAGTATAAGTAAGTGTAAGTAGTTTGCAAGTCTAGGAACTGATGACCACTGCAGTTTGATCCCGTAACTTTACAGACATTTGAACATTTTACTGTACCAGGTTATTGAGTGGAGTAAAAGTGCAAATATTTATTGTTGAATTTTCGTATACTATGACTAACGTTGTCATTGAAATATCTTTATTATATTTCTACAGTAATATGAATGATATAATCCAAAAGTCAACAAAGTTGCAGACGACCAGTTGCATAAAAATGGTCTACATACACAAACCTTGACCTAGGTTTCGGCAAAAGTAATTTTGCCTTCTTCAGAAGTATTACATTTAGCTCACATTAAAATAGTTGTAAAATGAAATGTGGCAGACTCCATGTCATGGAATAAAAAGTAAAATTTAAAACATGTCTACAACATAAAATTGTGGAGCACGGCCATATGGAGTCAGCCACATTTTATTTGACAACAATTTTAATCTGAGCTAAATGTAATACTTCGGAAGAAGGCAAAATTACTTTTGTCGAAACCTAGGTCAAGTTTTATGCATGTAAACCATTTTTATGCAACTGGTCGGCTGAAACTTTGTTGACTTTTGGATCGTGTTCCACCATTGCTGAACTGCAGCCATGTTTAAAATTTTAAAATTATGAATGATATAATTACTGAACCGAGTTGTCAATATCATAGTTTTTAATTCTTAATATTAGTAAAATAAGTAGCCATTATTTGTTAGTAGACCACTGCATCAATTATACAAAAACATGATCTTGTGATTTTGATACAATTTAGTTCGTAATAAGATACATGACATGAGTCTTGTGTGTATTTTGCAGTTGAAAACACAAATCTGCGGTAAATGACGATACATATAAAATATTTATCTCGTATACGGTAGGCTACGTCTAAATAACCTCTAGTGCAGTGTTTTCAACCTGTGTTTCGCGACCCTCAAGGCGATCGCAAAGTCTTGCTGGGAGGTCGCCTTCACAGGACGAGTACTTGCACCAAAAGACAACTAGGATATCAGTAATGTAAAAACGTATGTCTCATTGAAATATATTTAATGTTAAAATTACCGAGTTCTTTTTGTAACATTCATTTTGAACTGAATAGATCATAGATTGTTTTATAATATAGTCTATTGATCAATAAGGACAAAGTCTGAAAACTGTTCACAGGAACCAATAGATAGGTACACGTACTTTATACTATAAGTAATTTTCGAAAATTCGCAAAAAAACATCTACTTGTTTACAAAATGTATTCTCAGAGGGAACTCCCTTAATGGGCATAATTCGCTTCTGAGTCTTGCCTGAAATGCGAAACAGTCGTTAAGCAAAATATATTTTCTGTCGAAAATCACATAACAATATAATAATGTACTCAATTTCGAAGAAAACGCACACACACACACACACACACACACACACACACACACGCACGCACACACACACACACACACACACACACACACACACACACACACACACACACAAAAGGGAAAAAAATCCGGCGAACAATTTAAAAGACAGCTTAAGCAAAGGAAAGAAGATTAAATTTGTTACTTTTTAGATAACATAGTTATCTTACTGCTATTGACGAGGAGGGAGTTGCCAGAATATTTTTACAGAAATCATCCCATTCCATTTTTACGTGGTGTGGTGCAGCAACCATGTTCAGCAGAACTCTTGAATAAAAGAACGTCTTGATTTGCCATTTGGTAACGAAAATTGTTGTTACTTTTTCAGACATATTTCTTGTTGTCAGATGGAAACACCATCGTATACAGTGTAGTCTGTTCTAAGCATTTAGTTGATCGTTTCTTCCATAGAAGGCAGCGCAGTAATGAATTGAGGCGAGCCGCGGTGGAGTAGCAGAGCGGTCTAAAGCGTCTCGCTGCGGAGCGCGCGGTTGCTCGCCGTGGAGGTTCGAGCCCTCCCTAGGGCATGGGTGTGTGTGTTTGTCCGTAGGTTAGTTTACCTAGGTTTAAGTAGTTTGTAAGCTACGGACTAATGACCATGCAGTTTGGTCCGATAGGTTTACAAACATTTGAACATTTGAATTGAGGCGAAGAGCAACAAAGAGCGCTCCAGCAGATTTACTCACTATTGAGCGTTTATGTAATGACAAACTGATACTACTTCTGTTAGGTAAAAAATAAATGAATAAATAGAAATTATGATGTTCGGCGTAGAAAACATGTTAGATTCCAATATTTTCCTGCAGAGTGACTTATGTCTAAATGCATGATGTTGACAATGACAACAGGTAAATAATGACTTTCACAATGTGATCGTTTTCTACCATACATATATTTTGCGCTAAAATAAATGTTGATGCGGTGTAGGGTTAATATCGTGTCTCCGTGGACGCTACATCTTCCAGTAGCAAAAATGTCTTATAGTTAAATGTACTGTAAGAGACTCCTGAGCAGTTGTTCTCGGATACCTCGGGCTACGGCCGGAGGATGGGCGTGGGAGTAGGGCTGTAAAGTATCGACTGGCCAGATGGGCTTTTGGAAGTCAATCAGCCGCACTGGTGACGGCAGCTCTCAGGGAAGAACATCGAGGCGCTTGGGCGAGCCAAAAGCGAATGGTGTTAGCGCCGGTTCCAACTAGTGGCTGCAGTACTTCGGTGGTTATCGAGCCGTTTCCGAGGCTCCCCATCAATATTTCAGTGATGGCTGTCATTGGTTACCGATACGGGTTGAGACGGTGTGGACGGAAACCCCCGGAAACGCCCTCATTATCTCCTGAAATCCTGCCAGTGACACTCTCTCGCGCGACAGCCGCTAGTGGGAAAGGGCCCTGACTGCAGATGAGACTGGCTGGTCTTTGGCGAACAGGCGGGGCCTGCGTCAAGTGCGGGCTGCACTGCTGATCCAATTATTCGGCCGCTCGACCTGTGGGTGGACGTCTCGACGCTGGTGTTCTCCCAGACCACGCACCCCATGCAAGCAGGGGCCTATTTCATCTAGCAGTTTAAGAAAAATTGACGAGGACGTGTACTGATATTTCAGGCTGGAATTATTTAACAGATACATAAGCAAATGATTTTCGTAATTTCATTTCGTATTGAGTTAACAGTTATATAAAAGTCAATGATTTAATATAATTGAGGTACTGTGTACCACCTCCCGCAGGATATTAAAAGATACTCTGTTCATTTAAATCACAGTTATCACCGAACAACTTGGGGGTAAAGTTGGATCACTCTTTAACTTTAACTGCATGGACAACAAACAGAAAATATGGACTAGGGACAATCTTACTCGAAAACTCACACACACCAAGTGGGGAGCACAGCCTAGCCTAGCGTCCTCCCAACATCTGCCCTCGCCCTGTGTTTATCTCCTGCAGAGTACGCTGCTCCAGTATGGCGGAATTTGTTTGTTTGTATAGCCTGCACGATCCATTACAGCCACGCAGATAAGATGCCTATCATCCTGACTGCTAGTGATCCGAGGGCGTTGGGATCTAGCATGGAGTTTCATATTGACCTCCTGAACACACCGATTCCATATCCTGCTAACTACGGGGTCATCAGTCCCTAAACTTACAAACTAGCTAATACTAAGGACGGCACAAATATCCATGCCCGAGGGGGATTCGAACCCGCGACCGTAGTGGCCGTGCAGACCGTAACTGAAGCGCCTCAGTCCCCTCGGCCACCGCGGCCGGCATGGCGGAACTCTGCAAAAGCAAGTTTACGTAGCGTTAAATGAGACAGGCCGAATAGTCACAGGATGCTTAAGACCTACTCCTGTCAGTAATAAATTTCTCACTCATCGAAAAGCACCACCAAGGTAGCAGCGGAGATTGAAAAGAAGAAACAAGAAGAAGATCCGAGGCACCCAACCTCTCCCATCATGGCTTAAATCGAGGAAAAGCTTCCTTCTCACAACTTCACCAATCCCAACACCTGCAGAAGCTCGTCGAAATGAGCTGTGGGGAGCCATGTCACCAGGAGGACCGAACAGCGAAAGAGAAGCTATCATAAGGAGGCCATGTCTCATACGCGACCTGGAAGACCCTCATTGGCTGAGAACCGGAGTGACAAAATGTAAAAGTAACATGAAGAAGTGGGGTGTCGATTAAAATTAAGTCTGTGAGTGTAGTGAGAGACAGGACTCTGAACACTCGCTTGTATGCAACAATCTTAGTTTACATTGTAACGTGCAAGTCTTGCTTGCTGCCAATGACAATACCATTCTGGTGGCAGAATATTGGACCAACATAGTGTGATGTTCCTATTAATTTATTTATACTAGATCGTAACTTAATATTCAAAATTGTATTGCGATGTAGTGAATTGTGAACTCGGACAAATAAAAGAAAAAATGTCTCAGAAAACAATTGAAAGAACCACGTTCTGATGTTATGTTTGGTAGCATAGAGACTCACTAGGTGGAAGGGGGGATAGGGGCAGTAAGCCAGGGGCAGTATGAAACGCGATTTCGCCGTTCTGCGCATGACGACACTATGGGACAACTGGGAGCAAAAGCAGTGTCGGATGCTCATATGGATCTCTTCACACTTTTCATTGTTTGGCATCAATTTCCAATTTTTTGCACCATGCAGATGTCTTATCTAAATCATTCTTCAATGGCTTTTGATTTTCTGGTGACTTTACTAGCCGATAAATGATAGCATCATCCGCGAACGATGTTTGAGAGCTGCTCACATGTCGCCTAAATCGTTTATGAAGATAAATAGTGTGTTGCGTGAGATGATGTTTGTACAAATAACTGCTAAATATTCGTTCAGCGATACAAGACGATTGATGCAAAGACTTTAAGACACTATTTTGCACCTTCACCGGAGACAGAAAATGGTGACTAAATTTCCTTTGTTCACTTATATAGTACTTTGAAGCACTTAGGTGCTCTTTTATTGTATTTGGATAGGATTGTGTTAAAAGATTCGTGTTATTTTAAAGTGAGCGGTTCTTATTATAGACACTATCGATATGTTTGTGATTTGATATGTTAGTGATACGTAATGCCTAAATCTACGATGGAATATGACCCACAGTCTTAACTGTAACATTTTACAGCAGAATAACACTTTCCGTTTCAGGTAGAAACAATATCTTTCACCAAAAACTTAAGATAATGCACTTTCCGTGCCGTAGCGAACTAAGCCTGTGCAGACCGCTTAGGACGCCGCAATCCCACAGTGACGACACAGCACCAGTCAAGGCAGGAAAGTGCGCTTACTGCCCACCCTTATATTCATTATCCTAGGAGACTCACTCTTGCCTTTGCAGTCGAACTGAATATCGCATTGTAAGTTCTCTGATTTTCATAATGAAGAATTTAAATTTCACTTTTCGAGTTTTTATTTCATATATTGGGTCCTCCCTTATCATTATTTTCACATTTTCATCGTGCAGTGTAACACCACATCGCGACCACAGCATTAGAATCATGGTATTCCAACATTTTTCATCGTTACGTAATTTTAATAATTCGTTAAGAGGCAGAATTTTCTCATTTTCAAAACTTTTAGTAAAATCAAATTATATCAGCGTTATTCAGAGTATTAGTATCCAGGGAATACTTAGGTCAAAACATCTCGTATTTGTCAGATTGCTAGAATAAATAGTACCCGCAGTTGAGTTGCTCTCTATCTGCTCAGCTTTCTCTATGTGCTTAGCTCTCTACTTGTTTAGATCTCTATGTCACTAGATTCACTACGTCCTTAGCTCTCAGTGGGACTAGCTCTCAGTACTTAGCTTAAAGTATTATATGCGGCTTAATTCCAAGATAGGGGAAAACCCGAGAAAACATTAATTTTTTATTATTTTATATCGTGATCATACGCGAAAGCGAACATTATCTTCGAAATTTCATCGGGATAGTCTAGGACGGAAGAATTAGAAACTTCTGCCTCCCGTAATAAACTAATGAACATTCGTGAGATTGAAATTTCAACTTATTTGGCAAATTTAATGCAATAACTTTTCAAAGACGTCTCTTGAAGAATTAAAGTTCGTAATCAATGTATAAGATCCAGAGATATTAATACAAACAAACTTTGACGAAAATAATCACGAATTGTGATCTTATAAAGTGTGTACTGTGAAAGTGTTGTGAATGTAACTATTGATTTCAGAACAGAGAATCTATGAACCTTAAAAAAGTCTTAAACAGTTATTCAAGTATTTAATTCCCTAATATTGTCCCAGCATATTCTAAAAGTGAAAATATATCTGTGACTTTCCTAAGAAATTAATCAATGCGTGAAGGAATATATCTAACAATTTTCTAAAGAATAATTCTATAAAGGAAAAGGATCAGGCAAAAACAGTATCTTTGTGACGAGCGTCAAATTATCTGAACTACCGGGACTCAATGATTCAAATTTTTATTCTTCGGTTTATTAATATCAGCCCCTGAGAAACGGATTATCATGCTCAAACATTACAAAAGTCTTTAAATGAAATCCAGAACCAATATTTACAGTGAAAAATTCAACAAAGATATAAATTTTATTAACTGCGAAGAAGTACCAGGTCTACCAACTTAATTTTCATACTGGGGTGCCAAATAGAGTTTTGAACCTATACATCCAATACAACTGTGAAAATCAAGACGTAATCTACAGCTTAAAAGTCGCAAGCTAAAGCCAAATATAAAACGAAGTCAACACAACTGTCATCCCAGTCACCAAACAAAACCATGTCGCCGCCCACTCACAGCAGTTTTTGTTTCAATTGTCTTTAAAAACAATCACAAGCGCCTTCAGATTTCGTGACCTTTATTTTAAAGCTTTATCAGTAATTTTGGCTTGCCGTGCGATAGTTTTTAGTTTCAGGTCACAAATATTCCAACAATCGTTACGTTGCTTTACGTTCCAGCCTGCACAAAGAAGCTTGCGGTGAATACAGGTGGTGATTATATAGGTTTAATTCGGATTTAATAACATTCCAAGGAATGATGCATTTAATTACAGCTCCACCACCATTGTTGGAATATTACTTTTCGCCAGCGGCCCATTTTTGTTTACTTACAGTTGTAATATTAATTCAAAATTATTGCTTGGCTATTTTCTGGCCGCATTTTCATTTCAACAGAATTTTATTTCGTTCAGTCTTCAAAGAAACACGGCAAGCAATATTTCAGACGTTTCCACGTCTATCTAAACTACAGCAGAATACGTGATCTGCCTTACATGTTGTGCGTAAAAGTGTTGTTTCCGTTTGATGACACCCTCATTGCGGCCTGTGGTTAACTCGGTTGACTCTGCCCTAATTTCTCTCCTATATGATGCATCCAGTTGGGCGTTTCTAATACCTCTGACTGTTGTTTGAAATATTGAATGTAGTAATTTGTTACGCTACTGGACTTCCCTGTATTGTGGAAAGGCCGCGCAAGAACAGAAATGCGATGGAACGAATTAGATCCCCTTCTAGTGACAGTGTACCAATTGTCTCTAAGAGGAGTGAAACGTTCTTAAGGATTGGAAGAAACCTGTAGAAGGGTATTTAATATTGATGCCTGTTTATTATTGTTAAAGTCGGAAATTAAAAAGGGAAAAATTTTGAAACGCGATAGACGGAAAATTGATCACAATTAATTTTGTCAAAGGAAACTGACATGAAAGAATGAATTTACTAAAACAATGGTGGAAAGTATAGCAACAGACAGCATATTAAAAATTAGCAAGTTGTTACCTTGACTTTCCGGTTGCGTCCTTGTGGATTTTTGATGTCAAGGTAAAATAATAATAATTTATTTGAACGTATAATTTGTAATTTGAACGTTGTACTGATACTCAAATATCTGACATTGAGACTGTTGGCATTATTCCCCTCAGTGACGCCGTACGATCTATGGTAGTTATTGTAAATATACATATATGGTGAAGAGAATTTTTTTCTTTTATACATGGTATACTGTGTTGTGTTTTCTGTCTTTCTTTCCCCTTCTGTTTCATGTGTTCTAGAACACTGAGTCAACGACGACGACGACTGTTAGCAGGAAGGTGCGGCAGCAAAGGAATTCCGGCCATTATACGTTAGCAGCCGACAGCCATGCCTCGCCAGAAGACGATGTCGTTGACCCAGCGGACGCGAGTAATATATGATATCTTCTATTGACATTGTTCAAGTAAAAAAGAAAGAAAACGTTCTAAAAGTTGTAATTTATAGTGATAACATTCGATGTTTTAGAAGAGACTGATATTTTGTTTTGTTTGTATTGACTTTCTATTGAAGTGCAATTGATAAAACCCAAAAAAGAATAATATCTGTGAAAACTGAAAATACTGTTAAAAGAATTGTTGTCTTGAAATTATTTCAAATTTCAGTTTTGGGAGATGATTTACAATTTTAAAGAGTCATAATGAGTCGCAGAGTAATTTAGTCGAGTAACGATTTTGCACATGAAAGTGAATGTCTTACAGAGAACTATTGTGAACAGAATGTTATTTGGAGGTACTAAACCAACCCTTTATGTGTTTTAAAAGTGGTAAAAGATTTAACAGAGTATTATTGAAGTATTTACGTTACGTTAACCAGAGATATAATTATCACAGTTGTGGGCTTGACCGATTATTTAAAAGCAAGGCCATCGCTGGATTGCCTTGGTGACAGAAGTTTACGAGTGTTTATAAATTGACGATGTTAATAGGAAAAACCCATCTATAAAACCAAAATTATTGCCTGTATGTCCTTTATTATTCCGAACCTGCATCTTTAAACTTATTCTTCAGAAAATTTGACAGCGAACATTATTATATCGCGGCAGAACATGTGTAGCTAACCGTATGATAAACGGCACTGAAGTTACAATGATGGTAACTGAAATTTTAAAAACACTGAAATTCGGACTTTTGAAGACATTGCAGGTTCTATTGCGAACAAAAATATAGCAAATGTTGAATTGAATTTAAATGTAAAGGGAAATGGCTACACAATGTATACGCTCTAAACACAAAGTCATCCAAATTATTCATTATTGTGACTAGTCATTTGCTAAAAACAGCTTATTAAAAAAACAGTTCTCACACATCTCTTATGAAATCCAGACGAGGTGGTAAAGACCTCGTTAAATGTACGAAAATCGAACCATGGAAAAAAAAATCACGACATTTCAACAACGCTCTCCTTCTAGAAGCCATAGAAGCCAGCGTAATAAAAGAAGACCGTAATTCAGAGCAGAGGTAGTGTTTTACACGGAGACAGGTGATAATCAGTGACAACAGAAATTATCTTTGAAAATTCAATAGAATATTATAGATCATTGATCAGGTGCGCAAAACTATAGGCCTGTATCTCTTAAAAGGCCTGAGCTGCTTGTTCTAAACTACATACATCAAATTTTCCGTTTCCCTCCAAAAACGTTTTTCGAAAAAAAAAATTAACTGTAAATGTTATTTCATAATTTATTTAATTCTTTTGGCCCACTTTAGGTTACGGTAGTAACACTAAAAGTGGGCCTTTGCGATCGTCTTTTGACAGCTCGAAATGTAAATGAAAATAACGGCTTAACTATTCATCTGACACGAAAATTGAATAACCGAATTTGTGGAGGAGAAAATTCTCTACAACTTTGCTTTGTTATGTTTTTTTTCATATCTCGTAGCGTTTCAGAGATATTTGCAAAAGTAACGCTGACTTTCGGATGTATGTATATCTGTCTGTCTGTCCGTAACGTGTTTCCTGTTTTTAAGTCGAACCGTTCAACCAATCAGCACCAAATTTTACAGACATGATTGTAGACCGCTGGAGACCAGAACCTCCCTTTTTCAAATTTTTCGGATAAAAAATACGGTAGTAAAACCAAACAAATTAGTTTGTAATATAATTGAAATTGCAAACGAACTGTTCATCTGACACAAAAATTGAATAACCCAATTGGTAGAGGAGAAAATTCTCTACAGCTTAGCTCCCTTATGTTTTTTCATATCTCGTATCGTTTGAGACATATTTGCAAAAATAACAGAGATTTGACACCCTCCATTGAATTAATGATACTCAGCCGTTCGGAGATGTCATGTGACATTCCTCGCGTATGTACACACTGTCATTTCAAAGCACACTGAGGAATTAACAAAAACACATCGTTCTTCGTACGATAAATGATAAACTAATATCTACAAATGCCATATTAACATCAGTTAACAACGAGATTAAAGAACTCGGTTTTGAGGTTCGAAACCCGCCACTACCTAATTTTTTTTTCCTAAAACGGTTTCAGATGCTCTTATTAATTAATTCTTTCTTATTTAGATTTTTATTTTGGTCCAAAATGGGCCTGTATGCAAAAACTTATAAAACTACAAATCTAAAGTGGGCCGTAAAACACGTCAGTGCGAATTTTTTTAACTCTTCGTTATCGAAACAGTTTTTTATTGGTGACATTGTCTTTTATAAGGGGATAGCTATTACGCACTATTCTATGATTAAATTAAATACTAAAAAAGTAGCCTGAAGCACCACTCTGCATTACAATTACTTTCTTATATCAAGTTGTTAAATATCAGGCTAAGCTTCAGCACTGGATGTTCCGCAGCTCTTACTTCATTTCTCTGCAGTTATTGAGTTTAGTGTCTCACTTACGCGGAATCCTCTCCTGTGGTCAGATGGACGGAGCTAGCGACGCATCGAGCTGACGCCCTAATCAGACGGCTCGTCAATAGATAGTGGCAGTATAGCACCAGAGTGGCAGCCATCGGCACCTGCTGTTTGTTTACGAGCGGCAGGTCTGACAGGTACACGGGCCGTACCTGGGCGGTAGGCGGGGCTTCATGTCAGACGCCGCTGTGTGGGAACGGAAAATCACAGCTGGTAGGGACCGCGTGAGATGTCCGAGCACGGGGCTATGGCGGCGCTTGGTCGGAACATAAAGCGTGCTATGGTATCCTCATTTGTCGTGATACTTTACCGGAAAATAATGATTTAAAATAGGTAAATATGGAAAATTAAACATGAGATTTAATTCTACATCTACATGGGATACTCTGCAAATCACATTTTAGTGCCTGGCAGGGGTTCATCGAACCACCATTATACTATTTATCTCCTGTTCCATTCTCGAATAGCGCGCGAAGAAAGTACGCCTGAATCTCTCCGTTCGAGCTCTGATTTCTCGTATTAGATTCTATGTAAGTGGGAGTCAATAATATATTTTCGCATTCGTAGGAGAATGTTGAGTTTCGTACTTTGCCCATGCTGCAGCGATAATAGACGTTGTAATATTCCCATCGCAGATCTTGTATCATTTCCGTAACGCTGTCTCCCCTGTATCGTGACAATACAAAAAGAGCTGTTCTTCTTTGGACTCTTTCGATGTCATCCGTCAAATCCACATGATAAGGATTCCGCACTGGGCAGCAATACTCCAAAAAAGGCCGGACAAGCGTAGTGTACGTACTTTATTTATTAGTGCTGTTGTGTCTTTTAAGGGTTCTGCCAGTAAAACGCAGTCTCTGTTTTGCGTTTCACACGACGTTATCTACGTGTTATTTCCAGTTTGTCTGAAGTAAAAGTAATTCCAAGGTATTTATTGGAGTTTACAGCCTTCACTTTTGATTGATATGTCTTGCGCGGCGGAGCGGCCGAGCGTGTTAGGCGATTTGCTACGACGCGTGAGGTCGTTCCCCGTCAGTGGTTCGAATCCCCCCCACTCGGGCATGGATGTTTGTGCAGTCTATAGTATAATGTAGTTCATAAATAGTTTGTAAGATTAGGGACGGATGACCCTCAGTTAAATCCCATAAGCTCTACAAACATTTGAACATTTATTGATTTATCTTGTAAACAAAGTTTCCAGATTTCTTTCTGTACTCATGTGACGACTTCACAATTCTTATTATTAAAAATCAATTACCAATTTTTACACCATAGTGATATCTTATTTAGGTCGTTCTCCAGCTGATTTTGATCTTCAGATGATTTTACTAGACGGTAAATGATAGCGCCATCTGCAAACAATCTAAGATAGCTGCCTAGATTTTCTCCCAAATCGTTTATGCAAATAAGGAACAACAGAGGACCAATAACACTACCCCGGCTGCGGTGGCCGAGGGGATTGAGGCACTCCAGTCACGGTCTGCACGGCCACTACGGTCGGAGGTTCGAATTCCCCCTCGGGCATGGATATTTGTGCCGTCCTTACTCTTAGTTAGTTCATAATTAGTTTGTAAGTTTAGGGACTGATGACCCCGTGGTTAAGTCCCATAAGCTTAACAAACATTTGAACATTTTGAATAACACTACCCTGTGGAATGTCCAATATCACCACTGTTTTAGTCGATGCCTTTCCATCAATTACTACAAACTGTCACCTCTCTGACTGGAAACCCAGATCCCCTATCCAGTCACAAGTTTGGGGCGGTATACCATAACCACGCAATTTGATTAAAAGCCGTTTGTGAGATACGGAGTGAAAATCCTTCTGGAAATCTAGAAATTCGGAATCAATGTGAGATCCCTTGTCGATAGAACTTATCACTTCGTTTGAGTAAAGAGCTAGTTGTGTTTCGCATGAAAGATATTTCTAAATCCATGTTGACCTTAGGACAATAGATCTTTCTGTTCGATATAATTCGTAATTCCAAAATCCTGCTGCAAATTGACGGCAATGAAATACGCCGGTCGTTTAGTGGGTTACTGCTACTACCTTTCTTGAATATATGTGTGACCTGTGCAACTTTCCAGTCTTTTGGTAGAGATTCTTCTTTGAGCGAGCGTTTGTGTATGGCTGTTAAGTAAGGAGCTCAGTCAATGTTGGCTCACCTGAAGATGACTGGCAGGTGTCCAGGTGAAATATCGTGGGATGAAGTTTACGACGACTGGCTGCAAACCCGAAATCGTTTTGAACAAGGAGCTATCGCTTTAGCATAATTAAATGGAAATTTATGGGTATAGACTCTGACTTGTTAAGTGATTTAAGTTGCTTCACTACTCTGAGAATATCTACTTCAACGTTACTCATTATGGCCTCTGTAATTCGAAATCTGCAATATTGGTTGTAATCAGAGGTTCCCACCACGATCAATGCTTCCAGAGCTGCAGCTAATAAACGAAGAGCCGGCCGCAGTGGCCGAGTGGTCTGCGGCGCGCCAGTCACAGTCTGCACGGCCGCTATGGTCGGAGGTTCGAATCCCCCGTCGGGCATGGATATTTGTGTCTTCTTTAGTATAAGGTAGTTCATAAGTAGTTTGTAAGTTTAGGGACTGATGACCCCGCAGTTAAGTCCCATAAGCGTAACAAACATTTGAACATTTGAATAAACGAATATATTGCACTACTTGGAAATTAAGTCTGTTAATAAAACTGATACGACATATAGTGCGTGTCAACAGTTATAACTGGCTGAGAGCTATCAACAAATTTAGTCGCTTTTAAGATTTACATTATTGTTTGTCTTGGGTAGGCATCGTCAATTAGCATGGTTTGAAATTAATCTTATTAATGAAAATGCTATACGCTAAGTAACAGACATCTACAAATGTCTTCATTTATGTCATCCAATTTGTTGTTAGTTAGCAAGATACCGTTGTTAATTACATATCTGATTAATTGCTTTTCATATACTAAATAATTGAAAGAGTGACATATAAAAGGGGCTTGTTTTAGGTAATCGTTTTAATAAATAATTTCTTTAATTAGTCCTTAAAATAAAAAGAGTTAATTGTGACCGTTTACAGCCTTAGTCAGTAGATCGTCTGGTAACATATTCAGACACGTTGTTCAAACGTAATATGCATAATCTAAATTGTCATTATAACAGAAATGAACATATTCCTAGAGCCAGTAAAATACGTGGTAAATTTCTTCTCTATGTTACCTTATAATTTGTTGAATGCTGCACAACGTCTTCAGTTGGTGAAATTAATTTAACGTCTTCCGTTGGTGAAACTAATTCATATAATATAAAAGGGCCTAATAAATGACTTTGGACTTCACATTTTAATTTTAGAAATTTCATTTTCTGTACAGGCACTACACATGGACGATTTGTTGCTCCATCGGAATCCAACAACCGACTAGTAACTTTTTAATCTGCGCGTCCAATTAATACATACATTCTGTCAAAGATTCTCTCCTCACATCTCCCATCAGAGACGCTCATTAGCAGATTTATTAACTTTTTCTGCCGTCCATCAGGCGTATTAGTTTTCAAACATTAAAAATTACAAAAAGCATAAAATTATTTCTGATCATATCAAAATCCCATTACATGTGGATATATCAGCAAGCACTACTAGTAATGTCTTGCTGTTACAATTAATTTCTTTGTCTAGCTTATGTGTAAATGAAGCACAAAGTCAGACGACATTAGTTGTATTTTGTAACATAGTTGTTTACTCGTGCGAGAACCGGAGGCCCTATTCAATTCCGAGTCCATCACCGGAAACAGAAGGATTTTTCTTCAAAAGACGCCCTATCATTTGAGTCAATATTAAATTAATATATACAGAAATTTTTAATTGTTCGTACCTTATAGAAATGCTATAAATCATAGTAGGTAACTGAATATTCAACTTAGACATATTATGCATAATGTCACTTTTTACAGATCTTACTTGTGTATGTAATGATATACTTATTTTTTAAAGAGTTTTTTTAGTTTGGATGAGATATACTTTTCTTTCCGGTTGATCTTTTTTGAGGAGATCCTCTTGGATGTAGAATATGTCAGAAAACATCATACACAATAAGTACTAACAAAGTGAGATCAGATGTCTATATGTATGTTCCACAGATCCACAAATGTAATTGCCTTTGTGGACGTCGTATCGATCAGAAAAAATCCTACACTCTATTCTAGATGTTGAATATACTAGGTGCACATGACAATACTTATTTTCAATGATCACAACAGTGTACGAGATTAATAACGAAATACGCCTGAACACAATTTCCACATTTGTGAATATTATATACAGTAACATCCATCAATCACTTCTGCTAAGAAATTCATCTGTGGAGTAGAAGGAGTTTGCCACTAAAAATCCTTTAGACTTTTTTCAAACTGTACTTTATTATGCGTTAAATTTTTATGGCTACTGGCATGATACTGAAAATGTGCATTACCTCATAGTGGACACCTTCCTGACCCAAAGAAAGTGGCTTTTACTGAAAGTTATTTTTGTTTCTATTATTAATTACATGAAATTAGATATTGGATTAAAAAAATAAATGAGAAATATCACTGGAGAATATATGTATTGGGAAGCAGTTAGCATCCCCCTTTACTTAAATAGTTCCCTGTTGTGTGTCCTTTAGTTGACACTGCAAGTGACTCTGTTCGCATGATTTTGGACCTTGTAAAATTTGGCTTGGGCTGCTGAGTTGCCAAGGAAAATAATCTTATACGACGCAATGAAGTGAAAGTATGCATAATACGCTACCTTATTATTGTTAACTTTTCAAGTATGGGGTATAGTGATGACAGAAGGTCTATGTGGAGATGAAATGTTGAGTTTAGAAGAGAGGAATCTCGGTAAGAGACTCTTTGGAGTGACGTCACGAGTGCAGGACTGGTGTTAAAATCGATCTCTAAGTTTTATAGAGTTTATAGGTTTCAGTTAGTTATTTGAACGATTATTTTTGATATTTTCTCCATAAATTATTCCTTAGTGGATTTACATTCGTCTCAGCGTTTTTGTGTCGTGATCTATTCGAGTGATGAGTTATTCTTATTCGCGTGCCTTCCAGTGAGGTCTCAGTCATGTATTTACATTTCATGGCGAGCAGTTCCAACTGTGGCGGGCCACTGAAATCAAGTTCCCATAAATTTTTCGTAAATTGTTTATTTTTAAATTCATTACTTGTGAAGAGGTGTTAGGTCACGGCTGTTAGTTATTTTCAACCGGCATTTATAGCTGTTATTGCTGCAATAGAGGTAAAGTAACCTTCGTTTACTGCGTCCTTTAAATTTATGTGTTTTCTTCTGTTCAGTTTTGTTGGTTATCTGATGACGCTTTATTTGATTTGATTTAGACAACCAGTAGTGTGACGTTTTTGATGTTCTATTTGCTGTAGTAGTAGTCACCTTATTTGTATAGAGGACAATTTCGAGTATCGTAGTTAGCTCATAAAATCCTACTTGTGTAGTATCGTAAATTATAAAGCATTAGCATTTAGGCTGTCATTCTCTAACTGTAAAATTTTACCATTATGAGAAATGTGGTCTCTTCCATAGGTTGACGAGTTGCGTGTTGTGATGTGAGATTTATATGAAGTATTTTCATTGGGGGTGGGGACGGGGATACCGGTGAGTAAGCCAGTGGACAGTCTACAGATAGCCTCTCTTGAAATTGCATACAATGCAGCAAGAATTAGTTAATAGATGAACAGGGCCATCAGATATGTGCCCTTCAGGTACAGTCGCGGAACGCAAAGGAGGAATTACACTACTGGCCATTAAAATTGTTACACCAAGACAAATGCAGCTGATAAACGGGTATTTATTGGACAAATATATTATACCAGAACTGACATGTGATTACATTTTCACGCAATTTGGGGGCTTAGATCCTGAGAAATCAGTACCCAGAACAACTACCTCTGGTCGTAATAACGGCCTTGATACGTCTGGGCGTTCAGTCAAACAGAGCTTGGATGGCGTGTACAGGTACATATGCCTATGCAGCTTCAACACGAAACCATAGTTCATCAAGAGTAGCGACTGCCGTATTGTGACGAGCAAGTTGCTCGGCCAACATTAACCAGACGTTTCCATTTGGTGGGAGATCTGGAGAATGTGCTGGCCAGGGCAGAAGTCGATCATTTTCCGTATCCAGAAAGACCCACACAGGACCTGCAACATGTGGTCGTGCATTATCCTACTGAAATGTAGGGTTTCGCAGGGATCGAATGAAGGGTAGACCACGGGTCGAAACACATCTGAAATGTAACGGTCACTGTTCAAAGTGCCGTCGAAGCGAACAAGAGGTGACCTAGACGGGTAAACAATGGCATCCCATACCATCACGCCTGGTGATACGCCAGTATGGCGATGATGAATACAAGCTTCCAATGTGCGTTCACCGCGATGTCGACAAACACACATGCTACCATCATGATGCTGTAAACAGAACCTAGATTCATCCGAAAACATGACGTTTTGCCATTCGTGCACCCAGTTAGTTTCGTCGTTGCGTACAGCATCGCAGGCGCTCCTCTCTGTGATGCAGCATCAAGGGTAACCGCAGCCACGGTCTCCGAGCTGATAGTCCATGCTGCTGCAAACGTCGTCGAACTGTTCGTGCAGATGGTTGTTGTCTTCAGGGATCGAGACGTGGCTGCACGATCCGTTACTGCCATGCGAATAAGATGCCTGTCATCTCGACTGCTAGTGATACGAGGCCCTTAGGATCCAGCACTGCGTTCGGTATTGCCCTCCTGAATCCACCGATTCCATATTCTGCTAAAAGTCATTCAATCACGACCAACGCGAGCAAGAAGTTGCGATACGATAAACCGCAATCGCGATAGGCTACAATCGGACTTTTATCAAAGTCGGAAACGTGATGGTACGCATTTCTCCTCCTTACACGAGTCATCACAAAAACGTTTCACCAGGCAACGCCGTTCAACTGTTGTTTGTGTATGAGAAATGGGTTGGGAACTTTCCTCATGTCAGCACGTAGGTGCCAACATTGTGTGAATGCTGTGAAAAGCTAATCATTTGCAGATGACAGCATCTTCTTCCTGTCGGTTAAATTTCGCGTCTGTAGCACGTCATGTTCATGGAGTAGCAATTTTAATGTACAGAAGTGTAGATCAGTTAAGGAGGGAGGGGGATTTGGGGAATGTGTACTGACAGTTCGCAGAAAGGCATTTAGGAAACGGAGGTATTCAGATAGTTTCACATCGTATGTGACAATAGTTCTGATCAACTGTCACAGTTAAGTGGAGAGGAGCCTCCTATAGCCTTAGGTTTAAGTAACATGATGCACACCTCAGGTGCTAGGAAACCTAAAACAGCAACAAAGGCTAATACAAAGAAAAATATTTTGTTTGTTAGGTAGTTCACATGGCAGGGGTGTAGGCCTGCAGATCCAGAAAGTGTTGGGGAGTGAGTACCTGACCATCAGTACAGTGAAGCCTAGTGAATAGTTGGATCAGGTAGCTGTTAAAATAGGCGAGTAATACAAGAATTTTTCAAACGAGGATCAGGGAGTGACAGTGGTTGGAGCTGGGAATAGTGTTGATAGGGATGGAGAGAACGACATAGGTAGCGTTATGATCGCCCTCATCTTAATACAGCTGTCAGGCACGTTAACCTGAGAATGGAAACGCGCTGATAGCATAAGCCATGCCGCGGCGGACGGCCGAGCGCATTGAGGCGGTATGCTGCGATGAGCAATGCCGATCCCCATCGAAGATTTGAATCCCCCCCCCTCGGGCAGCACGAGTGGTTGTGCCGTATTTAGTATAAGCTAGTTCATAAGTAGTTTGTTAGTTTAGGGACTGATGACCCAGCAGTTAAGGGCCTTAAGCTTAACAAACAATTGAACATTTTGCAGAAGGCATTCCTCACATTTCAGTGTACCAGTTGAGTCTATCAGCACGTCGGGTTTCACCAGGTATAACCTGCCCTTCAGTAGGTACGGAAAGGAGAGGTTTGAAAAGCTTATAAGTGACAGCGTAGTGGAGGTATGGGGGAATATTCATGAGAAAATTCCTTTAGTTGTGGACGTTAGTGCTGCAACTTTTTTTTTTTTATACTGATTCAGCTGATAGGTATTACTGCTTAAAGGAAGTTCCTCTAATAAACAAGCCACGTTCTGAAAATGTGGCGTAACGATATAATAAGGGAATTAACATATTTCACGAAATGTACAAGGTATCTGATATCAAGTTAGTCTTGTCTCTTCTGTTATTGCTATTTCATAGCACAGCTTAAATAATGTCACAATTCAGAGGCTTCCTTTACCAGAGTACAAATTAGCTGTTTGTTTTTTCAGGAATTCTTTGCTGTGTAATGGAGTGACCATGTACGTGAGGAATGGTATTATAGTTGGATTCACTGATGTTTCTGAACACTGCACTGATACGATATTTGATTATTGTACAGGAGAGGTTTATCACAGTGATGTTAAACTTCTAATTGACTCTGATTTAAAACATTTCTGCTCAAGCTAGAGAGGGTTCCAAATTCAATTTATAGGAAGTACTAACAGTTAGTTATATGTGGTGATTCCCACACTAACTGTGATATTCTATAAGAAAAAAAGATGTGTTAGATGGCTCTAATTTTTATCACCCTTTACAAATAGAATTCTTTCCAACGAGAATGCAAGGGAACAACTGCACAACCATTGACAACATTTTTGTTCACCCTCCGCCGTATTCGAAAGAACAGGCACCCCATGTGTATGGTAATTTACACAATATGCTGATGGCGGGAAATGATCGTTTCTTCAGTGCGGAAGCACTCCTATTCCCTTACTCATACAGGAATCAGTTTACAAAATACGAGTTTCAGTAATAGAGGACAGGGTAAAGTTGAGGATTTGAATCTGACAGGAGTCGTGCTTGCAGGTGTGGTGATCGCTGTGACCCCAGTAGTGTAGCGGTCAGCGCAACAGCCTAGAAAGCAGGAGATCCGGGTTCGTATTCTGGCTGAATACACATTTTCAACTTTTCCCATTCACAGTTAATGTGACACATTCCGTGAATAAAAATATGTTTATTCAAAAAGTGAGATAAAAATTCGATTAATCCTTTCCTGAATGAGAATCTCTAGTCTTTCGAAACTAATGATGTGAGTTTAAATCACCTATGGCTTACATTCAAAGAAATATTGTCAAATATTGCAAGATTTATACGAAACAAATATATAAAATAGGGGGCTGACCCGCCGAGGTACAAAAAACAGCAAAAACAAAGAAAAAGCATGTCAGACTTAAAAAGGCAAAAAATCCCGAAAACTATAAATCTCTCACAGAAACTCTAAATTTAGCTCAAACATCACAGCGAAAGATTATAATAATTTCCACAACGAAAGCCTGTAACGTCATTTAGTGGAAAATCCTAAGAAAATCTGATCGTATGTAAACTATACTAGCGGCAAAACAGTCAATACATTCGTTACGCGATAGCAAGGTTGATGCTTCCGTTAACAGTTCTGCTAAAGCAGAAATGCTAAACACAGTTTTCCGAATCTCCTTCGCGAAAGACGACGAAGCAAATACTCGATAATTCTAAACAACAGCTGCCAGCATAAGTGATTTGTACGTAGAAACTTAAATCACTTAACAAAAGCAAATCTTCCGGGCCAGATTTCATACCAATTTAGTTTCATTCAAGATATGCTGATGCAATAGCTCCATACCTAGCTATCATAAACAAACGCTCGCTCCGTAACCAAAGACTAGAAAGTTGCACAGGTCACTCCAATTATTCAAGAAAGGCAATAGAAGTGATCCGCAAAATTACAGGCCTATGTCATTGATGCTGGTTTGCAGCAGGATTTTTGAACAGAAACTTTCCTTACACATGATGAACTATCTCGAAGAAGACGACCTATTCATACGGATTCAGAAAGTATCTTTCTTGTGAAATACAACTACCTATTTACGCACATTAAGTGATGAGTGCTAGTGTAATTTTCTGGCCTGGCTATTAATGTTTGATATTATCAAATTTACAGAAGGAAGAGGTTTGGAGTTAGAAGCTATGAAAGATCCCAATCAGAAAAATACGCAAAAAATTAGGAATATTGTTACATACATACAAATTAAATGGCAAGCTAATTAGCGGTGGAGTGTTGTGCAGGCAGAACGTTACAAAAAGAATCGACGAGCGGTTACCTTTAACGGAAGATCCATCGCTGGTTGAAATTTGGCTGTAAATGAAATTTTCATAATATGATGACCACTCGCCGAACAGTGGATGGCAATATCAAACTACGACTCGTGTATCAGACCGTAAAGTAAGATAAGTAAGTGACATGCTAAAATTCGAATAGGAAGATTACGTAAGACAAACATTGGACTTCCAAAAATTTACAAGAAAATCGACCGCAGATTTTATTGCCGGTAAATGATAATAATATAATTGAATAATTTTTCAAAAAAAAAAAAAAAAAAAAAAAAAAAAAAAAAAAAAAAAAAAAAAAAAAAAAAGTGACAGGCTACACGAAATATCACCATTCAATATTAACTAAAAACAGTGCCATCGATTGTTGTGGTGATTCAACAAGGCTGAAAAAGATGTTATGGACGGAGGGAGGATAGGAAAAATTATTAATAAAAATTCATAAGTGACAATTTAAGTGAGAGGTGGGGTTTATTGATAAAAGTACGGTACGCCACAACACAAATTTACCTGCATGTACAAAATCCACATAACAGCGGCCACATAAAAAATAATGAAGTACAGCTCTCGTTCTGCAATATGCTATCGCTACGAAGTACAAGGCAAGGGTCGTTACTTTCTGTCTTTAACAACAAAATTGAAAGTGATGTTCTTAAATTTTTTCTATGAAATTCATAGATATTTTATACATGCCGAAATAATATAAAAATACAAAATTTTCTTTTAATAATAGCGGGGAAAAGAAACCCTGTCATAGTAGTCACATCAGATCTTAAATCCATTCCATATTTCTAATTCCCGGAAGGCATGTGGCAGCTTATCTCACAAGTGGCATCTAATCAAACTGCGTGCTTATGGTACACAGGCATAGTTGTTCAATTGGATTCGCAATGTCCTGTAAGAAAAGGCAGATTACACAGTAACTACCGAGTAAAACAGATGTGATATCTGGCGTTGTCAATGGAAGTGTTTTAGGGCTCTTACTGTTCTTGTTCTTAATAAACTATGAGACAATGTGAGCAGGTCTTTAGATTGTTCGCGCATGATTCTGTCATTTATCGGTTAGTAAAGTCACCAGAAGACGAAAACAACTGCAGAATTATTTAGTTAAGATACCTGCATGATGTAAAAATTGACAAGTGAACTTAAATAATGACAACTGTGATGTGATCCATATGCGCACTAAAATCAATCCGTAAAAAGTCATTTACACTGACAAATCTACAGTTCATAAATATAAGTAAATACCTAGAATAACAATTACGAACAACTTAAATACGAAAGAAGATATAGAAAATATTGTACCGAAGGCGAATTAAAGGCTACATTTAATTGTCAGGACAATTAGAACATGAAACAGTTTTACTAAAGAATCTACCCACACTACACTTGTGCGTCCTATTTTGGAGAATTGCTGCGCATAGTTGGATCCCCACCAACTAGTACTGACGGACAATTTAGAGAAATCTCGTTTTCAATTATCGCGATATCGGGGAAAGAGTGTCACTGAAATGATGCGCGAGTTGTGGTGGAAATGGTTAAAAGAAAGGCGTTAGTAGTTGCGGCGAGATTTATCGGCGAAATTTCTTTCAGTAACTTTCTATTCTGAATGCGAACACATGTTAAGACCCACCTTCATAGAAAGGTATATTTATTGTAATAAAATAAGACAAATCCGATCGACAATGGAATGATGTAGGTGTTCATTTTTACCGCGCGCTATTAAGAGAATGGAACGGTAGAGAAATATCATGCCAGCGGTTCGATGAACCCTTTGCCATCCACTTCGGTGTGATTTGTAGAGTATTTCTGTAATAGGTGTTGGGTCCGAGGAACCATTTCCCATCCACTTCAGTGTGATTTGTGGAGTACTTATGTAATAGATGTTCATATAGGTATTGTTCCCCCTAAGCTCTGCCTCTTCAGGCATTGCCCTGAGCAAAATTAACATAATATTGCCAATTCTTCAGGCGCCACAGTCAACGATAAAAGTCTCAAAAAAAAAAAAAAAAAAAAAAAAAAAACAAACAAACATCAAGTGTTTGTAAATCTAAGGGACTTAACTTCGTTGGTCATCTGTCCCTAGGCTTACAAACTACTTACAATAACTTAGAGTAACTTATGCTTAGGACAATACAAACACCCATGCCCAACGGGGGACTCGAAACCCCGAACAGCGCGAACCGCAGCATGGCGCCTTAGTGGGCTCGACTATTCTGCCGCAGTTCTCTTCCAAATTATCCTGTAAAAGAAAAATAGAAGGAAAGGATACAAATGGGTTCATTTATTTTATATCTATTTTTTAATTATATATTTTTTTAAATTAAGGGGTGTTCGAAGCGTCCAGGTGTCAGGGTCCCGTGGTCGTTTTCTCTTTACAGAAGGGTCATACCCCCTATTGCTACCGTAGAGTACTCTCATCAACTCATTCTTTGGACTTAAAGAATTTCATTGTACTGGATATCCTTGAGACACTCACACATGCAAACTCCAAAGAAAAACTACCTAACTCAATGCTGAATCACGACATATACAACAGATCATAATCTCTGCCTTCAACAGCCGCCAATACATTACACCAATACATTATCATAAGGAATATGTTCATCTGCCGTTTATTACTAGTTTAAAGCATCTATTACTTACCGTAAAATTTTAATTCAAGGTATGGCAAACTAAATGCATAGTAACACAGTTTGTATTTAATGTCATGTTCCTACTATAATGTCGTTGTCTCAATTTGTTCGCAAAGATGGTGTCTTTGTTTGCTTTGAAGTTATGATAATGAATGCTACGTGTGACCACTATAGGTATGTAATTTAATCGTTTTATTTCTAATTTTGTACAGAGTACCGGAAATATTAGTACACCCGGTTGGTGTTCTCGAATTTACTAAACATTTAATGTTGCGTGTGGAGTATGTAAGGTGGCTACTGAATGGAAATTTCTTAACTTTATGCTGTACTAGACGACCCGGTGAACTTCGTATCACTTACCTCTTAATATAAACCATATTAATTTAAATCATATGTACTTTAGATCCAGTTGCTTTATAAAGGCATCATCAGATAGTCCAAGTATCGGCTTGGTAGTGGGCGGAAAGAATGGTCAAATCACGCACACAAGTCCAGGATAATGTTCATGTCACATTCGTGGAAGTTCAGGGAAGGTGATAGAATATGGAAAAATTGCGAGGAAAATTTGGATTTAAAACATGTAAAATAATGACTTGGTTGTTGTGTTGGGTTGAATCTTTCAATCTTTCGCTTTACACGATCTGAACACGCATATGAATTGTCAAAGATAAAAATGAATTACTGTTCGTTAATCTCGCTAAAACTCGACAACGGCTGAACCGATTTGGCTATATATCATTACATAAACCAATGAATCTATTGTGATGAAATCTGGTGTGGAGATAGCTCGAGAGCTGAAGTACAGCATAAGATACTTCAGAAAGTGTTTTAGATTTGAAGTAAATATCGAACAATAATTACTCTCTGGAAAAGCTATTTACTCTTTGACTAAACTATTTTCTTCACAATTTTTCCAAATTTTATCACCGTTGAAACCTTCCCTGTACTTCCACGAATGTGACATGAACATTATCCTGGACATGCGTGCGTGATTCGCCCACTATCAAGCCGATAATTGGACTATCTGATGACGCCTTTATAAAGCTACTGGGTCTAAAATACATATGATTTAAATTAATATGGTTCATATTAAGAGGTAAGTTCACCGGCTCATCTAGTCGACCCGGCAATGCTTCGCAATTGCTAATTTGTATGTATTCTTGCTGTGAACGTCAGATGTGCAAAATTTTATCGCAGTCGTATGAATGATATTGATATCTCAAAGAAAAGAGCTCTTTCAGATTTCCACAAATTTTCCTATTTTCTGGACAACTATTCCAAACTTTTACTTCAATAAACCCTTTCTCTGGCTTTGAACGTCGAATGTGCAAAACTTTATCGCAATCAGATGAATGGCATTGATATTTCATAGAAAAATCTCTTTCTCTATGTTTTCTGAATTATCCAGTTTTCCGGGAAACTTTCAGAAATTTTTATTTCATAAGAACGTTACTCTTGTTTTGAACGTCAAACTTGCAAAATTTCATTGCAATTAGACGAATATATTGACATCCCATTGAAAAAGCTCTTCCAGTTCCTCGCGAATTTTCAAAATATCCAGGTAACTTTCCCAAATTTTTAGTTCATAAGAACGTTAGTCCTTCGTTGTACGTCAAATGATCCAAATTTTATCGAAATCTGTTGTCAACTTAGAGTGTTGAGCACATTTGTGAACACATTGAAAAAGGAACTTGGTTCGAATTTTGCTACTTTCCTCTCTAATTGTCCTATTTTTTTACTGATAACTTTTCCAAGACCATAAGGAAACAAAATATCCCTTTCGACGTCCGAATAGTCAGTTATAGTGCTGAATCTAATCAGAAACACATTGAAAAACGCACATTCAGTTTTTCTCAAATTTTCCAATTTTCCAAAAAAATTATTTCATACAGACCTTGTACTGTCAAGCAGTACTCAAGTGATGCTCTTAAAACCACGTGACAATTGATATTTTATTCATACAAAAAAAATCGCTTTCGGTTATTCCTAAGTTTTCCTACTTTTCGGGCGACTTTTCCAAATTTTTATTTCATGCGAACCTTCTTGCTTTCAACATGAAATGCACAAAATTTTATCGCAATTGGACGAACGTTATTGATAGCTCAATGGAAAAAGCTGTTTCAGTTTTCACAGGTTTTCCTGTTTTCCGGATAACTTTTCCATATTTTATCACCGTTTGAACCTTCCCTGGACTTACAAGAATATTTCAGGACTAAATTTAGCCAAATCGTTTCAGCCGTTCTCGATTTTTAGCGAGACTAACGAACAGCAATTCATTATATATATATATATATATATATATAACAAATAGTGCCTCTAATGACTGGTTTTCGAGAGATTCTCAGTTTACTCAGTTACTTGCTTTGAAGTGTTATACATCCATAAGACCTAACTCATATACATAAAACCCATGAAATACGACGGCCAATATGGCGTCTTCATCTCTCTACCGAAAAGAGCTGTCCCCCTCCACGGATAGCCACGTGGTGTGACATCGGTGGCTTTCTCCCACCATATTAGTGATCGTTCATACGCACGTTGAGACTATCTGCCATGCATGATACTACCCGACACGTTGGGAAAACCTCGCCAAGGTGAGGTTTGCACGTTGTGACGTCAGAAACTCGCCACGTAGTCCCCACACGTTCAGATACACGCTCCGTGTACTAATTATTCGGGCAGTATATTTATATTTAAGCCCAGTGAAATTTTTGTGTAGAACCACATTCTGAAGAGTTTTTTAAATTTCTTTTATAGAGAATACCACAGGTGAACCGGGTGTCATGACGTACTACATTAGTACACAAAAATAAAACTCCACTTGAGAATGAAGTATAAATGTCAGAGACGGTTTTTGGAAAGAGAATACAATAACAATGACTCGTATCAGAAAATACTGTGTTACAATCTATATAATTGACGGTAGCAGTAAAGCCAAAACTAAAACATTTCCAGTTAAAGTTTATTTTGTAATATTTAAGCGCTGCCACGTTAAGGACGAATAGTTACTAATACTTGCTTTTAAACTTATATCTCTTCATGAGTATAATACGAGAGCATTCTGATATTTTTCAAATCGGTCGTTAATTACACGAATTATTGAAAATGTAATATCTCTTCGTTCTGGAAGCCTTTAGATAGGTGGCGCCCAACCTATATGGATTACACATATGAAACATTAAAAGCACCAACTTAAATTTACTCTGCCTGATAATCTTATTAATGACTGAAGACTACAATCCGCTACATGTCTCCCCGAGGGATCTCTAAAATTAGGATGAATGAGCGTGTAGATAACGTTGAAGGAAAAATTGTACCTGTGCTTCACACGCGAATGAAATGAAATAAGATATTTAATAAGCTGTAGAGTTTCAACTTGCATATCTTACATACTTTATAATAGGTTGCAGAATGTACTGGGCGGTTATAATTAAATTTATTTTTAACGCGTTATAAGAGGGAAGTAGTTAACGTACGAGTATCAAACGTTACAGGGCCGCTCGTGGTGGCCGAGGGGACTGAGGCGCTTCAGTCACGGGCTGCACGGCCACTATGGTCGGGGGTTCGAATCCCCCCTCGGGCTTGGATATTTGTGCCGTCCTAGTTCGTAAGTAGTTCATAAGTAGTTTGTAAGTTTAGGGACTGATGACCCCGTAGTTGAGTCCCATAGGCTTTACAAACATTTGAACATTTGAAACGTTATAGCATAAATGTCAGGGACGTGAGAAATATGCAGACTCAATTTCATTGAAACACTTTTAATGTGTAAAACAACGTACCATTGCGTACCAGTACCGTTACTGCTACAAAAGGGGCTCATTATGGGAATCATCAAATCATCAACGTGGGAATTAGTGAAGTTCGGTGGCAGGATGAACAGGATTTCTGGTCAGGCGAGTACAGGATTATAAATACAAAATCAGTTGGAGGTATTACAGGAGTAGGTCTGATAATGAATAAGAAAATAGGATTGCAGGTAAACTACTATGACCAGCACAGTGATCGCATTTTCATTGTCAATATAGATACGAAGCCAACACCGACAACAGTAGTACAGGTTTATATGCCAACTAGCTCTGCCGATGATGAGGAAATCGAAGAAATATATGAGGAGCTAAAGGAAATTATTCAGACAATTAAGGGAGCGGAAAACGTAATTGTTATGGGAGACTGGAATTCGGTAGTAGGACAAGGAAGGGAAGGGAAGATAGTGGGTGAATATGGTCTGGGCAAAATGAATGAAAGAGGAAGCCGCCTGGTAGAATTTTGCACAGAACATAATTTAGTTATAACAAACACCTGGTTCAAGAATCACAAAAGAAGGTTGTATATGTGGAAGAGACCAGGAGACACTGGAAGATATCAGATAGATTTTATAATGGTAAGACATAGATTCCGGAACCAGGTTTTAAACTGTAAAACATACCCAGGGGCAGATATAGACTCTGACCATAACTTGTTGGTTATGAACTGTAGGCTGAAACTAAAGAAACTACAAAAAGGTAGGAAAATAAGGAGATGGGACCTGGATAAATTGAAGGAACGTGAGGTTCTTGAGAATTTCAGAGGGAGCTTTAGGCAACAATTGACAGAAACAGGGGAAAATAAAACAGTAGAAGAGGAATGGGTAAAATTGAGAGATGAAATAGTGAAGGTAGCAGAGGACAAAATAGGTAGGAAGGCAAGACCTACAAAAAATCCTTGGATATCACAGGAGATACTAAATTTAATCGATGGAAGGAGAAAATATAAAAATGCAGTAAATGAAACAGGCAAAATGGAGTACAGACGACTAAGAAATGAGATTGACAGGAAGAGCAAAAGGGCTAATCAGGAGTGGCTAGAAGGCAAATGCAAGGATGTAGGAGAATGTATAAATAGGGGAAAAATAGATACAGCCTACAGGAAAATAAAAGAAACATTTGGAGATAAGAGAAACAGATCTATGAATATCAAGGACACTGATGGAAAACCAGTTCTCAGCAAAGAAGGGAAAGCTGAAAGGTGGAAAGAGTATATAGAGGGGTTCTACAAAGGAAATGAACTCCGAGACAATATTGTAGGAAGGGAGGAGGATATAGATGAAGATGGAATAGGAGATACTGTATTGAGAGAAGAATATGACAGAGCCCTGAAAAACCTAAGTCGAAACAAGGCCCCTGGAGTAGATGATATTCCCTCAGAGCTACTGAAGTCTCTGGGAGCCATGACAAACTTGTTTCACCTGGTGCGTAAGATGTATGAGACAGGAGAAGTACCCTCAGACTTTAAGAAAAATGTTATAATCCCCATTCCAAAGAAAGCAGGTGCAGACAGGTGTGAAAACTACAGAACCATCAGTCTAATAAGTCATGGTTGCAAAATATTAACACGAATTATATACAGAAGGATGGAAAAAGTGGTAGAAGCCGACCTCGGGGAAGATCAGTTTGGGTTCAGGAGAAAAGTAGGAACACGGGAGGCAATACTCACGTTACGGCTTATCCTAGAAGATAGATTAAGAAAAGGCAAACCTACATTTCTAGCTTTAGTAGATTTGGAGAAGGCTTTTGACAATGTTGATTGGAATAAACTCTTTCAAGTTCTGAAGCAAGCAGGAGTAAAATATAGGGAGCGTAATGTTATTTACAATTTGTACAAAAACCAGACAGCGGTTATCAGAGTTGAAGGGCATGAAAGGGTTGCAGTTGTTGGAAAGGGAGTAAGACAGGGTTGTAGTCTTTCTCCATTGTTATTCAATTTGTACATTGAGCAAGCTATAAAGGAAAGCAAGGAGAAATTTGGAGAAGGAATTAAAGTTCAGGGTGAAGAATTAAAAACATTGCGTTTTGCCGACGACATTGTAATAATCTCAGAGACAGCAAAAGACCTGGAAGAGCAGTTGAAGGGAATGGACAGTGTGCTGAAAGGTGCATATAAGATGAACATTAACAAGAACAAAACTAGGGTAATGGAGTGCAGTGTAGGGAAATCAGGTGATGCTGAAGAAATTAGATTGGAAAACGAAACAATAAAGCAGGTAGATGAGTTTTGTTATTTGGGCAGTAAATTACAAATGATTTTCGCAGTACAGAGGATATAAAATGCAGAATGGCAATGGGTAGAAAAGCGTTCTTGAAAAAGAGAAATTTGTTAACATCGAATATTGATTTAAGCCTAAGGAAGTCCTTTCTGAAGTCATTTGTATGGAGTGTTGCCTTGTATGGAAGTGAGACATGGACGATAAACAGTGCGGACAGGAAGAGGATTGAGGCTTTTGAAATATGGTGCTACAGAAGAATGCTGAAGATTAGGTGGACACCTTGACTAAAAGAAGGGATAGATTGGTAGGGCACATTCTTAGACATCAAGAAATTGTGAATTTAGTGGTGGAGGGAAGTGTGTGGGGTAAAAATCGCAGACGAAGACCAAGAGATGGATACAGTAAGCAGATTCAGACAGATGTAGGTTGCCGTTCTTATGTGGAGATGAAGAGGCTTGCTCAGGATAGGGTATTGTGGAGAGCTGCATCAAACCAGTCTCCGGACTGAAGATCACAACAACAACAACAACAACGTCCAAAAAGAGTCTTAAAGCGGATTGCATTCTGCAGAGTAGAGCAAAGCAAGTCCGTAGGTACACGCGATGCCCCTGCTATTCAGAGCACACTGAGTGAATGCTACCCCGGTAAACACTCTCCTTCAGAAAGCCCCACAACCAGAAATGGCAGGGACTGTTCAAGTGTTTGTAAAGTTATGGTACCTAACTGCAGCCGCGGTGGAGTAGCCGAGAGGTCTAAAGCACCTCGCTGCGGAGTGCGCGGTTGCTCGCCGTGGAGGTTCCAGTCCTCCCTGGAGCATGGGTGTGTGTGTTTGACCGTAGGTTAGTTTACCTAGGTTTAAGTAGTTTGTAAGCTACGGACTGATGACCGTGCAGTTTGGTCCGATGGATTTATCAAAAAAAAAAAAAAAAAAAAAAAAAAAAAAATAGTATCCTAACTGCAGTGGTCATCGGTCACTCAACTTACAAACTACTTAAACTAACTTATCCTAAGGACAACACAAACACCCATGCCTGACGGACGACTCCAACCTCCGACGTGGAACGGCTCTGCGCACTCACCGTAGCAAGGCGCCTTAGTGCGCACGGCTATTCCGCTGCGGCAAATCGCAGGGAATGAGGTGATCATGCCGGCCAAGCATTTGGAAACAATTGGCTAATAATCCGAGCTTTTTCAAATGTGTTTCCGTGAAGCAGTTGAACTTCATGAGCGATGTGCGGTGGCGTCGAATTTTGCATGAAAACTGTTAAGTTCAATGCGCCTGTCTCCTGTAGGGAGGGTGTGATATGCTGGCGAAGGGTAGCACAGTATCGCTGGCCACTCACACTGCACGTGTTTGGTCATTGAGCGACAAAAAAGAGTGGTGTTTAAAAAATGTTACAGCCAAGATCGCTGGTGTATAGTTTTATTTGGATGACCGGTTTCACTGATCTCTGCCAGCATCATCTGGTCCAAAAATTCTTTTTACAAGGCCGTCATCTTGTTAAGTCAAACAGTTGTTATACAAAATAATTTAAAGTGCATAGGTGCACTATGTCATTACAATAAAAGTGTACACCTCACTTTGAGTGACAATAGGATACTGACACGTTCTTTGACTTGTTTAACGTGTCAGTCACTTACAATGAGATGTACACTTTTATTGTAATGACATAGTGCACCTATGCACTGTAAATTATTTTATATAACAAATGTTTGACTTTACAAGATGACGACTATGTAAAAATAATTTTTGGACCAGATGATGCTGGCAGAGACCAGTGAAACCGGTCATCCAAATAAAACTATACACCAGCGATCTTGCCTGTAAAACTTTTGGAACATAGCATAATTGGATCGCCTCCTCATAATATAAACAAAGTAAAAAAAAAGTAGGCAAATGATGAACGTAGCCGTAATGACGCCTTCACAACACAGAATAATTTCATGCACAGTGACTGGAGGCGAAGATTCCCCAGACCCGTCAGAGAAAAATTACCTTTGTATGTCCTTAGGATGGTCCAGGACCAGTCGTCGTCTACTTCAGTCCTTGGTAGAAAGAGGAGAGCGAAATCAAAAGGTCGTTGTGCGTCTGCAATGCAATTTGCTGTGTACCATTTGAGAATGAAAGCACTTTGCGTACCATGGTCCACGAGCTTTCATTGAACACCTGTTGTTTATCCGATTCGGGCCTCTTACCGGAGCGACGTTGAAATGTCCAGGTGATCTGAACTTCATCATGCTCTGCATAGCAGATAGAGAAAGAGGACTGTTACCAGGGTAACATTCACACACGTATGCTCTGAACAGCAGCATCTCAAAAGGGTCATAGAGTGTACCTATGGACTGGCTTCGTTCTCCAGTGCAGAATGCTATCTGCTTTCAGACTCTTTCTGAACGTTGATGGTTGCCATGGTTTTGTAGCAGCAATGGTACCGGTACGAAGTGGTACGGGACTGAACGCGAAATCACCCTATGTGACGACCTCGGACCGCCCAACAATTTACGTGTGGCCCACCGTGCAGGTCCAGATTTGGCTGCCAGGTGCTGTGATCATAGTCTCTCACTCAAAACCTGTCGTAGTCCACGTTTTGACGTGTCAACTTGAGCTTGGAAAAAAGAGCGGTCTAAGGCGCCTCGCTGCGGAGCCCGTGGTTGCTCGCAGTCGGAGGTTTGAGTCCTCCCTGGGGCATGGGTGTGTATGTGTTGTTCGTAGGTTAGTTTACCTTAGTTTAAGTAGTTTGTAAGATACGGACTGATGACCATGCAGTGGGATGTTTAATTCGTATTGGCTTTCAAATTAACAATGAAATGATTGTTACTTTTGTTCATTAACAGTAAAAACTACAGATAATTGTGAGACTACTATACATCGTTTCTTATTTTTATAGGTTTGCCAAGCCTACCTTAATACCCCGTATAGTTATGTTTGTGATTCTTCAACTCACAAAACTTCACTGATATTTTTTGACAGTTTGTCATCTGCAAACCAAAACGTGTGTATTTAATGTGGTGAATGGTTAGCTTGTAAATATCGGAATTTTTACGAAAATACAGGCCGTCGTTTTTGTCTCTTGGTTTGATTTTATTGTAGCTACTGCTTCTATAACAAAATGTAAGTGTTTATAGCAAGTTTTTGTCACTTACTTTGGTGGATATGCGCTGTTTTTCGTGTTGTGGACAGGCACTGTGTCACTTTCACTTCACTCAATGTTTATGTTATGAAAAGAAGATGGTGGGCAGTTTAATTCTGTGTTAAGAACAGCTGGCTGTGGTGGGGGCGGGAGTTTTTGAATCATGTTGTTTTCGTTTTAGTGTGTGTGTGTGTGTGTGTGTGTGTGTGTGTGTGTGTGTGTGTGTTATGGGTTTTCTGTAAGTTCTTTGAGGGCAGAGAATATGGTTCCGTTGCAGAGGGCTGTGTATTGATTTATTATTTCTTTTCTTTCTATTATGGCTTTCTGTACATGATAGTTCTCTTCGATTGTTAATTTTTGTGGGAGGCTTTTGCTGTGTTTCACCGCGGCCGGCCTGGGGCACCAGGTTGGTGATTGCGCATTCGCTCCCGTCGGAAGTTCTTGTTCTCCCTCGGGCATGGGTGTATGCGTAGTCCTCAACGTAAGTTGATTTAAATAGTTTGTAAGTCTAGGTACCGATGATCTTTGCAGTTTGGTCTGTTGGGATTACAAACATTTGAACTAGACTTTCTCACTGTGTTGCATGGAAATCATGAACTCCATACACTATGCATTAACGCTACCACATTTAACACTCGTACACTAAATAGTTTCCGTTTCATAACTTGTCAAATAGGGAATGTTTAGTTGCAACCACACGGTATATTACAATGCCAATGTAAACTGTTGTGTCCCAGACAAGAGAGGTTCCCGGAAAGCCCCGTTAAGTCGCTACCGCAGTAACAGTTGCTTAAGACAGGGTAGTGAAGTTGTGCGGCTGAAATGGAGACAGCTGTGGCCAACTGTAATTGTTAGTAGAGGGGGGAGGGGGTTGGCTAGCGGGATGGAGGGGAGAGGGGAAATGACGGAGAGGGTGGGGGGGGGGGGTCGCCGTGGTTGCGGCTCGATTAACTCAACAATTCGCCACCGCCAGCTCTGCGGGACTAACCGCCCGGGCCGTAGAGGCTGCTGGTGGCGGCGTGCCGGGATCACCTTGCGACCACTGTGCGCCAGAAGGGAACCACCGGACTTCAACCCTACCCAAACCATCCGACCACAGATATTCAAACAAATGATCAAAATATCCACGGGTGTACTGCCGGTCTATAGTGTCCAACGGGCACAATATTTCGGCGATCATACATGTCGCCATCATCAGGTGAACTGACGGACTGAGCTCCTGGAAACGCGCCGGCACGGAGGTCCGCACGCTACGGCTGCTCGAAGGGAACTGGGTTCTAGCCCGGTAGCGGGCCATTTAAATACCCGCGGCCCGCGGAGCGACCCCTCCGCGGTCCGCTCCCCGCGCCGCGGCCGCGCAGTGGAACCGATTGCGCCGGCGTCTGAGAAGACGTCGGTGTGAGGGCTCTGTCCGCCGTGGTCGTCACTTCGTTACGTTTGCTAGATTTACTCTTAATTAAGCCAATCGCTGGTTCCCAAGCTTTGCTAAGATTATAGCCAGAGTCACGGTTTATGAGGTCGTCACTTGTGCGAATTTCAATGGCCTCTCTAACGACGCAGTCCCAGTATCTCGACGTCTGTACCAAAATCCTAGTGTGTTCATACTCCATGGCGTGATTCTCCGACAAACAATGTTCAGCGACCGCCGACTTGCTCGGATACATCAATCGTGTGTGCCTCTGGTGTTCAACGCATCGATCCTCGACGGTACGCATCGTCTGTCCAATATGTGACTTTCCACACTGACACGGAATCTGGTACACGCCCGCCTTCCTCAAACCGAGATCATCTTTAGCGCTCCCCACCAGTGCACGAATTTTATTCGGCGGACAAAAAACAGTTCCAACCTGGTGTTTTCTCAAAATGCGGGCGATCTTCCCTGAGAGTGCGCCGGTATATGGAACGAACGCAGTGCCTACATCCTCCCTTGCGTTCTCATCCGTTTCCACAGGTTGTGTTGTAGTGGTTGGGCGGAGAGCCCGCTGAATCTGCCACTCTGAGTACCCATTTTTTCGAAATACAGTTCTCAGGTGTTCCAATTCCTGGGGTAGACTCTCTGCGTCGGAGATAGTGCGCGCCCTATGTACTAGAGGTTTAAGTACCCCATTCCTCTGTGAAGGGTGATGACAGCTGTCTGCGTGTAAATACAGATCAGTGTGCGTTGTCTTCCGATATACACTATGACCCAGGGTGCCGTCAGCTCTTCTCTTGACCAAGACGTCAAGGAACGGCAATTTACCCTCCGTTTCAGTCTCCATAGTGAATTTGATGTTGGGGTGTATGGAGTTCAGATGTGTAAGGAAGTCAAGGAGTTTATCCATACCATGTGGCCAGATGACGAAAGTGTCGTCCACATAACGGAAAAAGCAAGTAGGTTTCCAGAAAGATGATGCAAGGGCTTCCTCCTCGAAATTCTCCATGTATAAATTTGCGACCACAGGGGAGAGTGGGCTACCCATGGCGACTCCCTCCGTTTGTTCGTAGTATTCGCCATTGAAAAGAAAATATGTGGAGGTCAAGACATGCCTAAAAAGTTCGGTGGTCTTCTCGTCAAATTTCTGACCAATCAAATCTAGTGACTCTCGAAGGGGCACCCTCGTGAACAACGAAACGACGTCAAAACTTACCATGATATCCGACTCATCCAGCCTGAAGTTGTTAAGGCGTTTCACAAAATCCACGGAATTACGTATGTGATGAGGGCATTTACCCACATAAGGACTTAATATTCCCGTCAAGTATTTGGCCAACAAATATGTAGGTGCCCTGATGTTACTGACAATGGGACGTAACGGCACCCCATCTTTGTGGACCTTAGGGAGTCCATAAAGTCTTGGCGGTACCGGACCTTGAGGTAAAAGTTTCTTGGCGACACCCTCCGGTAAATCCGCATCCTTGAGCAGCGCCCTCGTCTTGTTTTCCACCTTCTTTGTGGGGTCAACGCTGATCTTCCGGTAGGAATCGTCATTTAGCAGGCTCTGCATCTTTTCAGTGTAGTCCTTATGGGAGACAACAACCGTAGCATTGCCTTTGTCAGCCGGTAAGACAACAATATCAGGGCGCTCCCTCAGGTCACGAATGGCCGCCCTCTCTTTACTAGTGATGTTTGACTTCGTGGGCTTGGATTTCGTCAATGCACGACAAGTTTCACGACGTATTTCCTCAGCTGAATCAGGCGGAAGTCGAGCTGCAACCTGTTCAACAGCACCAATAATTTCTGCGACAGGTGTGAACTTGGGGGTAGGAGCAAAGTTGAGTCCTTTCTCTAAAACTGAGACCGCATCATCACTCAACTCCATGCCACTCAGATTGATGACGGTCTTGCACGGAACCTGCAGAGGTGGCTTGTCAAGGAGGTGTGAGAACTTAGCTGTTTGACGTCCCGTTGCCTTCTTATGGGCGAAGGCGAAGGCCCAAGTTCACACCTGTCGCAGAAATTATTAGTGCTGTTGAACAGGTTGCAGCTCGACTTCCGCCTGATTCAGCTGAGGAAATACGTCGTGAAACTTGTCGTGCATTGACGAAATCCAAGCCCACGAAGTCAAACATCACTAGTAAAGAGAGGGCGGCCATTCGTGACCTGAGGGAGCGCCCTGATATTGTTGTCTTACCGGCTGACAAAGGCAATGCTACGGTTGTTGTCTCCCATAAGGACTACACTGAAAAGATGCAGAGCCTGCTAAATGACGATTCCTACCGGAAGATCAGCGTTGACCCCACAAAGAAGGTGGAAAACAAGACGAGGGCGCTGCTCAAGGATGCGGATTTACCGGAGGGTGTCGCCAAGAAACTTTTACCTCAAGGTCCGGTACCGCCAAGACTTTATGGACTCCCTAAGGTCCACAAAGATGGGGTGCCGTTACGTCCCATTGTCAGTAACATCAGGGCACCTACATATTTGTTGGCCAAATACTTGACGGGAATATTAAGTCCTTATGTGGGTAAATGCCCTCATCACATACGTAATTCCGTGGATTTTGTGAAACGCCTTAACAACTTCAGGCTGGATGAGTCGGATATCATGGTAAGTTGTGACGTCGTTTCGTTGTTCACGAGGGTGCCCCTTCGAGAGTCACTAGATTTGATTGGTCAGAAATTTGACGAGAAGACCACCGAACTTTTTAGGCATGTCTTGACCTCCACATATTTTCTTTTCAATGGCGAATACTACGAACAAACGGAGGGAGTCGCCATGGGTAGCCCACTCTCCCCTGTGGTCGCAAATTTATACATGGAGAATTTCGAGGAGGAAGCCCTTGTATCATCTTTCTGGAAACCTACTTGCTTTTTCCGTTATGTGGACGACACTTTCGTCATCTGGCCACATGGTATGGATAAACTCCTTGACTTCCTTACACATCTGAACTCCATACACCCCAACATCAAATTCACTATGGAGACTGAAACGGAGGGTAAATTGCCGTTCCTTGACGTCTTGGTCAAGAGAAGAGCTGACGGCACCCTGGGTCATAGTGTATATCGGAAGACAACGCACACTGATCTGTATTTACACGCAGACAGCTGTCATCACCCTTCACAGAGGAATGGGGTACTTAAAACTCTAGTACATAGGGCGCGCACTATCTCCGACGCAGAGAGTCTACCCCAGGAATTGGAACACCTGAGAACTGTATTTCGATAAAGTGGGTACTCAGAGTGGCAGATTCAGCGGGCTCTCCGCCCAACCACTACAACACAACCTGTGGAAACGGATGAGAACGCAAGGGAGGATGTAGGCACTGCGTTCGTTCCATATACCGGCGTACTCTCAGGGAAGATCGCCCGCATTTTGAGAAAACACCAGGTTGGAACTGTTTTTTGTCCGCCGAATAAAATTCGTGCACTGGTGGGGAGCGCTAAAGATGATCTCGGTTTGAGGAAGGCGGGCGTGTACCAGATTCCGTGTCAGTGTGGAAAGTCATATATTGGACAGACGATGCGTACCGTCGAGGATCGATGCGTTGAACACCAGAGGCACACACGATTGATGTATCCGAGCAAGTCGGCGGTCGCTGAACATTGTTTGTCGGAGAATCACGCCATTGAGTATGAACACACTAGGATTTTGGTACAGACGTCGAGATACTGGGACTGCGTCGTTAGAGAGGCCATTGAAATTCGCACAAGTGACGACCTCATAAACCGTGACTCTGGCTATAATCTTAGCAAAGCTTGGGAACCAGCGATTGGCTTAATTAAGAGTAAATCTAGCAAACGTAACGAAGTGACGACCACGGCGGACAGACCCCTCACACCGACGTCTTCTCAGACGCCGGCGCAATCGGTTCCACTGCGCGGCCGCGGCGCGGGGCGCGGACCGCGGAGGGATCGCTCCGCGGGCCGCGGGTATTTAAATGGCCCGCTACCGGGCTAGAACCCAGTTCCCTTCGAGCAGCCGTAGCGTGCGGACCTCCGTGCCGGCGCGTTTCCAGGAGCTCAGTCCGTCAATTCACCTGATGATGGCGACATGTATGATCGCCGAAATATTGTGCCCGTTGGACACTATAGACCGGCAGTACACCCGTGGATATTTTGATCATCAAATACGCCGGGAGAAACTTAAGAATCACATTCAAACAAATGTTCAAATGTTTGTAGAGCTCATGGAACTTAAATGCGGTGTCATCAGTCCCTAAACCTACAAACTACTTATGAACTAGCTTATACTAAAGACGGCAGAAACATCCATGCCCGAGGGGGGAATCGAACTCCCGACCGCAGCGGCCGTGCAGACCGTGACTGGCACGCCGCAGACCACTCGGCCACCGCGGCCGGCAGATACTTATTCACGTTGAGAATTGTATGCTGTGGGGATCAGAAAATATTGAGCTACCGAATAACGTGAAAGGGGTGAGGACTTATATCACGTGACTGGAAGCGTTTCCATGACAACTCATTTCCAAATATTTTATTAAGTACAGGAAGGAAGAAGGATGGGAAGGTAAAGAATGACTTTAGCTGCACTAGGGCAATAATACTACTCAATGGTGACAAAAAAGCCTATCAACGGAAAAACTCGTCAATTTACCTTATCAGTCCAGCTTCCGTTTATAGAACCCAAGGAGGTTAAAATAAGGGTGGAAAGAGCTACTATGAGAAGTTTAGCGGCCGATTGAAGCCACTCCGCCATGTTGCCGAGCGAAGGAAATGTTTTCAGATTAAAGCGTTGTGTGGTTCTTGCTCTGTTAACTTCCATGCGTTTAAATTACTTTCATTAAGAGTGCCTATTTGATACAGTATACTTTTCTGGACAAATACAGACCTTCGAAGTATCTGAAACGCTATGTATTAAGGTAATATCTCAAACGATAAGTATGAATTACATATCGGGATAGTACCCAAATGCATTACATGAAAGGAATTCGTCAGCTGAAGTAGTTGACAGGAAATGCAGAACACGATTTTTCCAATAATGACAGAACCAAGCTTAATACGAAATATCTTCTGCAGGTTCCATGTCACTAAATATTCATACTAAAATTATATACGATGAGGTTTTTGAAATATCAAGGGAACCTACATTTCATAAGAGTGAAAATTAGAAGTCACTGAGAGAAAAATACTGAAACAAATAGCAAATATTAATTTAGCAATAAAATTTTTCTGTGTCAAATGGCAAATGATTTTCTTGTTCTGCCGGCAGATCCATAGGTAATGCAGCTCACCATTTTTTGTTTTTAGATAAAGTATCACTTTCAACTCAGAATGCAACGAATACACACTCGTCATCAAAAATATTATTGGCTCCGGTGTATGGAGACAGTGGCATCACTTCTGTGGCTTTAAGAGTATCTCCCCCTATTCTAACACCCTTAGAACAACCATGTCTGAAACGATTCGATTATCTTCTGTTCCGCTTTCTCCAATGTTCATGTTTCACTTTTATACTAAGATGTCTCTGAAAGTAAAGTATCACATATTTCTTTCTCAAATAACGTCAATTTTTGATACCAGATAATGCCAATAATGCCCTTCATGCTTCGTCCGTCTTAAGTGATTTTCTTTCCAAGGTAGTAGAATTTTTTCACATTCACTACAACTTGATCACTACTTTTGATGTTAAGTTTCTCGCTACTTTCATTCCTACTGCTTTTCATTGCATTTGTCCTCTTGCGGTTTATTCTCAGTTCATATTCTGTTTTCTATTTAAACCAGTAAACAAATCCTGTAATTTTTTTCTTCACTTTCATTGAGTATATAATAGAATCAGCGATACGTAACATTTATATCCTCTACTCCTAAACTGAGAAACCACTCTCAAACCATTTTTTTTTTAATTTTCCCTGTCTTACACTCTTCCAATTCGATTATTTTGTCTTGGTTCTTGTACATATATATTACTTTTCAATGTAGCCTAGTATTATTACTTCTTTAAATTACGAAGGTATTGCACCATTTTCCTTTTTAGAATCCTGTTTTCAATACAACAAGTACCTAATCCCTTGAATGTCTCTTAACTTTTCTTCAATCTTATTTCCATTATCAATGTTGGGTCAGCCTTTTTTATAACCAGATATTACAGTCATTTAACAACTCATCCGGTTTCTGTTCCATTCTTCCGTATATTATTTTCGACAGCAGTGTATTTGCGTGAACTGTCAGATAGACTTTGCGGTAGCAGATTAAGTTAGCCGTCTTGAAATATTCACGCAATGGACCAGTTATACCGTTGAATGTCTCTGTAATTCTCGCTTCTGTAAATCTGCGATTCATACTTATTAATCTTATAATTCAACACACTTTTTTCTAAGGACGGGAGGATACAATTTTTAAGGACTAAAGCTTACTTTCCGTGACGTTGTGTAGTGTGGCGTGTGGCGATGTGGACAATGGCCGGAGCCGATCGATCGTGGCTCAGATGGAGACAGCGAATCAGATATTTGCGTTAAAATAGTGAACACTTCTTCCACATGTGTATTCATAGTGACGCAAATGTCTTTTTACGAAACGTCCCGGCTACGATTGCTGTTCATTTATTGAGCGGACAAGAGTACACACAAGAACCGGTCAACCATAGAGCAGGAGCAGCAATAATTATTTACTTCATGATCACCGAAAAAAGTAAACCCATATTCCACATGCACCTTCGTAATAACTAAAGCGAAATAGAATACAGATCTGGCCGCATCCGTGCGACTTTTGTAAATAACACATTGATCTGAGCAATTCAGTGAGCGGAATAAAGCAGATATATCAGTATACTGCAAGGTTTTCTTTATTTAAAAAAAAAATACCGTATGAAAGTAATGTTGTTTATTGTGAAGACAAAACGTATATCACCGTCAAATATCTGATTAGCTATCTCCATCTGCGACACTATTGGTCGGCCACCAAGATGAGTCAAAAAATATTCAAATATTTGTAGAGCTTATGGGACTTAACTACGGGGTGGTCCCTAAACTTACAAACTACTTATGAACTAGCTCATACTAAAGACGTCACAAACATCCATACCCGAATGGGGATTCGAACCCCCGACCCCAGCGGCTATGCAGATTGTGACTGGGACGCCGCAGACCGCTCGGCAACCGCAGCCGGCACGCCATTAGTCGGTATAGTCAACATAGCACACGGCTTACTACACCACGTCATGGCAAGTAAACATTTACATTTATGAGACGTGTCGTGAAAATAGCGACGTACACTTTCAGGTTCACATTAGAACGTTAGTTAAAGTGTCGAACATGCGTGATACTAAAGATATCTGTGGAAAAAAATACAATGGGGGAGGAAGACAGAGAATGCAGTATTTCCATCAAAGAATTGAAATGTTTTACAACCCAAAATTTCCGTTTTTGTGGCACTAATGTGCGAATTGCCTTCACTAGTGATGTGAGCATGCAGCGCAGTCTTCCGTACAATGTACAACTCAGTGAGAACAGATATCTATCATTGGTGTCTATGAACTTCCCTGTTCTGCGTGTCAGCTCAATAAATAAGAGTTTTTTGAGCATATCCTTAGAAGAAAAGGGCCAGCTCGAAAACTACAGAAAGTTTAGAGTGAAAACTATCGGAATTATTTTAAATAGCGGAGTGAACTCATTTTTGTCACCCACACCTTGTGAATGATGAATCTGAATGCTGAGGTCGAACTACTTTAGATAGTGACTCGTCAAGAGAAACATTGTAATTCATTTTATTTACAAGTGTTTACACACACGATGTCTTATCTTCTAGTTTACTCAATAATTTTGTCTCCTTTGGTGTTAATGTATTTAATTTCATCGTTATACAAGGGGAGGTACTTGCGATTGCTTTGCGGATAATTTGGAAAAATAAAAATCGGGTTACAAAGAGTTGTTGACCTCCAAGAGGGACATCCAGTAATATAAAGCTTGAACCCGTCCTCACCCCTGGCGCGGGAGAGGGTATGTGACTTTATTGGGGTTTTCGTTTCTGCAGTTAACATAGTTTTTGTTTCATGATAGATGGCGTTGTAATCGGCATAATGAAAGTTGCTGAAAAACTGTAATATCTCAAGCAAATACGCACCGTATTAGGAAAATGAAAGTACAGTTTTTCGTAATTTTGATAATGCTGTCATGTGACATCTGGCACAATCGAATGAACCACAGACTATGGTCATTTTGTCTGCCTGTCTTGTACTTCAATGATTCATACTGTACACATCTCTACGCAATTGTTCCAAATACTAACGGTTGCAGTTCATATGTTCCAATGTTTGTAATTCTATGGGACCAAACTACGTTGGTCATCAGTCCCTAGTCTTACAAACTACTCAAACAAATTTTTTAAAAGATATGCCTGCCATTTGACTGAAGGCTTTTTTCTGTTACAACCTGGTTTCGGCCATAGGCCATTTTTAAGTTCTGTGCTATCATTTAAAAAAGAAAAATTAGAATTAATATAAAGTAATATTAAATATAAAGCACATTACATATAAGTTAGTTACTTACATAAAGGTTTCCTTAGGTCATGGTCATAAAACCAATAAAAATATTCTAAATTGAGTTCATATCGGAATTATAAAATGGGTGACACATTTGTCCCTGCATCTTAATTTAAAATAATAAGACAGGTATGTGTTCACCATAAGATCACAAAGGCAACTGGTTGACGAGAACAAAGGATACATCAAAGATTATCATAAAGCCAACTGCAAAGCTATGTCATCAAATTCGTATTTGGAGTGGTATCTGTGAGAATGTATTGCTGGATAGATGGATTATCTTTGGGGGAGAGTACAGTTATTATGTTTAGGTTACCTACAGGCTACATAGTTGTAAGTAATACCGTCACAATACAATCATAGAGATACAGCATATATATGCATTGAGAAGCAATACATATTATAAAATATTGTCTAAATAATGAATAATTACGTCTATACTGATAATATGTGCCAAACAGAAACACGTAGGAAATCGGGGGATGGGGGGTGGTGTGTTCAGGATGTAGGATATATACATGATTAAGATGGAAAAATAAGATAAAATAAGCCTAAACGAAATTGGTACCAATAACTATTATGTGGTGGAAGGGGTGGGGCCACAAAGGAAGTGGTTTAAGGCGTGGGAGGCCTATCATCACTTTATTGTGAAGACAACATAATATTTAAAAATCTTAAGCAAATTACAATAACAATTTGTGTATTACTGTAAAATTTTAGTTAAACTAACCTAAGGACAACACTCACGTCCATGCCCGAGGGTGGATTCGAATCTCCAACACGGGAGGCCGCGCGATCCGTATCGTGGTGCTCCAGACAGCTCGGGTACTCCCGCGCCGCACGGTTGCAGAGAGAGTAGATGTCATTTTCTCGTAGTTTGAGGATCACAGAAATGTTAAAGAACCTCGTCAGAGATACGCTAATCTGTTACCTGATAGGAATGTTTCTTCTGCAAACAACTTTTCGCAGGGTCCTACAACTATTTGCTGAAATGGAAGTGTGAAACGCAGAAAAAGTCCGATGTCTGTTTGTTTGACATACAGTATAACCGAGTTTTAACAATTTTCAACTCGTTTTTATTTTTTCCGATTACAGCGCCATCTATTATAAAAAGAAGAAAATGTTTCATATAAAGTTTTATATTTTTCGTAGAGAATCCAAATCATCAATAAAAGTTAGTGGCTCCTTTTCAAAATTTCAAAGTCACCCCACTCGCCCTAAGGGGTCGTGCAAGGGGTCAACCGTCAAGTTAATGGATGACCCTCTTCCAGTTGAGCAACATGTATCACAACTTCATTAATCCCATTTGTATTTCTCTCAATATTCGGAAATACAACAACTATCTAGCGCTTAGCTGTCGTCCTGCTTTCAACACAGCACCATCAAACTCCTTTACTTACCCTATACATGTTCGCTGAGGAGGACATCACGCCCACTGGTTGCTTGTATATTCAAAAATATGCAAATCTGTGTAATTATATGCGGCCGCACTACTCTAGTCATCAGCCCATAGACTCACAAATTACGTAAAGTAACATAGACCGAGGACAAACTGTATACCTTCCACAACTCCCTCTAGTACAATACATGTTCCACGCTACAACAAATGTTCTAATGTAAACATGGAAGTGTACGTCGTCATTTTCACAACAAATATCAGAAAGGTAAAATTTCAGTTGCTGTGACGTGACCTAGTAACGGAAGACTCCAACCTCAGACGGAGTCGCCGCGCGATCCATAACGCGACGTTCCACACCACACGGTCATACCGACGCGGCTCTTTCATTTCAAATTGTGAACATGGTCTTCTTTTGTTTTCACATGTACCCCATGTAACACCACATCGCGACCATAGCATTAGAATCACCATATTCTAACTTTTTTCATCGTTTAGTAATTTTAATTATTTGTCAAGAGGCAGAAATTTCTCATTTTTCAAAATTATAAAGTCAAATTATATCAGTGTAATTCAGAATAATAGTATCCAGGGAATAAGTAGGTCAAAACAACTCGTATATTGGAGATCATTTGTCAGATTGCCATTATAAATAGTGTTGGAGGAGGATGCAGAAAATCCCTTAGACGGCCAAGATTACAAACAAAGAAGTTCTTAGAAGAATGGGCGAAAAAAGAGCACTTGTGGAAACGATAATGAAGAGAAGAAACAAGTTAATAGGTCATCTGTAGAGGCACAATGAGTTTATAATTAATATTATGGAAGGGATGGTAGAAGGATAAAGAGGCAGAGGAAGACCCAGATTGCAGTACTTGAAACATATTAAAAGACATATAGGAGTGGTATCATATCAGGAAATGAAGAGGCTATCCGAGAACAGAGAAGTGTGGAGGAGAAGAATTGCTGCCAACCAATCTTCGGATTGAGAACGAGAGAAGAGAAGGAGTTGAGTTACTCGCTCTCTATGTGATTAACTCTCTATGTGATTAATTCTCTATGTGCTTAGAATCCTTAGTGCTTAGATCTCTATGTGCTTATCTCTCTTTGAGTTCAGATATCTCAGTATTCAGAGCTTAGCTCTCTCCGTTATTAGTTTCAAAATATCATACGGGGTTTATTTTCAAGATAGAAATGAACCCCATAAATTATTTATTTTTTAATATAAACTTTCGTATCGTGATCATACGTAGATGTGTGCAATATCTTTGGACTTTGATCTGGATAGGCTAAGAAGGAAGAATTAGCAACTTCTGCCTTCCGTTAATAAACTGGTTAATATTCGTGATATAGGAATTCGAACTTATTTACAAGTTTAAGGAAATGACATTTAAAAAACTTATCTGGATTTCGTAGTCAATGTAATAGAATTCAGAGGCTTTAATGCAAATGAGACTTTAACGAAAATAGTCCGCATTGTGAACTTACGAAGTGTTTCCTGTTAAAGTGATTTGGTTGTAACTATTTTTTTCAAAATAGAGAATCTGTGAAACTTAAAAAAAAGTCCTGAACAGTTACTCAAGTATTTAGTTCCCTAATATGGTCCAAGATTATTCTAAAAATGAACATATATTCTAACAAGTTCATAAGAAATCAGTTAATGTGTGGAAGAAAAATATCTAACAGTTTTGGTTAGGAGAGACTCTTAATAAAATCTTACTAAAGAATAATTCGGTAGAAAAAGAATCAGCACAAATAATATATTTTGTAACTGGCTTCAAACTGTCTGAACTACCGGGACTCAATGATTGAAGTTTTTCAGTTTATTAAATATCAGCCCCTGAGAAACGAAATTTCATACTCATTACAAAAGGTCTTTAAGTTCAAGATATGTGCAGATCCAATATTTACAGTGTGAAAAATTCAAGAAAGCTATAAATTTTATTAATTACGAAAGAAGTGCCAGGTCTTCCAACTTAAATTTCATACTGGGATGACAAATAAAATTTAGAACACACACATCCGCTACAAACTGAAAGTCAAGCCGAAATCTACAGCTTACAAATCACAAACTAAAGCCAAATACAAACCCACCAACCGAACCCGAGTTACACCCGCACTTTATAATTAATTTCATATCAGTTTTTTCGTTTTATTATATACCGTGGCTGTTTTCTTTCGTGAATAATGTTATTCGATTATTGTTAGTTATTTTCCGTTCTTTTCTCCGCAGTTGCATTTTATTTTAATATGCTAATATATTTCCATACTTATTGGAAAATAACATGTCTTATTTCACTTTCTTAGACGGTTCATATAAATAAACATCTGCATATGAATAGTTATTCTACTTTTTTATTTCATTAAAAGCACCGAAACGTATTCATACCTCCGGATATCTTACTAACGTTTTCGAGGTTGAAGCCAACGAACGGAGTTACACTAGTAAGAGTGATTTGTAAGGTTTTTTTCCCATTTTAGTAGATGTTACTTCAGCACAAAACATGTCAAGCTTAACTCTTTAGCAGTTCTTGTGTTACATTTCCCATGCAGATAATCTGATGACTACCTGCTGTTACAGTAAAACGCGTTATTACTAAACATTAATCAAAAACATTCCAACCAAGAGGGCTTTTATTTTAGAATTGAAGGCTCGAGGTGGTTGGTTGCAAGTGTAATGATAAAACCAAGATTTAGTTAAATAAACCTTGATATAGAGGCTAATGTTCTGGGTCGCCAAGAGAATACTAATTTACGAGGCTGTATTTGTGCCTCTACATACTTTTGGAGGTCTCAGGTCCTTGTCTGTTGCAACAGTGAGTATGCTTTCTCGTTCAAGTTATCCGTGCGCAAGTGCTGTGCTAACATCGCGCCGCGGGGCGATCTTAATTCGGATCCTCGGTGTGCTCTCCAAGCAAACAGTAGAGTGCATCTAAAAACAAATTCTGTTCTCCGTTGGTGGATTTAAAACGTCGACGTATTTTCAGTGGGACGTTGGAAGTAGCAACGGCGCTGAAAGACTCTTTGAAGGAGTGCGTCCCTGCAGAAGCTCAGCGAAGTAGGATCTACTAACTCCGAATTCTTTCTGAAGCCAACCTAGTAATGAAGAAAGTATAATGCCGTTTGATAATTTAGCGAAGACAATAAAACACAACTGAAACTTGATGGTTCTTTAAATAATTCCTGTCGAAAGAAGTTTTCAATTTTAACAACATTACTATTATAATTATGTAGTCTTATTACGGAAAAGTAATTTCCTCGTTGAGTCGGTGTTACGAGGAGTCGCTGCACTTCGCTAGGCAACGGTAGTTACATACGACATTAAAGGTATCGCACTGCCTTTTATTACCTCATTAAATATAACATTACTCTGCCGTGACAGTTGAAACTGCCCTGCCCGTTTGGAAATCGAAAGCGGATGGCTTTGCTTCTCAAAATCAGTAACCACCCGCACGTCAAGCAGAGAATCGCCAACGCTATATGTATCGTTTGACAAATCGGATAACACTCTAAATGTAAGTGTACTTAGCAAGTGTACTTGAATCACTCCAACGCTTGGCCTTAATCCTACTCCATGCATTTTTAAACGACCATATAATTGACTAAACGTGGACGTGGTGTCTGTTACACTTTATAACATCTAATGCAGTGTAATTCAAAACTAACAAACTTCCTTTCGGAGAGCGACCACTGGTAGCTACATACCGACAAGAATATATTATTCCATCTAAACGATACAAATCTTGCAGTTACTTATAACAGGTGGATAATTAGAAGATCTGATAGCAGGGTGATGGATAAAATTATTGAAACTATAATCAATGTCGTTAGTGAATATTAGTGACACAAAATGGAACATTATGTTGTTTATTACAATGTTCAAATGTTTGATAAACTTATGGGACTTATCTGCGGAGTCATCAGTCCCTAAACTAACATACTATATATAAACTAACTTATACTAAAGACAACACAAACATCCTTGTTCGAGGGGGGGGGGATTCGAATCCCCGGCGGGGAACGGCCTCGCGCATTGGATCATAGCGCCTCAATGCGCTCGGCCACTCCGCCGCGGCTTGCTTATTACACAAGTTTTGTCTGAAGCGACAGATACGTAGGCCTAACAATATCTCTCACTTTAAATTCAGAACGCTCTGTTTTGAGGTCAATTAAATAGCTGCGGCAGAATAGCCGTGCGCGCTAAGGCACCTTGCTGCGGTGTGTGCGGCCGTCCGCCGTCGGAGTTTCGAGTCCTCCCTCGGGCATGTTGTGTGTGTGTGTTTTGTTCTTAGGATAAATTAATTTAAGTAGTTTGTAAGTTTACGGACCAATTACCACAGCATTTAGGTCCGAAAGCTTTGAGCAATTAAATAAAAATCTAAATTATGACTAACTACATTATCAATTTTTACTTTATAATTGGATTAGTATTTCGACTAGTTAAAAGCCCGGCGTTGTCAGGGTATTGTTCCAGTGTTTTGTAGGCTCCTTCTTCTATCCCCCTTCTCTGTTTGTTCCTTCCTGCCCCCCCCCCTTTCGCCCCTCCTCCTCCCACCTCTCTGCCCATCTGCTCCTCACCTCACTGTACAACTCCTATTCCTCCCTCTATATCCACTTTTCCCTCCATCTGACTACGAAAACTCACACGTATTTGTCAACTTTCACGGCAGTGTCGATGTCTGCCATGACATACCTTCCGCTATGCATCGTATGGAATCTAATGTGGAGCGTAATGTTCCTCACGTTTTGATGGTTATGTATGGCAAAATTCATCAATATCAGGATAAAACTACATATTGGTATCGAAGATGGACTAAGGTACCGTCCACCTTTTTAAGGTCAAGTCTGCAAAATTAATTCAAAAGTCGGGGTAAAACGTTAAATTGGCGGATGAGTGTCGTTAAGTACCCTCCGCTACCCACCAGAAATTATATGTAGATTTTGAAATTCCCCTTGTTTTATAGATCGGGTGTCCAAACTCTCATCAAATTCGGAGTAGAACTACAGATTTGTATGAATTACAAACAAACAAACGTATAAATAAAACGGAGAATCTGTAAATAATAAGATAAGAAGAATACAGATTTTATACCGTGTTTTGAATTGATTTTATATAACGGGTAAATAACCTCACTAAGCATAGTACACCGCTCAGATCTGTGATAACAAGCATAGTCTCTTCTAAGAGTTTCCAGCAGACGATGGAAAATACATGCTGGAAATTTCTAGAAGAGGTTTGAAAACAGAAAACCGCCGAACCAGCTCGAGACAGAGTGAAAGTCATAATAATCAGTGTACTCAAACTGAAATGGGTACTGGTGCGACACACATACAGTCAAATGGAAGGATGATTGATGAAGAACACCCGCGGTGGATTGGCCGAGCGTTCCAATGCGTCTTGCTGCAGAGGGTGCCGCTGCTCGCCTTTGGAGGTTCGAGTCCTCCCTCGGGCATGGCTTTATTTGTTGTCCTTGGCATAAGTTAGTTTAAGTAGTTTGTAAGCCTAGGGACTGGTGACCAGAATAGTTAAGTGCCATAGATTTACAAACATTTGAACTTTCGACGAAGAGCACTTGTCTGCACTACATTTGATAAGAAAAGATCGAAGCCGGGAGTATCTTTAGATGTGCACTAGTACAAGGCGTACAGATGTAGACAGCAGTGAATGGATAAGTCTCTAGGTAATTTAAGAATAATTATGACGATTATTCTGCCATAAGATGCTATATGCGTTTACCTCATCCGCTGCGGCATTATAAAACATCTAGTTGGGACTACCATTAAAGTATCTGAAAGCAAAAACAGAGAAAAAAAAGCATTAGGTTGTCAACTGAACCTTTCTATCGAGTTGTACCGGTAACAATCGTTTATAGCTACTAAGAAACAATGGAAAAAACATTTTATAGCACTAGGTACCAAAAACCTAAAAGCAACAATTACTATAACTATGGCAGCCGCGCAAGCAAAAAATAAATAAATAAACAAATAAATAAAAATAAAATAAAATAATGTCAGTAGTTCAGTGTAAAGTGGCTAATGCAATACCTTCACAGGGAAATGAAAACGCTCCTTAAACACCGCTCCCACTAGTCGGGCAATCGCTTTGGTGCATTTTCTTTAAACCAGTCCTAAGGGCATCCGGAGGTCTGACATCTACAGCCTCCATCACAGAAATCATAGCATCTAATAACAGTCTTCAGTTGATCTCCAAGGCGCTGCACGAAAGAAAAGGCAATGGCGCACAGTGATCCCTTGTGTATTTCCAGACTTGTCTAACGCCAAATGTGAGGCAGTTCCACGTGTTTCCGTTAAGTTCGCAGGCGACTGACACCCTCGAGGTTACTTTAAGTTGGTACCATTTTCACTGCCTTTGTGAAGCAAAAAGTATACCGCCGAGGAGACATTCAAGTGGCCATTATTTTCCACTCCAGCAACGCGAATTCACAGCGCAAAAGGGCATAAAATGACAATTTTTCTCAGGTGTTCCATGATCACTTAACTCTCGACAAGCGACTGATGCAGCGACTGTTGCTAGGATACGGTCCAGACTCTGTTTGGCGCAGTTAGTTTGTCTTTTGTCTACCTGGAATGTTACAACAATCACGGACTGAAAGTACCAGGGAGTACAGATTTCTTTCTCTAAGAAGGTACATTCTCAAATCTTTCCATGGATACGGGAATAATTTTAACTAAAAGGGAAACTTGAGATGTAATCTCTCAAAAATTCAAATGTTTGTAAATCTGTCGGACCAAACTACGTGGTCATCAGTCCGTAACTTACAAACTACTTAAACTAAGTTAAACTAACCTAAGGACTAACATACACACCCATACCCCAGGGAGGACTCGAAACTCCGACGGCGAGCAACCGCGCGCTCCTCAGCGAGGCGCCTTAGACCGCTCTGTAACTCCACCGCGGCGATGTAATCTCTAATTACTACAGAAATTTTAGATACCTTTAGCGGTAATTATATATGTTGATCAGCCATACAGATAATCGTGTAATAATGAACAAAACAAGTACCAGCGTAACGTAACGTTTATTATTATTTATCTACTGAATCAGTTTAGCTGTACGTATCTGTTATGAAGTATGTTTGTGGCTCTTGGTGCAGATATCTGTTAAACAGAAATGCAATCCATAATATGCGCCCTGGATAAATTGCTGCAGTTCTGAGCAATTTTGCCGTGCGCGTTGGCCGAGGGGACTGCGGCGCGTCAGTCACGGTCTGCACGGCCACTATGTTCGGGGGTTCGAATGCCCCCTCTGGCATGGATATTTGTGCCGTCCTTAGTGTTAGCTTTTTCATAAATAGTTTGTAAGTTTAGGGACTGATGACCCCGTAGTTAAGTCCCATAAGCTATACAAACATTTGAAGATTTTGAGCAATTTTAATCTTCCGAATCCCAAATAACACTGCCAGGTGCATCAAAACCATCACATGCAACTCGATAACTACCTTTCTTCTAGTAATGTTTGATGATGTTGATAATCGATGCACTGAACTGATTATGCATAACAACTTACAACGAATTTTTCCCACTAGCACAATTGACCCTGCATCGTGTAGAATTTTAGAATAAATAGCAGCCAACAAGTTGCGTTAAAATGGGTCTAATTAAAAACTTTATCTAGGTTTCGACAAAATTAATTTTGCCTTCTTCAGAACTCGGACCTAAGAACAGTACTATGCCAAAAAATAATTTACAACTGGTAGGAAAATATAACAAGAACAATTAAGAATAAAATACAGCATTGATGAGAATATACTCACTGATCATGTAAAAGTTGTTGCAACAAAAGCGAATGCACTTGTGAAGCTCATCATTACTCCATGTTAAACAGTTAACATGTAAAAAGTTAAACTAGACATGACAGATTTAAAACTGTGGAGTAAAGTCACATACACGCTTACTCACAGGCGTAGGGACACAAGAGACATGCAAATTCACTAGGTGGCGCCAAGAAGGCATTGATCGAAACATGCATGTGGTAATGAAAGGAAAAAATGTGAAAATGTGAATGTGCTGATGAAATAAGGAAAAATGTAAAAAATATTGACAGAAATATGGGCAAGAAAATGAGAAAGCTGATAAAACTGTAGGTACATCGTGTCCACAGGTTAGCCATGTAGGTACAACTACATGGATACTCCGCAAATCACATTCCAGTGCATAGCAGAGGGTTCATCAAACCACTTTTATACTAATTCTCTATAATTCCACTCTCTAATAGCTGGTGGAAAAAAGGAACACCTAAACCTGTATCGATCTGATTTATTTTATTATGATGGCCATGTCTCCATAAGTAGGGAGAGATCTCGCCTCAACAAATAACGCCATTATTTTAATGATTTCCACCCAAAATCGTGCATCATTTCCGTGACACTCGCTCTTCTATATCGTGATAATACAAAACGAGCCGCCCTTTTCTGAACTTTCTCTAAATTGTCCGTCAGTCCCACCTGGTGCGGATCCCACAATGCGCAGCAATACTTCAAAATAGGACGCACAAGTGTAGTGTAGGCAGTTTCTTTAATAGGACTGTCGCATCTTCTAAGTGTCCTGCCAATGAAATGTAGTCTTTGGTTCGCCCTCCCTACAATATTTTCTACGTGTTCGTTCCAATTTAAGTTGATCGTAATTGCTACTCCTAGGTATTTAGTTGAATTCAAGGTCTCAAGGTTTGACTGATTTATCGTGTAACTGAAGTTTAACGGATTTCTATTTGTGGTCATATGGATGACATCACACTTTATCAAGGGTCAATTGCCAATTTTTACAACATTCAGCTATCTTAACTAAATCATTTTGCAGTTGCTTATGATCTTCAGGTGACTTTACTAACTGATAAGAGACAGCATCATAGGCGACTAGTCTAAGAGAGCTAGGTAGCAACATGAATGCGCGTGTTTGCTTGAAAGGGAGAGTTGAAGAATGTTTGTTGAAATTTATGCACCACGTGTGGGCGATCTCATGGTCTGAAACGTCATTGACAAAAACACACGGCGCATGAAACGACAGGGTGGAGGGTGGAGGGGGAGGGTGTTAAAGCAAAACATGGCTCATCATGGACCAGAGAAGTTTACTATAAAATTCACAGTTATAATTCTGAAGATAAGACATGATGCAGGACATCATGTTGACTAGCAGATAGTCACGCAAATAATACTGGTTTGAAGCTTTCTAGGTACTCAATACTTGCGAGCTGGAGTTGGTCATTAAGAATATAGCCATCATTAAGAGTAACAGGTTTAAAAATTTCAAGCTATTCACACAAGTCTAAGTTCCTCCCTCTAACGTCTCTGTGCTACCAACAAATCCTGTTGATGGAGTGAAATTGAATCCAGATAACATTTTGTTCCAATACTGCAAGAGGGACAGTTATCCCTACATTTTTGAAGACTACGCTTGCCCACTTTCGGCCTCGGTGGCCGAGGGAACTGAGGCGCTCCAGTCACGGTCTGCACGGCCACTACGGTCGGGGGTTAGAATCCGTCCTTAGTGTTAGCTAGTTCATAAGTAGTTTGTAAGTTTAAGGACTGATGACCCCGTAGTTAAGTCCCATAAGCTATACAAACATTTGACATATTTGGGTTTGCTACTTTCACTAATTTTGAAGCCGTTATATTGACGTTCAGAGGACTGTTAATGTTCTTTTGCATGTAGGGACCAAATGTAACACTTGGTTCACGTGCGACAATGAGTAGTGGAAAAGAAGTTTCCTTTCCATGAAAAGAAATAGCTCTAAGTATACGAATGTGATATTTCAGACGCTGATTTCACTTCGGCTGTCATATCCCTTTCTCCCAAACTAGATAGTGTACAGTATCTGTCGAGGTCTTGATTAAATCCAGAGTAGACCGTATTAAGATGTTCATCTGCTGAATAATCAGGAACTTGGTGTACGCGAATTCAGTGCCAAATGCATTTCCATTAACTCTTCTAGCGTTTGAACATGTGTGCGTTACAAACTACGTAACTTTTCGAGCCGCAATCTTGTGAAATGCCAGTCAGTATGGGCAGCTACAGTGCGTGTTATTGTCATCTACTGGATCGGTTATGTCTACGTCCCAAACATGGGTTGAACGCCCGCCTGGTACCTTTTAAAGTAGATGTTTAACCTGATCAAATTCTTCACGGGATTCCAGCCGGATCATTCTGTCATCTGAACACAATATTTCTGCGGTCCAACTGGCAGCCAACATCAGGTGAGGAACTAAGTTGCCGGCCGCGGTGGTCGAGGGGACTAAGGCGCTCCAGCCACGGTCTTCACGGCCACTACGGTCGGGGGTTCAAATCCCCCCTGGGGCATGGATATTTGTGCCGTCCTTAGTGTAAGGTATTAGATAAGTAGTTTGTAAGTTTAGGGACTGATGACCCCGTAGTTAAGTCCCATAGACTCTACAAACATTTGAACATTTTGAAGCTAAGTTGCTCTCGCCGTGACTGAGTGAAACTGTGGAACGGCTGGCTCTGTATACGCAACGAAAGTACGAAGGCGTATGCGCTAAGTACAGATGGCGTGCGTTTACTCGTAGCTGCTGACCCCTGGCGCGAGAGAAGTTGTACCGCCTCCAGTGGAGGATACTGTAAAAAACGATAGATCGTTATAGATTGTCTTTCGTTGCTATTTGACGCCTTTGCCGATGTTTCTTTAGGTCTGATAACACAGTATTTCACGATTTACTCAGAAAATAACCACTGTCACGATTAATTATTTTCAGCTCGCGGCGTGTTTACTTGCTTTCTTCGATTTACATCAACATTTATATACATGCTCCTCAGGTTGTCATATATTGGACCACATTCCCCCCTCAGAACTGAACACACCCATTACCGCCCGTGACATCATTGACACTCTTCGGACTAAACGCAACACCGCCCCTGGTCACGACCGGCTGACCTACCGTCACCTCCGGGCTTGCCCCCCCTCCTTCCACGAAGCTCTTGCTACCTTATATAATGTCATCCTTTTCACCGGCTTTTACCCCGACCTGTGGAAGACTTCCCGTATTCTCATGTTCCTAAAACCGGATAAGCCCCCATCCCAGACCTCATCCTACCGTCCCATCAGTCTTACCTCCGTGTTCAGCAAGGTCCTGGAAACCATCCTCTCCCGTCGTATCCATCAGCACCTCCATCGCCACCAGTTCCTCCCCCTTTCCCAATGTGGCTTCCGACCCTCCTTCTCTGCCAATGACCAGCACCTTCGCCTTACTCATCTCCTTTCTGTCCAACTCAACTCCCGTCGCTCCGCAATTTTTGTCTCTCTTGATATCCAAAAAGCCTACGACCGTGTATGGCATTCCGGTCTCCTCTTCAAGCTCCAGTTCTACGCCCTTCCTATTAATTACGTCCGCCTCATTGCTTCCTTTCTCACCCGCCGCCCCTCCTATGTCACTGTCTGCAACTCCGACTCCCGTTTGTTCTACCCCTCTGCCGGGGTGCCCCAAGGCTCCGTCCTCTCTCCTCTCCTTTATCTCATCTACTCCGCCGACATGCCCCAACCCGAGCCTCCCGTTTACCTTCTACAATATGCTGACGACACCGCCTTCCTAGCCCTCGCCCCCTCCCTTGCCCGCTCCCAGTTTTTGCTCCAGTCCCACCTCACAGAGTTCGCCTCATGGTGCAACCGGTGGCTCCTCTCCGTCAATCCTGACAAATCCCAGGCAATTATCATAGATCGTACCACCCGCTCCTTCCGTCTCCATGATTTCTACCTCACCCTCCACAACCGCCCTATCCGCCACACCCCCACCCTGAAGTACCTTGGCCTAACCCTCGACCGTAACCTCTCCTGGACCCCCCACCTCCGCACTGTCCGACAGAAAGCCCTCTCCCGCCATAACCTCCTCAAACTCCTCACCGGCCGGACGTGGGGTCTCAGCCCCTCCACCATTATCTACACCTACCGGTCCCTCATGCGTCCTGTCCTTTGCAGCTTCCATCCTGCCTGGATCTCCGCTCCCACATCCTACTATAAAACCCTCCAAGTCCTCGAGCACCACGCCCTCCGCCTCGCCTACCGCATCCGGCTTCCGTCCCCCACGCGGATCCTGTATGACCTGATCCCGTTTCCCCACCTCCTCGAATATCTCCAGCGTATCCGTATCCTCTATACCACCCGTAAAATTGACTCCCGCAACCCCCTGGTCCACCCCATCCTTATCAACCCTGGGCCTCTGCCACGCGTCTACCGCGTTATACCCCCTTCCCTTCATCTCCACACCCTCCATGTCCTCTCCCAGGGTAATTTCTGCCGCCTCCCCCTTCCTGATGACGTCCTCCGTTCCGACATCTACCCGTCCTACCAGCTCTGATCCCCCACCCATAGATAAAGTGCCCCCTCTCCTCCCTCCCCTTCCGCTCCCCCGCTTGGCTGCCCCCCTCCCTGCCCTGGAGTCCCTACGGCTCTTCCCTGCCGCCCCCCTTTTCTTCACCGCCGTTTTTTCCCCTCTCCCCCACGCTTTGCTCCGCCCCCCCCTTTTTATCGGGGTCCTGGACCGACAGTTTTACAAGTGCTATGTCACGTGTTGTGTGTTATGCTACAGTGAAGTGTGTGTTTTTTAACTGCGTCCACCGCAACCAGACAAGTGTCGCACCGTGTATTTTACTTAGTGTCTCCGTGTACTCGCCGTCCTGTGTTCTTGTCGTTCAACATGTGCTTTTTACGTCACCGTGGCTCCTCGTTTTTAACTGACTACATCCGGTTTTTGTTCACCTGTCAACTGTTTGTACCTCCAATTGTCGCCATGTAAGTGTCATTGTTCCTCCATTGATTTTTCGCCTGTCATGTATTTTAAATTTTCATCTCATCAATGTCTTTTATTCTCTCGGCTGAAGAGCAGCCTCTGGAGCTGCTGCCAGCCTACCGGTGTAATCGCTGGTGTGGAAATACAATAAAGAAAAAAAAAAGTTGTCATATAGTACTTGGTGTAGGCTAATTTGTACCATTACTTGTCATTTCTTTTACACACACACACACACACACAAACATAGAGTAGTAAAACGACTCTTATTTCCTAATTACTAATTTGTATAGACTCTCGTTGATGATTTCTTTTACACATAGTTTAATTTGTCATAATATTAGTCAAATTACCTTACTTTTTTCAACCGCAACTAAAATGTATGTCAGTCCAAATAAATAATCATTTTTTGCACATTTATGGTAATTGGTGAATTCGCACAGCTGCACTCGCAACACCTTTTGCAATGCCATAAATTAAATGAATATCTCACAATTCGACAACAATGAATCTCCCTTCCATCCTAAAGTTTGACTGAGTTGGAATAACGTCTGTACAGGTTACTGGAGAACAGTCGTTGATCGGCGTATTACAATGACTCAGCCACACAGGTCTTAGTTGTGTATGTGTTTACGAATCACACTCGCGATGTCTGTAAGTGCAACGACAAATAACACCCCAGATTTCTTTACATGATCTAAGGTAACACGAACCGGTTGTTTATGTACTTCCACTGCCAAGTATCTACTTATGGTATTGTTAAAGAAGAGAAAACGTCTGGTTGAACCTACTCCATTCTTAACGTAAAATGAATTACACGTTCTTGACAACCCAATGACTGTTGACATCGCTTGTTTCAGTAGCACCTAACGGCGTGTACACCTCCACTGTTTACATTTCGCGACGCGTAGTGTTTTCCCGCGCCCTCTCTCGCACACCCCGGGTGCGTGCTGGCAGCGTTCATCGTCAGTTGAAAATGCAAACAAAAATACGTCTACTACCAGTCCTACATAATTTTTTACAAATATAGAAAAAGAACTTGGCACAACAATATTTCATTAGACTGTTTTCTCAAGTACACCGAGATGTACCGTCTGTATAATTTTAGCAACTTATTCAATTAAACCCTGATTAGTTCAAAAGGCTCTGTGTCAAAGACGTGCACAAAATAATTTTAATATGTTTACGTAGGCGTTAGTAGTGGTAAAGGTAAGTAGATAATGTCGCATCTATAATTCTGATGTAGCTCTATCGCGCTCTGATGTCTCCAATAATAAAACGCGCACGTCGATAATTGAAGGTTTCCAACTTCTGTGCTATGGTGCTATGGTTAAATATTGAAATACTTTTATTTTTTGGTTCACAAGCAAATATCTCTACTAAAATGGCAAAAACTTTCGGTATTCGTTGTTGACAGCAGACGAAATCAGAATATCCTAATAATGCAGCCGTAAATACAGTTACGTTATTGTCTTGGATATCTGGCTTACTTCTCTAGTCACTCGCCAGAGTTATCAAAAACTTTGAAGTAAGTTCCTAACTTTTCATTTCTTAATTTTGAACAGCTAGCACGAGCGAAGGAGCAGAGATGGTCAGAGAGTCTAAGGAGCCGGCGCGGTGGCCAAGCAGTCTACGGCGCGCCAGTCACGGTCAGCACGGCCACTACGGTCGGGGGTTCGAATCCCCCCTCGGGCATGGAGGATTGTGCCGTCTTTAGTATAAGCTGGTTCATAAGTAGTTTGTAAGTTTAGGGACTGCTGACACCGAAGTTGTCCCTTAAGCTTCACAAACATTTGAACATTTGATCTAATCTCTACCAAATGTCACTCCCCACACCCAAATTGTGTTAATATAAAGTTTTCATTAATATTTCTTTTGCCTTTTCGGAGTCCACAGGGAACGTACATACACACAACGATTTCAGTAGCATCATTACTCCGAGGATCTCTTCCATGTAACATGTTTGCAGCTATTCGAAAGTCGAATTCTTTGCTGAACGAATTTCGGACAGCGGTGTTCTATCACTCTGCCATTGCAGTAGGGCTACAGCCATAGGTAACGATAGGTTTTCATGGTGTATTAATTCCGGCATTCATATGATCAAACTGCCTTTGGAGTTTTTGCCAAATTTCGGTAGAGACCTTCGTTGTCCAAATGTGGACTTCCCGTCCGTGTGAATTTGGAACGCTTTTTCTCTTGCTTCTACAACAGTGTTCTGACCTATTCAGTCAAACAAGGGTGACCAGCTCAGACTTGTTTTAAATTTATTTGGTTTGAAACTGCCAACTGCTGTCGATATCATTTCTTTGAATTTAAGCTACATCTGGTCTACATTTGCTAATTTGAATGCGTGGAGATTGTCTCTGAGGAAGCCATCAACCAATGTTCTGTTTGCTTTTAAGAACAAATATATTTTTCATTGCCGGCCGCGGTGACCGAGGGGACTGCGGCGCTTCAGTCACGGTCTGCACGGCCACTACGGTCGTGGGTTCGAATCCCTCCTCGGGCATGGATATTTGTGTCGTTCTTAGTTGTAGCTTGTTCATAAGTAGTTTGTAAGTTAATGGACTGATGACCCCGTAGTTAAGTTCCATAAGCTCTACTAACATTTTTTGTGTTTTTCATTCTGTTTGTTGGATTTGGAAAATTCGATATTTAGTCTCGCTACTACAACAATGTCTTCATTAATCACAGTATCCGTTCTGATGATCGTTATGAGCTCAGGATTATTTGTTGGTAAGAAATCAGGTGTTTACACAACCGTTTACCATTCGAGTGGGCTGATCAATAGATGGCACCAAATAATTTCCAGGGGTTGCATTTAACACAATTTCGGATGTGCGACATATATTGTTGCCAACATATTTGAGAGAAATTGAAGTAATCGCCACTATAAGTTTAGGTTCTAACGAAAACGCGCCATATCCATGCCACACAGCACCAATCTTTCCGTATAGTCCCCTCATGAAATAGCGGAACTTGAAATCCCACTATCCTGCTGGTGTGAATTGACGCACTAAATCGGAAAAATATAGTTAGAAGTGAATATGTGCTGGTGGTTTATGTGATCCACTATCTGTCAACGAAATACTGCCTGTTGAAAATACCAACACCCAAAGATGTTGAATTATATGCCCCATCACCTTCAATATTATCTAATGGAAAATTCTGTACTGAAGTTATTGGAATCATTAGGTCTATTTTCTATTTTAGATAAAAGGCGTAGACAGCAGAAAGTGGAGAAATTAGTTAATAACACATACCTCGTTGCACTGCAAGTGCCATAGAAGATAATCGATATTTTATCATGGTTGGTGTGCAGACAGTACCTACAACAGAAAAAACCAATTGTGTAACTATATGATCTGCTTACATTCAGCATGGACATGCTACACCCATATACAAAGGACAACATCCAATAGTTCAGATATGTTCTTCAGGTTTTTAAACTTACGAACCTTCTTCCCTGATGCAATTCATATTCTCAATAAATTAATGTTGTTAATTAACAGGTAGGTCCTCTCCTTGCACTGTTGTCAATAACATGTTCCGTACATCACTGATACACTGGCACGAATATTTCATCCAAATGGTGTTGGAACGGATCATTCTAAAGGATATGTACACATGATTAGCTTTGAACATTGACGCACGTATTAAGTATTCATGAAACTACGCTAATGAAGTATTTTTACTGATTGTATCCAAAAGAAATATTCTCGAATTGAATAGAGGGCATTTTCCAGAAAAAATTATTTCAGCTCAACCTTAAAATTAGCTTTCCTACCTGGCAGACTGTTTACGTTCTAGGGCAAATGATCAAACATTTTTGATGATGCATACCGAAATCGTTTCGAAGTCACTCACACACTTAGTAATAGACGATAGAGGCCACTTTCTCCTTATAGTGGTTTAGATTTAGATGCCACTGTACTCATTAAATTCTAAAGGTTTATGCATGGAAGTTGCTGTCAAAATAGCTGATTCAACGAGAGGTGTCTACAAGGTGTCCGCAGAACTGGGCGGTGCATATTTATGAGAGTTGACTATTTCGAAGGACAGTAAGGTAACTGTAGTTCATAGTTCATGTACCTTCATGTTATAGCACTGTTGATCATCCATTGTCAGAGTTTGTATATATATGATGAAGAGCAAGAAATGCCTGAAAACTTTCGAAATAATAATTTAGATTTGCCTGTAGTTTATGACTTTTTGCAAACATTTCGGACACAGATAATAAAAATTTCACTCATAAAATTTTATTAACGATATGTTTACGACTCTACTATTGTGATAAGATCTAAACACCCAACACGTAACTTTCTTTCTGACCGTATTTTAACAAACAGGCAAAATTATTTGATATTTCAGTTAAATAGCTTTGACAAATATAGTATTTTTTGAACTTTTACCTCTTTAAATAATTATATTAATATCTATTTCACATTTTCATTATCGCTTAATTTACTCATCTTATGGAACGATCGTGTTGTATAAATATGATAGATGCCAAGACCGCAATTTTTGTTATAAGGCGGCCAGTTTGGACACTGTACGTTGATACCATCTGGTCTCATTGACATTCAACTTCTTATTATACTGCTCCCAGTAAAATCTGGTAGGTGTAATGGCTGATAGTTATATTGAAAATCATGTACTGGTGGATAGTCAGATATAAAATGGATGACTGTTCAAAATAAAAAAAGTAAAATATACATAAAATAACAACAGGTGCTGAACATTTGGACTTCGGAAATCAGTCACGTGACATCTCAGGCCCGAAACATTGCCGAAAACTGTCTTTTGTGTACGCCATCTTGCTGTCTCTATTTGATGGTTTTCTTATTATAACTCAAGTGTTGTCATTTCAAAGTAATGGCGCACTGTAAAGTATCAACAACACGTCGTTGTTAGGACAATGAATTACAATCTAATGTCTAAAAATGCAATGTTAGCAGATTACATTTGCCATCGATGCTTTCGAGAATTACAGATTACTCTCGCAGCTGTTCGGCGTAGTGTGATGAGCAGCGAATTAGTTTCTGATGCAAAAACATCTTGCATGGTGGTTCAAAACTTGCCAGCGTGTTGGCTCAGAGTGTTTGGTCAGAAGGGTTGCCAGCGTGGTAGCTCAGCGTGCTCGGTCAGAGTGCTCTACGCCCTCTGTAACGAAAAAACTGAGTCAACGACGAAACGATCAAAATTAAACAAATTAAACCTTAATTGTGTTCATCAATGTAGTTTCTTCTGGCAGTGTAGTTAATAAGATATTATACTTAAACGTAACAAATCTAAATGACACGAGAAACTACAGCACAGCTGTTCAGTAAGAGTTAAAAGCGGCGTTTTTATTGCGGGACACGACGGCGTGTTCTCTGCTGCCGGTCTCTGCCGTGCCGTCCTGACTAATGGATGTACGACCGATGCCAATCCGTAGGGGCTCGGAGCATTGCGGTGACCGTGCGCCGGAACGGCCGACCACGGCGCTGCGGCGCTGTTACGCGTCGCTCCCTTTGCGTTACGCAGCGCACGCGTCACCGTCCCAGACCGACCGTTCCTGACGCTGCGTCACCTGTTATTCTATTCAGGGTAATACTGCGCCACCGCGGCGACCGCTGTACCGACTGTGAGACCCAGGCCACTAATAAAGTGAGCAGCGCGAGGGAAGACGGGGTGGGGGGTGGGATGGGGATGATAGAGGGGTGGATGGTGAGGGGGAGGGGAGTGAGTGACGAAGCACCCGCGTCTGCCTCATGCGGTCCGACGCCGCCGAGTTGTGCGGAATTCGGATCGTATTACCTTTTACGACGCTACGGTCGCAAGCCGCAGAAATTAGCGTCTCGCTCGTTAGCAGACAAGTGGTGCTTTGATGTTTTGTAGATGAGATCCGCGTGTGCGATGTCAAGTAACTGAAGTAGCGACGCGTGAAACAGTGCGACAAAATGTGTTAGCGGACACCCGTTGGAGATGGTTACTGAGACGAGTAACGGAAGCTCGTAGACGGCAAAATGAGATCGTACAAGATGCAACAGGGGAAAAAATTAAACATCATTAGTTATTCAATTGCCTTTTAACATATAAATTAAAAAAATCACACTGACGTGTTTTACGGCCCACTTTAGAATTGTAGTTTTATACGTTTTTACAAACGTTTGGGACCAAAATAATACTCTAAATAATAAATAATTAATTAATAAGAGTACCTGAAACGTTTTAGGAAAAAAATTAGGTAGAGGCGGGTTCCGAGCCACTAACCTTTAACATTACAGCCCAACGCATTGCCCACTATGCTATGGATAACACTCACGATTTGTGTTCTTTAATCTCATACTATTGATGGCCATTGTAGTATGGCATTTGTAGACACTAGATTATCAATTATCTTATGAAGAACGACGTTTTTTTATTAATTCTTCAGTACGCCATTGCTTTGGAATGACAACGTGTAAGTTACAATAAGAAAATCGTAAAATACGCAACGCAAGATGGCGTACACCACAGAGAGTTCTGGGCGAGGAATGTCACGTGACATCTGCGAACGGCTGGTTTTCTTTAATTCATTAGGGGGGGGGGGAGTGTCAAACCTCCGTTATTTTTGCAAATGTCTGTCAAACGATATGATACATGAAAGAAACATAGGGAACAAAGTTGTAGAGAATTTTCTCCTCTACAAATTCGTTTATTCGATGAACTGTTTATTTGAAATTAAAATTACATTACAAACGGCTTTTTTGGTATTACTAACTTATTTATTGTCCGAAATATTTGAAAAGGGGAGGTTCTGGTCTCTGGCGGCCTACAATTATGTCTGTAAAATTTGGTGCTGATCGGTTGAACGGTTCGTCTTAAAACAGGGAACACGTTACGGACAGACAGACAGACATCCCAAAATCGCCGTTATTTTTACAAATATCTCTGAAACGATACGAGATATGAAAAAAGAAAAAGTTGTAGATAATTTTCTCCTCTACAAATTAGGTTATTCAATTTTCGTGTCAGATGAACAGCTAAGCCGTTATTTTCATTTAAATTTCGAGCTGTCAAAAGACGATCGCAAAGGCCCACTTTTAGTGCTACTACCGTAACCTAAAGTGCGCCAAAAATAAAAAAAATACCTCCATTTTTAGGATATATTTGTTTTCCAAACTGAGCAGAATAGCAAGGATTGAAACACTTCGATCTTTTCATTCTTCCTCATTCTTTTAAAGTTTACATTCAGCCCTAACAAAAATTATTAAATATCAAACGTTATTATTTCAAAACAATTACAAATTTTCTACAAAATCATTACTTTAAAAAAGTAGAGTAGTTGTTCTTTTTCTTCAGTCCGGAAACTGGTTTGATGCTACTCTCCAACCTGCTCTAACTTGAGCAAGCTTTTTCATTTCCTTATAATTACGGCAACTCACATCTATTTGAATCTGCTTACTATTCGTCTCTTGGTCTTCCTGTGCGATTTTTACTCCAAACATTTAATTCCAATGCTGAATTCACGATTCCTTGACGTATAGGGAAATGTCCTATCAATCGCTCCCTTCTTTTGTCAAGGTATTGAATAAATTCTTTTTTCCACAACTCTGTTCAATAGCGCCTCATTAGTTCCCACATAATCTTCAGCATTCTTCTGTACCTCCACATTTCAAAAGTTTCTATCTCCTTTCTGTCTGAACTGTTTACGGACGAAGTTTCAGTACCTTACAATGCAACACTCTACACAAATGCTCTTTCTGACAGCCCAGTTAATAATCGATGTTAAAAAATGTTTCTTCTTCGGAAACGCTTTCGCCCGTTGCCATTCTGCATTTTATATCCTCGGTACTGCGACCATCGTATGTTATTTTACTGCTCAAGTAACAAAACTAATTTACCATCTTTATTTTATCGTTACCTAATCTAATTCCACCCGGCCGGTCCTAAGATAACTAGTTTCGATAAACTTAGGTCATCATCTTCAGATCAGTGGTACATACAGAAATGACAGCGTTAATGTTTGTGTATATTGCTTGTCCATGATTTCACTGCACCTATTTTTGCAGGACTTTTTGTATGACAGTGAACGTCGTCATTGAAACGTTTCTCAAGTAGAAAATACATGAAGCTTCCTGGCAGGGTAAAGATGTGTGCCGGTACAAGGACTCGAACCTGCGACCTTTTCCCTTCATGGGCAAGCGCTCTACCGACTGAGCTACCCTGGCACGCGCCACAGTCACTCGTCATTGCTTTACTTCAGCCAGTTTCTCGCCTCTTACTTGCCGAACTTTGCCGAAGTTCTGTGAACCTTGCAGGACTATCACTTCTTGAAGAAACAATATGCTGAAGAGGTGGCTTAGCCATAGGTTAGCGGATGTTTCCAGAATATTTTCATTCAGCTGCGGGCAAGGTCCCAGGTTCTAGAACCAGTACCGGCACACATTTTTAATCTACGAAAAACAACACACACACAACCATCCCCAATGGAGGACTAGAACTTCCGGCGGGAACGACCGCCCAGTCAGGAGCATGACGCCTTAGACCAAACGGCCATTCCGCGCGGCCACTCCGGAGCAGAGTGAAAATATGATTCTAGGAAATACATGTTTACAATACGACATATGGTCATAAAATATCCTTCACTGTTTTATTAGGATTACAAATGAAAAAATGACATTATAAACTAATGAAAAACACCGAAATATCGAACCAATGCACATTATCATCTATAGATTACAATCCAATAAATGGCCAGTGGAACTTCAAATCGGGCCGCAAGTCCATCGGCAGCACAATAGACCATCGCAGAGCAGAATCTTGAAAACGTGGCCTAAAAGAAAAAAGAAAAAAAAGTTTCTGGATGTGAATTTTGAACTATCAGGTTGGCTGCTACAATGATGGAACCACTGAAAATCGGATGTGCGGACGACCATACGTTCATTAGTTCGGTTATAGCTCCAATTCGGTAGTTCATTGTTAGTGTGGACAGCTGACCAGGCTATGAAAACAGTCTTGTTGTTGAAGACAGTTATGTACTAATGAAAAAAAAATTATATCACTGTTAAACAATCAATTATGTATTTTTATTTTGCAATTCATGTACTACAGGAAAATGGACGAAAAATTGTAAAATGCGCTTAAAAATATGCGTTACTTGCGAATTCCACAACATTCCGTTTTCTTTTGCATTCTGTCCGCAAGTAAGTTTGTAACTTAAGCTTCAAACCCTGATACTAGTTCCTACTCTGTCTTTTAGTCTTGTTTAAAAAGCTAAATGTCATTGTTGAGACATCTTTTAAAATGATTAATTAATTATGAGCTGCACTTGTATAATTAACATGATAATCAATACGAGAAGAATTGTAAAAAATAAAATAATTAGAAAAATAAATGAAAACGTAACAGAGATTTTTTTATTTCAGTTTAACCTGATTCAGTGTATTCCAGAATCGGATTTTCGAGGAAAGATATTTTTCTAAAATTTACAATATAAAAAATTGTATTTGAAATGAAATTATTATTTGTAATATTTTACACCATCTTCTCTCCTCTGTATGGTCCTTTCTTCAAACCTATATATATATATTAACCATTAACTACAACGACTCCTAATTACTCCTTTTTTATAAATAAAAATAAATGTAAATATAAATAAATAAATAAAAATATAAATGAATCTAAAGACTAATCTGTTTTGACAGCCATCTTGGGTGCCCCTTCTTTTTCTAATTTTTGAATTCGCGTCTACAACAGTAACCTCAATAATTATCTAAAATTTCTTTTCTATGAATAAAATGACTGTAGTGTATGCAGAGCACACCATCTTGGATCCGCCATTTTATATTTAACACTTTTTGAAATTCTTCAATAGCAACCTAGATAATTTCCTAAAAATTACTTTTATATGAATAACCTGATAGTGGTCTGCATAGAGTCCGCCATCTTGGATCCGCTTTTTTTTAAATCATTTTCTTAACCTGAAACTTCGTTAACATTTACATACTAAATTTGATACAAATTCAACAACTTGTATTTTGACCAGCTTTTTGAGATTATGATCTACTGTGCCACGGCATTCACTTCACCCCTTGCATCTGGCAACAACATGCCGACAGACAGAGGATTGATCGCCACAACAAAGAACGCAAAATGATCTCTTGAACAGTGAGACCAAAAGTGTTTACCTTACACGAAAAAGCATCCAATTGAATGAAATGATTGTATGGCTTTCGTTACCAGGACTCCCGGGTAATTGCGCCAACTTGTTACAAAACATTTTTGTTGATGACGCATCAACAAACTAAGTGTCGATCATTACGAAATGATGAGGACAACAAGCACATCAGACCAACTCCAACCAGGAATCTAGCCTCATCCATATCCGAGGTAGTCATTGAAAATGCCCAATTCTTAAGGTTCTTTGAGTCGATCTGTTCTTTTAGGAAGTTCTTTCAGGGCTGTCATAGGTTGTTCGTTGAATTCTTGGCTCATACACACACACACACACACACACACACACACACACACACATATATATATATATATATATATATATATATATATATATACACAAGGTGTCGATTCCTCTAACCAAACCACTGAGCTACGGAGGGCGTACGGTCACCACATTATTATTATTAAGTGACTATTAAGGGACTCCAGCGAGTACCATGCTTCAAAGTGGGACTTGATTCCATACAAGCCGTCAGGAAAATAGGGTGTCACCATCTTACAGCACATCCAGTTAGTGATAATTTTAATTGTGACTAAAATTAGGAGAAACATTAGGCTCCCATATTTTAGTGCCAACCACATCAATAAACATATAAATACTAACATTGAAGAAATTCTGAAGAAAAATAAAATGTTTCTTGAAAAGAATACTATTAGTCTAATACAGACAGCAAGGCATATTATACGTGTTTTATTGTAGAAACATAAATGTATTGCCAGATAAAAAAATAAAATATCATACGAGGTGAGAAACAGTTATGCGTGAGTAACGAAAAATTGATGAGGTATGTAATGGTGAATTATTTTTTTTTAATTATTTTACTCTGTGAATGGCATATTGATTCATGTGTCGTCATGTGCGTACGTCGTATTTTCATACGTGCTTTCTTGTTTTTTAGTATTTCATAATAGGATAAAGTAGCATCGAAACGTGTCTGTTGCAGAAACCTTTTATGCAAGTGGTGCGTAATTTGTCTCAATTCCTCGAGACAACGTTTTGCGATGCCGTCAAAACAGGTAATGATTTAAATGTTCTCATTCTGTTGCACCTCGAAATAATTTCCATTGAGAGAGTTTTTAACAAAACTATATAATTAATACCTCAGAATGGTTAGTGTCTCGTGTCACGTTTGGGCTTAATGTATTTCCGAGATAATCTATGCGCAGCGATGCGCGTGTAGTTGTCAGCCGTCGGCAGTGCTTTTGTTTCACTTGCTGCTGTTGCAGAATATTTGTTACCGCAACAACCACTCAAATCGTTGATGTACGTTATACGAAAGTAACTGTACTTACCTTCAGATCAATATTTCAGTATTCATTCATGCGTTTTTGCAAAATCCAAGTTGTATCCAAGTACAGAAACCAATAGAGCGGGGAAGAAGAATGTCAAAGGTCTATTGTTGTTGTTGTTGTGGTCTTCAGTCCGGAGACTGGTTTGATGCAGTTCTCCACCCTACTCTAGCCTGAGCAAGCCTCTTCATCTCATAATACCTGCAACCTACATGAATTTGAATCTGCTTACTGTATTCATTTCTTGGTCTCCCTCTGCGATTTTTATCCCACACAGTTCCATCCACTGCTAAATTTACGATTCCTTGATGTCTAAGAATGTGTCCTACCAAGCGATCCCTTCTTTTAGTCAAGGTATACCAGAAATTCCTTTTCTCCCCTATTCTGTTCAGTACCTCTTCATTAGTTACGCGATCCACCCACCTAATCTTTAGCATTCTTCTGTAGCACCACATTTCACAAGCCTCTATCCTCTTCCTGTCCACACTGTTTATCGTTCATGTTTCACTCCAATACAAGGCAACATTCCACATAAATGCCATCAGAAAGGACTTCCTTTCACTGAAATTAATATTCGATGTTACCAAACTTCTCTTTTTCAAAAACGCTTTTCTTCCCATTGCCATTCTGCATTTTATATCCCCTGTATTGTGATCATCATAAGTTATTTTACTGCCCATGTAACAAAATTCATCTACCATCTTTATGGTTTCGCTAACTAATCTAATTCCTTTAGTATCGTCCAATTTTCTCAGACTGCACTCCATTACCCTTGTTTTGCTATTGTTCATCTTTCAACACACTGCCATCCCGTTCAACTGCTCTTCCAGGTGTTTTCTGTCTCTGAGAGAATTACAATGTCATCGGCAAAACGCAATGTTATTTCTTCACCCTGAACTTTAATTCCTTCTCCAAATTTCTTTTTGCTTTCCTTTATATCTTGCTCAATGTACGAATTGAACAGCATTGGAGAAAGGCTGTAACCCTGTCTTACTCCCTTCCCTATCTCTGCATCTCTTTTTTGCACTTAAACTCTGATAACTGCTTTCTGGTTTTTGTACAAGTTGTAAATAACTTTCCGTTCCCTATACTTTACTCCTGCTGCTTTCAGAATTTGAAAGAGTGTATTCCAATCAACATTGTCAAAAGCTTTCTCGAAATCTACAAAATCTAGAAATGTAAGTTTTCCTTTCCTTAATCTATCTTAAAAGATAAGTCGTATAGTGAGTATTGCCTCCCGTGTTCCAACATTTCTCCTGAATCCAAACTGATCATCAGGAAAGCGAAGGTCTATGAGTCAGAATTATTTCATTCTTCACGCAGACGACTCTGCATTTTCTTAACCGATAGATACCCGGTTGTATCATAATATCCAAGTAAAGTTCTACACACAAGCTCTTCGCTGAAATCGTCAAATTCTGTAGATTACTGTTCTCGTTTCTATCCCCTTTCGTGGGAAGTCGGCGTACGTGTTCACATCTAGAGATTATTCCACTGTTTTTCATTTGCTAATATAACTTAATGCCGACTTGGAAACGTTACACACTTTTTTGTCAGTTTATGGATCTGCGAATTTTTTTTTTATTATTCCTAGATTCTTAATACTTGCAGAGAAGAGTCAAATTTTCAGTATATTCGGTGTGATAATTTTAGATTAGCTACGATTTTTTTATAATGTGATCTTCGGTGCTAGATTACTATTACGGAAATTAGATCGCATACTTCACAGATTTTAGTAAGCTAAGACTGCCATAATCCGACCATCGAGAATCCGGCATGCGTCGGCAAAACACTCTAACGCCTTCAAGAAACATCGATTTGTAGTTATTATGAATGATTATGACAATGAAATAGCATTTTCTGTCATTATTCTGAAAAGAATCTATTATTTTATGTAATTAAATATAAAGGGTAAAGCAGTCAACAATCCGAAGATTGGTTTGAACACCACAGTGCTTTACTAGGCATGGTCCTGTTTGGAGACGGTATGCCGTTGCCTTTCTCCGACCTTCTAACTGACTTACCAAACCAGTTATAGGGGGACCTACAGTTTAACGTGGGTTCCGAACCACGGTGCTACTCGGTATTTTTCACATCAGCAACCCTGCCAGAGGAGAAAGAAGTGGAAAGTGACAGAAAAAATTTTTAGGACATGGCGGAGATCGCAACTGCACTATCGACCCGCACCAATTAAAGATAAAGGTTACTGAACTTGAGGAAAAAATAGTTCCTTCAAATACATCACTGTTAGTATTTTTTTATAAAGGTCACTAAATCTGAGGAAAAGATAGTTCCATCAAATACATCACTGTTAGTAAATTTTGAGACAGCAGGAGCAGCATAATGTAGGTAGACGTCACAGGTATCACATAATTCAAACAGGAAATATTTATTTTAATCTCTATTCCGTTTTTCAATACCGAAAAAAATTAATTTTCATAAAACTATTGCCTGCCTCACTGATTATATTCTTGCCAAGTCGGTTGCAATGTTGGCTTTGTGTCGGTTAGTACTCACGTGTGGGTGGAGATGAAGACGGGATAGCAGGAGAATGGCGATGGTTTGTGGGTCACCTAGGAAGGTGTGAAAGCATGATAAATGCAGTGTAACATGGTGCAACTGTAGCACCCCACAGAAAGGCAATGAAACAAGAAATAAATGTGGAACATTCATCAAAAGAACGGTACGTCATTTTCGTTGCTGTGCATGCGCAGGTAATACAGCAATAATGAAATGAAACGAATTACGTATACTACACCAGATCAGACCATTTAATTCGGGGTGTGGTCTATGCAGAAGAAGGTTCGATGTTTTCTATAGCTTGCTAAATACAGACTGCAGTTGTTACCTGCTATCCACATATCTTATAGGGGCAAACGATTTCAATTGCATCACACATCCTCCATGAACCATTCCTAAAGAGTATAGTGTTTATTGATAATGCTGCATTCCATGTGTTTGGAAATATTCAATGCTGTAAGGTCAGAAAATGGGCTGCTGAGAAGCCTCTTGCCTACACTGAGCACCAAAGTAGCTCCTCTGAGACAATCTTTTGTGCCCTGATGCATGATGAAAATATAGCCCAATATTGGTTTGTGGAACAAACTGTGCCGTTAATCAACTATCTAGACATGTTGCAGTTGTAAGCAGTTTACAAATTAAAAATGTAGGTTGTATTCTTGTGTAGTTCACGAACGAACTAGTTCCCACAGGCGAACTAAGGGAGCTAGTTCGCAGGTCCCTCGACTCTTAGTTCGTTCGCTCCTTTTCTGAAGACGGACGGGGAACAGCGAGAGGACACGAGAGCGTGCAGAATTGCGTGATTCCCTTCTGTCAGTTACCGTCATTTCGAGCTGAGATGCAGCTCAGCTGTAGTTTCATAAACATTACCCAAAAATACGGGTGATAGCACAAGCTTGGGCAACACTGATCATTACATAAAAAACCTGTCATAACAAAAAATAGCTCTTTTAGTCGAGGTAGCAAAAGCCAAAAAAGAGTGGGCGAACTAAAAAGAGCGACCTGCTTCGCGGCCGATCTGAGAACTAAGAGCTACCGGTCGCGAACTAAAAGGAGAGCTACCAGTCGCGAACTAAAAAATGCACGATCGGTCGCGAACTAAAACATGCGTTATCGGTCGCGAACTATTATGCAAAACGTATCTCGCTTCTTAGTTTGCTGGATTCTTTTTCGAAGACAGACGGGCAATAGCGAGAGGGGGCGTAGCAGAATTAATCACGTGTTTCCCTTCTGCTGATGAGAGGCATTTGTAGGTGAGCGTCTACCTGCTATGTTACGTAGTTCAGTGCTACAAAATTTCTGTTTTGAAGTATTCTGCACTCTGCAATATCTGATTAATAAATTCCATAATGCCAAGATATAGAGATAACTCAAACGCGAGAAATTATCCACAAACTGTTTCTTTTGGTTTGCGTGATATCGTTAGCGGCTCAAGCAGCAAGCGCATGAAGCAGCTAGGTGGGGGAACTTCCCCCTCCACCTGCATGCGCAGACCACGCCTCTCAGCCGTCACTGGGAGCCGACGAACTAAACGAACGAACAAGTTCGCGGCAGAGCCGCGAACTAAAGGGAGCGCTCCGGACCGCGAACTATTATGCGCAAGTCTAGTAGGTTGGAGGGGTCAACTTCCAGCAAGACGGTGCTCCTCCACATTACATCAGAATGTTTCAGCAGTTTCTGGATACAAAATTTCCGCAGGGATGAAGGGGTGGACTTAAGGCGTGGCCACCACCATCCCATGACGCCCATACACTTTTATGTGAAGCAACATGTGTACAGTGTTCATACCAAAGATACTGATCATCAGGGACGCCATTCACAATATTACACCTTACGTCTTTCAACAGTGATGTAGATACAGTTTAGACGTGTATGTTAAGAGATAAATGGAAGCCACAACGCACTCAAATGAACAGGTGTGCTACTGTACACAGTTTTTCATACATTACAAGGCATCATATTTCTTTTTAAATATAAATTCAGATGCCCTGATACGGTTTTTCGTCTCAAATATGTCCAAGACATTAAAGATAATGAAGAAGCAGTGAATTTAAATTTGTGATGCGTCTGGGAATCGATCCTGGACCTCCATGCATACCAGGCAGACGTCTTACCGTTTTTTTCCATTTGGTAGATGTATGGTTCGCGGTCGCTCGTTTAGTTCGTTCGTGGTTGTTCGGTGAATGGTTGGCTCAGCTTTTTATTCCAGAGGGCGTTTAGCCCCCTGATCGGGCGCGCTGAGGCACGGTGCCCGGCTACCGTTAGACCACCGCATCACTAACGATTAAGGTTCCTCGAAATAGTCCGACTTCCCTCTACGTCACAAACTTTAATTCAGCTTGCCACTACTGCCAAGGCTCTCCATGCAGCGGAATAGCACCTCGGCAATGGACGTATTGGAACATTCCTCTTAAGGTGATATAAATATCAATTTAAATATAAATTCACATGCCCTGAGACGGTTTTTCGAACAAATATGTCCAAGACATTAAAGACATTGCCGAGGTGCTATTCCGCTGCATGCAGGGCCTTGGCACTAGTGGCAATTATCTATGGAACACAGAAGCTGAATTGAAGTTTGTGACGTGGAGGGAAGTCGTACTTAGACTATTCCGAGGCGCCTTAATCGTTAGTGGTGCGGTGGTCTAACGGTAAGACGTCTGCCTAGTAAGCATGGAGGTCCGGGTTCGATTCCCGGCCCCATCACAAATTTAAATTCATTGCTTCTTCATTATCATTAATGTCTTATCCTATTTCTCTCTTGTTTCGTTGTTTTTCTGCGACTAGCTAAAATTTTATCATGACTTTAAGTACACAGTGGAAAAGAGAGGATTAAAATAAATATTTGATGTAGTCAGGAATTACAGAGTGAAGACAGGAACTCGCTCTGTGGTCAGTTGGAGTGACTCAGTGCTAGACTAGTTTTAGTGGAGAAGGAAACTGACGAGGTGGAACTGCATATAGCCGGTGACTAGTGCTCGATAGCAGAGAGTAGTAAGAGGTTGCCACTAGTGCGAACGTTCCGCACAGATGCTGCATTTCGAGAGAGCTGAGACGGAAGGCAGCGAACTGCTTCTTACGCTTCAGAAGCTCCCAGCAGTGGCGCACGCGAATGAACGCCCGTTCCGCTACCGGATAACATAGAGACATCAGATCGTCAGAAAATTCGGCGCAGTCACCCGAATAGCAGCAATTCCTACGGGTTCTTCCTAGCTGTATTTCTAGTAACAAGACCACGTCTTGCAAAATTGATCGTAACTTTGACATAAAAATTTTAAATTAATTCCCTAAAGTACTTCCAGACTGGCTGATCACCCTCACGGTATTATATACGATTCGTCGTTCAATAAGAACATTTTGATCAGTATTTAAATTTTCGTAAGTGCTGTGCAGTTTTATTTAGTAGATTTTCAATAAAGTCATTGATTAAAGAGAACGTAAGCAAAGACAAATATTGGTACAACTGTACCTAAAACGGAAAAATGCAAACACGTAACTTTAATAATCCACCAAATATTGGTCATCGTGAGAAAACTGAAAAAAGGCATTAACCGTAACTATATTATTAGTGAATGTAATACCATATCTTTAGTTGTATAATTTATTAAGTACGGCACGTAATAAAATTGGCAAAAACCTGCAGAATCTGTTTCAGCTGAAAGCACTAAAGTAATGAAAAGTTTAAAAATGAAAAACAATAAACATGGAAGTTAGTAATTCTGGATGAAGTTGTTTTACACCAAGTGGTTCAGTGCTAAGTTGGCAGTGAGAAGCCAGTTATGTGGGCATATGTGAAACGTAAAGAGATGTGCAACTGTCCTTCAGACATGTATCCATATTTGGAGAAACACGGATACAGCGACGACTATAATTGCAAGAATACGAGAATTTCAATTCGTAATCAGATTTCTTCCTATGATGTGAAAAATATGGTCTCGAATTATAGTTATTTTGAATGATTATGACGTTCAAATATCATTGTCGATCATTATTGTTAAAAAACTGTTATTTATCTGAAATTAAAGCTTAAAAATAATTAAATTAGAAGATTAGGTCACATGATCGAGAACGCTTTCTTATTGACTGAACTCTGGTGACGTTACATGACACGAGGAAGACGAAATAATAATTTGTGTGTGTCATACCAACATTAGTTACTAAATTTTTCCTTACATTTTCTTAGTATATTTACAACTTTCATTTAAGAATGAAAAAGTATTTTGTTTCTGAAAGTTGATATGTTTACGTTACCGTACTTTTTCGAAAACAACCCAAATTTTTACGTGCCGGAAATAAGAAAGGTCAAAACTGCGGTTGAAGTAAAATATACACACATTTAAAGCAAACTGTTACTTATTTGTATCAATAGATTCCCTCTAGTCTATAGATATAAACTATTTATTATACACGATAAATGTGTGTAAATAAGCATTGCATCTTAATTCAGTCTTTTTGTTCTAAGAAATAATTTTACCTGATAAATTACCACTGTTATTAGCGGTCAATGTGAAAATTACATGGTAAGTGCGAAACTATGTAGTTACCGTTTGGATTCAGATTCACTCTCTATATATCAGTATGCATTTTTCACGTGCTTATGGGTTACAAAGAAACTTGTCATATTAAACCTGAACTTAAGATCCTAATGAAAAGGCCAAATACGAGAACAAAAATACTGACTTAAGTGCCAAAATCAAATATTTTAGAATATAAATAACGATCGAAATTTTGCATTTTCTATATCTTAGAAGTCAGCTCATCTGCTCGGGTAGTGTTAAGCGTAGCTGTTACATAAAAACTGACAGTTTAACTGTTAAAGTCGTTAAAATCCAATCCTCTTCTATTGTGTCCACTTTTTAGTCGTTTTGGAAGAATGTGGTAATGTGAAACAGAATCCAATTATTGACGAAATTCCTAATAGTTTCAATTTTGATTAAAAAAGTTGTATTTACCATATGCACTCAAAATGCGTCTTTGAAACAAATGGTCGATTTATTCATCATTTATTGAAATACTACATCACTGGTGTAAATATTAAAAAAAAACAACCAACAATAAATACGTATGTTAACAAAGTGCATTACATAAAAACTCTGAATACAAATGGTTACAGTGGTGCTGCTAATGGGGCTATTGTTTTCATTTTTATTTTTTAAACATAATTTGCCAAGCACAAGTCTACGTGAAAATGGGTCGCCAACGTGAAGCTACCATTGAGAAGGTGTGCTGCTGTTACTGTGAGCGGTTTTAACGCCGCCGCGACCAGCTTTCATGCTGCCGCTATTGATACTGCTATGCTGAAGTTGCGAGCCGATTGTTCGTATGCGGCGACCCGCTGCTTAGCAAGTCACCGGCGCTACGGAGTGGAATCTTATGAACAACAATATCGTTATTTCAGTTAAATTTTTATACATAGAGTCTCATGTTAATTAAACTGTAAAACACTTTTTCTATGGCTAGTAACATTGAAGATGCTTAATTATTTTACGAGCTGATTACATACACTCCATTTCCACCATGTTTCTCCTCTTCCACCTTCAAATTAATGCCAGCCTACTCATTTTATTTCTTGTGCTTTTGTTTTCGTAGTATAATCGGTTAAATTGTAAAGAAAGTTTAAAAACAAGTCATAGATTAATAAATTCAATAGGCTTTTTTTTTTTTTTTTTTTTTTTTTTTTTTTTTTTTTTTTTTTTTTTTTTTTTTTTTTTTTATTGCGCCCCCTCCCTAGAACCAAATTCTAGATGCATGCGCCACTGAGTGGTTGGATTTTGATATCGTAATCTATCGTTTCGTAAATGGCAACATCGTAAATGGCAACATCACCTTACTATTCTGTACATAATAATACTTTATACATTTGCAACTGCAGAGTATGATAACAATGAACTCATACAATATTAATTATCGTGTGGAATGTTTACGTACATTAAAACGGGGTTAACAAAAATAAAGGATGTGAATTACTTCACTCATTTACACTTAGATTCAAGCGCATAGGAAATGTCTTTGGCTCTATGTGCTTCAATCCAATTTTAAACGATTAACACACCGCCATATCTATATGTAAACATTGTAGCTTCTTTGATGAAACAGTAAAGTTCAAAGATGATCTTCTAAGCCATTTGAATAATTAAAATGAATTTGTGGAACATCAGCAAAATTTTGATTTTCAATTTACTATGATCATGATACCCCAAAAACTGAAGGTAGAATCAGTAAAATGATGAAAGAAGTGACTGCTGTTTAACTTCGATCTCTGGCAGCGAGCTTCAACAACATTTTACGCATTTCTAAATGCTTGGAACATTCAAAAACTAATTTTGCTGCGGTGGAGTGACGGAGTGTTCCAAAGCGCCTAGCTGAGGAGCGCGATGTCATTCGCCGTCGTAAGGCTTCGGGCATTATTGTCCTTGGCATAAGTTAAAGCAAGTAGTCTCTAAGCCCAGAGACTGATGACTAGAGCAGTTAAATCGCATAGATTTACAAGCATTTGACCTATTTTTGAACATATTTTCTGTAATTTTTAGAAACATTTGTATAGTGTGGTACTGCACAATATTTGTAGAACATTTTCAGAATTTTGAGTTTACAACCAATATACCAATGTTAGTGGATTTTACGGCAGCAGAATTAGCATGTTAGTTGACACCACAGGAATCACATTAAGTCCAGCGGAGCGTTTTAGCCGGCTTTCATATTATCATAATTTCGTTTCCCTATTATTTTTTTCAAAATACTGCGATTGAAGAGGAAGAAATGCTTGTTATGTGCATAAAATGACTGACTTAACTTTTTAAGACCACTTTCAGATATCAGTTAAATGTCCTATTGCGACTGTGATCAGCATCAGCTGTACAATTTATTGATGACATACTTAACCATGGGCACTGCACATTGCACTTAAGCATGGTGTAACGTCACAGCTGCGTCCACCTAATCCTCGATGGGCGAAGTTGCCCTTACATTCTATTTTATGCTTAATCATTTAATAATTGTTCCAATGATTTGACGGTATGGGATGCGGACAATTACTAGGTTGATCCATAACAGTAAACTTTGTTAACTTCCTTTATTATGGAACGACAAATGTTAAAAACTCTTCCCTTTAAATACACTGATTAAATAACTGCATGCCACTACGATGAATGTCTACAAGTCCACACTGAAACATTTCAATATGCAACTGCAACCCGTATGCGATACGACGGAATGGCAAAAACTTTAGCCACCACTAAACGCAGGTTACGAACTCACTGCCGACATGCTACCGCCTCGCTCTGCGGTCGGCGGGAGACTGCCGCACCCCGGCCAACAAACAAAGAACATTCCAAACTAAGCATTGTTGCCAGCAGCTCTCGCTGCACACCAACGAAAACTATCGTTCGACCTAAACGTACCAAAGAGGTTACTATCCTAAAACCCTGTATCCTCACAATGGGGCATTTGCAATAAATGTTTTTGCATCTCAACACTCAACAGACAGGACACAAATGTGTACTTTCCGCAACTTTATTTAAGTTAACCAAAGATATACATATACAGAATTGAAAAACAAGCAAAGACTTTATTAATACGTAACAAACGTCTCTCTCTGTGCGAGAATTGCGCATTGAAATGTACGAGCATATGAAAGTTTGGGTTGATGTGGCAGCCGTGCACACATTCTGTAACACTTAATGCTACAGCTGGCGAAGAGCAGGAGTTTGAGTTCCGGTCCGGCTCTTAGTTTTACAAGTCAATAATAAAAGTGCTGCTGAGGCTTATTGATAATGATAGTTGCTAATACACTACTTGAAGTGAAAAGGCCACCTTTTCACGCGCAATTATAAGATGAAATTCTTTCATTCTCGAAAGAGCGGCTTCTTAATTTCAAAATTTGCCATGGTATTCTTTCGAGGTTTAATTCAATTCCCTTTAGGAAATAAATAAATAAAACTCTTCTTTTATAGCACGGTAATCTGTGCAGTTGCTTTTAATAAGTTTATTGTATCTGCACGTTAAAACTATAGGTTTTGCTTATAGTCAATTTTAATCCAGATTTTTAAACAGGACTTACATACTTCGGCATGCTTGATAATCCGGAATGAACGATCCTCGTGACCTACGGTTTATCAAATCAAATGTTCAAATGTTTGTAGAGCTTATGGAACTTAATTACGGGGTCATCAGTCCCTTAACTTGCAAACTACTTATGAGCTACCTTATACTAAAGACGTCACAAATATCCATACCCGAGGGGGGGGGGGGGGGTCCGAATCCCCGACCGTAGTGACCGTGCAGACCGTGGCTGACGCGCCGCAGACAGCTCGGCCACCGCGGCCGGCCACGGCTTATCAAGGTCTCACTGTAGTTAGTCTGTTAGTTCATTGTGGCACTGTAAAGGCTAGTCTTCAAACGACACCAGGTTGCGACACTTGTTGCGTGAAATTAATTGCGTGCAAATGGTTTCGTGTATGTCTGTAGACACGACGCCAGTACTACACACTTCAATTTCGTTGTTTTGTGAATGCCGTAGAATGAAAGTTTTGGTTGCTGTAAGAGTTGTAGCGGAGCTATTGCTTCTCTGTGTGAAGCCGCTGCATAAGACTAAAAATAAAAAGAATAAGAAACGTGTTTGAGTTCTTGACTGAAAAAAAAAAAAAAAAAAAAAAAAAAAAAAACGTCAGCTCGGTTGCTCAGAGACCTTGCTGAAAGAAATTGTGGTTGAAGAGCAGTTCACGTTTCTTTTAAACAGAGTCAGTAATGCAATAAAGAAACAAGATACTATTATGCGTGAAGCATTGTTACCATAACTAAAATTACATTACGCTTCTTCAAGTGGAGATTCATATTCGGCTCTACCTGTACCATGTTCCGAAAACCACAAATGCATAGTTCGTTTGTATAGGTGTTTCGAATTGAATGTATTTTAGTCGCAATTCAATAATCGTTAACTCATCAATATTTAATTCACGAATAATAGCTTCAAGAGCACCTACGCGCCGCTGCTTATTCCTAAAATGTTCATCGTTAAAATCCCAGAAACATCTTTGCATCGGAGATATGTCTAAAAACAGAACTATTTCTTCCGTTCCCCCCTTTATGTTGTATGTTGTTCTGTTTTGTTTATAACCTAACCTAAAAATACGGGCAATTAGTTTTGCCAAACTGTTTAGTTTCTCAAACGAGTTGCGCGAACGCCTGCCGCGCATGCGCACTGGTCAGTAGCGCAGTTTCATGAAACGTAGAGTCGTCATGTGAACTAGCCTTACCTGTATGAACTTAAATGCACTGCTCTGTTTGGACAAACACTTCATCTCCAACGAAAATGAAAGACTAATACATCAGGATAAAAGGAACTGCGAATATAGTCGCACAAAACATCGTCTTTAAAACGGTACACAAAGCCAGATTCACGCACTAAGGAAGTCTGGAGGTTAGCTTTAATCTTCAACAGAGATTTGTGGGTATGTACCAACATTCCGGCGTTAAGGAAGGTTCTCAGCACAGCTGTAAAACGCAGGTAAGCGCGTATGGCTGCTCCAGAAGGTTTCTGCAAGCACTTGGGAAGAGAGAGAGAGGGAGAGAGAGAGAGAGGGTAGCTGGTCCGGCGACTTCCTTTTGTGTAGCGCTGGCTCCTGGCCACGGGCGACGTCCCGTCGTCTGCAAGCCAGGCAGGCAGTGGCTTTGTGCTATTTACGGCCTCTGTGGAGGGCGCTTCTCTTGCGTATCGCACAACCGTGCACCGTTATATTTTCTTCAGTTGCTGCCTCTCGAGAGAGCTAAATATAGACGGCCGAGGTAGTATGCCATTTAATTAGATTTCACAGGGCTAAAAATGATTACGTTCGTTAGTTGGGAAACATTTGCAGCCATTCATGCAAGTCATGCCACCGCGCCAAAAAAAAAAAAAAAAAAAAAAAAAAAAAAAAAAAAAAAAAAAATCAAATAAAAAACAAGAAGAATAAAATATATGTTATTATTAAACACGTTACAGGCCTTTTAACAAACCACGCGAAACATTCATGACTACTTGTTCTTCCTGTTCTTCCAGTATTCCTTCATTTTTTCATTAAAGGCTCTCTTCCTATCTTTAGACCACTTTGGTCATTGGGCTTTAGGTGCTGTTTTCTCTGACATCACTTCCCACTTGAGTAGCCGAGCGGTCTAAAGCGTCTCGCTGCGGAGAGCGCGGTTGCTCGCCGTGGAGGTTCGAGTCCTCCCTGGGGCATGGGTGTATGTGTTTGTTCTTAGGTTAGTTTACCTAGGTTTAAGTAGTTTGTAAGCTACGGACTGATGTCCACGCAGTTTGGTCCGATAGATTTACAAACATTTGAACATTTTTGAACTTCCCACTTGTACACGTTATGTCTAAAGGCGACTTTGTCTATGATATCTTCTGAATCTATATGTGCCCTTCCCAGATCAATTTTGACTTGTATCATCCAGGGTGTAGTGGTCTTGAGACCCTGGATGTACCTGAGGATTCTGTTGGTGAGTCTGGTCTGTTGAATTCTGCTGATGTGTCCTTCAAAATTTAGTCGCCTCTTTCTAATGTCCGCTGCGATGTTAGAGAACTTCTCTGTCGTATCCCTGGAGTGAAGTCTATAGCCTTCGTCTATAATTTTTGGTCCAATAATTTTCCTAATGATTTTTCATTCCTGTGTGAGGACGTTCTCAAAGTCGGTCTTTCTGTGTAACATCAGTGTTCACTGGCCTATAGCACCTCCGGTTTGATTACGGTGTTGTAGTGACGAATTTTGGTGAAGGTGGAAAGACATTTCTTATTATAGACTTCCTGCGTTTTGTATAAAGCTCTCTTCATTTTGTATACGCTAGTATTCTGCGTTATTTTCTCTTTCCCTGTAGGTTCGATCACTTCACCTAGGTACTTAAAGTGTGCAACCGTGTTAATCTTGCCATACTTCAAATTTGGTATGTTTAGCTTCGTGAAGAAGAACTTAGTTTTTTGAAAGGAGATTTGTAACTTTCCGCGCACTCTTTGAGTATTTCTATCTGTCTGATTGCTGTAGTTTCGTTATCCGTGAGTAGTGCCAGATTATCCGCGAAGGCTAGACAGCCAACCTCTAGCCTGTCCTTTGAGCGTCCAAGTCGCACTGGCTCCCAGTGCTCTTGTGTTTTCAGCTCCTCCTCCCACTGTGCAGGGTGTATATCCATATCGCAATTACCAAATATTCAAGCGATATGGAGATACACCCTGCACTGCTTCCCTTAATCTCTTTGCCCATAACATTCCCGATGCCTGTTTCTGGTTTTCCTCAATGTCCTGTTAGGCTTCTATCTGTATTCGGTAGCTGAAAACTAGGCTTTTCTAAGGTATTTATTTATTTCAATATTCAGATTGTATACGCCTCTCCTTGTCCATGTCCTTGTACCTACTCTCTCTGTCTTTCCGCCTTGGAAGACTAACACTTGTGGAAAGAAGGATGAGGTGGAGAGGAAATAGCCATTGATTTTAGAAAAGGAACAAGAGTGTGACAAAAATCAATGGGGACCGACAGTAGAAAAATGTGAGGTGGAGAAGGCGATCCAGGATCTCAAGGAAAGGAAAGCAAGCGGGTTGTGACCAAATACCGGCAGAAGCACTGAAGGCCTTTGGGGAATTGGGCTATAACCAGAATTACGAATTTGATTAACAGAGTATATGATAGAGATATCTGGCCTGCAGACCTTCTAAAGACGGTAATGGTTCCCTTGCCAAAGAAATGCAGTAACGAACAGTGAAATGATTTTGGGACAATTAGTTTTATAGGCAATGTTACCGAAATAGTTTTATATTCAATGTTACCGAATCTGTTACCAGATTAGAACTGAGAAGAATAAACAGGAAAGTAGAAGGTAATATAGGAGAAGATCAGTTGGGATTTAGAAAAGGAAACGGGACCAGAGATGAAATTGGATGTCTGAACTTCTTAGCAGAAAGGTTTTTAGAAATAAACAGAAAAATATATGTTCTTGTTCAATGGGAAAAAGCATTTGACAGAATTGTGTATGCTGCTGAAGATTTTGATAGATACTGATATTGACTGGAAGGATAGAAGACTGAAAAAAAAAATTCCATCTGGGACGGAAAGTTGTCGTTCGAATAGATCAAGATGAAACTGAAGAGGTGTGAGAAAGGGTTGCTGTATGTCACCAACACTTTTTAATATATTTGCTGTAAAATTAATTAACAATGCCTTGGAAAAATCAAAGGTACTAGCAGAAACAGAAGAGCTTCAGATAATAATGAAGAATATTATAAGGGTGGGAAAGAATTCGGAATGAAAGTGAACATTGATGAGACCAAAGTGATGAAAATCGGAAAAGGTGACACAATTACTGTATCACTATAGGGAAGAAAACTGCAAGAGGTTCAATTCCAATATCTGAGAAGCTTGTACTTCCAATGGAAGTTGTACGGAAGAAGTGATCCGGAGAATATACATGGAAAAGAAAGAATTTGGGAGAGTGAAAGATTTACTAACAGGTGGGAGCATCCCCATTAATGTCCGGAAAAAGTTTGCTAAATGTTTTGTTTGGATTGTGGTGTCTTATGGTCCTGAAAAGTGGAAATTCAGGAAGAAAGAACAAAAATATTTAGAAAGCTTTGCATTTTCGCCATGGTGAAAAATAGAGAAAGTGAAATGGACTGAATGAGAAATGAGGGGGTGTTGAGTAAGGTAAAAGAAGAAAGGAACTTCATGGGGATGATCCATAAGAAGAAAACATCTTGGGTGGGACACATATTATGCAGGAACTGTTTACTTAAAACGATAAAGGGGGGGGGGGAGGAGTAGAAGAAAAAGAGGGAGAGGAAGAGGAATATTTGGAAAGATGATGTGAAGGAAGGAAGAAGTTACAAGCAAAGGACGAGGATGCCCAGGCCAGAAAGATATGGAGGATGTTCAGTTGATATCTATCTCGGGACAGGCTTACTGAAGGAGAAAGACTTAGCCACGCCCTAAGGAAGGCCTCTCCAACGTAGCCGACGTGATAGCGCATTTGGTCTGAGAGTTTAAGGCGCTCTGTAACAAAACAAAGTGTGTCCAAAACGCAGCGATCAACATAGGACAGAACTGTCCTACATCCGCAAAGGACCGAATGCTGCCCGTCGTATCCTAACGACGTTGTTCTTTTTCAAACACAACGCTAAGTGTCTTCACTAGTGAGGCCCACTTTATTCTTCTCCGTCTGCCGCCAAAAAGACTCAAGAAACAGACGGAGGAAAAGCGGGTGGGCTATAGGGGGAACCTTGTCTACAAGAAATCAAGAAACACTGGATTTGAAGAAGTATGTATCTTTGATGCGAAAAATAAGGAATGAGTTTGTAAAAAGGTTCACAGATTTTAATAAATAAGAGTTCCAAATTCGTTTTGAGATTAAGATTGAAGTTGCCACGTTATGCCCACGGATGGAGTTGATCGATCTTCTAAGTAATGAGAGCCTTAATACAGCCTACCTTAGCTGCCTGCGGAATGGAGGGATAGAAATAAAGAAAAAAAAATTATAATAAAGAAAGGAATCTGGTGGGTATGCCAACCTATTCAAGTTAGCATTTTAATAGGTGTCCTTATTTCAAGGATATATATCTGGAAGATTTTTTAAAAATTAATTTTATTATTTTTTTATTGTTTTTGTGAATGCTACAGGTAAAATCTAAAACGAGATCTTCCCCAGTAGATGGCCATCTAAAACAAATTTTCTGTAAATATTGAAGAAATTTGTATATAAAAATATATACTGTATGTCTAATTAAGTTTTAGTTATCATGTTTCATTTTACTTTTCATTAATTTTATGTTTAAGTTTGTAATGTTATAATGTGAACACATGTTGCTGGCTACCTACAAAATTCTGTTTTGTTTCAATTGGTTTAGTAATTAGTTTGTTTACAAAACGTTTGGCCACATTGATAACAGTTAATAGTATGGCCCACTTCGAAATTTAGTTGGACAATCCTGCTCTAGGGATGTGTCCAGAATGTCTCCTTAATTAGTTCAATCTTGCAGGAACTTTGATATCAGCTCACATTCCGCTGCAGAATGAAAATTTCATTCTAAGTTACACTCTCTTTGTCATAAAGGCTGGACAAGGTACATTTGCCGTTGTTGCAGGCTGAAAAAAAAATCTCAGCTCCACATGTATACTGATGAAGATCATCTTCACCAACAACAGAATGTTACGTAAACTTTGTACTCTCATCCATTACAGTTACCTACAATCCAATTGATGCCCTTGAGGCGCAAATGTGACCTAACGCGAGGATATTGGCCCCTGTGAAAATATAACTGAAATACCCCCACCCCTTTCCCATTTCGCCACTTAGCGTATCCCATCCGCCATTGTCAAGTTACTTGTTTTTTTGTTACTTCCTGTTTTGTTCTGGCTCCACTAAAAGTGGGGCTTTGCGATCGCCTTTTGACAGCACGAATTTCAAATGAAAATAACGCTTCACCGTTCAAGATGATACGAAAGCTGAATAAACGAATTTGTAAAGGAAAGGGTTTTCCACAACTTTTTGATTCTATGTTTTTTCCATATCGCGCAGCGTTTGAGACATATTTATAAAAACAACGGTGATTTGACACTGTCTGTCTATAACCTGCTCCCAATTTTTAGGTTGTACTGTTCAACCAATCGTCATCAAATTTTACAGGCGTAATTGTTAGTCGAAAACGTCACTTTTGCAAATGTTTCGGACGAAAAATAAATAAATAATGAAAAAGTCTAGAACTTTTAAAAATAGGCCGTTTATGGAGGTCTTCGGACAGCACAGAATTTAATTGTAAGCAACGCCTGAACGGTTCACCAGAGACGAACACTGAATAAACGTGTTTACAGGAGATTCTATACAACTTTGCCTTCCCTTGTTTTCTCCATGATTCGAACCGTTCGAGAGATATTTTGAGAAATACCGGCGAATTGACACTGTGACTTTATCGACACAGCCAAAGGTAATAAACTTCAAAAAGAGTACTTACGTCCACGACAAGACATGATAGTATTTTAACAGAAAAAAGATAATTGAAATGTATAAATAATATTTTAAAAAAGGGTTAAGAGGTAAAAGTGCAAAAAAAGAAAGGTATGTTTGTTAAAATTAGTCTGAAATACCAAATATTATTGGCTGTATGTTAAAATACGGCCAGAGAGAATATTACGTGTTGAGCACTTGGATATTATCATAATAATAGTCGTAATCGTATCGTGGATAAACTTTTTAAGACTATAAATGATTTAAAACCTGATTTGTTCAAATGGAATTCATTATGATTAAATCGACTTGCTCGGCGCAGAATATCAAAGAAATTTTGTTATATTCATAGTGCGCCTTGGTTTACAGTGGTAGAGTGCCCGACTACAGATTCAAAGGACGTGGGTTCGATCCCTGCCAGGTTTTACGGTTTTTTAAACTGTAGGCCCCCTATAACTGGCTGGGTAAGTTAGTTCGAAGGTCGGAGGAAGGCAACAACCATGCGTAGTAAAGTACTGTGGTGTTGCCTTTCATATCCATACGCGATCTTTACGTTGTTGGAGACTATATTTTGAATCTTTGCAAACAGAAATCACAGAGATTTTTAAATCAAATAGTTTTGATATGTCGCGTTTTGCAGCTCTTAAATATTGTAGAAAAGACATTTTTTTATATATGCACCCAAGCTGCTTTTATTTCAAATGCTGACCATTTCTAAGCCACATATATATATTGTGCTACAAGTGTCTTCATTCTGATGTTAACAACAACATAATTTGGAGTTACCTGCTCTCGATGTTTTTTTTATCAGAGGACATAGCTAAAAATCAAGAAAAGCATCGAGAGCAGGTAAGTCCAAATAATGCTGCTGTTAACATCAGAATGAAGACACGTGTAGCACAAAATATGTATATGAATGTGGCTTAGAAAATGGGCAAAGCCCGAAACTAGTCAGCATTTCAAATAAAAGCAGTTTTGGTGCATATATAAAAAATATCTTTTCTACAAAAATCACAGAACTGTAGGAAAACCGAAAGTGTGCCGTAGAACGCGCTAGTGTGGTTTCTTGCTGAAATGCAAATTCGTGAATCGATTCCTTCACGGACTGCTAGTGGTTACCCTGGTGACATCGACGTCATTGGGTATGCGTGCGTTGTCCGGATGCCAGGAGCGCCTCCGGCTTCATCGGACATGCTGACGCCGCAGCTGGCGCGCGAAATCGATCTCTCAGGCATCGCCGCCTCCACTGCTTTGCTGTGCTCGGCCTGAACTGTTAATTGCGACTAACAGCTGACACGGCTGCACTTTAAACAATTACTGATCCACAAATCCGCCAACTACATTACCGGTACATGTAAGTCGCAAAAGTAATCTACAATCAGTGAAATACTTCACATTACTTGACGTCGAATTTATGTAACAGAATTATAAGAAAAAGAAAGTAGTGCTGAAATTTTTACTTGAATTTCTGAAATGTGTATATGTTCACTCCAACAAATAAGTTGTACAGTAATATGATGAATAATGCGTGGGAAAAATTGAGCCAATATTTTATAGACCGAGAGCGAACAAACCCGTTCTCCAAAAGGTACCTATCTACTACATCTACATGGGATACTCTGCAAATCACATTTAAGTGCCTGGCAGAGGGTTCATCACACCACCGTTAAACTATTTATCCCCCATTCCATTCTCGAATAGCGCGAGGGAAGAAAGAACACCTGCATCTCTCCGTTCGAGCTCTGATTTCTCTTATTTTATTCTGATGACCTTTTCTACCTATGTAAGTGGGGGTCAACAATATATTTTCGCATTCGCAGGACAATTTTTCGATTGGAGTTCAGTAAGTTTCAAATGTTTGTAGAGCTTATGGGACTTAACTACGGGGTCATCAGTCCCTAAACTTACAAACTACTTATGAACTACTTACGAACTAGGACGGCACAAATATCCATGCCCGAGGGGGGATTCGAACCCCCGACCGTAGTGGCCGTGCAGACCATGACTGGAGCGCCTCAGTCTCCTCGGCCACCGCGGTCGGCAGTTCAGTAAGTACCCACGCCGCAGCGATAAGCGCCGTTGTTATAATGATTCCCACCTCCTCTGTATCGTGACAATACGAAACGAGCTGCCCTTCTTTGAACTCTTTTGATGCCCTCCGTCAAACCCACCTGATAAGGATCCCACACTGGGCAGCAATATTCCAAAAAAGGACGGACAAGCGTAGTGTATGCAGTTTCTTTAGTAGTTCTGCTGCGTCTTTAAAGGGTACTGCCAATAAAACGCAGTCTCTGGTTCGCCTTTCCCACGAAATTATCTATATGTTCTTTCCAGTTTATGTCTGAAGTAATAGTAATTCCTAGGTATTTTTAGAAGTTTACGGCCTTCGCGTTCGATTGATTTATCTTGTAAACAAAGTTAAACGGATTTATTTTCGTACTCATGTGGACGCCTTCACACTTCTCATTATTTAGAGTCAATTGCCAATTCTTACAACGGAAAAAGTGGTAAGTCCCACCCTTAGAATCCAAACGTCGTGGGTTCGATCCCTCATCTAACCTGTGGTTTACATCAGTCAATTTTCATTTCTTTCATCTCTGGCAATGTTGTTGATGTAAAAAATACAGAGCTCCATCGTGGTTCTAAACTCATGATGAAAGGTAGGTCCCCGGATAACTAGCTGGATAAGACAGTTCAAAGGTCAGAGGAAGTCAAAGGCATATCACATCCATCTGGACAATGCATATTAAATCAATGGGTGGTCCAAACCGATGATCAGATTAATAATCGCATCATAATATTAGTACGCTAAAAATAGTATATATATTTATTAAGCTTATGGAATTTAACTGCGGGGTCATCAGTCCCTAAACTTACAAACTACTTATAAACTAACTTATACTAAAGACAACACAAAGATCCAAGCCCGACGGAGGATTTGAACCTCCGACGCGGGAGGACGCGCGCTCCGCAACGTAGCGCTCCAGACCGCTCGGCTACGCTAATAACAGACTGCTTGTGAGGTGTAGTGTCAAAAGCCTTCCGGGAATCCAGAAATATGGAATCGATTTGAAGCACTTATCACTTAATGTGAATAAAGGGCAAGCTGTGTTTCGCAGGAGCGATACTTTCTGAATCTGTGTTGACCATTGGTTAATAGGTCGTTGTCAAATTCAGATGTACTCTAGCAATTATTTGTCACGTAGTAACTGATGGAAAGTTGTTTGACTAATTACAACATGGCGGCCAATGATAATTCGTGCACAAAACATATGACTGTGTAGGCACGCTACAGTTCTATGCTCAGACACCAGAGTCATACATCCGGGTTATGTAGAGATTACTGTTCATGACGATTTTAAAATTTCTTTGTTGTAAAAATAATAAATAAATAAATAAAAACAATACAAAGAAATAATAAAAAAACGTTCATTTACGTCCAGTGAGCTCAAAATTAAACTGCAGGCAGCAGTGTGTGTTCCGAAATCGTGACGCTCGGCCCCATATTGCTGAACGTATACCTGTCACTCTGTCACTCTGTCCAGTTGTTAGCAGTATTTGATTACAACGAATTTAACCTTGTAATATTTTTAAGAGTTTGTTCTAGTTGATTTTGAATATACTAACAGATTCAGAAAATTTTAATATTACGAGTAGAGCTGACACATGGAATAAACCGTACTGATGAAACGAAACAGCAGAAAACGGAATGAGTTGTATAAAATTTGTGCCACTCCCATGAACCACAGACATTGCCGAGGTGGGGTGGCTTGCGTGCCTCAACGATACAGATAGCCGTACCGTAGGTGCAACCACAGCGGAGGGGTATCTGTGGAGAGGCCAGACAAACGTGTGGTTCCTGAAGAGGGGCAGCAGCCTTTTCAGTAGTTACAGGGGCAACAGTCTGGATGATTGACTGAGCTGGCCTTGTAACATCAGCTAATGCGGCTTTGCCACACAGCTACTGCGAACGGCTGAAAGCAAGGGGAAACTACAGCCGTTATTTTTCCCGAGGACATGCAGCTCTACTGTATGAACATATGATGATGGCATCCTCTCGGGTAAAATATTCCGGAGGTAAAATAGTCCCCCATTCGGATCTCCGGGCGGGGACTACTCAAGAGGATGTGATCATCAGGAAAGACAATACTGGCATTCTACGGGTCGGAGCGTGGAATGTTAGATCCCTTAATCGAGTAGGAAAATTAGAAAATTTAAAAAGGGAAATGGATAGGTTGAAGTTAGATATAGTGGGGATTAGTGAAGTTCGGTGGCAGGATGAACAGGATTTCTGGTCAGGTGACTATAGGATTATAAATACAAAATCAGTTGGGGGTATCACAGGAGTAGGATTGATAATGAATAAGAAAATAGGAATGCGGGTAAACTACTATGACCAGCACAGCGATCGCATTATCATTGTCAAGATAGATACGAAGCCAACACCGACAACAGTAGTACAGGTTTATATGCCAACTAGCTCTGCCGATGATGAGGAAATCGAAGAAATATATGAGGAGCTAAAGGAAATTATTCAGACAATTAAGGGAGAGGAAAACTTAATTGTTATGGGAGACTGGAATTCGGTAGTAGGACAAGGAAGGGAAGGGAAGATAGTGGGGGAAGATGGTCTGGGCAAAAGGAATGAAAGAGGAAGCCGCCTGGTAGAATTTTGCACGGAACATAATTTAGTTATAACAAACACCTGGTTTAAGAATCACAAAAGAAGGTTGTATACGTGGAAGAGACCAGGAGACACCGGGAGATACCAGATAGATTTTATAATGGTAAGACATAGATTTCGGAACCAGGTTTTGAAGTGTAGGACATACCCAGGGGCAGACATAGACTCTGACCATAACTTGTTGGTTATGAACTGTAGGCTGAAACTGAAGAAACTACAGAAAGGTAGGAAAATAAGGAGATGGGACCTGGATAAATTGAAGGAACCTGAAGTTCTTAAGAATTTCAGAGGGAGCTTCAGGCAACAATTGACAGAAACAGGGGAAAATAAAACAGTTGAGGAGGAATGGGTAAAATTGAGAGATGAAATAGTGAAGGCAGCAGAGGACAACATAGGTAGGAAGGCAAGACCTACAAAAAATCCTTGGATATCACAGGAGATACTAAATTTAATCGATGAAAGGAGAAAATATAAAAATGCAGTAAATGAATCAGGCAAAATGGAGTACAGACGACTAAGAAATGAGATTGACAGGAAGTGCAAAATGGCTAAGCAGGAATGGCTAGAAGGCAAATGCAAGGATGTAGAAGAATGTATAAATAGGGGAAAAATAGATACAGCCTACCGGAAAATAAAAGAAACATTTGGCGATAAGAAAAACAGCTCTATGAATATCAAGGACACTGATGGAAAACCAGTTCTCAGCAAAGAAGGGAAAGCTGAAAGGTGGAAAGAGTATATAGAGGGGCTCTACAAAGGAAATGAACTTCGAGACAATATTGTAGGAAGGGAAGAGGATGTAGATGAAGATGAAATAGGAGATACTGTACTGAGAGAAGAATTTGACAGAGCCCTGAAAGATCTAAGTCGAAACAAGGCCCCTGGAGTAGATGATATCCCGTCAGAGCTACTGAAGTCTCTGGGAGAACCAGCCATGACAAAATTGTTTCACATTGTGGGTAAGATGTATGAGACAGGTGAAGTACCCTCAGACTTTAAGAAAAATGTAATAATCCCCATTCCAAAGAAAGCGGGTGCAGACAGGTGTGAAAACTATAGAACCATCAGTTTAATAAGTCATGGTTGCAAAATATTAACGCGAATTATATACAGAAGGATGGAAAAGCTGGTAGAAGCCGACCTCGGGGAAGATCAGTTTGGGTTCAGGAGAAATGTAGGAACAAGGGAGGCAATACTCACTTTACGGCTTATCCTAGAAGATAGATTAAGAAAAGGCAAACCAACATTTCTAGCTTTTGTAGATTTGGAGAAGGCTTTTGACAATGTTGATTGGAACAAACTATTTCAAGTTCTGAAGCAAGCAGGAGTAAAATATAGGGAGCGTAAGGTTATTTACAACTTGTACAAAAACCAGACAGCGGTTGTCAGAGTTGAAGGGCATGAAAGGGATGCAGTGGTTGGAAAGGGAGTAAGACAGGGTTGTAGCCTTTCCCCAATGTTGTTCAATTTGTATATTGAGCAAGCTATAAAGGAAAGCAAGGAGAAATTTGGAGAAGGAATTAAAGTTCAGGGTGAAGAATTGAAAACATTGCGTTTTGCCGACGACATAGTAATTCTGTCAGAGACAGCAAATGACCTGCAAGTGCAATTGAACGGAATGGATAGTGTGCTGAAAGGTGCATATAAGATGAACATTAACAAGAGTAAAACTAGGGTAATGGAGTGCAGTGTAAGAAAATCAGGTGATGCTGAAGGAATTAGGTTAGGTAATGAAACAATAAAGGAGGTAGATGAGTTTTGTTACTTGGGCAGTAAAATAACAAATGATGGTCGCAGTACAGAGGATATAAAATGCAGAATGGCAATGGGTAGAAAGGCGTTTTTGAAAAAGAGAAATTTGTTGACATCAAATATTGATTTAAGCCTAAGGAAGTACTTTCTGAAGGCATTTGTATGGAGTGTTGCCTTGTATGGGAGTGAAACATGAACGATAAGCAGTGTGGACAGAAAGAGGATAGAGGCTTTTGAAATGTGGTGCTACAGAAGAATGATGAAGATTAGGTGGGTGGATCGCGTAACTAATGAGGAGGTACTGAACCGAATTGGGGAGAAAAGAAATTTCTGGCATACCTTGACTAAAAGAAGGGATAGATTGGTAGGACACATTCTTAGACATCAAGGAATTGTGAATTTAGCATTGGAGGGAAGTGTGTGGGGTAAAAATCGCAGAGGGAGACCAAGAGACGCGTATAATAAGCAGATTCAAGTGGATGTGGGTTGTCGTTCTTATGAGGAGATGAAAAGGCTTGCTCAGGATAGAGTAGGGTGGAGAGCTGCATCAAACCAGTCTCTGGACTGAAGACCACAACAACAACAAACAAAATTTGTACGTGAGTATATTCAGAACTAGTATTTATATCACACTGCGTTTAATGAATAAATTGTTTTAGTGTTGAAAGACAAATAAGGGTGCAAAGATATTAAAACGGCTAAATCACGGCGTCTGATATATTTAGTTATATATAGTTATTTTCCATACAGTCGTTTCCAGTGAGCTGAAACGGAACTGCTAAACAAGAGGCAAATGTATAACTGAACACGGGAAATAGCTTCTGCAACAGTGTAATTTATTCATTTAAATTAAATGGCAGATATGGTAGTTCTGAATAAAAATGTAATTCACCAATGGATCTGAGCACTATTTCGTTTCCTTTGACTTCTCTACAACCATAAATGACTCTAAATTTACAATAATGTATTTATTAGAGTAATTAAGCGTTCATAATTTATTTTTAAAGGACGCAAAGCACAAGAGGACAACACGACCTATAAGTAATGTGTTGCCAACCTAAAAAAAAAAAATAGTATGTTTTCCACAGATTCAAAGAACTACAGTTGTATATCCAGTGTTAATAACTGAGATCACTGTTTACGTCTTTGAGTAACACTTCATCTTTGACACCACTGCAGTTATGTCTTTGATTAGAATTTAATACGGTGTCACTTGATATCGTTGCTCCAGGGGACGTTACAGGTCGTCATAATTAGCGAGGATAACGAGGGGTAATGAAAAAAAGGCTGAACAGTTCACGTCACAGATGGTCCCTTCGTACGTCATTTGTGGCGGTCGCGTCTCAGTGTTAACTAAGGAGGTTAGATTGAAGGGAGACGATGTTATCTATGCCGAGCACATACGCCAGTTGAAGCCTGTCCGCCATCTTGGTCAGATTTGGAATGCTATTTCTCCGCAAAAACCACGTGTTAAGTCGACCTTCTTACTGTTAATACACTGAACTACAAGTCACTGCAAAGTATGTACTTTCAAACAATATACTTTCTTCAATAAATAGTATTAAATACTCATCATAATATACCTTAAATTCCTACAACTTTATACCACTTTTGACATATTTTAATTCGTAACCTTATTGTATAATTTCCGAAAGCCACAATTTTTGTTTTACACATATAGTTTATGTAAGAAATTAAATTACTGTGACAACTGAACTCAACACTGTTAATGTGTTGGTGAAACTTCATGCCAAAAAGTTGTACATTGTTGTATGCCAAGTTGCCCAACTATAGTCCACTGTGATTTTTAGATGCTGGATCAATGATGCCGTGACTTTAACTATTTATTTCTCTACTTTTTACACCCATGACGACTTAGAAAGTATTTTAATGGAAAATGAAGTCTTTATATAAAGGACACACCTTCTCAAAAGCCTCCAACAACAGCTGGCACAACGTAATAAGAAAAACAATCTACCTCTTTACATCTCACTTGTCTTTTAGCTCTGGGATACTGTAAAAATGGTTTTTCGAAGAGACCTTCACTGTTATACTAATGTTACATACAATATCTGACATTTCTAACGTTAAAATGTAGTTTACACTTCGCCATCTGCAAAAATACCAACTTCTCTCCATACAGCTACCTGTGGTACATATTGAGAACACCACCAAGCCAGTATTACCCCCCCCCCCCCCCGCTCCCCTCATTCTGAATTATCACATCATCACCCACTTGAGGCAAGAACACTACAACAAACTGCATCAACAAACTTCATTACACCGTCACCAATTTCTCATGTGTTCAAATAGAAGGTACCAGCGTCATCTGATACAAATAATGCTGTATCCTTATCACCACTACTGGTCACCGTCTTCATGGGAATCTAAAAATTAAAATCCATCCTGAAAAGTGGATCACAGATTTGCTCAAGTTCACTCGTTTTAATTTTGTTCCACATCTCTCATGTATAACGTCAGCACATAAGCACCAAGATGATGATCTATATCGATAAATGTGAATGTCTGTTATGTTCACGTTTATCACATCCGAACCAGACATAAAGAGCTAAAAATTTGTACAGTTAGTAATGTCTACCCGAGGAAGGCTTTAGGCACGGTTTTATGGCGATCGGATAGCTATTTATCTATATATATTAATGTGAATGTCTGTTCGGTGTACGCTTATCACGTCCGCTAGACAAGACGCAGAGACTTAAATATTTGTACAGTTACTAATTTATACCTGAGGAAGGTTTTAGGCACGGTTTTATAGCAATCTGATAAATATTTAGTAATTTGAAGAATATAACGCGAAATGCGGAACAATAATTACTCTTTGAAAATTATATTTACTAATTAAAAATGGTTTTATTGCTTGCATTGTTGCTTGAAGGTTGATAATGATAAAAGGGTGGAGTATATTGGGATGGAAAGCTATTGGTGTATGTAAAATTCTACGTGTGTGTGTTAATATTACGCTCTGCAGCGAAAACTACAGAACGCAAACAAATGGTCTGTGTGTAATTGTCCGAAGTCTCCGGTTGCAGACCATAGCAGTTCTATGCCGATAGCTATAAAGGGTGGAAGATATGGTGGTTGAAAGTCGTCAAATTATTTTAAAAAATTCCGACTGAAGGCCAGCGATGACGTTTGCGACTCTATAGCAAGGAGGTTACATATAGCGAAACGTTATGCCACAGACCATATCTTTGGTTTATGCGTGCTACAATGTCTTCAGCTCTTTCTCTTTAAGGATAAGCATATGAATTGGGAAATATAAGAATAAATAAGTAAAGCAGTAAAAAAGAAATTTCTTTTAATACAGACAAACAGCATTTATACAAATGAATACATACCTGCAAAATTATACAATTGTACAACATATAACTCAATAAATATGAGTTCGTACGCATTTTATATGTCATTTTTGTTTTAATTACTATCTTTCTTAGTTTGGATACTTATAATTTTGTACATTATGCGAGACAGTCTTCTTACTTATTCTACGATAAATATAGCATGTTTTTTAGAAAAAAGAAGATGGACAGAGAGAGAAAGGATAGGAATAAATAAATAAATACCCGGGCAAAGCCGAGTTTTCAGCTAGTATAATCTAAATATATTAAAAGACAGATAAAGAAAATTCAAAAGAGCTATCTCCTACCTTCCTCTCAGTACGAAAGAAAGATGGAGAACTGAATTGAAAATGAGCCTGTTCACGTTATCGCTATGGCCACTGTAGTGCTTTACTGTTTGCGATCTTGCAGTTAATAATTTTTCCAGTGGACGGCAAACTCCCTCATAGTTTCGAGAGCGATGGAATCGCTCAGCTGTCACTAAACGAATTTGTACCATAGTTGAGCTTAAGGAATTTGCGGTATTTGAAAACTTAATTTTTAAAGGCTAATTTGCACTCTTTTAACACGTTGCACTTAGCGTCAATACCGTCACACGTTTTATTCCTGTTTTAAGTGACATAAAACATCAGGCTCTCCAATACATTTTCCTAAGCTTAGCAATATGGCGGAGGCAGGCTTCACTTTTTATGCGTAAGGGTGTCTATTCTAACCTCCTTGGTGTTGAAACACGTCCACATAACGTGTTCCACTTAATTGACTCCCCATGAACAAATGTTGACGAGCTTCAGACATTTTTTTAGTGTAGCAATATGCGAGATACCAGGCATTAGTTTTATCTGTATGTATAATTCTAAGTGTCTATGTTGTACATGAGGCCCCAAATATCTATTAGTGTGTACTGTGATGTGCTCCCACTGGCCCTGGCTTCCACAGAATGAATGAAACTTTGTATGTAAAAGAGTTTAGGAAGTTCTAGGCGCACCTCGTCTGTTTTGTGCCGTCGTTTCTTTCAAACTCTGGGTGTTGAATGTCTCTGGGCGAGAAGTAGGTTTGCCAACTGCTGAGCAGAACCCAGTCTTAGCAAATATTCCGAATGTAGCTTGCTCTTAACCTCCTTGGCTGGGGGTTGGTCAGGTTACCTGCCTGACGAACGGTGACGCTCTTTTCGCTCCCCTCCACTACCCCTCCTCGGTAATGGCTAGGCAGCGGTAAAGAGAGCTATTCATTCGCTTCTTGGTTCCTGGTAGCGTAAGTACCCCTGGGTTTGGTTCTGCTGTGGCCTTTTGGCTCGACTTAGTTTAGGCTCCATAGTCGTACTTATGCCTTTTTGCGAGTTTAATTCCGGGAGTAGCAGCTACACTATGTGTAGTGCTGAGATTTTGCTTAATTTCCTACAGGATTGCTAATTTTATGTCGATTTTTGCTGGAATCAGCTCTGATGGTGTTTCGTTAGCACAGTTGTTTCACTTTATAACTTTTAAATCATTTCTTCGCCTGTTTAAATGTGTTCAGTGTCTTTCGCGTTCTTATCGTAGTTGAATTGTAATATTTTCAGGGACTCGCGATGCCTATACTGTTCGTACTTTGTCGACAGAACACGTGGATGATATCAGACTAAGCCTTCAGCTTTTCCATCATTCAGTGCACATGAGTGGTTAATATCTATATAGCTAATTTGCTAATGTGTCTCCTAGTAAGTGTAGTGTGATAATTTTCCCCGAAAATTGTCTATTCTAACTTGTAATCTGTGTACTTGTCAGCCCACATGTGCGCCGATTAGCGAAATTTTCATGAAATAGAATTATTTCACTTATCTGAATTTTCTGATCGAACTCTGTATTGTGCTGTAGCAATCTGTAACCTTGCTTATGTAATACATATCATTCATCTGACCAGAAAGAATGGTTACACGATATATTTCGCGATCTTATTCTCTTCGGAATTGATTTTGTTAAATTTTTGCATATTTTGTGTTCAGACTTAGTAGAGTGCTGTATTGATCTAACAACTTTAACCTTCTGTAGTTATCTTCTCCCTGTGATAAACGAACGCCAGAGCGACCGATTTTAGATATTATTTAATGAAACCTTGATTTAATGTACGGTTATAAGTTCGTGGGAAACCTTAACTTCCATCTGTACACCGCACTTTGTGGTCTTAAACCAAGTGCGTTTGTTTCTCTTAGTTGATCATGAGCCTAAGTCACTAGCTTGACACATTATGGAACCGAAGTACTATTTCATTGTGTACGAGTGAACCTTCGATCTGCAATCTCCGCATTGCTTGGCTGTCGTTTTGGTGTATTGGTGTTGGGTGCTTGGTAAGTACCTGCATGACTTGGCGTATGAATCTGTGAGTTAATGTGCTGCAATTCCTCCGTTCCCCCCTATGAAACGTGATCGTAATTAACCTATACTCAGCTTTGCAGGTGGACAATTTTAGGGCCATGTAATTGTGGATATTTTGAATATTTTGTAAGGTGTGTTTTTTATTGTAATTAAAAAATGGTCTTCCCCCTTGTTGTTCTTGTTTTGAACAATAAATTAATTTGTTAAACTACATTCCTTTTGTGCTAATTTAAATTCTCCCCTCATCATTTATTTTGGATTAATGTGGGGGTAATTTGTTCATGTATCTTGTGTCTCTGCTTCCTTCTGGAGTAGAGAATATTTGCGTATCCGTTGTCAACATTTATTTTTGATTTAGATCCATGACTGCGGATCATTATTTAATTGTGTGCAGTTTCCTCTAAAGATTACAGTAGAGGTAGAACTGTTTGCTTAACTTATAGAATCAGAGTTTTGCTTAAGGGAACTGTATACTTCCGCCGCTGTGTGAATATCGCCGTAATTAAATTTTGTGAGTACGCAGTCAATTGTTAACGTCACGAACTAGGCTAGTTAACAGTCAAAAGAACAGCGGGCGAGTTTCAGTGTTAACACGTACGAAGTGATGCCAACTTGCAACGAGATGTATTATACTGCATGGAGTTCGTAGTACTTTGGGCGTCCCCTGTATGTGTCCCGGTGGGTGAATGCCTAGCGGCAGGGCTTGTCGGAAGCTTTGATGGCTGCCGGCAAGCGGACGTGGAGGCGCGCCAGACAAGGCAAGCAATAAAGGTAGAGGTAGTGGCCCCGAGGTGAAAGGGCGGCCGGCTCTGGGGGTGTGGGGCGCGCCGGGAGTCGATGCCGGCACCTCGGAGTGGCAGCACCGCCTCTCAGCCGAACAGGCGGATGCAGGTCCGATTAATTACACGCGGAGATTACAGCGAGGGCCGCTAATTGCGTAATGTCTGGCATATACGTGCTGACTGACCCTGTCTTCGCGAGAGGTTAGTGCCTGTCTCGCAAACACTATGACAGGTAAATGTTATACGCAGTGTGTGTCTGTGTGTGTATGTGTTTGTGTGTGTGTGTGTGTGAGATGCTGCATTTTGCGTGAGAGTGTGAAATGGAAATAAAATGTATTTTTCACGGCTTTCGCCAGCCTCATATATGAAATTAAGTTAATGCGGTCTTAGAAAATCGGGTGGTGCTGAAGAAATTAGATTAGGCTAACGAAACAATGAAGGTGGTAGATGAGTTTTGTTACTTGGGTAGTAAAATAACATGCGATGGTCGCAGTACAGAGGATATAAATTGCAGAATGGTAATGGGAAGAAAAGCATTTTTGAAAAAGAGAAATTTGCAAACATCGAATATTAATTTAAGTGTAAGGAAGTCTTCTCTGAAGGCATTTGTGTGGAGTGTTGGCTTGTACGGGAGTGAAACATGGACGATAAGCAGTGCGGACAGGAAGAGAATAGAGGCTTTTGAAATGTGATGCTACAGAAGAATGCTGAAAATTAAGTGGGTAGATCTCATAACTAATGAAGAGGTACTTAACAGAATTGGTGAGAATTGGTACACTCTGACTAAAAGAAGGAATCGCTTGGTAGGACACATTCTTAGGCCTCGAGGAATCGTAAATTTAGCATTGGAGGGAAGTGTGTGCGGTAAAAATCGCAGAGGGAGACCAAGAGACGCGTACAGTAAGCAGATTAAACTGGATGTGGATTGTCGTTCTTATGAGGAGATGAAAAGGCGTGCTCAGGATAGATTAGGGTGGAGAGCTGCATCAAACCAGTCTCCGGACTGAAGACCATAACAACAACACAAAAGTTTTGTAACATTAAAAAGACTAAATATGCTAATGCAGGTCATGAACTTTACTGCATTATTATTAATTGTATATACAAGGTGTTACAAAAAGGTACGGCCAAACTTTCAGGAAACATTCCTCACACACAAAGAAAGAAAATATGTTACGTGGACATGTGTCCGGAAACGCTTAATTTCCATGTTAGAGCTCATTTTATTACTTCTCTTCAAATCACATTAATCATGGAATGGAAACACACAGCAACAGAACGTACCAACGTGACTTAAAACACTTTGTTACAGGAAATGTTCAAAATGTCCTCCGTTAGCGAGCATACATGCATCCACCCTCCGTCGCATGGAATCCCTGATGCGCAGATGCAGCCCTGAAGAATGGCGTATTGTATCACAGCTGTCTCTACATTTGGTACCGGGGTTGCGTAGACAAGAGCTTTCAAATGCTCCCATAAATGAAAGTCAAGAGGGTTGGGTTGTAAATTTTCACAATCAACATGTGTGGGTTGACGAGAATCCGCACGCAATTGTGCAATCACGTCATCAACACAGATTTTATGTGAACGTTTGGGCAAAAATTGTTGGTGATGTCTTGATTGCCGGCCGCGGTGGTCGAGGGGACTGCGGCACGGCAGTTACGGCCTACACGGCCACTACGGTTGGGGGTTCGAATCCCCCCTCGGGCAAGGACATTTGTGCCGTCCTTAGTATTAGCAACTTCATAAGTAGTTTGTAAATTTAGGGACTGATGACCCCATAGTTAAGTCCCATAAGCTCTACAAACATTTGAACATTTGATGTCTTGATTGGGCCTCATGTTCTTCCCCCTACGCTCACTTATCATGATTTCATATGGGATACTCTACCTGTGCTGCTAGCACAAGTGCTTTTACAAGTACGACACAACACGTGGTTCATGCACGATGGAGCTCCTGCACATTTCAGTCCATGTGTTCGTACGCTTCTCAACAACAGATTCGGCGACCTATGGATTGGTAGAGGCGGACCAATTCCATGGCCTCCACGCTCTCCTGACCTCAACCCTCTTGACTTTCATTGATGGGGGCATTTGAAAGATCTTGTCTACGCAACCCTGGTACCAATTGTAAAAACTCTTCGTGCTCGTATTGTGGACGGCTGTGATACAATACGCCATTCTCCAGGGCTGCATCAGCGCATCAAGTATTCCATGCGATGGAGGGTGTATGCATGTATCCTCGCTAAAAGAGGACATTTTGAACATTTCTTGTAACAAAGTGTTCGAAGTGACGCTGGTACGTTCTGTTGCTGTTTGTTTCCATTCCATGATTAATGTGATTTGCGCCTGCGGAAGAAACATTGCGTAATTCGCGGCCAGCCCTGCGCCTACAGAATGAACATTGTTGGCTGTCATTGAGGTAATGGAGGGGAATGCGCACGACTGAAAACTGGATCGCCTTCATAGGTGACACCGACTATAGTTCTATAAGATACGCAGGAGAGCTTCTCTGAAGTTTGGAAAGTAGGAGGTGAGTTACTGGCAGAGGACGGATCGTGAAGCGTGCCGGAATAGCTCAGACGGTAGAGCGCTTGCTTGCGAGAGGCAAAGGTCCCAGGTTCGAATCCAGTTTCCGGCACACAGTTTTAATCTGCCAGGAAATTTCAATTTGCCAGTAATGTATGTAAATATTCGGGGGTATGAGGGTCAAGCTAATGAAAGCTGGATTGTATCTTAAATTATATCAGATATTGAAACTTCCTGGCAGATTAAAATTGTGTGCCGAAACTGGAAATCGAACCTGGGACCTTTGCCTTTCGAGGGCAAGCGCTCTACCGATTGAGCAATCCCGACACGACTCAAGATAATGCCTCACAACTTCCGTCAGTACCTCGCCTCCTACTTTCCAAACTTCAGAGAAGTTCTCCTGCGAACCAAACTTCTACATCATACATTATGTAATACAAATTAACAATCATTTTTTGTGAATTTAAATAATGTTATATTAGTAAGGAATTGGGTTCAGATCGTCAGTTTTTACTTAAAGAAGTATCACATGTATACGATTTAGGAAGGAATGGCGTTGGACCAATAAGGAAGCGGCCTAGTGACAGAACTGGCGGGGAGAGTGTGTTTGAGAGGGTGGTTAGTGAAGGGGTGCGCGAAAAGCAGAACTCCATGTCTAGGGTTGGCAGAAGAAGGACCCTCGTGGATGACAGGAGTGATTCGATCAAGCAGAGTGTTAAGGTTTGCGCAGCGAACGGTCGCTTCTCCGGAATCTTAATTTTGACAAGAACAAGTGAACGCCAGTGCAGCTCATGTGTGTTTATGTTTTTACACGAGAACTTACGAGTGTAGAAATGGTGTTTGGGAAACTTAAACTATTTTAACAATTTCATGTTGAGTGTTCGAGAAATATACAGGGTTTCTGTGTGTCATCAACTTATGATTACTTAGTTGGGGAAAAGTGCAAACAATTTCTTATTGAAGGCAATGCAAATGTTTTAAATTTTATTCAATTTAAGATTAATATTTCGTGATGCTACTTCCAGTAGGGAAGCAATTTCATTGAATAAACCTTATTCAACTAAATCTATGACATTGCTTACATCACTGTCAAACGTTAAAATGAAACCTTTTTTATTAATGAACCAGTTACTTTATGTAATAATTCTTGTTTCACAAACTACAACCTATACATAAACTACATGGTCACAGGTTAAAGATTATATCTGCAACTAATGTAGTTTCTGGGGCAGGTAAGGACATGTAGAGTTCAAAACTGAGATAACATCGTGCAAAACTTCTAAATCATAACCTCACATAGCCCAGTACGCAGCTTGTTACGGCGTAGAGTCCCACTTGCTTTAATATTAGCTGTGATGATTGCGGTGCAGGGTACAGCGTTAAGTCACTCATGGGGCGCCTCCTATTACCGTGGTGGGCGGTCTTTACCCGGCTAATTGCAGTAACTCGATTTGTCATAGGGTCAACAAGTCGCTGGAAGTCACATCCATGAAAACTGGGCCCTTAAAACCGCCCTTAATTGCGGAACTATTGTCGGTGTATGATGTTGTGAGCGAACCGACCTCTAGAATTTGTCCAGCAAACGTTCTATGGGTTGGATGCGAGCGATCTCGGTGACGAATTAATCATCATCATCAATAGTTTCCAACGTCTAGCCAGGTCTGCTTCGAACATAAACATCGTCGTCTTGCCACCATCTCTCCGTCTTTACCATCGTCCAGTCTTCCCCTTTCTTCTTGACACATTCCTCCACTCCTTTAAGCCATATGTCCTCGCCTTCCTCTTAGTCTCTTTCCTTCCTGGCTATCTCTTTTCCTTTGCTTAACATGTCCATACAATCTCAGTTTTGATTTCTCTATCTCCTCTTGGAATTGTTCCACCAACTCTCCGATCCTCTCATTTCTGAACCTATCTATCTTTGTCATTCCAATTCTGGTCCTTAAGAATTTCATGTCACTAGCTTATAATTTGCTTTTCTCTCTTCCAGGTTTCGGATGCATATGTCAGGACATTGTATGTCCGGTATATAACTCTTTTACTACTTTGAGGTACATCCCTTCTACATACCAGTCATATGACACTCTTACGAAATGCTTCTGCTTTTCTCCCCCGCTAGTTTATTTTTGTGTAGTTTTTGCCATCTTCATGTACCAGGCTTGAATCCAATCTCCTCAATCGTTCCCCACCGATTGTTACTCAAGTTGTTCCTCTCTTTTCTTTTCGTGATAATCATCTCACTTATACTAGCTTTCACCCCATATTCTTGTACTGCTTCTTCCCATACGTCCAACTGCTCAAGAATATGGGATGAAATTTAGTATAAGTAAGAGTGAGATGATTATCATAACAAGAACAAGGGAACAACTAGAGTAACGTCTCGCCCGATGAGGAAATCATTCGCTGAAATTATACATATCATTCTTCCCAACAATTTCGGCTTGGTGACATGACAGACTAATATTCATAAAAATTCCATCGTTATTTGGAAAAATCAATTACCGCACTACAAATGATCTCCAAGTTTCCTAGGTCAACCGTTTACGCTCAAGATCGGTTCAGTTGGACGTTAGAATCCAGTGCACCATTGTAGCGTCACCGTTATCTTAGTACCTTCTTTACAATTTGGATTCATATGCCCGTAGGATCTGCTACACATCCGAAACTTGTCATCAGCTCTTTTGAGATGAAGTCGGGTCTCAACTGAGCAACCTACGGTTTTGACTCATCTGACCACGCAACGGCTTTACAGTCTTTCAGCCTCCAACATTTGGTCATGAGCTACAGAAATGCGTAGCAGGCGATGTCGTGCTGTTTGCCAATGCGCTCCAGTCGGTCGACTGCTGCCATAGCCCATTAACGCCAGTTTGTACCGCACCGTCCGAACTGACATTTCGTCGTACATCTCACATAGATTTCTACAATTTCACTCAGAGTTTCTTATCTGTTAGCACTGAAACTATAAGGAAACGGCACTCCTCTTGATCTTTAGCAGCAGGCCGTAAGTCACAGGGACCTCAATTTATTAGATAAAAAGAAAAGGGATATGGGAAGCCTGTGAGGGAACCAATAAAATAAATTCCTACGTAAACAGAAGTTTAAGGATAACAATTTCAAACTAGCCAGGTACTGAAAAATTAATGTCTCATGAAACAGTCGAAATTGATTAAAAGAGTCTTAAAAGGCTGGTAACTCAGGCACAGTTTTGAATCAGCTCAATAGAATAAATTCTTAAAATGGCTATTTTTTAACAATAGAAAGCATTTCAGAGTCAATCTTTATACAGAAAATTCTAAATCACAAATTCTAAAGAATCAATGATAAAACAGAAAATTTTCTTAAAGTCTCACAAACTGAATGATTTTTTTAAGTTAAAAGGAGTACCTTAAACAGGCAATGCCCTTGTCAATAAGCAACCATACTAGCCAGTACAATATTTTAAGAATATTTCTATTATGAACTTAATGTAGAATACATGTCTTTCCAAATTTCTGTCAGCTGAGCAGCGTGACACCTCATTTGATAACACGTTTGTGTACACACTATTTTCTTACTTGCATTGTAACAACATGGTTAAGTTCCAATCCCGATGATGTTCTGAGAACACATGCCCCAAGCACACAATATGTAAGGTAAGAAAGGCAGTAACGCTGCAGGTGCTAAGCAGCGACAACCATCAAACATCTACAGGTAACAGGCCTTTGAGAGAATATGTATATGTCATGGTAGCTAGATCTAACAATTACAAATCCAGAGACGAAAGTCTGACTGCAGTTGGCTAAAGCAACAAACGAAATAGACACAACGGCCCCAAACGAAATTAACGCCAGTCTTGGTTATGGTAGGCACACGTCAAAATACACTGCTGTCTACTAAAAAAACAAACATGGTTAACAACAGACTGCCAAACTACACCTCGCTGGTCAGTTTCGGACGAGGGGAAGAAAATTACTCTGCCCCAATTTACGCCGGCACGTAGGGCAGGTGACAAATCAAATGTTTGTCAAATTATGGGACTTAACTGAGGGGTCATCAGTCCTTAAACTTATGAGCTAACTTATACAAAAGACAGCACAAACAGCCATGCCCGAGGGGACATTCGAACCCCCGACGGGTAACGGCCTGTAGGGCAGGTGACTGGAATGCAAATGGCTACTAGGCAGAAGATAACTTGTTTCACTTAGCAAAATAAAAGAAGACGAAAGATAAAAAAAGACATAAAAAGATAGAACTCTAAATATTACAGCACGCACCAACACGCAAATATTGCAGCACGCACCAAGACACAACAACAACATCCAGAACAACACGGACACAGGACCTACAGTCTGCGGAACTAATTCTGGAGAGGACGGCGTGTCGAAACATCTGAGAACAAGGCAGCTTATAATAGGTTCCGTTGCGGGGAAGACGCTGACCATCGACCACTAGCAACGAGACCGTGTCGAACAGGAATAACGTGCTGGATCAAATTCAGTCACTGTTTGAAACCTTTTCACGTCAATCACCGTTGTACAATTAACAGCTCTGCCAATGTTCGCCATTTCATATCTTGTGTACGCGACAATGCTGCCATATGTGTCCGTGCATATCGCTATACAATAATTTTCGTCACCTCATGCCACAAGATGCCTTGTGGAAGGACTGGGTTCTATGCAGATAGGCAGAGAGCACTGAATGTTAATTATTAGTAGACCTTCTGCGATTACCACCACCACTTCACGAAAACCGTAATTTGCCATCATTTCTATACGTATTAAGCTCTGCGACTAGACTGTCGTCGAGAAATAAAGTGTGTGTGTGTGGCATGACTTAAGAGCGAGTCGAGACAAATGATTGGACGAGCTTATACGGAGATTTGTCTCGGATATTACACTGGCTTGGAAACTGCCTTGCCTAGATCCAGAGAAGTAAACTGATAGAAGCGAAAGGATAAGAATGAAAGGGGTCAGGTCATTGTCTAAGACAACGGCAGTGCCACTGGAGGGTCATGATTACGTCATTGGGTTGTTCCTGCCGCGGCGGAGTGGCAAAGCGCAATGAGGCGCTGTGCTCCGATACACGTGGCCGTTTCCCGTCGGGGGTTCGAATCCCCCTCGGGTAGGGATGTTTGTACTGTCTTTAGTATAAGTTTGTAAGTTTCGGGACTGATGGCCCCACAGTTAAGTCTAATAAGCATTACAAACATTTGGACATTTTTTAGGGGGTAGGGGGGAGGTGGTTGTACCTGCTGGTAGTATATCCGATGGTAAACGGTAAAAAATTGTTCGCAATGCCTACTGGATTCCAACATATTCGTCTGTCATTTTCTTATATGAAATAGTCTTTGAGCACACAACATTTACGTATTGTCGATAGAAATAAAGAAAGGCTTTCTTATGTACACAAACTTCTAAACACTCAGGGGATAGATGTCCCACTGAACAATTTATTAGTTAATTTAATTTTGAATTAAGTGATATAACACACTAAGGCATAGACCATAATGTAATCTTCAAACTATAAACGACATTTGCTCCTTAACCACACAAGATAAAATTATAAATAGCTCGCTGATAGTTGAAGTCGATGGTACGCCCTCCAGTGCAGCGTTTTATGGAGATGCGTAATATTTATTTATGGTATCTACGCGAAGCTGATTTGTTCCCAGAGAGTTTTGAGAACCGAGAAGGTCCAATCTTTACGTCCAATGAATTTCTGTCCGTACCGAAAAAATGACAGCGTGATTTCTGTTGCGAAACCGGAAAAATAATTGTCGCCAGGGGGCCGAAAAATAACACGTCTCGACATTCACGCAAACTCTGCGTTTACATTACCACAAAACAAGCAGAGCGATGTTAATTAGTTTCGTGTGAAAATTAATTACAATATTTGCACTTTGTTGGAGTTCGGGAGAGAATTCAGTTTTCGCGGGTTGAACTCTGATGTTTCTCAGATACCTGGCTGGTACATATGTAATGTTTATGACGTGTCCTGTGAATTACACAGGGCTTTCACAACATATTCACTCCCGACAACTCTGGTTTTCCAATTTGACTTCCTCAGTCACCTTATATCTTCTTTTTTCAAGTATCTCCATCATGGAGTCATCTTTGGATAAAATTAAATCGCTATTTTTCTATATATTAATACAGAAAAATAGCGATTTCAACAAGAATTGACTGCTAAAATAAAATTACATGAACCACACTAATAACCACGTAGAGACAGAAACGTATATTAATACAGAAAAATAGCGATTTCATTTTATCCAAAGATAAATCCATGATGGAGATACTTGAAGAAAGAAGATATAAGGTGACTGAGGAAGTTTCTGTATTAATATATAGTGTGATATTCCTGGCCTGTGGCCACTTCATATTTCTGGCCGCTGGCCGTTTCTTTGCTAACATTGTACGTGCCTTAAATGCGGAAGAAAGACAGATGTGCAGCATATGTTGAAATGTGGGGTGAGGAGCAGTAGCATATGGTGCAGTAGGTGCTGGTTCCCGTGTGAAAGCCCGCCTATGTTACTGGTGCTCTCCTCGCATTGGCTACTCGCATTTCACGTCACGTGATTTCTTTTGAAATTACTTTTGTTTATTATAAACTAAATATTAATTATTCAGAGCTGAGAATTTATTACGAATATCTCTCAAGGACAGGCTAGATTTGGACAGTTTAAAAAGTTTAAGTTGTCTTCTCTTATTGTAACAAGAGAAGAGCGATTTTGCAGAAGGCGCGCGACGGCCCTGTTTTAGCGCGAAATAGAGCGTCAGCGGCAGGTGCCCTCTCGCAACGCGCCGCAGTTTCAGTCTCGAGCTGACCACTATACGCGCTGGACCGCGCCGGTCATGAGTAAAGATTTTTTGTAATACTGAAAACAGTCGAGGTCTCAACATGAGCTATGGGCAGCATAGGCCGTATCATATTAACAATAGTTGCTCATTTTTTTTATTATTTAGTTAATAAATGGCATCCCTGACAATTAAAAATCTCGCGAGTCGTTTCTTATATTGCCATCATACAGAACTTATTTTAGCCTCACTTGTATGCTGTAGAAGAACCTACGACCTGTGTGCTGTCTTCTGCGCTGGGGACACAACTATAGAAGACAACAGGTTAGTCAGAACTCCATGCTGTCCATAAAGTCTTGGACAGCAACTACAGCACCTCGTGCGTACTGTAGGGCGGTACAAACGCACACTGCTACGCAACAGCATCCGCAAGGATGTGGAGGTTTTAGGGGACTTGTGGGAGGAAGCAGTATTAACTTCTCTGTCCGCAAATAAAACCCTAGGAAGTTTGTAATAGCTGCAGTGGAGTAACCTAGCACTCTAAGTCTTCTTGCTGCGGAGCACGCGGTTGCTCCCTCGCGTATGTAAGTGTGTGTTGTCCTTAATATACATTAGTTTAACTAGTTTGTAACCTTAGGGACTAATAATGCAACAGCTAAGTCCCTTAGAATAAGAAATATTTGAATTAATACAATAAGAATGGTCTTCAATTTTTTAATCGAATTAATACTATTTATGTCATGTTGTTTCATAGATCACACATTTTACTGAGTAGTATTATTACTTCGAACCTATTTTGTTGATTGTTAGCACTATCAGATAAATATTATTAGCATAATCTTCATCAGAGGCCCAAAGTAACAGGAATTGACAGCTAAAATAAAATTACATGAACCACACTAATAACTACGTAGAGATAGAAACGTAATACCCCAGATTACGAAATATTTACGTGATCTTGGGTAACAGGGTTTCCATGTCAGTGAGATTAATGCCTATCAAGTGTTTATGTGCTCTACCAAACGGCAAATTGTCGAACTAGGAGCATGTTGTCCTTGAACAACAATGAGAACTTGACTTCTGCACCCAGTACTCTGTGTAGCAGCATATAATAGAATGTTATCTCCGTAGAAAACACTGGAACTAAAAGGAGAGGTCACATATCCTTCCACTGTATCTAGTCCATTATGCCAGCTCATTACTTCTCTTCCATTTAACCGATTTCAGATTCTCAGTTTCCTCCTTCAGCGAACACAGCTTACTTCCTTATTTCTTCTCCAATTCTTCTCCTAATCCCTACCTCAATAGCCTGTTATCGTTTGTAGTGTCTCCTGTGCAGTATCGATGTATCGCCTTACTACAAGGCAAAACGCCAAGTGAAATAATTTACCATACATTTCCACGTTTTAGAGGGACACAGGAAACTGTTGTCATACATACACAATTAAAGGATCTTTTTTTAAAAGAATTGACCGCCATTTGACTGATAATTATATATTTAATGTCACAACCAGGTTTAAGCCTTAGTCCATTCTCAAGTTATAAAAGTTGTCAGACAGGTTTTCCTATGTCGTGGTCATGATAATAAATTTATTGCTTTTATTATCATGAACAACTCGCACGTTCGCGAGCACTAGTCTCAAAAACTCTGAGTCTACGTGCGTCATCCGTTCAGCAGAAACCATATTCTCTACAAAATTTAAAACTCAGATAATCTTTGTCCTATCTTTATCCCTAACGACTATTACTCAGACCCAAAAAAATGTTCAGATGTTTGTTAAACTTATGGGACTTAACTGCGGCATCATCAGCCCCTAAACTTACAAACTACTAATAAACTTATACTAAAGACCGCACAAACATCCATGCCCGAGGGAGGATTCGAACCCACGACGGGGAACGGCCTTGCGCATCGGAGCATAGCGCCTCAATGCGCTCGGCCAGTCCGCCACGGCTTGTTGTTGTTGTGGTCTTCAGTCCAGAGACTGGTTTGATGCAGCTCTCCACCCTACTCTATCCTGAGCAAGCCTTTTCATCTCCTCATAAGAACGACAACCCACATCCACTTGAATCTGCTTACTATACGCGTCTCTTGGCCTCCCTCTGCGATTTTTACCCCACACACTTCCCTCCAACGCTAAATTCACAATTCCTTGATGTCTAAGAATGTGTCCTACCAATCTATCCCTTCTTTTAGTCAAGGTATGCCATAAATTTCTTTTCTCCCCAATTCGGTTCAGTACCTCCTCATTAGTTACGCGATCCACCCACCTAATCTTCAGTATTCTTCTGTAGCACCACATTTCAAAAGCCTCTATCCTCTTTCTGTCCACACTGCTTATCGTCCATGTTTCACTCCCATACAAGGCAACACTTCATACAAATGCCATCAGAAAGGACTTCCTTAGGCTTAAATCAATATTCGATGTTAACAAATTTCTCTTTTTCAAAAACGCCTTTCTACCCATTGCCATTCTGCATTTTATATCATCTGTACTGCGACCATCATTTGTTATTTTACTGCCCAAGTAACAAAACTCATCTACCTCCTTTATTGCTTCGTTTCCCAATCTAATTCCTTCAGCATCACCTGATTTTCTACACTGCACTCCATTACCCTAGTTTTACTCTTGTTAATGTTCATCTTATATGCACCTTTCAGCACACTGTCCATTCCGTTCAATTGCTCTTCCAGGTCCTTTGCTGTATCTGACAGAATTACTATGTCGTCGGCAAAACGCAATGTTTTTAATTCTTCACCCTGAACTTTAATTCCTTCTCCAAATTTCTCCTTGCTTTCCTTTATAGCTTGCTCAATGTACAAATTGAACAACATTGGGGAAAGACTACAACCCTGTCTTACTCCCTTTCCAACCACTACATCCCTTTCATTCCCTTCAACTCTGACAACTGCTGTCTGGTTTTTGTACAAGTTGTAAATAACCTTACGCTCCCTATATTTTACTCCTGCTTGCTTCAGAACTTTAAAGAGTTTATTCCAATCAACATTGTCAAAAGCCTTTTCCAAATCTACAAAAGCTAGAAATGTTGGTTTGCCTTTTCTTGATCTATCTTCTAGGATAAGCCGTAAAGTGAGTACAAATTACAATATTTACAACAGCAGTAAACATGATAGGAAACAAGACATTGCCACCAATATACAAATACATAACTAGTCACAGTCACAAAATTTGAGCCGGCCGCAGTGGCCGAGGAGACTAAGGCGCTCCAGTCACGGTCTGCACGGCCACTACGGTCGGGGGTTCGAATGCCCCCTGGGGCATGGATATTTGTGCCGTCCTAGTTCGTAAGTAGTTCATAAGTAGTTTGTAAGTTTAGGGACCAATGACCCTGTAGTTAAGTCCCATAGACTATACAAACATTTGAACATTTTTTTGAACAAAATTTGAAAAATATATTTTCATAAAATAAATATTTGAAAACATAGTTCAGGGTCCACAATTGGATAACGTAACAGTATCTGTAGAACTTATTACTGATACGCCGTTTGACAGAGGCACTTGTACTTAATTTAGGCCTAACGTTACAAATCGAAAAGAAACGAAACGATCAGGTGTGAATGGAAGGCGATTGGTAACTTGCGGTTCATGAAGGGAGAGGGGGAAATTCCAGAAAAATGTAGTTTACTTACAGAGGAGAAGGTTTCCAGAACTAACATTGAATCGATTGAATCGATTGTTTAGGATGCTAACCAAGTCGGATTTAAAAAAAGAAGTCGCAGTAATTTAGAGGCGTGCTGCAAGATTTGTTACCGCCCGGTTGGATTTGATCAATTAGAGAATTTGTCCCTGATGAAAATTTTGAAAAGAAAAAGAAGGAAGAAACCTTGTGCTCAGAGGTGTAAAATACTTTTATGTCCTATGCTCGACCGGTTTCGGCAATTGCTGCAATAAACAGGAGATTAACAAACTAAATAGAGCAGAAAAAGTGACAGTTATATCATACAAGCACACTCCATGGAGTCAAATATATATAAAAAAATTAAACACTTTTGGTACATAAATATTTTACAACTGCTACACATTTTATTATTTTTTTAATAGAACAATTCAGATTTACAGTAATCATCGTGACTGTTTCTAAAAAAAAAAAAAAAAAAAAAAAAAAAAAAAAAAAAAAAAAAAAAAAAAAAAAAAAACCTTCATTTTACATAATTTTTAAAGTATTCATCTATTGGATCCAAATGTTCAAATGTTTGTTAAGCTTCAGGGACTTAACTGCAATTTCATTAGTTCCTAAACTTACAAACTACTTATGAACTACCTTATACTAAAGACGACACAAATATCCATGCCCGAGGGGTGGATTCTAACCCCAGACCGCAACGGTCGTGCAGACTGTGATTGGCGCGCCGCAGACCGATCGGCAACTGCGGCCGACTCTATTTGATAACTATTACTAATGAGCTTATTATTTGTTCATAGACTTTAACAACATATACAGGATGCAGGTGACATTATTGAAGCGGATGATTGTTTACCAGAGAACTTCGGGCTTTACTTCAATTTTTATCAATACACTGATTCAACAATCGTTGACGGCAACTTTGTAAATAGTCAGTGGTCAGTGTAGTGTCTATGTAGATGGAGCATGAAGGTGTAACATATGAAGAGTCAATTAATATGAATAAATAATCCCTGAGACGGATTTACGTCTCAAATATGTCAAAGACATTATTGATAGATGTGAAGCATTGAAGTAAAATTTGTGGTGCGGTCGGGAATCGAACCCGGACCTCCATGCTTACTAGGCAGACGTAAATCCGTCTCAGGGATTATTTATTCATATTAATTGATATTTATATCACCATAACAGGATTGTTCCACCATGTCCATTGCTGAGGTGCTATTCCGCTGCATGGAGAGCTTTGGCAGTAGTGGTAATTATCTTTGGAACAGCTGAATTAAAGTTTGTGTTATGGAGGGAAATCGTACATACACTATTCCAAGGCGCCTTAATCGTTAGTGGTGTGGTAGTCTAACGGTTAAGACGTCTGCCTAGTAAGCATGGAGGTCCGGGTTCGATTCCCGGCCGCACCACAAATTTTAATTCAATGCTTCACATCTATCAATATGAAGAGTCGTTGCTTATAAAAACAGAGGAATGATAATTTAAGAAATTCTATCAGATGTTTCTCATTGATTACTTCAAAAATAATAATTTCACATCGAAGTCTGACATCGGTGTTTCATACTTCAGAGTGTTTCAGAATTAGACAATTATACCAACAAACTTTCATGCGGTGTAAAATGATTCTTTAAGGACAAAATGAGCTTAGAAACCCATGCCCGGAAACGTCATCCAACGACGCTACGGAGCGTCGAAGTTGCTAGAGGGAAAGGTTAGTGGACTGCAACTGTGCCCGTATCTTGCAGTCTTCTTAGCGGCGTTGAAGGGCAATGGGTTTCTGTGCTTTTTTCCTCAAGGCTCCTTCTACATCCCCTAGAAATTTCTTGGTAAAATTGTGTAATTCTGAAACATCCTGACGAATGGGACACCCAAGAACCTCAGTCTTCGACGTCAATTTACTACTGGAAATATGCACAGGACGATATTTTGTGAGAAACATTTTTTTATTGCTGGCATGTGAGGAATCACGCTGCAAAGCCCGAGTGCGCGAATTTCGGTTCACCCTGTATATGAAAGAAACATGTTGTGTGGAAACGTATATATAAAATACATTAGTTGTCAAACTTAGTACGATATCTATCAAATGTGGTAATGTACATTGTAACTGTTAAAATTCTGACCATCAATTAAATGCATTCTGCTGCAATCTGCTGCTACCAACGTAACTGCTAAAACCATGTACTAGGTGATCAAAAGTCAGTATAAATTTGAAAACTTAATAAATCACGGAATAATGTAGATAGAGAGGTAAAAATTGACACACATGGCCGAGGGGACTAAGGCGCTCCAGTCACGGTCTGCAGGACCACTTCGGTAGGGGTTCGAATCCCCCCTCGGGCATGGATATTTGTGCCGTCCTAATTCATAAGTAGTTTGTAAGTTTAGGGACTGATGACCCCGTTGTTAAGTCCCATAGACTATACAAACATTTGAACATTTTGAACACACATGCTTGGAATGACATGGGGTTTTATTAGAAGAAAAGAAAGGTTTAAATAATGTCAGACAGATGGCGCTTCATCTCTTCAGAAAAGCAATAATTAGCCTAATAAATTAAGACAAAGCAAAGATGATGTTCTTTACAGGAAATGCTCAGGAATAATGTTGTTAACAGCACTGTAAAGCATGTCCGGAGTTACGGTAAGGCATTGGCGTCGGATGTTGTCTTTCATCATCCCTAGAGATATCGATCGATCACGATACACTTGCAACTTCAGGTAACCCCAAAGCCAATAATCGCACGGACTGAGGTCTGGGTATCTGGGAGGCCAAGTTTGTCGAAAGTGGCTGCTGAGCAGTGAGCACACGATCATCACCAAACGACGCGCGCAAGAGATCTTTCATGCGTCAGCCTGGGGATGATGCGAATCTGTAACATATCGGCGTACCTCTTACCCGTCACGGTAGCAGTCACAAAACCAGAATGACACAGTTCCTCGAAGAAAAAAGGTCCGATAACGATAGATGTGGTAAATTCAACCCATACCGGGTCTTTCCCGTCGTGCAATGGAGTTTCCACGACAGTTCTAGGATTTAGATAGCCCAAATGGTTGTGGGCGTTGACAGACCCTCAGAGCGTAAAATGAGCTTCGTCGGTCCACAACACGTTACTCGACCAATCTGCATCTTCCGCATCTTTTGAAACGCCCACACCGCAAATGCCCTCCGCTTTTGCCATCACAGCTCCTTTTATATACGATTTTCATGCGTAGTCACTCACGATTTGCTGTCCAGCGCCATCATTTTTTGAACATTTTTTTTTGTTCTAATAAAACCCCATGTCATTCCAAGCATGTGTGTCAATTTCACCTCTCCATCTACACTATTCCGTGATTTATTAAGTTGTCGAATTTATACTGACTTTTTGATCACCCGGTATATAAAGATAATATGACTAGTATGGAGGCCTACAGACAATCACCTATCTTTTTCTAGATTTCCAAATGAAGGAAGGAAGGGAACTACAAGATACCCTCCACAATGCATTGTATTGTTGTTTGCACAGTACTTGCGTGAAACAGACGATACGAACCTAACTTGTGCTGTATTACTTACATTTAGACAGTTGTACATGTAGCTTTCTAGAACTCTGCGGTTATCAAATAATAGTTATCTTGAAAAAAAAATGAATGAAAAACTTACCGCAACGACAGTCTATTCTAAAAAACTTCAAGGCAACTGCTCGCTGGTAACGAAATGAAAAGGATGAGGTATTGAAGAGTGCTGCCTTTCTATAGTTTTAATTACGCCAGTACAATAAATCTTCTGCTTCAAAAGTAGCCTCCGCACTTGAGAGCGCAGTGAATAATGGACGCTTAGAAAATGGCCGACAACAGCGCCCCGGGTTTTCTGTGGACAATGGTGTAGCCCGGGCGAAGAGGGGACATTTCCCAAGTTTGCTTCAGTCGAGCAGCCAAAACTGTCATACCCAGGGCTTTGTATTCCAAGAGTCTGTCTACAGAGAGCTAAGCTTTTAATGTTGATGGCAGTTCATGCCATTTGGAAACTTGTTTTATAACAAGTAAAAAAATGCTTTTCTTTACTCGTGCATTACTAGAGGTAGTATATGTCTTTCACTTAGAATGATTCTGTATGAAATATTGTTATTAACATTTTCTAATGTACGATCGTTAGAACTTAAATAGTGGGAACTATTTATTTACAACCGATAAAAAGGCGTTACATGCTGGCACCTGTTACTGTCCTTCAAAGTAGTCACCAGCGTTGTGTAGAACCCATTGCCAGCGGTGTGGAAAGCGTTGTAAACCGTTAGCAGAGCCTGTTCTGTTGATGGTGCGAATGGAGTGGGCTACTGCCTGTCGGATGTCTGGAACAGTTCTGAAGCCAATAACACGAAGTGGTTTCTCCATCTTCGAAATTAAATCAAAGTCACAAAGACTTAAGTCCGCATGGTATGGTGGAAGGTACAGTACTTCCCCGTCCCATCGACCGAACATATCAGCCCCATTTTGCGCTGTATGATCCCGCGCGTTGTCGCAAAGCTGGTCGCAGTTGACGCTTCAAAAACGAACAGTAATACTAAGCATTGACGGTCTGCCGTGGAGAAATGCCATGCGTTAGGATAACACCATCACTGTCGTACACGGGAATCACGATAACATTCACTACATTGAGGCTCTGACGCACTTGAAAATTTTGATGAGACTGTCGTGGCCGGCCGCGGGGGCCGAGCGGTCTGCGGCGCGCCAGTCACGTTCTGCACGGCCACTACGGTCGGGGGTTAAAATCCCCCCTAGGGCATGGATATTTGTGCCGTCCTTAGACTTAGTACACAAATATTTTGTAAGTTTAGGGACTGAGGACCCCGTAGTTAAGTCCCATAAGCTCCACGAACATTTGAATTTGAGACTGTCGTTCTGTACATTCGATCTTGATCAATCTCCCACGGCCGTTACGGTCGGGGGTTCGAATCCCCCCTCGGGCATGGATATTTGTGCCGTCCTAGTTCGTAAGTAGTTGATAAGTAGTTTGTAAGTTTAGGGACTGAGGACCCCGTAGTTAAGTCCCATAAACTATACAAACAAACATTTGATCCATTTCCGTGTTTCCTGTTTCGAAAACATAGTGACACAGTTACGGTAGACCGCTTGCTCACAAGTGGCTGTGTTTTCCCTCTATTGTGCGCACGCCATTGACGTGGGACGAGCGAGTCCATTTGCTCGGAGGTAAGGTAGGTGTGTCAACAACGTGTGCTATCAGCGACAACAGTAGATTCCATTGTATATTGTCTCCAAAGCAGCATTGCCACTATTTAAGTACAAACCCTAGTATTTTGTGGGCTTCGAGATGTAAACACGTTACAGCGCCTTCTGAAAGGTTAAAGTAAACAAAATTGGTCCGTAGGTCCTGAGTTAAATGCGGTGGAAAAAATAATGTGAACACCATGCAGTACATTATATTTTGCTGTACGTTCGTACCACTGCGTATACGAAAAACTGTAGCACAAACGCTGCGAACAACTATTGTACAACTGGGTCGCTGACTTACAGAGTATTGTTCCCTTTGCGGCGGTCAACACAAAAGATAGGTGACATTCGTAAAATATCTCAGATTTCAAAAGATACCAACGCGACGGTGTGTAATTGGTGTGAGCATCGGCGATCAAAATGGCCGCACTGTTTATTGTTCAACTGGCGGCAGTATTCTCGGAAATGAAACGATCATCAAATGTTCAAATGTTCAAATGTTTGTAATTCTATCGGATCAAACTGCGTGGTCATCAGTCCGTAGCTTACAAACTGCTTAAACCTAGGTAAACTAACCTAAGGACAAACAACACGCCCATGCCCCAGGGAGGACTCGAACCTCCACGGCGAGCAACCGCGCGCTCCGCAGCGAGACGCTTTAGACCGCTCGGCTACTCCACCGCGGCAAAACGATCATCGTGTAGATTGGCACATTAAGTGTGTGTAGCATGAAAACTGTTTCCTCGCTAGTTATGAAGTCGAAAGAAGCAGTTAGACTTCGCTCCTCAAGTTTTCTGTTTTCGGTCGCTGCCAACCTCTGCGATACAACAAAATCAAATGTTTGTAATGCCTATGGGACTTAATTGGGGGTCATCAGTACGGAAACTTACAAACTACTTATGAACTATCTTATACTAAAGACTCCACAAACATCCAAGCCCGAGATGGGATTCGAATCCCCGACAGGGAACGGCCTCGCGCATAGTAGCATAGCGCCTCAATGCGCTCCGCCGCTCCGCCGCCACTCCTCTTCTTTGTCGAACTCCTCCTCCACCTCCTCAATCAATTACCTTCTCCATCTGTTAATCATTATATAACTCTGTTAACTTTCACGGTGTTCAGTGAAGTGGTCTCTAGGAATATTGCGTGATACCCTCCGCTATGCACCGTATGAAATCTTACGTTGATATTTACGTTCCGCCGGCCGCGGTGGCCGAGGGGACTGAGGCGCTCCAGACACGGTCTGCACGGCCACTACGGTCGGGGGTTCGAATCCCCCCCTCGGGCATGGATATTTGTGCCGTCCTTAGGTTTAGCTAGTTCATAAGTGTAAGTTTAGGGCCTGATGACCCCGTAGTTAAGTCCCATAAGCTGTACAAACATTTGAACATTTGAATTTACGTTCCCCTATTTTGAAGGTAAAGTGTATAAAATTTCGTGAAGACCTAAATAAACCGAAGACATTGTCGAAGTTCATAAGTAACGTACCCTCAAATACGGACCATACAAAATTTTACGTAGATAGTGTCTTTCCTCTCGTTTTTAAGATTACGTGTGCAAAGTTTCATTGAAATCAGATTAACGGGACAGCAGCACATAAAATACGAACATACATGATGCGACAATTTCCTACGCGTATCAGTGTTTATGCCGTTATATCTCATAATTAATTAGTACAAACAAATAATTTTGTAGTTTCATTCATTGGTATGAAAGGATACTATTTGCAAGATATGTTTAGACATTAAGTAACAAATTCAAATTTTTTGTAGAGCTTACGGGACTTAACTGCGGGGTCATCAGTCCCTAAACTTACAAACTACTTATGAACTACCCTATACTAAAGACGACACAAACATCCATTCCCGAGGGGGCATTCGAACCCCCGACGCCATAAGGCCGCGCGCACTGCAACATGGCGCTCCAATACGCGCGGCTAATCCGCCGCGGCCATTAAGTAACAAAGAACTAATCAATTTAATCGTCATTCATACAGTCCATGTCGTCATATCTCCTGAACTATATGCCGTACAGTGACATAATTATGCCTCTAACTTTCAGGCTTGTACAAGCAATATGTTGACAAAGTTTAATCGCAATCGGATGTACGGTCTGGTCGTGCATAAAATACACACAAAAATCCATTAATTTCCATGTATTACGTTTAGGAGACAATGTGGGCGGCTGTAGTAGATGATGTTGTCGTTAACTGGTTATTAAAGTTAGCAAAAGTATAAAGTCAGAAACATCCACATGAGCAGTAAAAGAAATTCGTCAAACTTCGTTTACGCGATAAATCAAATATAAAGGCCTTACATTAAACTATATACCTAGGATTTACAATTACGAACTACTTAAATAGGAAAGGTCACACAGAAAACATCGTAGGGAAGGCGAACCAAAGGAGATTCAACAGATCTACTGAAGAAACTGCCTACACTACACTCGTGCGTCCTATTTAAGAGTATTGCTTCCCATTGTGGGATCCCCACCGTACTGACGGAGGGTACAGGGAAAGTTCAGTAAAGGGCGGCTCATTTTGTAGTATCGCTATATATGGGGAGAGAGTGTCACAGAAATGATGCACGAGTTGGGGTGGAAATCGTTAAAAGAAAGGCGTTATGTATTACCACGATACTTATTTGCGAAATTCCAGTCACCCACTTTTTCTTTAGAATGCCAACATATTTTGTCAGCACCCACCTACATAGTAGACATGATCATCATGATAAAAAAAAGAATCCAGATCTAAAAAATGAAGCTTTGGGTGTTCCCTTTTTCCATGGTGAGAATGGAACTGTACAGCTGTGCGGCGAACGCTCTGTATGCACTTCAATGTAATTTGCGGAGTATTTAGGTAGATGATCCCACGGTGTAGATGACAATATGTCCCCACCGGAATGGTCCAGATTCTACCTACCGTATCATGCTGTGGGCTGTCAACAGCTGGCGATACGGAAAAAAAAAGTCAATGTTGAAAATCTCGTAACAAACGGAAGCCACCAGGTGTACGTCGAATAGCCATAAAAATGGGAAAGTTTCCACCAACAGTGCTTTTATGATCTAGTGAACAGAATTGTATGACGAATAGAGGCACGTATCAGTGCAAGGGGGTGTGTTAACATAGTATTATGGACACTGGTGTATGCTTCAGTCTAGAACAGAACTTGGGAATGTATAGGTTTATAACATAATACTTATTAATTTCTGCTTTCATCAGCAATAAAAAGAAAATTTTTATTTATTTATTTATTTTGACTCATTAATACAGTTGTAGAGTACCAGACTATGAATTCAAAGGTCGCGTGTTTGATCTCCGAGCAGTCTTCGGATTTTTATGTATTACTTTCCACTTCATTCAACTCTGGCATTGCTACTGATGTTAAAAATTTCGAGTAGCACAGTGGTTCGGAATCTACGTCAAAAGCCTTCTGGAAGTCTAGAAATATGGAATCTATTTGAGATGCCTCGTCGATAGCACTCATCACTTTGTGTGAGTAAATAGCCAATTTTGTTTCACATGATTTTCTAAATCCGTGTTGACCTTGGGTCAACAGATCATTCTGTTCGAGTTAATTCATAATTCTAAAACCCTGCTGCAAATTGACGTCAATGAAATAGGCCTGCAGTTTAGTGGGTTATTCCTACTATAGTTCATAATATTTGAATGCAGGATATGTTCCAGAACCCTGCTGCAGACCCTGGCTGCTAGACAGAGAAAAGTGCCTCCCTCCTCTGGTAGGTATAATTACGTCGTAATTAGAGGTGGCGCTATGGCTGCCTCGCCGCCCCGGCTGCCAGCCGCAAGGTTCCCACGGCGTGGGATGCTCCGCATACTCGGCACGCCGCGGCGCCGTCTCGGCCGCGACAATATGTGGGCTGCTGCACAGTGGCAGAGCAGAGGACAGCGGGCACAGTGGCAGGCGACAGCCGGGCTCGGTGGCAGTCCGCTTTGTGGCAGGCTGCCGCGCTCTCCGGCCGCGCCATTGTCCTGCAGTGTCCGGGCGTCCTGTCCGCCGCAGCCCCGCCTGACACCGACACTGCACCGCGCCCCACATCACTTCAGCCGAGCGCAAATTGAGACGCGCGAAGCGCAGCCGAGCACAGCTCGCGGTTTTTAACACTCGAACGCCCAGACTTTCCCAGTCCTCTAGATCGCCCAGAGGGGTCATTTCGAGCGCTGCTATTTACAAAAACGTTCTGAGTTATTAATCAGAAGTTTTTATACTTTTATTATTGTTTAATAATTACAAGATATACGTGCCATTTCAGGTACATAATTGTGAATAAAAAGCACAGAATACAAAATTACGAGGCGCGTCCAGAAAGTAAGTTCCTTTTGGTAATAAAATGAAATTGTACACATATACAGAAGAAATTTTTCTTGCACAAAATTCTACAACTCTTAAACTAATTTTCCACATAACTGCCGAAATTTTGTAGGCACTTGTCATAGCGTGCATGCATCCTTCACAGAAGGTTGCCGCCTGTGTATTCAACCATGTGGTAGCAGCTCTTTATCATCGTTGAAGTGTTGACCACCAAGAACAGATTTTAGGTGTAAGAAGAGATGAAAGTCGCTAGGAGAGAGGTCCGAGCTGTATGGAGGATGATCAAACAGGTCCCATTGAAATTTCCGTAAGAATTGTTCAAATGTTCAAATGTTTGTTAAGCTTATGGGTCATAACTACGGGGTCATCAGTCCCTACAAACTACTTATGAACTACCTTATATTAAAGACGGCACAAATATCCATACCCGAAGGGGGATTCGAACCCCCGACCGTAGTGGCCGTGTAGACCGTGTCTGAAATGCCTCAGTCCCCTCGGCCACCGCAGCCGGCCGTAACAATTGTTTGGTCACATTCGGAGTGTGAGGTTAGGCGTTATCGTGAAAAAAATCTTTTGACAGTAATCCTCTTCTTACACCTAAAATCTATCCTTTGTGGGCAACAATCAACGATGATGACGAACTGAAAGAACATGTTACCACATGGTTGAATACACAAGTGGTAACATTCTATGGAAAAGGCACACAAAACCTTGTGCCATACTATGACAATTGCCTACAAAATTTCGGAAGTTATGTTCAAAAGTAGTTTAACAGTTGTAGATTTTTGTACAATCAATATTTTTTCTGTATCTGTTCCCGTTCGTTTTATATAACCAAACGGAACTTACTTTCTGGACGCGCCTCATATATTTACCGTAGAGTCTCGAAAGCCGGCCGCGGTGGCCGAGGAGACTGAGGCGCTCAAGTCACGGTCTGCACGGCCACTAAGGTCGGGGGTTCGAATACCCCTCGGGCATGGATATTTGTGCCGTCCTACTTCGTAAGTAGTTCATAAGTAGTTTGTAAGTTTAGGTACTGATGACCCCGTTGTTAAGTCCCATAGACTATACAAACATTTTTGAGAGTCTCGAAAACTTGGTCTATTGTGACCGAGTTTGTGAAAATGCCGGTTATCGATGTGTGTGAAATAAATAAATAATATAAAATAAATAAAAGAGAGAGGAACACCATCTTTCGGGAAAGACGTCAGGATCATCTGGGTTGGGGAAATACGAAATACATTAAAATAATCTACGAAAACTAAAGTCAGTCAGCACGATAAAACTACCCGGCCAATTTCCTTCCTTTTCGTTGTAAAGGAATGATATTCATCCATCCACAGATTTGTCACGAAGTATCAGAATTTACATAACTATCACCTTCCTTTTCCTATACTCAAACACGATCTCTTTCTTTATATTAACTAAAGTCAGACCGCTCTATCCGACCAATTTCCTTTATTTCTGCCTTAAACGAAAGATTTGTCATCAAGAAACAGAATTAAGTCTCCCCATCCTTTATTTTTATTCAAAAGCGGTATCCTTCTGTCCTTGCATTGAACATTTTAATCGGTTTGTTTTACGACATCTTCGGTTATAGAAACTTTCTATTGTTACAATAGAAACGATGGAATACGGTAACACAAAATAAATTTAAGAGAATATTGGAAAAAACTATATTCGTTACCTTTGAGTATATACTTTAATTTACATTTGGAAAACTACTTTAAGAAGGCATACAGCCATGAACAATGAAAAGTATGGACAATAGTGATTTATTTCATAAAATATATTCCACTAAAACTCCCATCACGCCTAAGCTGATTTTAAAAGCACTGTGAAAAATGTATCCCAATAATTTTGATCACGATATGTTTTTTAATATGAAGACACGTCTACATATTTCATTAGTGAAACTCAAAACATTTTTAAATGGAGTGTAGGTGGCACGAGAAATGATCATGTCTGGGCCCATTTATAGTATAGACTGTAACTGCTACACGCTACGATTTCAATTCTATATTGCATTCTACGAGCACAGAATAATTCCAGAGGGTGTGCATGGGGTTGCCGAGTTAACACGGACTGCCGGGTTATCGAATTCGAATGCAGAGTTTTGGAGACTCTACTGGATTGATAAATAAATGTCTTTGAACCTGGTTAGTAGCCAAACAAAAGTAAGTGACAGGGTTTATTTATTCTAAATGCACTAAAAAAACTAAACTAAACTTTTCATGTTTACAGCATTTTAGCTACTTAATTGTTTTGCAAAACTGGCACATGTATACACATTTTTCTTTGTACATTTTGCAGTAACCTTCTTCTTACAAACAGTGCACTTGGAAATAGTTTTATTAAATTTGCAGAACATAACATTGATGGCCTTTCTGTGGAGTTTCATCTTCATTTTCATTCTTTCCATAATTGTCTGTGGTCATGCGAGGAAAGCGATTCGTCAGATACTCAGAGCGAAGTTCAAATATTTAAATTTTTGTAAAATTATGGGATCTAAATGCAGTCGTCATCGGTCCCTAAAATTGCAAACTATTCAAATTAACTTATCCTAAGAACAGCACAAACACCTACAACACCCAAGGTAGGACTCGAACTTCCGACGTTTGACAGCTGGAGCATAGGTCATCTAGAAATTGCTGAATAAAATGTTTTCTTTTGATATACCTGTACTTCCCAGTAACAGTCCTAAATGCTATATACGCATTTATTCCTGCCAGGCCACGGATATTGTACGAGGCGTGCACTGGCCATCTTCTTGATAGCCTCGTGTTAATACTGCCTGGTCATTTTGTGTACCCAAAAACTTATTTTGTTGTAAAAACTTGTAGTTTCTAGAGTTTTTTCTCATTCGTCTTAATAGTAACACTAGGATGAAGCGAAGACGTTATTAGCACATCTTTTTACTTATTTTCCTTGATAGACTGACAAGGAAATATCATGTATTGTCATGTCAGTTCCCGGTTTTTAACACTTTGTACAGTTGTATCAATTTGTTCCAAACAGCAGAAACCAATGCAAACTTATCATTCTGTGCATCTTCTCTCAATGTCTGCGGTACAAAGTCTTACTCTGAATTGTTAGAAAAATGATTTCCACCATCTGAATCCCGCTCCATAACTCTTTGTAACTCTGCAAGAATCTCTTCATCAAGTAAACATTGTTTATAATTCATTTCAGTCTTCACCTCTCAGTCATCTTTGAATGGCCGATTTTTACAAGCGAATGACGAACAATGTCGAACTGATTCCATTTTTGTCATTTCACACCGCAATAATATGACGTAAATTATTGCACCACAATATAAAGTCGCCGACACTTCAGAATGCATGAGATGATTGTAAGGCATAACAATAAACAAAATTGTAGCTTTATCTGAAGAGGTCAATATGACTCCTCTGGCCTTAAAGGTAAAACTGGAAGAGAGTTGTAAACACTTGGACGAAAAGCAATGTTTTCAATAAAATGAAAGTGCATGCGAAATAAATAAATATCATGTAAAGAAATGTTGCTCTAATAATTATTCAAAACATAGCTCTCACTTAAAAACTGAAAAGGCTCATTTTGAATCCTGTGGGCATTCGAGTGTTAACAAACGAGGATGGGCGCAAGTGGAGGAGGCGTATAGAGCATTGTGGCTGTTTGCTTCGTACGTTGATTCTATATTCACCCTTACAGTCGTAGACATTACGTATTAGGGTAAACATAGATCGCTGTCTGGCAGCTATGTTTCTGCGCTGTTGGCGGACTAGGTTGAAAGCATTAACAGTACGTCTACTATCTCCCAGGTGGCATCAAAATCGACTTCTGTGTACAAGATCTACTAGATAACTTTTTCATCGTATACTGTTTACTGTGGGGACTTCTATTATATACCAGTGAACAGCACACCCTTTGAGACATTGTCATCATAACTTCCAAACATATTCAAATTTTTTAAGTGTGATGATTTCAATAAGAATACAAAGCCAACACTGCATGTATAAATTACTCATTTACTGTATGTCATTAATAGTCTCGGCAAACGTTACTTCAACAAACTAATAAAATACTTATTACAAACTGTAAAATAAATGAACTAAAAACTGATACAGCACTGTACATATCACAAGTTGTTTCGTACGCAATGGACATAATATCTTTGACATCTGATGCTTGCACATTTAAAGTAAGAACTGATATCACATGTTGTTTGGTACACCATTGTCATAATACCTTAGTCGTCTGAATCTTGTATACTTGAAGTTGAAATGAGAAAGTTCTTGTGTCCATGAGAATCATTTGAAATCCTGTTTTCGGCGTCTTGTTCCGTACAAATTGACCATTGCAAGTATTACTAACTGATCGACATTTGTAGCTACTAAGCTGCTTCTGCAATGGAAATTACATCACCTATAATATCTGGAACTATGTTCCTCTGACACATAATTTCTTGAGCATTTCAGTTACCTGTGGAGGGCATGTGTGTGATCGCTAAAGAATAAATATACATGTGGAACAAAGTATAGTAATATAGAGTATTCTCCACAGGTCACTATGTTGATTAAACGCGTCACCGCCGGCCGCGGTGGCCGAGGGGACTGAGGCGCTTCAGTCACGGTCTGCACGGCCACTACGGTCGGGGATTCGAATCCCCCCTCGGGCATGGATATTTGTGCCGTCCTTAGGATAAGCTAGTTGATAAGTAGTTTGTAAGTTTAGGGACTGATGACCCCGTAGTTAAGTCCCATAAGCTATAAAAACATATGAACATATGTATAGATCGCGCGACAAATCACTCGATTTTGTAACCAACGTATTGTAATGTGGCAGCGTATACTTGGACGCAGCACGACGCAGACTCGACCTGCTCCTACGCTGGGCTGCCTGGGTGGTTTGCGGAAGCACTGAGCCAACGTTTTCTGCGCCAGCGTCAGACACCAAAGGAAGAAGCCATGAGCTCGAAAGCGTCTGTCGTGCGCTGCCTATACCCAGTGGTACTGTGAACAACATTGCCTCACAACTGGATTTTAACTTGTCATAGGGTTTCGTATTTCCCCACAAGTTCTCGTTCTTTTCGTCATTGGTGAACTATATTGTTCAGTTATATATGTACAGTTTTATTTGGGGAAAATAGTGAAGAAAGCTTTCTGTTATCAAGTGGAGAGGGGTTTTGTCATCTAACGAAGTAACCCTACCGCTTTGTTAAACACTGAACACTTATCAATAACTGTAAACGCATTGCCCTACTGTCGGGATGGTAAGCTTTAACTACAAATTAACATTTTACTAGAGGACCCGTGTGAAAACTTCACACCGTTAGTGGAATGGTAAAAAAGTTGGGAATAAATGGAAGTAAAGTTAATTTTCACGCAGATCGATTAAATATTCAGTACACCACGGTCGGTGGCGTTCTCCGACACAAAATGGTCAAATGTTTGTAGAAATTATGGGACTTAACTACGGGGTCATCAGTCCCTAAACTTACAAACTACTTATGAACTAGCTAAGACTAAGGACGGCACAAATATCCGTGCCCGAGCGGGGATTCGGAACCCCTACCGTAGTGTCCGTGCAGACCGTGACTGAAGCGCCTCAGTCCCATCGGCCACCGCGGCCGGCTTCTCCGACACAACTACATGCTTCCACGTCCCGTATCGAACTCCCACACACAAGTGTTCTAACACACTCGTGAAAAGCTCTCTCTCCTACATTTCCACCCCCACGCCTTGCTGGCCAATTTTAGCGGTTCAAATTTGTGCGGGATCCAGTAAGATTCTTACGCATTGCCCCGAACGTACCGCGCGGGAAAAGCGGTTTACCGCCAGATTTCTCGTTTCCCATGGGAAGGTGCGTTTCCCTCGCCGTTCTTATAAGTTTTCCAGAAACCGCGTTTTGAAGTAAACACTGCTGGGTGGCCCGCCAAGGCTTCCTTTTGCCGCGGGTCGAACTCCCGTTAGGCAGCTCCATCTCGCCTTTCACACGGTCGCGATTCCAACTGCAAATTGCCTTAGCTATACTTATCCCCATCACCAAAGGCGTTTGCAGAAATTGATTCTAATTGAAGCATACACAATTATTTCTACAGATACGGAGGGTTCAATGGCGCAATTGACATTTCTGATTAGAGAAAAAATGAGGTACGTCTCAATAACTTCATACCTTTACAAAACTTTTTCTCGATGACAACCACATGACAATAAGGAAAGGGGAAAAGTTTCTCGCTTGCTACTTTTCCGCTGTTCATGGAGCAAAACACGGCATTCAGTATGATGTTGCCGTTTATAATTTCTACACTACAGATTGAATTCGCAGGAAATTTAACTATCAGTATATACACATACAGGTGAATACACTTTAGAAATTTTATCTCAGTAAGACACGTATTTCATAGGATATAAGGACTTAGATACTAACGTTCATGGAAAAGCGCCCCATCACGCATCAGGTTTTAGTCTATTACTTCTTTACAACTCACTCTCTTCGCAACGGATTTCATCGACATATAGCACTTATACAAATGAATATAAAACTGCAAAATTATACAATTGTATGACACATAATTCAATAAATAAGAGATCATATATACTGCACTGGGTAAAAACCTGTCAAATAATCCATCACGTATTAATTCATTTATGTATTTACCACTAAAACACTCCTGCATTCCAGTCACTTAAGACAATTTCTGAAAGCAGACATTGCTATTGACTGAACTGTGAAGCGCTCTCAGATGCAGGCGAAAGAAAAAACTCTAGAGCTACAAGGACGGGAAGAGAATGAAACAGTGCACATCCAACGAATACCCATTATTTCCGACAGATCTAGCTTTTAACTTCCAGAGACTGCAGTTTTTAGTGAGACTTGCATTTGCCATTACGATTAATAGATCACAGGGTAATTTATTGAATACTGTGCAGTGGATTTGGCTGGTCCATGTTTCTAAAACGGGCAGCTTCATGTCACTTTCTCGTGGGTGGGCTCACCAAAGAAATTATTCATATTAGATCCTGATTCGTATTATATATTGTTTATAGTAAAGTTATGAATTAAATGAATTTATTGATGTTACATATCAATTGTTTTTGATTAGAATCTCTCTTTGTTTGGATACTGTATATTATGCAAGGCAGCCTTATTTATTATATATTCTCTGATAAATATAACATGTTATAAGAAAAAAGGATATGGATAGAAAGAGAAGGGATAGGAGAAGTACTCTGTGCTTGAATAAATAATTAAATATCTTGTAAATGCCTGGTTTTCAGCTAATTTCATATATAGTTTCATATGATCTAAAAGCAATCATATACGAAGTGTATGATTGTGTTTTTAATATGATGAATGGATTCTTCCGTCACTTTTTGGTAGAAAAGTTCCATATTTATGGTTGAAAACAAACAATCTGTTCTTGTTCTACTAAACTATATTTACGAACTTGTTTTCGGCTTATTAGGCCATCTTCAGGTAAACATTTGACAGGCGTCGACAGGAGACTAGTTCTTGTGTTGTAAACATGTTAAATAAAGATACAACACACCAACACATCACTTCGGTGCTTATGACATTAGTTGCAGTTGTCAAATATTTGTTTGTGCTGTGTGATAAATGCCTTATAATCTATAATTGTACACAATGAAACACGTTACATATTTCACATTATATCATTCTAAGCTACGGTGAAATTATTGAACTTATGGCATGTGTTGAGACCGTCACTTTAAGTGTGCTTTTTACATGTTGTACCTATGATGTAAATGATCTTTTTAATATTTTATCATCTAATTTAGAATAGAAATACATGAAACACTTTACATACTTATTCTAAATTATATGATAAAATATAGAAAGGCAGTTTACATCATATTTACAACATGTAAGAAGCACAGTAAAAGTGACGATCTCAACACATGCCATATGTTCAATAATTTCACCGTAGCTTAGAATGATATAATATGAAATATGTAACGTGTTTCACTATGTACAGTTATAAATTAGAAGGCATTTATCACACAGCACTAACAAATACTGGACAACTTCAACTAATGGGATAAGCAAAGAACTAAAGTTTTGTTGTGTTGGATCTTTTTTTTACCATATTTGCAACATAAGCACTAGTGTTTTATCGACGCCTGTCAAATGTTTAACTGCAGATGGTCCAATAAGCCGAAAACTAGTTCGTAAGTAAACATAATTTAGTAGAACAAAACCTGTTTGTTTTCACCCCTTAAAAAAGTGTTTTTAATACTGCAGACACTTAAAAATTGTGTATGATACTTAAGTTGAAGCATCACTGCCACGAGTAACGAAATTAAAAACAGAACTTAACCAACTGAAAATACCACAATGTAACATATGTATATATTATTTTTATTTTATTGTTTTATTATATTTTCTTTATTTTATTTTTACCGACTATTTTTCTTATTATGGGGTGAAAAGTGTTTCATATTGGCCGTAATGCCATCCTGCGCCACATGGGCTGACTGACTCACACGTCACCCATATCTCACCTTGCACAGGCCTGGTGAAGCACACGTGCTCTCCAGCCCGAGTAACGGAGAAGGCATTGCGGTCATTCCGAAATACTTCTCACCCCATAATAAGAAAACGTTCCGATGGAATAATTTTAATCTTACACACTGGTGTATTTTGAATTTTTTTGCAAGATAGTTATTTATCGTGTCACAGAGTATAAAGTACACTGACAGTATTCAAAATACATACTACAGAATTCATAAAGAATGACATGAAGAAGGATTGTCTAGATATAAGTAAAATAAACAAAAATATAAAAGTAACGAAGGAAAAAAGCATTGTTCCGGCGTTTCATATAGTGCCACACTAGAAACTGGCTATGAGAAGTGCATTAGGTGTCACCCTCGTCGCCGGCCGCGGTGGTCGAGGGGACTGAAGCGCTCCAGTCACGGTCTGCACAGCCACTACGGTCGGGGGTTCGAATCCCCCCTCGGGCATGGATATTTGTGCCGTCCTTAGGATTAGCTAGTTCATAAGTAGTTAATTCCCATAAGCTATACAAACATTTGAACATTTCACCCTTGTCAAGTCTCTCATGTAGCTGGAGACGCAAGACACTGCAGTAGGCGGTTATTACGCTGCACAGCACCCCACGCGCAGAGAACTGAATCCACGGGAAGGCCCCACTTCTGCATGTTGGTTTTGCATCGCGTGGTACCGGAACCTAGTCTGTTGAGAGGCTTCCATGTTGTCCACTTCTCTGAGTGGCATCATCGATTGCTCCAAACACTAACGTTTTCCGCCACTTTGAAATCCAGGCTTGCTGTTTTGTCCATATAAGTGCGTCTGTAGTTGTCAAAAATCTGCTTTTCTCAAGTATAACTGATATCTATCGTAGGGGGCTATGCCAGCGAGGCAGTGGAGTTTGTCTATGGGTGTAGGTGTTAAGCAGTCCGTGAGGTTGCGACAGGTCTCATTAAGCCCACATCTATGTTTCTGGCATGGCTAGACTTGTACCATGCCGCACATCCATATTCAGTACTGGAATAACACAGTGTGAAAGTACGTAGCTATAGGCTGGAGATCATTATTTATGGATTTTACTGTGATTTTTTGTGAATCTCTACTTGTATTTGCCTAAAGGCTTCATTTTGTATGTAAAATTCAATTATTATATGCTTCGATAATCTCAGTTGATGTTTGTAACCACTGCACACCATAATATCTTTGTTAACTGCGATGTAACATCCGCGCTACAACAACATGTTTGACCGCTGAGGGGGCAGTGGGCAGTAATCGGTTGAACAGTCGAGTGGAGGCTAGCATACAGTATAGTCGTATGGTAGCTACTGTGTAGTACGGTTGGGTTAGTCGGCTACGATTCACTGACGATTTTGGTTAATTGGGTTATGTCCTTTTGAATGTATCCAGCCAGAGGGCGTTGAAACTTTATTTGATGTATTATATTGGAAGAGAAATTTTGTATCAGGAAGACGAGAATATTTGTATGGATAGGAATTGTACAAACCTATTGCAATCACTATTACTGACAACTCAACAAAGGTATGTTTCTTTAACATAATAACTTTCTTATTTCAGCGCAACCTAGTCCTTTACTTTCCTGATTGTGGCATTATTTTTATTATTGTTGCATGGTACGTGTCGAATTTGGGGTTTTTCTTAAATGTAAATTTTCACGTGCCAGTAAAGTAATCAGTGTGTGTTCATGTAATTTAGCATTTTTATTAAATAAGGGGGTAAAGCAGTCAACAATCCGAAGATTGGTTTGAACACCACAGTGATTTACTAGGCATGGCCCTGTTTGAAGGTGGTATGCCTTTGCCTTCCTCCGACCTTCGAACTGACTTACCCAGCAAGTTATAGGGGGATCTACAGTTTAACGTGGGTTCCGAACCACGGTGCTACTCGGTATTTTTCACATGAGCAATACTGCCAGAGGTGAAAGAAGTAGAAAGTGACAGATAAAAATTGTAGAACCTGGCGGGGATCGAACCCGCGACCTTTAAATACGTTATATGATTACTATTTTACATGTATGTTTCTTTTTGTCAGCCGGCCGCGGTGGCCGAGGGGACTGAGGCGTTCCAGTCACGGTCTGCACGGCCACTACGGTCGGGGGTTCGAATCCCCCCTCGGGCATGGATATTTGTGCCGTCCTTAGTCTTAGTTAGTTCATAAGTAGTTTGTAAGCTTAGGGACTGATGACCCCGTAGTTAAGTCCCATAAGTTCTACAAACATTTGAACATTTCTTTTTGTCATGTTGATGTGGTCTTCATTCCGCAGACTGGTTTGATGCAGCTCTCGACGCTACTCTATCCTGTGCAAGCTTCTTCATCTGAGAATATGTAAGGCCACCTACATCCTTTTGAATCCGCTTACTGTATTCCTCCCTCTACGATTTGTACCCCACACACTTCCTTCTAATGCAAAGTTGACGATTTCTTGATTCTCAGAGTGTGTCCCACCAACCTCTCAGTCAGGATATATCAGAAACTCCTTTTCTTCCAACTCTGTTGAGCACCTCTTCATTAGTTATGTGATCCGTCCATCTAATTTTCATAATTCGTCTGTAGCACCACGTTTCGAAATCTTCTATCATCTTTTTGTCTGAACTCCTTATCGTCCACGTTTCACTCCCTACAATGCTACACTCGAGACAAATGCTTTCAGAAAGGACTTACATTTAAACTAATATTGGATGTCAACAAATTTCGCTTTCTCAAAACGCTTTGGGCATCATAAGTTATCTTGCTACCCAAATAACAAAACTCACCTACTACTTTTATTGTCTCATTACCTAACCTATTTCCTCCAGCATCACATGATATTCTACGGCTACATTACGTTAACCTTGTTTTACTTTTGTTATATCTTCCTTTAAAGACACTCTACATTTCGTTTAATTGCACTTCGAGGTCCTTTGCTGTCTCTGACAGAATTATTATGTTGTCAACAAACTGCAAGGTTTATATTCCCTCGCCCTGGAATTTAATTCCCTCTCGAAATTTCTCCTTGCATTCCCTCACAGCTTGCTCAGTGTACGGATTCAACAACATTGGACAAAGGTTACGACTCTGTCTTACTCCCTTCCCAACCACTGCGACTCTCTCTTGCCCTTCAACTTTAATCATTGCTCTCTGGTTTTTGTAGAAGTTGAATAACTCTTCGCTCCCTACATTTTACCCCTGCTATCTTTAGAATCTGAAAAATGTATTCCAGTCAATATTATCAAAAGCTTTCTCCAGATCCACAAATGCTAAAAACGTAGGTTTCAAATGTTCAAATCTTTGTTAAGCTTATGGGACTTAACTTCAGAGTCATCAGTTCATCAACTTACAAACTACTTATAAACTAACTTACACCAAAGAGAACACAAACATCCATACCCGAGGGAGAATTCGAACCCCCAATGGGGAACGGCCTCTAGCATCGGAGCATAGCGCCACAATGCTCTCAGCCGCTCCGCCACGGCAACGTAGGTTTCCCTTTCCTTAATCAAAGATAAGTCTTATTGCCTCGCCTGTTCCTACATTTCTCCTAAATTCAAAATCCAAATTGATCTTTCCGTAGGTCGAATTCCACCAGTTTTGCCATATAATTCGTGTTATTATTTCTCAACCATGGCTTGTTAAACTCATAGTTCTGTAATTTTCACATGCATCTGCACTTGTTTTCGTAGGTATCACAATTACTATATTCTTCTTGAAGTCTGAAGGTATTTCTCCTGCCTCATACATCTTGCGTACCAATTTCTTCTTGGCTGCCTCTCCTAATGATAATAGCAGTTCTGTTATTTTCATTATTTACGTCTGAAACATTTACAAAATAAAAATGAAGCTACAGAAAAACTACAAAAACACACTAGTACGATATTTATCTTTTTCAAGAACATTGCGTAAGTCAGTGATTGCTGACACATTACAAACGAGGATATCATTCGCTGCAACCACAATATAATGAGATTGTAAGAAAGGGCACTAAGTGGTACTTACTGAGACCTCTAGTGGACGGCAGCAAATTTCCTTGTTGTTATATGCTAGAAGTTGCCTACCTGCGAAAAGAAGAGAGAATGAAAGTAAGCATCACCAGTACTACGACAGTGGTTTTCGGGAATGTGCACTCTGCAAATGATTTTTTTTAGTCAACTGTATACAAAGTCAATATTATTCCATCATGTTAACACTGGGGGCTACATAGCGTAAGCCTACAAACGAATACACACGCACGCACACACACACACACACACACACACACACACATACACATACATAAACACGCGCACTATCTCTCTCTCTCTCTCTCTCTCTCTCTCTCTCTCTCTCTGTCTCTGTCTCTCTCTCTCTCTCTCTCTCTCTCTCTCCTCTCTCTCTCCCCCCCTCTCTCTCTCTCTCTCTCTCTCTCTCTCTCTCACACACACACACACACACACACACACACACACACACCGATGCCTGCGACATATGGAAACTAAAAAAAGAAAAAAAGAATTAAACTGCACGCCCGTTGTGTCCCTGTATGCACTGAGAACAATCGGAAACCACATACGGGGTATTTGCACATATTAGTAATTTTATTAATTTTATTCTGTTAGATGTAGAAGTAAAGTGATATTGCACTTCGAGATACTGATATACTTTGAAACATATGAAAACTGTTATTATTTGCAAAGGAAAATGAAATATGTGCAGTATGTAACATATGTACAGTATGTAATACTCAGTTCAATTCCGAAAGGAAATTAGATATTCCTTCTGTGTTCTCAATAGCTGTTTTATTTAAATTAGGCTTGAACTATAACTAACTGTAAGATTACGAATCGTACCTCAATACAGGATTTTATCAGTGCTTTCTGAAAAGTCGAGAGACTGTTTAATGTTGTATGTAGGTTGAGCTATTGTGTAGATTTCATGTGAGTCGATAAAAAAAGAAGAAACGTGGCAAACTTGGTTTCATTTCTGATTATGTGATTGATGAATTAATTTTATTATTAATTGTCTGTTCCTCTGGAACAGATGTCGGCGGTGGCTCACAACAGTGGTAAACAGTCACCCATATACATCGCAAATTGCAAGATTTTCCGACTTCTGCTGCTCTTCTGATGCGTTGCAAATCGATTGTCCATCTTTAGATGAGCAACAGACGACAGAAAATTTCGTAACTGAAGCATCGTTTTTTAATATTAATTATACAAGGAAAAGAACGAAACTTTGTATGAATACGTTATCATAAAAACTGAAGTACTGGCGTTTAATATTATCCACAGAGACCAAAGAAAATTGTATAATTCGAAAGGTGCGATGGAAAGGAACAAAAGAAAAACGTGTGAGTACTTAGCCGTTACGAGTCTATAAGGAAGTAAAGATTTTGATACCCACACTCCCACTACCCTCTTCTATCACGTTGCCGGCCGCGGTGGCCGAGGAGACTGAGGCGCTCCAGTCACGGTCTGCACGGCCACTACGGTCGGGGGTTCGAATCACCCCTCGTGCATGGATATTTGTGCCGTCCTTATTATTAGCTAGTTTGTAAGTTTAGGGACTGATGACCCCGTAGTTAAGTCCCATAAGCTATACAAACATTTGAACATTTGATTCTTCTATCACTCATTACGATATCAAACGTCCATGCGGGAGAAGCCGAGTGGTCTGGAGCGCCACGTTACGCATCGCGTGGTCTCCCGCGTCGAGGGTTCTAATCTTCCTCGGGCATGGATGTGTGTGTTGTCCTTAGGTTAGTTTAACTTAGTTTAAGAAGTTTGTAAGTCTAGGGACTGATGACAAACGTAGTTTGGTCCCATAAGAATTACAAACATTTGATTATCAAACGATCATAATAAGTGAACATCGAAAAATGAAGTGCTACAAACTTATGTCCACATAGCGATCAGCAGCTGCGATAAACTGCTGCACGAAACTAACAACGTTTCGTTAAATCGGATTCTTAGGAGGTACATGTTTAAGTGGTTTATTTGCAATGGTATACCCGGCGGCTAGCGTGCCACAACTTCTGGGTCTATGAAGGCAGGAGTGGGATTCAAACCATTGTACAAATGGAAACGAAGTAAGTAAATATATACAACGATTTCATTTCTCGAGGGCAATTGTACGTCGCATTTCCAGAATGAGTAAGTCATCCGATCGGTCGGCGAGTGGTTAGTCTGATGGGAGGAGAAGCTAGACAGACAGTTAGGGGATGAGTAAATTGGCAGCTAGGTCAAGAGAAAGTGGGAGAAGATTGACAAAGGGAGAGAATGAGAGAAATGGGGAAATGAAAGAGCAGCAGGTGGACAGGGAGAGGGCCAGGAAAACACAGAATCTGAGGAGAGGTTTGGGGGAGAGTGGAGGTAAGAAAACGAAGGTAGATGAGATGAGATAATGGAAGATACTGCAAATTATACTCACCAACGGCTACAGTAGTGCGTGAATGAAATTTGCGTCTGATGGGAGGTGTGCTAGAATAGATCACGGAATTGTGTCACACTGTGTCCGCGTCGCCTTTAAACCTTTATAGCAAAAGACCTCGGTTCAAATCTCTGCATGGCACAAACATTTTTCAACTTCCGCCGCTTATGTAATTCGGCGCCCACTAGCAGGTAATGTCTCCTTTGCCTCAGAACTAAGGAAAACTGCTCAGACACGCGCGATACTGCAGTGAAGCGACAGCGACAATCCTTTGGCTTAAGACCTCCATAAAGGAACTTGTCAGAATTGAGACCTTTAGATCTCACATAATTACAGGTAGTGCGCCTATAAATTTGTCTTACAACTATCTAAACATGAGATATAATGGTGGGTTCGTTTTACTCCACTGAATTAGGAGCTTGAATTTTTTACACCAGGAAGAAAACGTAGAGCTTAATACGTCACATAAATTTCAATTTGATACCACCAGCAGCTCTTGAGAAAAATTGGTCTTTGTAGACGGTCATATATTTTGATGGCATTGAATGTAGAAGCTTACAGGACAGTAAGCTTTAGTATCTGACATAATTCACAGCAGAAAGAGACCATAAACCCGTATACTTCGTATAAATTTCAGTTTGATATCTCTAGCTGTTTCTGGGAGTAGTGTTTTTTTTTTCAGAATGTCATTTTGTTGGCAGCGACTTAGAAGTCGGAATTTTTTGCACGTTGAAGGGGCCGTAGGCCACAGTACCTGGCTAACATTTCATGTTTATTCCTCAACCCGTCCTTAAATAAACGGGTACAGACTTAACAGAGTGACAGATAAGAGAATATTTATCTGATATAATTAGGAACTAACAAATTGTCGTTATTTTCCTTTACTTTTACTATGAAATCTTGACTCTTGGGAAATTTTGTGTTTTTGATACCTCGAACATAACTGGAAGCAGCAGTTCTACACATGGAAACTTCGTGATAAAATTTAACATAGTTGCTTGCCTAGTAACACGTTTATTAAAACACTTTTGCCAACATTTTGATGCGTAAAATAAGCTTGCAGCTTTTATTTCATCGAATTACTCCAAGGCTAAGATATATCTACTAATTAATGTGACTGTAACATGATTGTTGGGTTAAGTGGTTTGTCCATACACACACTTTTAGAGTTTGTTGTACACCCAAGGTTGTTATCTTTTACGGGAGCTTTCTAACGTTTATTTACTAAGACGTTTTCGGTTTAACCAACTTCGTTTCCATAACGCACCCTTGTGCACTGCGACTGTCTATCATGACATTGAAGGATGTTAAACAGCAATCAGTCGCAATCCCAATGGTGTTTTTATTATTTTATCATAACTACAGTTAAGCTATAAATAGTTACCTTCAGTACATTTGTGTGCGTTCTATGAACTCAATACGCTCGCAGTAGTCCATGTTACCATTCACCGTTACTGGTGTGTGACCAAACGGAAACGTTTATTGGAACAGCATCCCGCATAGAACGAAACGGGGATCACTGTCTCAAACACAGTGTTGAAGTTAATCGTTGAAGGACATTGAGTGAAAAAAGCGACTGGAAGGAAAGCTCCAACAGAGGCACAGGAATGTTCACTCGGGCTGAGATGTCACGTATTGCAAGGCCGCTCCATCGGACATGGCTGTTACTGTAGTCCTTAGCGTACGTTAGTTACGTAGTTTATAAATGTAGGGCTAGATTACCTGAGCAGTTCCATTTGAATAGATGTCGCAGACAAATGAGCTTACAATCATTGTAGTTAAAAATTCGACTGCTTCCTTCCAATATCTCCAGAAACGATAGGAATTGTGTGCAGACTTCATTCCTCGTCGGAAGGTAGGGTCATTACTTGTAAACTTGAAGGTTGTTAAAAATGAAATAATGTAATGATTGTTATTGACGAAATAAATATATAATTATTGGTATTGTAATTAAAATAATAATGTTTAATATTTTAATGGCACCTTGACAATAAAATTGCCTGACTGTACTTTAGTGGCTTCTCAAACAATTCTGTCGTGTGTAGTTGTGTGTGTATGGGTAGCTGTAAATTAATCTGGACTTCAACTCAAACTTCCTTATCTGACTGTTACGAATAACTTTGAACAAAACCAAGTATGCAACAAAAACAAATTCTTACCCAGAGACTTTATTCACAGAATGGGCAAATTGACCCCTGGTAGAAAATAAGCTGTCTCATTAAAGACTGAAATTCTGTGGACATAGGACACCAGCTTGCTGCATAAGTGACTGATTGCCAATGAGGTCTGAGTTCGATAATTATTCCTGAATTATCTCATTCAACGGCTTACAATGATTTCATGGCCTACCTGTGCGCAAGAAACAACGTGTGTAACTGCTCTCAGAATTACTGCCAAAAAATTCTGATGCTGCAAGATCAAAAACAATTCGCAGATGTGGAATGCGAATCCACATCTCCGTAGTACTTAAAAATAGTTAATTGGGGTTCGTGATGAATGACTAACACGAAAGAGATCGCGGCCAGCAATATGTGCAAATTGTTTAACACGAAACAAACCTGAGTTTTGAATTTAAATTCAAGCACTTTGTATTTTCTTCATAAAAGGAAAACATGAACTTAAACAATATTGTACAAAAATGGGGTTACAACTTGGGAATGCATTACATATATCTTTCCAAAATTAGTTCTGTTGTCCTTTTTCGATAAAGATCAATCTCTCTTTACTACTAACAAAAGAAAAACCAGCTAGTACACTATACAAAGGATATCAAAAATCAAAATTGTCTACATCACACTTCCACAGTTTTTTTTAATTTTATGCAAATAATTATTTATTTTTTGTACTCTACAAACATACTAAAGTTCTTCACTATACTTTCAATTATTTAAAGAACGAACATAGAAGACGAAAATTAAACCCTCAATGCTGAATGTCTGTTATAGATGGACAACAACTACGCGAAGCGCCTAATAATGAAATTCAAGTACTTCTCAATATTATCCCACATAAAAAGATTCAAATGATCCTAGCCCACATTGCAATTTGCGACTTGATTCTATGACTGCTTGCACAACGCTACTCCTGCTCACTCGTTGGAGACCGGCAACCACACACTCTTAGCTCAAAAGCGGGGCAGCGCACACCAATGATTTACCTCGCGGAGCCAAAGATATGAGTTGCAGACATTTAACATTACACACCTGCGTTTCAAGCTGCAGTTTTCCCTCTTTTTTAAAGTAAATCTTCCTGGAACTTTTCCGACAAAGGGACTATTAAGCATATCAACGACCAACTTGCTAAACACGATTGAGACTAAGCACATAGCATACCTAAAAGTTCGCATGTTGTAAACTAATATAATTAGAAAGTGCAACCACGTCTTTCTTTACATGTATAAAAATCCCGTGCATGATGTTTGACCGCGATGAACTCCGAAACTACTAAACTGACCTTAAGGCAACTTTTCTCAATGTGTGCGATTTGGTCCAATGCAACAGTTAGGCTGGCTTTTATCTTGATTAATGCCCTCAATATTATTTTAATGCAAATTAAATGCTTTAATTCAGGTTCGATAAGTATCCAATAATTGGTGCTCTTCTGCAACTTGAAGTCTGCGCAAGCTTTCACTTGTCAACGAAGTCAGGAACTGCAAAAAACGAAACGTCGTTTGGTTTCTAAGTTAAGCAGCAGGTCCCCTTTTCGCAGTTGGATGACTAGGGTAGGTTAGAGACAAGTTTGATGCCGTAGTGGCGTCCAGTCGAAAGACGTGCACCAGTTACTGAGCCGCAAGGAATTATTATTATATTCGATGTAGTACTTCTCCTTTATGCTGTAATTTATTTAAATTTACAATTTTTTTCCATAGGCTATCTACATAAAGCACACCAGTGCTTTTAAAAGCTTTCGTGTTTTCTTTTTTCCTAATTTTGCTGAGTAATACTGTGCTTTACTCTCGCTAAAATTCAGAAATGATTTATGCGATTTGAAAAGTATTTATGTGTTGTTCCCGTTAATGCAGAGGCGGTTTAGATATATATATATATATATATATATATATATATATATATATATATATATATATATCTCCAAAACACAAGGGAAAACCTGAAAAATCGAAACAATATTTCGTACGGTGAGCATCGCCAGTGCGGTTTGGATTAGTATTTTATGCGTTACATACCGTTCATCGGACTACGATAAGGATTTGCAAACTTAAGTTTCAAAAGCGGACTACATAATAATTCGCACGCACCTATGGGTGCTTCATGTTTTTAAACGTATTGGATGAAACTGAATTGTTCCTCAGTCCCTAGACTTGCATACTTGAATTTCGAAACCGGACTACATAATAATTCGCACCCAAGTAAGGCCGTGGGTACTTTGTAAAGCTAATGGGCCAAATTGTTATATTCATCAGTCTGTAGACTTTTCAAAGTCTGATTTACTAATATTATCATTAACATTTGATTATTCTTTTAAGATGCGTACAGAATCTGACCATGTCTTACTGGTCATGAAGTGTAGGCTGAAAGGTAGGAATATATGGAGATGTAACATGGATAAATTGAAAGAACCTGAAGTTTTTTAAGCAACAGATCACAGAAACGGGAGGAAATAAAACAGCGGAATAGGAACGGGTGGCAATGAGAGATAAAACAATGAAGAAAGCAGACCTACAAAACTCCTTGGATATCACAGGAAATATTAAATCGTAATTGATGAACTGAGAAAATATAAAAATGCAGTAAATGAAACAGGCAAAATGGAGTCCAGACGACTAAGAAATGAGATTGGCAGGAAGAGCAAAATAGCTGAATAGGAGTGGCTAGAGGCAAATGCAAATCAGTAGAAGAAAGTTTCAATAGAGGAAAAATAGATACCGCCTACAGGAAAATAAAAGAGACATTTGGAGACAAAATAGCAGCTGTATGAATATAAAGAGATGGAAAAAATAGCGTATGGAACAAATAATTACCCTGGCATGGGAGGTCGTCAGCTGGTATCCTATAATTTTCTTCCACCATGAACTAAATTAGCAAGACGACGAACTATAAAAGCTCATGTCGCTGCACGCCTTTCTGGCGATCTTAGCGGTGTAATTTCGTCCACGTTAGCGCATTCGTCCACCCCTGCTGTTGAACTGACCGATAATATGCGATGGAGTCCGATCTTACATTTTCGCATCCTCTGGAAGCAGAGATCCAGTTCCTTTGTCAATCGACTAGGGGGAAGGAAACGGCACGATCGCACGATATTAGTTCTAAAACGTCTACACGGTGACCAGCGTGCCCTAGTGCTATGCGGACCTATATTTTCTATCGTAATCTTACGTCATATTAGCTAACAAAGAGCCTCTATAGCTCCGAAATATATCGGCGACGTGGTGGAGTGTTCTCTTGGGAAACTCGACTTTAGCCAACCGCGGAGAAATCTCATGGCCCTCGTGGATTCGGTGGTTGAGTACTTTGCTCCTTCATCGCAAATCAGAGCGTCGACTGCCTTTGTACCCGTGCCTTCCGCTCCGCCTCTCTCCGGAATTACTCGCCTTTGAGCTCCTTCCCATGCCGGAATCGCTCGGCGCTGTCTTATTGATCTTCATATCGCTTTGCAGCTAATATACAATCCCAATCCAGTCCCTGTTTTGAAGTTGCGGTGCGGTGCGGTGCGAAATACCCAGAGGAATAACCACGTCGCAGAATATACAAATATACACACAAACGTACTCTCTCAAAGAGAGAGAGATATAGCTAGACAGAGAGAGTGAGAGAGGGGGGGGGGCAGAGAAATATTATGAAACATAAAAAGGAAGAAAATCAGATGTTCACATCAATTTTATAGCAACATTTATATCTCCATTCACTTAATACCGCATTATGTAGAAGCCACACAAAAATATAATTGCGTTTAAATTTCGTAACAATGTTCTTTTTGTCCATATTAAGGCTTTTCCGGCGGGGTGTTGTCATCTTGGAGAATCAGGTTTCTGCCGGTAATCCGCGTCCTACTAGCATCATGTTTCGATCGAGTTACTCGCGATCTTCATCAGGTGCTTCCTGATGAAGATCGTGAGTAACGCGATCGAAATATCGTGGAGTACGACGCGGATTAACGGCAAAAACCTGAATATCCAAGATGAATGTTCTTTTTGTCAGATTTTATCTGTTAGCGTTGTAATAAACGAAAGGTTTAAGACTAACCAGTGTTTTAAGGAAAGTTCCAAATCACTGCTTCGAACTGTTATTAATTACAACAGTTAATTGAGCAGTGTGCCATTTTGCAGTACTACTACGATAAAAATTATCTGGCGTGACTGCCGTAAATATATTTTATGAAATTTTCATGAAATTACCACTACGCATCGAGTTTTGTGGCATTGGGTTCTTTTGTAAAGCCTGGCGTATTATTGTTATGTCACCAACCACAGTAGTACAAGTAAATACGCCAACTATTTCTATTATTGCTGTGGCTGCATCACTTCCGACCGTATGCGCAATTTCAGCCTCTTGGCGACCAACTCACAGATCCAGGAACTCTTGAAGGTAAACAAGACGTGATGACATGCATTTTACAGGTTGTAGGCAAAACAAAATCAATATCGAACATAGACACGATATTTATTTAGTAGTAAGGAGGCAAGTGTGGTAAACAGAAACGATCAGAGAGATTACGACTCGGACAGACATAAAAGCGATCGATTTCCCCTCGTTCTGTAGGGGATGCGAATAGGAAAGCAAGTAACTCATAGTGTGACTAGGTACTTTACGCTACGCACTTTTGAATGGAGTACGCAAGTAGATGTAGATGCCCACTATTGTCTTTCATAATTGGATTCGTAAAGCACGTTTATACTTTCCGACGGAATGTTATCCATTCTTGCATCAAAGTATCCACAAATTACTTCAAAGATGTTGTTCTAAATCTGGCCAGAACGCCCTGATCTAAACCTCATCATAACGGTTGAATACGTTAAGTCATGGCGATTTATCTGTCCAGGAAAATAATAGTTTTCTTATTTTTCTGATACTGTACGTAGCAAGTCCGAACCTTTCTGGTTGTAGGTTTCGGGGAAATATCGCTTTCGAGTTTGGCAGTATTTGTTATCAATATGTTAGCCATAATGCCACACCTATGAACCACAGACACTTCCAAGGTGGGACGGCTAACGTGCCTGAATGATACAGGTGCAACCACAGCGGAGAGGTATCTGCGGAGAGGTTCCTGCAGAGGGGCAGCAGCCTTTTCAGCAGTTACAGGGGCAACGTCTGGATGACTGACTGAGTTGGCCTTGTAACATCAGCTAATGGGGCTTTGCCACACAGTTTCTGCAAACGGCTGAAAGCAAGGGGAAGCTACAGCCGTTACTTTTCCCGAGGAAATGCACCTATATTGAATGTACAGATGATGATGGTGTCTTCTTGAGTAAAATAGTCCCCCAGTCGAATATCCTGGAGAGGACTGTGCAGGAGGATATCATAAAAAATAAAAGATAAAAAAGGCATTCTACAAATTGGAGCGTGCAATCTTCTATCCCTTAATCGGATCGATATGTAAAAAAAATTACCGTGCTAGGATGCACAGGATTTCTGGTCACGTCATTAAAGGATTATCAATACAAAATCAGAATTGACACGTGTCAGAAAACTCTTTGTCATAACAAGAACAGACTATAATAGACATGTGTAGTTCTCTTATGTTTATATTCTCCTTACTTTCAGCGGAATGCGCTTCAAATATATATTCGTAGTATTTATTCCTGATGAAATTGTTTTTATGTCACTGAATCAATAAAATTCGGATGTTTTTACATTAATTTCACGATTAAGTATGTCTTTTAGGCGGAAATAAATAGTGAGTATTTAATTAATTACGTATAAGAATAAGTTTAAACAAACATTATTCCTTTGGCGGCTTGGTAACAACTTTCACAGCAGTGAGTGTCGCGACTGTATATGTTAGACTGTGCTTTCGTCATTAACACCTCCAGTGGTCACAGTAATATCACAAAGACCATACACTTGCTTAATTAAAAGTAGTTTCAGAACAAAATTACGGATAACAGTTTTCAAATGACGATCTAATGTGTTGCTTGAGACACCTAGAAGCGCGGGGCCCTGTGCGACTGCCCCGTTTCCATACGCCTAAGGCCGCCCATGTTGTACAGAGCTACAGCGTCGAAATCATCTCTAGTGCAGCAGGAAGTGTAGTCTACGTGAGTTTTGTTAGTTCTCGAGAATGCAGGAGGAGAGGTCTCTGAGAAATGAAGATGACATACATAATCGAACATACGTTGTAAATTATTAACTTGAAAACAGCTCTTCGTTTGCGAAAGTTCTGATAAAATTTTTACTTTATCATGGTTTCGGCTTCACTATGGGAGCATTCATCATAAGTGAAACAGATTTTTTTTTTTTTTTACATATGAATGTATAGGCAGCAGATGGACTTGAGCGATAGAGCTCAGATTAAAATTAAAAAAGTTTCTACATTGCAAAATTTTTAAAAATAAGTTAAAACATCTTTGTAAAAAAAAGACTGTTTTACTTTTGTTGCAGGAAATGCATTGTACACTTTGCTGTCATGTAAAATTTAATTTATTGTGCTACCGGTTTCGGAAGTGTCGCATCTTCCAAGCATTTCTATAATAGTACAAAAATTAGTTAAGCTTCAATGTGACACAAATATAAAATATAAAGATCTTCATCCATGGTAGAAGTACTTACAAAATTACATGAGCAGTTTAGTTTTATACATTTTCTGAATAAGTTAACAGTGTCGTATTATCTATAAAACCAATTAAAATTCAAGTTAAAAGTGATAGTGATAACGACAACATCAAGGGGTTCCTGCAGTTAACGTAAATAAAAACACTACTATTTCGTAATACAACAAGTCAAGATGAAATATAACAGAGAACAGGGTATGTCAAAGACGTAACAAATTGCCAATGAGCTCGCTTCTTGTACAGTTAACACATGTGTAACATGTGTAACGAAATTTGTACAGCAACAGTAATGTATTTTTATAAACATAGTTACAACAAATGAAATCGATTAAATTTTATAGCAATCACGTTCCAAAATCTACAAGTAGGTATGAAGTACCTGTGTTACAACACCTGTGCTATTATGTGAATTACATAATGGTGAACAGTGTCGTCAATGAAGATGTTACAAGTTACCAAAATTCTCTCTGTTAACAAGATTCATATGTTGGGAAGTTGAACAAGAGGCATTCACCGTCTCTGGTTATTACTACTACAGTATAATATAATCATCTAGGATACTGTAGTGTTAATGACCAGAGACGGTGATTGCCTCTTGTTCAACTTCCCAACATATGAATCTTGTTAACATATAGAATTTTGGTAACTTGTAACATCTTCATTGACGATACTGTTCACCATTATGTAATTCACATAATATCATAGGTGTTGTAACAGAGGTACGTCATACCCACCTGTACATTTTGGAACGTGATTGCTTTCATTTGTTGTAATCGTACATATATGTATTATTTTAAAAAAAGAAACATTACTGTTACTGTCTAAATTTCGTTACACATGTGATAACGACACAAGAAGCGAGCTCACTGCCATTTTGTTACATCTTTGACATGCCCTGCTCTCTGAGTCTCTTACATTTTACCTTTGACTTGTTTTATTACGAAATGGAACTGTTTTTTTATTTACGTTAAGTGCAGGAACCCCTTCATGTTGTGATCACTATCACTTTTAACTTGTGTTTTAATTGGTTTTGTAGGCATGACGGCACTGTCAACTTATTCAGAAAATGTATAAAACTAAACTGCTCATGTAATTTTGTAAGTACTTCATGGATGAAGATCTTTATATTTGTGTCACAATGAAGCTTAACTAATTTTTGTACTATTATAGAATTGCCTGGAAGATGAGACACTCCCGGAATTAAATTTTACATGACAGCAAAGTGTACAGTGCATTTCCTGAAATATATCGCTATCGACGATCGCCATAAACGAATGTTTTACTTCTGTTGAAGGCTCTCCTAGCGAAGCCGAAACCACGGTAAAGTAAAAATGCTACCAAAACTTCCGCAACCGAAGGGCTGTTTTTCAAACGATCATTTTGTATTTTGACGAATGGTTGCTGTTTTTAACAGACATGTTTAAAATTGCATAATAAGTTGCACGTCCAAATGGTGTGGCATTGGCACCAGATGTCTTAGAGAGGAGACCAGTGACGGAAACTGTCGTAGCACAGTAGGGGTCCTTTGTCTGGGGTGTGCGGTGGCAGATGAGTAATGAGGAGGAGGGGGTGGAGAAGCGCTTGCCTAGCCGCAGCCACAGGAGGGGGTGGGGGTGGGAGGCCACCCAGACCGCAGCCGGCCGGCTCGGGCCAGCAATCTCCCAGCTGGGCCGTAATTACCGCCAGATCAGCCGCCAGTTGTTCCACGCCGCACACTACGGCCCTCTGTTGGCCGCCACGGGGAGAATCTTGTTGCAGTTCGGTAATCTTGAAACGGGGAATTGAACAAGCATCATTGATACGTTAACTAACCTATAGTTAAATGGCAAACAAAATACCAGCCATCAAGGGCAATGGTGCAGTTATAACATTGCGCACTACTTGCTTCGCTAAACGTACAGTAATTAATGCTATGAGAGTCGTCCAGAATGTAAGTTCCGTTTCTATCCGCGGCAGCGCTACGATCGCGGTTCCGAGAAGTTACTCTGACTCAAGGGGAAGATATGTACGCCATTTTCAGATCGCTGTTGCTGACGTGTGCTTTGTCGTGTTTCATTATGGTGGCGGCCATAATAAAAAATGCCACCGCGTGTGAAATCAGATATGTAAATCGTTTTCTAAAAGCAAAGAAAGTTTAAACAAGAGAAATTTATCGACAAATCTATGAGGTTTACGTACAAAATGCCAGGAGTGTTTCAATGCTTAGAAGATGGGTCAGACTGTTCAGTGAAGGACGTGATGTGCACGATGAAGAACAAAGTGGTTACTGACAAACTAGTTTACAGAATGGAGGAGAAGATTATGCACAACCGTGAGTTTACACTTAGCGCCCTTGCTATGGGAGTTCCACAAATCTCACGATCACTAATACACAAAATTGTTACTGAAAAGCTGGAATTTGGAAAACTTTCCTCAGGTTGGGTACGAAATGGAACGTAGGCATCCCCGACGAGGGTTAAGCACAAGCCAATCTTGAAAAGCCATCGTATTTTGGACAGAAAAGGCATTTTGCTCTTTGATTTCTTACCACCAAGCCAAACAATTGATGCACATGTTTACTGCGAGACCATTAAGAAATGCGCCGCGCAATACAGACCAAGCTTCGAGGATTACTGTCAAAATGTATTGTTCTTTCCACGATAATTCCCGGCCTCACACGGCGAAAGTGACCAAAAACCTCTTACGGAAATTTCACTGTGTCGTTTTCGATCATCGTCGGTACAGTCCGGACATCGTTCGTAAGGCTTTACTTTTCGACACCTAAAATCTTTCTTTGGTGGTCAACACTTTAACGATGATGAACAAGTTACCACATGGTTGAATCCACTGGAGGCAACCTTCTATGAAGAAGGAATACAAAAACTTGTGCCACGCTGTGACAAGTGCCTACAAAATTTCGGAAGCTACGTATAAAATTAGTTTAACAGTTGTGGATTTTTGTGCAATAAATACTTTATCTGTATCTGTACACGTTTGTTTTATACAACCAAACGGAACGTTTTGTTGGCATACCTCGTACATATGACACCAAGGACGTTTGACATATTTGAAATATGCTAAAATATACATAATAATAAAAAAATAAACTAAAATTTAAAAAAAAATTGAAATAAAAATTGAAAATTTCTCCACACCATTTTTGTATCCTTTTCTTGTTTTGTCGTGCGTGGTCTCCTTTCTAATTGCCGTTTAGATTTCCAGATTTAGGCAGTCTTGTTGATGGGTTGTGTGAATCGCAATCTGCGAATTTTCTTGCGACTCGTGTATTGTTTCAAGTCTTAGCCCTGTGAATGGGGTTCAAATACACCTCTCTTTTAATAATAAGCTTGGGGGACGAGATGGGGAGGGGAAGCACTACAGTGAAACTATGATCCCTGAATCGTGGCTTCGTTTCAGAGGAGGTGTATTCCACATTAAAAATGAGCTCATTTAAGGTGGCAGATGGCCAAAAGTTCGTTGCTCAAAAAATTAAGACACATAAAGGAAAAGAGAAAAAAATCATGTCATTCCTAAATGTGACGGGGAGATACTGAAAGTTAAACAAAGATGTAGGCCGAACTTATTTATTGAATAAAACAAGTGGCATTTTACACAAAATGGGAAGAAAAATAATGTTGTTTTCCTTTGATTCTACCTGCTGTCAGACCAGCATTTAGCCTAGGGATGATGAATTGAAACGGGAAGCATATACTGACAACAAACAATAAAAATGATGTACTTATGAATATTCTCACTCTGAACCTGGGGGCGTATAAAATTGTGAAGTGATAATCACTGCTCTATCGGGAAAAAGGGAAATTAACAAACAAAACAGTTACAATGGCAGTGCGTCACCATATGGCGTGTCGAATGCTGTGGGCAGCCGTTTCGGTGGTTTGCCGTCGGTTGCTAAAGAAGGCGCGAAATAATGTGGAGTCTCCCGAACACCACTATCAGTGTTAATCTAACTCCTGCTAGTTCCTGCTGTTACTTGCCAAGAGATCAACCTAGGTCATTGAATAGGCGGTTGATCAACAAGCTGCGCACCGCTTTTTCACTGCGATTGTGAACAAGTGAATTAGAATCTCCTTGTCTGTACAGACGATTCTCCCAACATTCCTCCATACAATGGACAAGTACACGAGAGCAGAATTTAATCGCCGTTCAAGTGATCGAGACAGAAAAGAGTACGACACTGGATGAGCACACACTCAGCGAAAACTGAAAATCCAACTAATCGCGAAACACCACAAAGTATTCATCTTCGCATGTGGGTCGGTTGATCTTAATATAAATAGAAGGGAGAGCTTTTGAGTACTGCCTGAATTTACTACCACTAGCGGCTGCCCAGGGGGAGGTTAATCAAACAACTGCCTTGGATAGCGGCGCTACAGCTCTAGTTAGCTTAAAGTAGAAAAAATCAAAACTATCTGGGAACGAATCACTGGCAGTCATTTCGAAAAGGAGCCTATCGGTGACAGAAGGCGCTTCGTCCACGTCTAACGCGGAGTGCTACAACAAAACAATGTTTTGTCGTCCTGGTTAGCCTCTGTTTTGTCTTTCCCGGCCTGCCTTTCAGGAAAGGTTCTTGGAAGGAATCGTGGACAGCTAGAACAGCTATATAGATTATTAATACAATTCTTATTTACTGAAGAATACAAGTACTTAACTTTTGAACATATGTCTAATCTCTATTCTCTTCTCGCGGCGTTGCCTTCTTCCGATACTACATGCGCTGATTCTTAGTGACTGCCTGTTTCGTAGCCGAGTTCAGACGGGCTTGTAGAGGGCGCGCATCTATGTTTCTCCCTCCAGGATCCGCGGCAACGGCGTGTGATTGGCTGCCGGTAGTCCGCTGCCTTCAGCACGATCGTTCTCGAGCGTCTGTCGTGTGGCGCTAATTTTACGGCACAACAAACAATATTCGGTCTATCACAGCTCGCAATAAGAACTCATTAGGGCCATGCTCCGTGTCAGGTCGTTCATCAGTTTCGCTAACGGTTAGGGGAGGCAACCCGCGTTTGTGTAAGAAATTTACCCCTCGAACCACCGAAGCGACGGCATGGAGCGGCCACTGTGCGAATGTCCGGGGACCTCCTGGTACAGTTCCCGGAAGGACGGCTGCGGTCCTTTGAAGTCAGCAGAGACGCAGACCGCGTAGCCCTCCGTGGTCAGCCGTGGCATTCACCTATAACGCCAAGATGGTCCTTGCTCCTCGCTTACAGCCAAGCCGAACAAATCATCATCATCATTAGAGACTGATTATGCCTTTCAGCGATCAATCTGGAGCAAAGTGCCTCCTATTCAATGCTAACATTGATGACTCGTCTGATGTTATGCCTTTTACTTCAAAATCATTCTGCACCGAATCTAAGTACTTTCTTCTTCGTCTACCTCGACTCCTCTTACCCTCCACTGACGAGCTCATGAGTCTCTTAGGTAACCTTGCTTCTCCCACGCGTGTAACATGACCCCACCATCTCAGTCTGTTCGCTCTAACTGCTTCATCTATGGTGTTCATTCCCAGCTTTTCTTTGATTTCCTCATTATGGACACCCTCCTGCTATTGTTCCCATCTATTGGTACCTGCAATCATTCTTGCTACTTTTATATCTGTAACCTCCCCCTTGTGAATGAGGTAACCAGTATCAACCCAACTTTCACTTCCATACAACAAAGTTGGTCGAAAAATATACCGATGCACTGCTAACTTAGTGTTCATACTTACTTCCTTCTTGCAGAAGAGAGTAGATCTTAGCTGAGCACTCACTGCATTAGCTTTGCTGCACGTCGATTCCAGTTCTTTCACTATGTTGTCATCCTGTGGAAAAATACATCCCAGGTACTTGAAACTATCTACCTGTTCTAACTTTGTTCCTCCTATTTGGCACTCAATCTGTTTGAATCTCTTTCCCACAGACATTACTTTCGTTTTGGAGATGCTGATCTTCATATCATAATCCTTGTACCTCTGATCGAACAAATATCCCTTTATAATGAAATCCCGGCAAAATTGTTGTGCCACAATGACTATTAGAATTTAATTTCTTCAGGTACATATACGGGAAGTATTTGGAAAGGGGTGAGTGCTCACGCGGATTAGGGTTTTTGACAGATCTTAAGAGTACGGTAATTGAGCCAACACATTCATCACATACCCTGTGGACTATTCACGGGTATACATTAATGAATGTATGGATGCGTTATCGTGCTGCAAAATCCGTGAAGTATCTCGCCACATTTCAGAGCGTTTCCTTCTTACATCTCACAACACATCTCGATAGCACCATCAATTAACAGTTTGTTCCAGTGTCACAAATTCATGATGAATTAATCGTTCGAAGTCAAAGAGAACATCTCTTTGATACTTGATCTGATCTGACGAGGCTTTGGTCTTGCAGAACCTTCCCCAACTCATTGTAAAGACTGAATCTTGTTCAAAAATAATAGGAAGGAAGGAAGCTTAGGGTTTAACGTCCCATAAAAGCTTGGTCATTACAGACACAGCTAACGCTCGGAGTTTTCGGTAGGTTGTGGAAGGAAATCGCCGTGCCCTTTTCAAAGGTTCCATCCCGGCATTTGCTTCGAGGGATTTAGGAAAATCACGGAAAACCTAAATCAGGATGGCCGGAGGTGGATTTGAACCACCGTCCTTCCGAATGCGAGTCCAGTGTCTTGCCACTGCGCCTCCTCGCTCGGTCAAAAATAATAGCGAAGACTCATGCATAATCGCCATTAAGGATCTTCTAGTTCTCATTGCACTATCCAAAAGCTCTTCACACATGACGGTCATTTTGATCTTGAATTATGAGTCGTGAGATGACCTTTAGGGCAACATGATATATCTCAAGACTTAAAAAAATGTTCAAATGTTTGTAGAACTTATGAGACTTAACTACGGGGTCATCAATCCCTAAGCTTAAAAACTACTTATGAACTTGCTAAGACTAAGGACGGCACAAATATCCATGTCCGTGGGGGGATTCGAACCCCCGACCGTAGTGGCCGTGCAGACCGTGACTGGAGCGCCTCAGTCCCCTCGGCCACCGTGGCCGGCTCAAGACTTTCCATGATCCCCTGAAAACATTTGACTGAAGGACTACACGTAAATGCAACATCAAATCCACTGCTGGTGGTTAGCAGCAAAACCGTTAATCACCAACATGCATGAGACAGTAGTCAGCTTGTTTAATAATGTGACTGCCAACATTACAGTTACAACACAAAAAAAACGAAAGAGGGATCCTTCTAGGTTGAAGGGCAGTGACTATCACGAAATTCAAAATTGAAATTGCCAAAAATACACCCACTGTCGAGGCAGCAATCGATAGAGAGGTGGAAAGAAAATTGCCACAAAATACGTCCGTGGCCAGGACAGAACTCACGAACGGCTGCGAAGCAGATAAATACTCTGGTTACATTAAATTAAATTAAATCACTCAATAGAATGAAACAAGGCGGTCTACGACGACGCACTAAACGTTATGACAATACACCGAGACGGAACTTAGGTGCAGAGATATATACACTACTCGCCATTAAAATTGCTACACATACAAGAAATGCAAATGATAAACGGGTATTCATTGGACAAACATATTATACTAGATCTGACATGTGGCTACATTTTCACGCAATTTGGGTGCATAGATCCTGAGAGTATCCAGAACAACCACCTGTGGCCGTAACAACGGCTTTTATACGCCTGGACATTGAGTCAAACAGAGCTGGGATAGTGTGTACAGGTACTGATGCCCGTGCAGCTTCAACACGATACCACAGTGTGACGAGCCAGATGCTCGGCCACCAGATGTTTTCAATAGGTGAGAAACCTGGAGAATATGCTGGCCAGGGCAGAAGTTGAATATTTTCCGTATCCAGAAAGGCCCGTACAGGACCTGCAACATGCGGTCGTGCATTATCCTGCTGAAATGTAGGGTTTCGCAGGGATCGAATGAAGGGTAGAGCCACGGGTCGTAACACATCTGAAATGCAACGGCGACTGTTCAAAGTGCCGTCGAGCCGAACAAGAGGTTACCGAGACGTGCAACTAATGGCACCCCATACCATCACGCCGGGTGATACGCCAGTATGGCGATGACGAATGTACGCTTCCAATGTCCATTCACCGCGATGTCGTCAAACACGGATGCGACCATCATGATGCGGTAAACAGAACCTGGATTCATCCGAAAAAACGACGTTTTGCCATTCGTGCACTGAAGTTCGTCGTTGCGTACACCATCGCAGGCGCTCCTGTCTGTGATGCAGTGTCAAGGGTGACTGCAGCCATGCCTGTCATCTCGACTGCTAGTGATACGAGGCCGTTGGGATCCATCACGGCGGATTGCATTCCTGAACCCACCGATTCCACATTCTTCTAACAGTCATTGGATCGCGACCATCGAGCGTAGCGATGTCGCGAGACGATTTACCGCAATCGCGATAGGCTACAATCCGAACTTTATCGAAGTCGGAAACGTGAAGGTACGCATTTCTCCTCCTTACACGAGGCATCTCAACAACGTTTCACCAGGCAACGCCGGTCAACTGCTGTTTGTGTATGAGAAATCAATTGGAAATTTTCCTCATGTCAGCACGTTGTAGGTGTCGCCACCGGTGCCAACCTTGTGTGAATGCTCTAAAAAGCTTATCATTTGCATATCACAGCATCTTCTTCCTGTGGGTTAAATATCGCGTCTGTAGCACGTCATCTTTGTGGTGTAGAAATTTTAATGGCCATGAGTGTATATGGCAACTCATATTAAGAGTACCGCAGCGACAAAAATACCGTCAACTGAGCACTAGCGCTATCGTGTTGCCTAAAGGAATGCCCAAATCTTCAAAATGTTCAAATGCTTGTTAAGCTTAAGGGACTTAACTGCGGGGTCATCAGTCCCTAAACTTACAAACTACTTATGAACTACCTTACAATAAAGACGACACAAACATCCACGCCCGAGGGAGCTTTCGAACCCGGACCGTAGCGGCCGTGCAGACTGTGGCTGGCGCGCCGCAGACCACTCGGCCACTTCAGCCGGCCCCAAAACTACTCCAAGTACTTCAGAACCAGCCACGCCCCTTGATGAGGTACAGTGGACAATTCACATCGAAGCCTTGGAGGCTTCAAACATAACAGATTCATTAGGGGCCAACACACACACACACACACACACACACACACACACACAGGGTGGGCCCACTGGCCACACTCCTCGATCTGAGCCCCACACCGGACCCCTCTCTTGTCATTCGAGGATACGACCGCTATCAACTGCGACCAAGTACAGGCGCCCGGCGCTGCCACAAACACCAATGGCAAACGGGTCTCATACACCTTACTTCAATCGACACGCCTGACTTGTGACACAACAACACAGTGACCAACGGTGCTTTCCAGTCATATGTGCGTACAGGGTGATATATAAAACGATGCTTTATGTATTTTTCCTTATTATTTGTATTTTTTTGTAATTTATTATGTAGTTGCATATTTTGTTTCTGTAATATATTTGCATTGTCCTGCTAATTTCCATACATGTCAAAAATATTGTAAATAGAGTAGACACGCTGGGTTAGCAAGGGCTTTGCTATTGTATAGAATCATCTTTGAGTAGGGTTTTTTTTTCCCCTGGTAGCGCAGAGGCGCACAGCGAGAAGGAGTCGTTGTTGGGAAGTAACGGTGGACAGACGCATTATTTTTGACAGTGCGCTTAGTGGTGTACGGCAAAAGTACATGGATTGGCACTAGTGGAGGAGAGGGCGAAGAGGCAATATTATTTATCCATACGGCCACAGCCCAGATAATTAATAAATGCATCAAGAGGAATGCTGTGGGTCGTAAATTGTAATTAACATTTGTCGCCAATTGTTAAGTGCCAACAGTCTTCAATCAGCAGCACCACGTCGCACACCAAAATCAGTAAGATCTGTCCAGTTTGTCTTAGCATGTACAGCTAACCAGCGTATTAGTGATGGTTGTTCAATAGCGAACACCGTTATTTGTGAACCTGTGTTTAAAAATCATTACCCATAGTCATTGTCCAGACAGGTTCCTTCCGCAACCATTGTTTTTCCGAGAATATTCACAAAGTTATAGAAAACTAAAAATCAGAGTCATTAAAGACAATGTGACAGTCGTTAACAAAAAATGTGTTCAGAAAAGTGTTACTAAATGTAGCTTATGCCAGTGTTGCTGATCAATAGGTTTGCTAAGTTGAACGAAACTGCTAGACTGACTTTCAATTTCAAGAGATATTTCAATAACAGTGTAAAAGATTAATTGTTTTCCACTGCATATTATTTTGAGGTAAAGTTTGTTTTAACTTGCAAGTACTGACTAGTGAGAATAGTAATTGTTTGCAAGTGTTTGAATGCTAATAATTCCTGGTTAAAGAAAAAGTTAATCAGAAGGTTAAATGGTTCTTTTCTAAATAGTCAGTGTTATCACGACAAGTCATTAATTAATTTTTGAGCTTGCAATTAATACAGTTAATAGTTCAGTTACAACTTGATTATTGCTAAAGCGCATGGTATACTCGCTGTAGAATAATTTATGGTACTTATATAAACAATTAATTATTTGAAGCTGTTAATAGTAAGTATTAAGGTGAGAGTTTTGCATTATTTGCTGCATGTTGCAATTGCGCGGCTATGGCTTGCATTTCGCTGTCTTACATTGAACCTTGTGAAGTATTTCTCAGTAATTAGTATATTGTCAGTGTCTTTTGTACCGGATTTGATGCACACCAAAATTTTACGTAATTTTTCACGTTTGTTAATTATCTTTGCTATTATTGACATCCCACCAAATTATTTGCTCGAACATCGAGCTGGCGACCGTAAATCAATAAGTTATTCACTTTTTCCAAATTAATCCCTGTGTTCAGTTTGTTCCGCAATTTTTTTCATTTAAACATTAATAATTTTATTCCAAATTTTACCTTCCACTTTCTTTATTTCTAACGATCGTTGTTGTCTACCAAAGAGGTGCAGCAACGTTCCGGTTATAGCCTCCGATACATAATCGGCTTCATTACCGATAGCTTTTCCACCAAATTAAGATAATTAGGCACACGAGTCATTTTTCTAATTATCATATTACTAACAGGTGGTGTAGGACGGGTAGGGTTATAGACTGACTACCGGCACTGAGTGGCGTGGGACCTTATCGAGTCGCATGCGCGAGCAGCCGAGTATCGATAACAGCCAATAACGTCCTCGGTGGCAGCAGGTGAAACCGCAATCGATCCTAACAACCCATGAAACTTTATATGCGTGAATGGTAATCACGGAAGGCGTTGTAAAGGAGATCATCGTAAGAAATATGTACCGACATGTTCATCAACGAGTATGACTTATTTAAACTCACAAGGTAGATGGAGTAACAAGATAAGGTAAATTAAGGAGTGAGAAATATTGTAAAAAGGAAAGTTCCATCAACAAAACAAACAAGGCAGATAACCTAGCGCTAGTAATAGCTCAGTGTTGGACCTCCCACCAAATAATGTTTAAAATGTATAAAATTTCCGAATCGGAAATAATAATAAAAAGAAGCCACACAACAGCGAGCCTACACGCCTTAATTTTAAAAGCAACTTGTCGAACTGCATATTTCTTTATACAGTAAATTAAATAATTAAACCAAACCGAATAATCATGAAACAGTATTATTAATTACAATTAATATTTTTTTAAAGATTTTTATATCTTTATAAAAAGGTATTTTCCTGCGATATATTCATCCCTAAATGACATATCAACCTCAATTCATTCCTTAAATCTATATCTACATAAATATTCCGCAAAATACACTCATGTGTAAGATGGAGAGTTCATTGAACGGCTTTTATGACACTTCTCTAACTTTCCATTCTGTAACGTCAGCGCACGGGAAAAGGGAGCACTTACATCTTTTCGTTTTAGATCTGATTTGTCTCACTTTATTCAGATGATCATGTCTCCCTATATAGGTAGGTGTTAACATGTTCGCATTCGGAAGAGAAATTTGGTGAAAGAAATTTTGCAATTAAATATCAGCGCAACGAAATAATGCCTTTTGTTTTAATGATCAATCGCGCCTACTCGTGCACCGGTTTCGTGACACTCTCATCCCTGTACTGCTATAATACAAAACGAGCTGCCCTTCTCCGAACTATCTCAATATCTACATTTAGTTGCACTTCATGGGGATCCCATAATGCGAAAGAATATTCCAAAATAGGACGCACAAATGTAGTGAAACCACTTTCTTTACTACAATAATTGTTACATATTCTAAGTGTCCTGCCCATGAAATGTAGCGTTTTGTTCGTATTCACCACAATATTTTCTGTATGGTTCTTTCAAATTGTTCGTAATTGTTATTTAAGATATTTGGTTCATATGCATGACGTCACAGTATTCAGTATTTATAGTCAACTAGCTGTAAACCCGACGTTGCCCGGGTGTTTATTTATTCCACACTCTCGTAGTCCATATCCCCTCTCCCCCCCCCCCTCCTCTACCCACCCCCCCCTCTGCATCCACCTCTTTCTCTCCCATCTCTCTGTTCGTTTCCACCGTTCTCTCTCTCAGCAAAGTTTTCTAACAAGGCAGCCAAGAATAACGTCAGTTAAAATTGGCTTTGATTCGTTGTACATTCACGATATGGGATGCTGTAATGACACACAGACAGTCTGAAATAGCAACTATTTTTGCAAAGTTCTCTGTAACATTAAAAGATATGGAAAAACATAAGAGAGGAAGTTGTAGGGAAGAATCCCTACTTCAAGTCCGTTTACTTTGGTTTCGTCGCAGATGAACGTAAAGGTGTTATCTGCAGTTAAATTTCGAACTGTGAAAATGCCATCGCAAACGTTCCACATCTAGTGACACTAACCTATCGTCAAAAACGGTACTGTTGGACGCATTTTGTATGTTCTATTGGTTCCCATTTCTTGGACAATCTCAATATCGTATCACCTGAACACATTTGTTATTTCAGTTGCACAAGTGGCTCGCGTCGTGTAGCCACCCTCAGTACGAGTTGAGCGTTCCCGATAGACGGCAGTGCGTTAGCTGGCGATGGCACACGCGGCGCCAGACCTCGCGAAAGCTATCGCTAGCGCGGGCCTGCTAGCGCGATCGTCTGGGCTTCAACGACTGCGCGCCACTCAATTCCGCCATTACAGCGTTTACGTTTACGCCCTCGATATCGGCCATTGGCATCACTCTACAAATCGAACCGCGGGATCGACCAAAGCGGTCGATTCCACTCGGTCACGTTCCACTTGAAAGCAATGCGCCATTTTCCCTCGCGTTGCAGCGCCTGCATGAGATGCAATAGCGGGAAAATGTGCACGCGAACATTCGCGGTGGCTTACTTATTTGTAATATCACTGACTTTATTGTCTATTAGAGATGGATACCAGTAAGAGAACTACTGACGTTAGGAACGAGTCGTGCAAGAGAAATGTTGTGAGTTCAGAAAGGAAGTGTACGAGTACGAATTGAGACAACAGAAATTAATAAGATGCAAACCGTACACAAACATTTCAACCACTGGACAGAGAAAAGATGATATTACGTGTAAAAAGAAAGAGGGAGAATAGGTGCATTACTCTGCCGGAAATAAAAATTAGTACTCACCCCCCCCCCCCAAAAAATTGGAGTTTTTCGAATCACTCAAGAGCAATTATTGAAACTGCTTATGGAGTTCACTAAATGTTTATATCTACTGATAATCAATAGCTGAAGCAATACTGGCGTAAAAATGTCGATCTCTGCTTAAACACCCAACAAGCACCTTATGTTTTCCCCGCTAGTGGCAAAGGGGGCAGTGATATTCGCATCCATTCGATCATACAACTGCTAATGTTGTCTTGGGATACATTAATCCTCGCCTGCTGGACCTGATAACGTACACTCCTGGCCATTAAAATCGCACTCCTGTCTGCGCCTGTTTTCTTCGCAATTATTATTATACTTTTCGTGAAGTCTGGGGTCTTTCGTCTGTCTCATACAATTTGCATACCACGTGAAGTTTGTCCTACTTAGGGAGCGACCTATTTCAATTTATTTAGTATGTAAAACTGCCAAGATCACTTACAGCCTCTATTCATTTGACCCTTTTTGGCAGATTAAAGTGCCGTCACAGATTCTTCCATTTCATTTCACCTCATCTCTAAAGAAACATTTTAAAGGATACGCATATATTATTTCCACCTTTCAGCCTTCCCTTCTTTCCTCACAATTGAGTTTCTATCTAAGTTCAGAACATGGCGGATGCGATTAAGTTAAATTAACCTAAGGACAACACACGCACACACACCTCCGACGGCGAGCAACCGGGCACTAAGGCGCACTAAAATGCCTCAGACCACTGGGCCACGCCACCACGGCTTACATCGTTGAGTGGGTAGACATCTATGGACAATCTAAAGAACTGTGTTCTCATGTGATATATTCACGTCAGTGTTCAGGACACTGTGCAACCATGGTAATACAACACCTTTTCGATACGTGTATATTATCGTGAAGTTTCATCATTCCAGATGCGACGCAAGGAGAGAAAAAATATGGTGCGTTCCGTAATTTCTGTAAAACGCTGCTTCTGTCAACTCCGAGAGGTTTCCTCAGCGAATCTTGGTCACCTTTGCAAACGACCGTCAGCTCAGACGACCACCGATCAATCTTCAGGCTGCTCAACAATAGACTCTTGCCTAGTCGAAAACTATTCAGAAACATACATTATGAACAATGATAAAGATTACGTGGGTATGTAGCGTAATGAATAATGAGGCACTCAACAGACTGAGGAAGAAAAAAGGTTTCCATTGATAGAACACATTCTGAGACACCAGAGTATCATCGATTAAGTGTTGGAGGGATTTGTGGGGTCTAAAACTCACACAGGGAGACCAGGAGACGGATACAGTAATCATATTCAAGTCGATGTTGGTTGTCATGTTCGGAGATGAAGAGGCCTGCGAACTAGCGAGGGAAGTTACATCAAACCGGTAATTAGACGAAACCACAAAACATTGTGAAGGAAAGTTTGCATCTAAAATTACTCTTGCGCGTTGAAATATAAGCTTAAAGCATTAAATTAGTTCTCCCTATAATTATATTTAATCTTGCATTACAGGGCAGGCATACTGTGTTCGTTTTCTGGTTGTGTGTCTCAAACGCGTCATTGTCGTATTGTTTAAATTACGAAAAATTTGGTGGTTTGAGGGAAGGGGATGGTGGGTTTCTTTTTTCCCACCCTAAAAAAATTAAAATACCCGAATTTCTATTTTTATCGTTAATTTATGTTAACAACATAACATTAATAGTAAGTACTGATCTGTAAGTAGGATTTAGAATGTAAAAATAAATAAATGAATAAATAAATAAATTTCCAGACTATTAGCAATAAAGCACACTTTCAGTAACATGATGTATTAACAGGATGTAACATTACAGTGATAAAATATTTTATCGACATTTATTAGCAATAGCGAATTCCTCACATCTCCGTTGGATAAAGTGTGTTACGTTTCATGATCCTAGTCTGTCGCAAATTTTGGTATGTCTACATTGTTACTTGGGATTGGCCGCGCGATCTGGGGCGCCATGCCACGGACTTCGCACTGTTCCCGTCAGAGGTTCGAATCCTCCCTCGGGCATGTGAGAGTGTGTGTGTGTTTGTTTGTTTCCATTATCAGAAGTTACTTTAAGTAGTTTGTAACTCTAGGGCCCTGCATCTCAGTATTTGTGTCTCTTAGGTTTAGAAACAAGAATATTTAAAAATGTTCGCTATTGCGAATAAATTTCGGTAAAAGATGTGGTGCTTTATGACAACCATAAAATATTTATATTTGCTGTAGTTGTTGTTACCTTGCACACACAACATAATTTTTAAAAAGATATTAATTCGAAGTTCAACCTGAATATTTTAAAAATGACACTCATTGCGGAATGTCAACTCAATTACAAGTTTTCAAAATTTTTGGTTATGTTAATTCAAAAATTAAATAATTTGTGGAAGAAGACAAGGACTGCCCATTTTCTGAATTTTAAAATACATCATCCTCACTTGATTACAATGCCTACAAAACGTGGGTGTAAAGTACATACCCCCCTGTCCTCCCCGTCCTCTACATATACACGAACTGATACTAAATTATCTAAAAATTATAATGAATTATTAAATACGCATTACAATCGGCATTAATACACTTACATTATATGAGAACGTTACAGGATTACAGTTTCACTTAGTCATAATTATGGAAAGAGTTGAACAATCCTTTGTTAACACTTCCCTCTGTTGTCGATTAATACATATCTAATAAACAACAATTTTGAAATAATTGTCCCCAAGTGACTTGTTCCATATATTACTGAAAATCGGAATTTTGTTAAACACCATAACTTATGTATCGTAGGTATTGATCTCAGCTTTCAGAAATAAATATATACTTTTTTTCAGTTTGCATGACACTCTTACTCTGTTATATTTTTCTGTCACAGCGAGTGAAGGGAAGGAGGGGAAGCGAGTGGATGTGGCATGTACGTGATTCATGAGTCGTGAGATTTGTTATAATTTATGCGGTAAATTCAGTTTATCATAATGTTTTAGAATGCCTGGAGCCGTATAATTAATGATATAAATAATAAAATACAGCATCGGTTACGTATTTTTCCATGCATAACGTTACGCGTTTCAGATATAAGGTCTGCCCCCTTGCCCTGTAACACACAGGCAGACATCACATAAAATTCCAATGTAAATAGCTGCACTGAAAAATAGGAATAAATTTCCGAGGTGCGTCGCGGCAAGCATAAAAAATACGCAATTGGTGCAGTGTTTTATTATGGAAATTTTTAATTTCTAATGAATGCGTTGTTAGTCTCGAGTAATCCAGCAGTGATTCAAATAAGTGATATTATGTTTTCAGAAAACATTAACCAGCTTACAAATCGTAGAAGAAAAATCTTTATTTCTTTGATGGCAACGAGTAAAGATGAGACTTTTATTTTACGATTTATTTGTTCTTCTGAAAGTGGAATGCCGTCCCTCAGGTGCAACGACATCAGAAGGATAAATGAAAACACGTGGATGCCGAAGAGGGGAAGCAGCCGTCGCAATAGCTGTAGCTGTTACAGAATGGATGGATGGAGCCTCCTAATGTCAGGAAACGTGGTCTTATTGCGCTGATACAGTGAACGGCTGAGAACTTGGAAAACGTACGGCCCTTGCTTTTGTCGGAAAGATAACTGGTACACCTTTAGAAGGGAGTGAAGTAGGGTTGTAGCCCTTCCACGACATTGTTCTATCTGTACATGAAGCAAAGAGTAAAGTGAAGTTCTGGAAGTATTATTAATAAAAATTTGCTGAACGCATCTTAATTCATATAGAGGTGACAAAGTATACTGAAGCTGAAGTAAATGGAGAAAGCAGTGAAAGGAGTTGTAAGATGAAAGTGAACAAAGGTTAAACATGAGTAAGTAAAGGAAGGAAGGAATGTATATTAGTGTTTAATGCCCTGTCAAAATCGAGAGGAATGGGTTCTAGTGTAAATAAAGGAAGAGCTGTCAATGAAAATGGATTTGTAAAGGAAACACTAAAAGTAATGAATAAATTTCACTTGTGTAGTAAAGTAACTTATTGCGACTGAAGTACGTAAGTCCTAAAACGAAGTAGACAACTGTGAGAATTAATTTTCCCGAAGAAAAAAGTTTGTTAAAACAGGATATAAATTTCAGTGTTTCACAGCTTTTTACTGAAGCAATTTGTGTAGAGTTGTTAGAAATAAAACTTGGAAGATAGGCAGTTCATAAGGGAAGATAGGAGAAGGTTTTGGAATGTGATACTACACTAGAATGTTGAAAAATCTGGTGGGTAGATCCCGTCACTAAACGCGAATGAGGAGAAAAGAAATTTGTGATATAATCTGAAGAGATGGGTTGTTAGGATATATTCTAAAATGTAAAGGCTTCAAGATTATAGAAACATGGAGGAGAGGTATAAATTGTAGAGGGAAGGTTCAAATTACTAATCCCTACAGTTGTTATTCAGAGATGCCGAGGCTTACACAGAATAGCGTATAGGGATCCATCAGGTCGGTCTTCAAACAGAAATCACGTGATCAAAAATTGCTCAAGGAAGCCAATTGTTGTGGAATGAAGAAGCTGCAGTATCAAAACCCAAAAATATTATTGTGCATCATCAGCTTAAACCTTTTTTATCCCCCAAAACTAGAGAGCGTGTATCAAAAAGTGAAACGTGTATCAATTTATTGTCAATTTAGAAAGTCAGTGCAATATTGGATCTTAGTATCTAAGCCCCCTCCTTGGCAGGTGGCGGGGCTAGACGCGGCTGCTTGCCCTCGCGGCCCTGCCTTCCGCGGTGTCGCGCGGCAGCGTCGCCCTGGCCCTCATTAGAGGCGCGGCCAGCGGCTTTGTGTTGCGCGCCGATGCCTAAGCCGCCCCTGGCCTGACCTTTAAGGCGCCAAGCGACGCAACCCGCGACGCACACCGCTTTTACATTCACTTCCAGCGTCCGGCGCGCCCTGCAGGAACACTATTTGACAACAGAGTTTCAAACTAGAATAGCTTTGGAAATGGGAAAAGCGGCTCTAGAAATATCGTAAATTAAGCAAGGCAAGCTTGTACAAAAAACGCCACATATTACTAGCGCAGGAATATTACTGACATGTTTTATATGAAGAATGATTTTATGATTACCTGACATCGTCTGGTGTGGAGGCGATCAATTCGTTTTATCGTTTTATAGTTTCCAAATGATAAGCCAAGATCGCAAACTACCAATTTATTAAGTGACCGGTTTCGGTGCACTATGTCACCATCATATATATATATATATATAATAATCTGGTCATCTAGTTAAAAAATTGGATATAAAATAAGAAGTGCAACATTGCACTTAGTCACTATATAAAAAAATACTTACAAAGCTGTCAATTTTGTAACTTAAGTATTTTTTTATATAGTCACTAAGTGCAATGTTGCACTTCTTATTTTATTTCCAATTTTTTAACAAGATGACCAGATTATATGACCAGATTATGGTGACATAGTGCACCGAAACCGGTCGTCACTTAATAAATTGGTAGTTTGCGATCTTGGCTTATCATTTGGAAACTATAAAAAGAATGAATTGAATGTAAATTTCAAACAGTGACCAATATTTCGAAAATCTCTCCAGCGAATATTATACAGTGTTCTGAAAGCAACCTCCTGTCTAGAAAGAGAAATCTTTGCTGATGTCTTTATTGTACTACACGACTTGTAATTCAAGGTGTGTAAGTTAGAGATGTATTTGCAAATAGAGTGTTTAACACTGTATTTAACCTGTTATCCTGTACTTGACGAAACCGTCATGCCATGTTTTGTATGTGGTTTCATTTAACTGAATTCCGTCATTTTTTCATCACGTGAACGACCTCACGTCGCGACAAAATTGGGCCGCCATATTATGATCAAATTGACTCATCATCATCATCATCATCATTAGAGACTGATTATGCCTTTCAGCGTTCAATCTGGAGCATAGTACCTCTAACAAAATTCCTCCATGATCCCCTATTCAATGCTAACATTGATGCCTCGTCTGATGTTAAGCCTTTTACTGCAAAATCATTCTGCACCGAATCTAAGTACCTTCTTCTTGGTCTACCTCGACTCCTCTTACCCTCCACTGACGAGCTCATGAGTCTCTTTGGTAACCTTGCTTCTTCCATGCGAGTAACACGACCCCACCATCTCAGTCTGTTCGCTCTAACTGCTTCATCTATGGTCTTCATTCCCAACTTTTCTTTGATTTTCTTTTTTAATTAATTGTTATTTTATGTCAGAAAAATTCAATGAAAGTGCAGACACCGTTTTTTTTTTTTTTTTTTTTTTTTTTTTTTTTTTTTTTTTTTTTTTTTTTTAGAATGGGGCTAGTTCTATATCAGAAAAAAATTTCTTTCATCTCAAAGAAGCCGTGAGGAAATCATCTACTAGGCTTACAAACTAAGCTTAGAACAGCAAACAGATGTCCGAGAGAGGACTCGGAACTCCCGTGAGCGCGACCACACAAACTATGGTGTGGCGTTTTATATCATGCCTAATTTCCTGCACGAGTATTTAATTTCCATACATTTTTAAACTTTATGGAGGAATTCAAATTACACCATCTGACCTGCATTACACCACAAGTAGTCGTCTCAATCATAAGTGATGAAACTGATTCGAAGTAATTAATGTCGACAGTTGTGTTCAACATGAAATATTCGTAATCTGATCCCCACTGTGGGGACCGGCCACGTATTTTAAATTTCATTCGTAATGTTTCACAATGAGTGAAGTTGTATCATTAAGTTTCGTGACGCTCAGGACTCGCCGTGTAGGAAAAAATGTTTTTACTTTGTCAGATTTTGTTTCTTGTAATGAATATTAAACAGCTCTGCTGCAACACTTACTGCAAATAATTACATTACTAGAATGAAACTGTCACTGTGCAGCGGAGTGTGCTCTAATATGAAACTTCCTGGCAGATTAAAATTGTGTGCCGGAACTGGGACCTGGACCTGGGACCTTTCTCGGAGGAAAACCTGCAAGAAGTTTGGAAAGAAGGAGGCGAAGTACTGGCAGAACAGAAGTTTTAAGGACGGATCGCGATAGCTGAGTGGGCATTCCGCCGGCGGCGGCCGTGAGCTGCGGACGTCGGAGCGGCCGTGTGGTGTTTACGTCGTCGCTGCGGGCAGCCGAGCGCGGTGTGGTGAGTGTACGCTTCCAGCGTTTCTTGTTGTATACGAAGTAACATTTGTAGAATGACATAATGGAACAGACAACGACAGTAGAGAAATTGAGACAAGAAACTTTGAAGATAGTTTTTGACCCGAAATATGCTCGACCAAAATCTTTCGAAGTTGAGGCATTTATAGAAAATAACTTTAAGATCAAGGTGGACGAATTGATTGGAATTAACTTGTCGATCGTTAGCCCGACAGTTTACTTGAAGTTGTCAACTGCTGACAAGTGCGATGAAATTGTGAGATCTTGTGGTGGGGTAGCCAGATTTAAACACTCAGATGGACATATAGGAGATGTCACGGTTTCGCGTGCAGGTATGGGGACACGGACGGTCCGTATTTTTGAGCTCCCCTTTGAAGTAACAGAAGAGGAGATTAACGAGAAACTGCGGGAATATGGCACGATTATCAGCAATGTTGCAGAGAAGTGGTCTACTTTGCACAAATATCCCGTTCTAAATGGCGTTAGACAGATTAAAATTGACATGTTGAAACATATTCCCTCTTATCTCACGATATGTGGATACAGAGCGATAATTATTTACGATGGGCAACCGAGAACTTGCTCAGGTTGTGGCTCGACTACCCACGTCCGTGCTCAGTGCGTGCAGAGGCGTGTGACGCAACTACCGACTGGTGAGCGAGAGCAGCCTAGTCACATGACCACGTTACCCGTGACGTACGCCGCCGCAGCCCGCGGAGACGTTGCCCCAGACACATGCATAGAAAGGGTGGCAACTGAGTTTTCAGAACGTCCAGCTGAAAACGTCCCTATGGAGATTAGTAGCACAGAACCTATGGGTCCAGCTACTTCTCAAGAAGCAGGAACCAGTGCCCATGCAGAAGGTGACCAAATTAAGACGGCAGAAGAAGGCACGTGTCGGTCACACGAAGAAGAGGGCCAGTGCAAAGATGACACTGTTGAGACATCTGAGGATGGCGACCTGCAGTCCCCCATGACTTCACCCAAGTCCCGGAGGAAGCGTCGCAAAGCTCGTCAGGGAGCAGAACAACTTGCGCCGCTACTGCGTGATAAAGCGAAGCGGATAGGCCAAGAAATGGCGAACACAGCTCAAGGAGCGCTTCCGGACAACCGAACTACAACAACAAAGAAGTCACGAACTGAGGACACTGAACCAGATCGAGGAAAACACACCTCTGAAAGCGGAGCCAAGACAACTGACAAAGGCACAGCAAGTCAGAAGGACCCTCGAAGTATATCACAGACGGACGTGGGGGAAGTTAAGTGCACTCGCGATTGGGCGGATGATGTTGAGGAGCAGAGCCACGATGCAGAGATGACTGCGATAACAGGACAGACAGAACCCGAACACCGACATGAAGTGACCACCGATCGACAAAATACCGTAGAAGACGCTAATATGGCAGGTGACGATGCAGATTTCTTTTAAATGGAGACATATCCACCTTGTTTGGTAGGCAGTATAACTACTTCAATGGTACAGTCAACATGACGTCCTTGCAGGCGTACAGAATTTCGACCTTGAATATTAATAAAATTAGCAGCGCTTTCAAACTGAAGAATCTCCAAGATTTTCTGTACGCCGCCGATGTTGACATCCTTTTGCTGCAAGAAGTAACGGACATCTGTTTGGACAACATCGCTGGCTATAACGCCATTATTAATCCTGGTAATGGCAATGACCTCGGTACGGCGATTATGGCAAAGGAAGGTATCATACTCACGAAAGTGGAGAAACTGCCAAACAGTAGAGGCATAGCTGCCACAATAAATAATAATAGGCTGATTAACGTATATGCCCCCTCAGGAACTGGGAACAAGCGCCGCAGAGCCGAATTTTTCAAAGAGGACATAGTACCACTTTTCACTGACCGATCTGAACAAACAATATTCGCTGGCGACTTCAATTGCGTACTAAGCCCCAAAGATCAGACGCCCAATTTTAACAAATCTCTGGAGCTGGAGACCATCGTGAGAGACTTAAATCTGCTTGATACTTGGGAACTGAAACACGGTGATAAGCCGGGTTACACATATATCACCAGTCACTCTGCCAGTCGTATAGACAGGATCTATGCAACGTCCAATTTAAAGGAACACATTTTACAGTCCGAACTATGGCCAACTATGTTCTCTGATCATATCGCTTACATATGCACGGTAAACTTAGAGAGACAGGGAACCTACAGAGCTATAGGCCAGTGGATGTTTAACGTAGCACACCTATCGGATCATGGATGTCGTGCAGCATTCTATACGACTTGGGCAGAATGTGAACGGAAGTTCCCCCGTTACAGTACGGCACTGCACTGGTGGCTACAATGCGCAAAACCCGCAATAAGGAGGACACTGAAAAACTACTCTCGCGAAAAAGCCGCCTGGCGGAAGCAGACGACAGAATTTTACTTTCAGTGCCTGCGAGACTTGTACGTTCAGGACGCCACAGTCATCAATAATTACGGACAGATCCAAAGAATAAAGGCGAAACTGTTAACTCTGAAGAGACAACATCTCGAAGGCTGTCAAATACGAACGCGCTTACAAAACACAACAAATGAAGAGACTACATCGATGTACCATGTTCTCCAAGAAAATAAAAGACAGAGAAGGAAAATTCTGACAGAATTTAAAACTTCAGACGGGAGACTCTTGACAGACCAAGCTGCAATACGAGAAGAGATCCACAAACATTTTAGAGAATTACTTGCCATTACACCAACAGACGAAACAGCACAGCAAGCCATTACTGCTAGGACACAAAGAAGACTAACTCCAGAAGAAGCAGGCGAGCTTGCAGCAGAGATAACAGACGACGAAGTCGAAGATGCTATCTCAAGGAGCCCAAAGAATAAATAACCTGGTCCAGATGGGCTTCCCGCGGAGTTGTATCAAGTTTTTCGAGAACGAGTAACGCCTAAACTGACACTCGTATGTAACGAAATAATGCACACAAAAAATGATTTTCCGAAAGAATTCTGTGAAGGCACTGTGGTCTTGGTCCCCAAAACACCAGGCGGCAAAACCATAGCGAATCTTCGACCTATAATACTTCTCAATAGTTATTATAAGATCTTCGCCCGTATTATGATGCAAAGGTTCAAGTCCGTTATTCGTACAGTGACAGGAGCTTATCAAACAAGTGTGGGAAAAGATAGGACAATCTATCAGACCTTAACCGACTACAAAGACATCATAGCAATATCGGAAGCTTGCAACATCAGATGTGCATTGATGTCGCTTGATTTTGAAAAGGCTTTCGATAAAGTAAATCATTCGTACCTTTTCCGGACTATGAAAGCCATGCACTTTCCACAGACAGTGATAGATACTGTGAAAACCATACTCACGAATAGCACATCACGAATAAGTATAAACGGCCAACTCAGCAGCCCGATAAATGTTCAGAGTTCGGTACGACAGGGGTGCCCAATGTCTATGACGCTTTTCGCACTGGCGCCTGAACCTCTTATGACCTGCCTGACGGAAGAACTTCGTGGATTACGCATCCATGGGCAGAAGATATCATGCCAAGCTTACGCGGATGATGTTGGAGTCCTTGTGACTGATGCAAGCGAGATGGACAAAGTACTTGACATTGTGGCGACCTACGAACTTGCGTCAGTAGCTAAATTAAACCGCAATAAGTCTGGTGTTATGAATCTTGGTCGAGGTATAGAGATCAGACCCGCTGCACCAATAACAATAGTGGAACGAATAAAATGCCTCGGAATCGAATATACTCGTAGTATTCACCGCACGGCCGCTCTCAATTACAGGACATTACTTGCGAAATTACGAGCAGGCATACAACAACACAGCTTACGCAATTTAAACGCCATTCAAAAAGTGCAGCTAGTAAACACGTATATTACATCCAAAATCAACTACGTTGCTCAAGTGCTGCCCTTGCCCAGAACCATAGCACGCAAAATACAAGCAACGCTTGGTTATTTTGTTAGTAGAGGTCAGATATTTAAGGTTGCATATGACACCTTGACGCTACCGACACACAAAGGCGGTTTAAAACTGACAGATATATACCTGAAAGCGCAAGCACTATATGTCAGTAAAACATATAAACAGTGGAAACGATCACCAACGACCTTAGTATCTCATCTTTTGAACGAAATCACACCGGTTAGCAGGGCTCCACCAATAGACGTGCACCACATCTCACACGAGCTGTACCACCTCAAACACTTCCTAGTGGAGTACAGCTACATACGTCATAGAACCCCGGAGAAAGACATGTACACAGTAAAGGACATCTACAACGCTTTGATGGAAGGCAAACAGAGTAATCAAATAGAAACAAAGTTTAAACAAAGCAACTGGAACAATATATGGGCAAACATATCTGACACCCACTTATCATCGAATGTGAGGTCGACGTGGTACTTGGCCGTCAATAGAAAAATCCCCACCAACTCAAAATTGCACAAAATACATCTGGCAGCCGAACCAAACTGTGCCCACTGCAACCTAATTGACACCGAAGAACATCGTTTTGTGTGTGAAGATGCGAAAGATGTGTGGCTTCTATTCAGGAAGACACTGGCACTTATTCTCCGCACATCGCCAAACACAATAACATCGGCACAAGTACTTAATCCTGATGACGTACCGTTCCCTAATACTAGACGAAGAGCAGTCAACTGGGTCAAAGGCCAGACTGTTCATTACATTTTAACAAACAAGACAAAGAATAAAGAAGATTATTGGATGTACCTGCTGATAGAACATCAGAAGCTGGAACGTCACAGAAAATATAAAGAGAAGTACGCGACTTATCTAAAACGAACTGTAATATAGACCAACGGGAGAGAAAAATTAAACGAAACAGTTTCATTTAGTTATATTTTTTTTAATATATTTTTATTTCATTTTACGCCAAGAAGATGGCTAATTATTTATATACTTATTTAATTTTGGTTTTCATATCGATGCAGAAAAAGAAAAAATTGCAGCTTGAGATGCACCGCAAACCATATCCGAGGATCTCTGCCGCACAAGACGGAAAGAAGAGTGCATCATAACAACATACTTAATCAAAATAAAAAAAAATAAAAAAGAAAAGAAAAAAAAAAGTGGTAGAGCGCTTGCCCGCGCAAGACAAAGGTCCCAGGTTCGAATCCCGGCTCCGGCACAAATTTTAAATCTGCCAGGATGTTTCATTTACATTACTGCAGGAACAAGAGTAGTGCCCAGCTCTAATGGTTAAAACTGTTTGGAAACGCGTTTAGTATACAGTTTAGTATCTGTTCGAAAATCTATTGACTTTATTCATCGACTTATACGGCCGCTGTCTTCAAAAGGCTTTTTAAATGTTTGTAAATCTATCGGACCAAACTGCGTGGTCATCAGTCAAATTACTTAAACCTAGGTAAACTAACCTAAGGACAAACACACACACCCATGCCCCAGGGAGGACTCGAACCTCCAACGGCGAACACCTCTGTCTTCATCTGAAGATCAGCGTACCAGATCCGGTGCATAGAGAATACGAGCATGACCGATGCAGTGAAGTGTACGTACTAAGGTCAAAAATACGCAACGCCAATTAACTCTGTCAAAATTGTTTATCTGATGTCGGGAAGGTAAGTCGAATGTACTCACCGGCTATTTGGCATTTCCTTCACTCGCTGGACACCGCGTTCCGGAACTGTTGAAATGCTCATGCCTATGTGATGCCACGCCATTAGATTAATCGTCTATATTCCTACCCCATATTCCAGTATGTACTTCTGTTAAGTCCCCATATTATTTTTTCATTGTTATTTACATGTACATCTTCTTGGTTTATTACGGATGCATAGCTACAGGACGGCAGCTGGGGTCATGCGCTCTAAGGCGCCTCGTCTTGATGTGGAACAAACGCTCCCCGTCAGATATTCGAGGCTTCCTTCTGGTAGGGGTGTTTATGTTGTTCTTAGCGTAAGTTCGTTGAAATTGTTATTGAATCTGGGGACTGCTCACCATTGAAGTTTGGAAGTTTGGCATCTTAATTTTAAAATAATAATAATAATAAAAAATTGACTTCTGGTTCAGAGGAAACTGGCGCATTCTCCTCCGCAGCCGTGACCCTGGTGCTCAACGCTTAAGCGCGGTGGGTGACGAACGTGTGCATTGAGCAGGGCGTGGGCAGGTAGGCACGCTGCCAGGCAATCCACACGCCGCTCAACAGGTGGCACAACAACACAAGGCGCAAAGCGCCCGATCCTCCCTAACAACTCGCAATCCGCTTACTATCCCATAGTATTTATTGAAATGATATCCCTCCAAGGTAGTCTTACATTTAAAGGCCGCAGCGATGATTAAAATTTCTGTCTTGTTCTTTGAGTGTACGATGTACCACCTCAGTAGAGCATAATTCGTACAGTTTCGGAAGGGGGAGTAAAAATTTTGTGGCATCGTATATCAGACCGCTGCCTAAATACACTCCTGCCCATTAAAATTGCTACACCACGAAGATGACGTGCTACAGACGCGAAATTTAACCTACAGGAAGAAGATGCTGTGATATGCAAATCATTTGCTTTTCAGAGAATTCACACAAGGTTGGCGCCGGTGGCGACACCTACAACGTGCTGACATGAGGAAAGTTTCCAACCGGTTTCTCATACATAAACAGCAGTTGACCGGAGTTGCCTGGTGAAACGTTGTTGTGATGCCTCGTGTAAGGAGGAGAAATGTGTACCATCACGGTTCCGACTTTGATAAAGGTCGGATTGTAGCCTATAGCGATTGCGCTTATCGTATCGCGACAGTGCTCCTCGCGTTGGTCGCGATCCAATAACAGCAGAATATTGCATCGCTGGGTTTAGGAGGGCAATACGGAACGCCGTGCTGGATCCCAACGGCCTCGTATCACTAGCAGTCGAGATGACAGGCATTTTATCCGCATGGCTGTAAGGGATCGTACAGCCACGTCTCGATCCCTGAGTCAACAGATGAGGATGTTTGCAAGACAACAACCATCTTCACGAACGACGACTTTTGCAGCAGCATGGACTATCAGCTCGGAGAGCATGGCTGCGGTTACCCTTGACACTGCACCACAGACAGGAGCGCCTGCGATGATGTACGAAACGGTTAACCTGGGTGCACGAATGACAAAACGTAATTTTTTTCGGATGAATCCAGGTTCTGTTTACAGCATCGTGATGTTCGCATACGTGTTTGGCGACATCGTGGTCAACGCACATTGGAACGGTGTATTCGTCATCGCCATACTGGCGTATAGCCCAGCGTGATGGTATGGGGTGCCATTGGGTACACGTCTCGATCACTTCTTGTTCTCATCGACGGCACTTTGAACAGTGGCCGGCCGGCCGCAGTGGCCGAGGGGACTGAGGCGCTCCAGTGACGGTCTGCACGGCCACTACGCTCGGGCATAGATATTTGTGCCGTCCTTAGGATAAGCTAGTTGATAAGTAGTTTGTAAGTTTAGGGACTGATGACCCCGTAGTTAAGTCCCATAAACTATACAAACATTTGAACAGTGGCGGTTACATTTCAGATGTGTTACACCCGTGGCTCTACCCTTCATTCGATCCCTGCGAAACCCTACATTTCAGCAGGATAATGCACGGCCACATGTTGCAGGTCCTCTACGGGCCTTTCTGGATACGGAAAATGTTCGACTGCTCTCCTGGCCAGCACATTCTCCAGATCTCTCACCAACTGAAAACGCCTGGTCAATGGTGGCCGAGCAACTGGCTCGTCACAATACTGTTTGTGAACTGTGTGTCTCTTCATTTTCAACATAGAACGTCCAAGCAATATTTGATCAAAAACGGTGACCCACATGTCAGATCCTCTCCTTGTCAGTCTAGACCTCCCATCTAGAAGAACGCTAATCACTGCTTACCTGTTTTTATTCTGTAGTTTCAAGTCGCGCCCGTTCGCCGTCTGGGGTTCGAGTCCTCCCTCGGGCATGGGTGTTTGTGTTGTCCCACAAGTTGAAGTTAGTGGAAGCAGTTAGTAAGCGTAGCGACTAATAACCAACGTAGTTAAGTCCCTTAGATTTACAAACATTTGAACATTGTAATTTCAATCTACAGCGCCAGAATCCCCAATTAGAGAAGAAGCGATACTATTTATAATATCAGCAACGGATAATTTCCACAAAGCACACCCTGTATTATATGCTGTCTGTGCGCCGTCTACGAATTCCATAACGTCCCTTTCCTCCTGAACATAGGCGGATATTGTGTAAGAACATAAGAATAGGTGAAAATCCCAATGTTTAGCTTACTGAGTAATTTTCTTTGAAGGATGTTAGACGTAAATGAATGCAGTAAGCAATATTTACCATAAAAGTAATTGGACTATATGCGAGCCACTGGCATAGATTCGATTCCTGGTACGATAGGTGTGGCAGCCCTCTACCACCCCCCCCCCATCAATTAAGAAGGTTTCCGTTTTTACCCGAAAGTATAATGGTCGGGAAATTTCGCCCTCTTAGAACATTCCAGAACATTCGAGAGTATTAGAGAACATATCGGAGAATTCGCCAGCATTCCATAACATTCCAGAATGGTCTACAATTATCCAGCATGTTCTGGAATGTTCGAGAAAATTTAAGAATGTTCGGAAATATGCCGTAATATCCCAGATCATTACATAACACTCATCAATGTTGTGGTAATGTTACGGACCATTCGATGTCTTTTTTCGTATTTTATGGAATTTTATACTTGTGGTGCTACACGTTGGTAAGGATACATAAGACACGTCGTGGGTTTGAACGTCATTGTCTTTTAACTAAAAAAGGAAAATCAGAATAATTAGTGCAGAGAATGAACTATAACGAACAGTGTGAGTTGTCAAATTAATATAGTGAGTGATTATAAATGGGAAATGAATAGTGAAATATATATTTATTAATGCAACTTTTATATTATCTATATTTTAGGTAATTCCAAAAACTAGAGTAGGAGATGGAAATAAGGAGCAGAGGGAGCAGATGGGTCGAGAGAGGCGGGGAAGAAGAGCAGAGAGGGGTGAGAAGGAATGATATAGAGTGGAGGGGACAGGACGATGGATAGAAAGAGGAGGAGGAGAGAAAGAGGATGGAGGAGAAGCTGCAGGAGAGGAGGTAGGAGGAGATTGAATAACATTAGAGAGTGTAATGTATTTAGCCCAGGGGAGCCCATTGGTCTTGCTTAACGAAGTATTCAGTATCATTCATGTCTATGTATGTAAAAGTGGAAGGTCCGCTGATGTACAGTTATTTATTATATCCACAGGCTATATCGGTACCCATTTACTATACTTTTGTGTGTACCATAATATAATCCTTTATTTTGATTAGAATCTTGCTGCAAATATAGATAGTAATACTGTAATTAAACTGATTATTTTTCGCATTATGAATGGAGTAAGCACTTGGAAAAATATTGCTCAGAATAAAAGTTTCTGACACTACGTAATTATATTGTAAAGTGAATAATGTTATAAAAATACCTTGTCGCTTCTTAAACTCTAGAGTCTTGACGGTTCTCTGTCAAATTACTTTCTGTTAATTACAGTTTATAAAAATCCTGTAACAATGATAACACTGTTGGCTCTTAACTTGCTGCAATTACTCATATTACTACAAGAATATGATTACTATCTTTTCTCGATGTTATGTAGTGTATCTTAAACAGTTTGACGTAATCAGTTTGTAACGAAACTATACGGCTGTTTTATTATTATCAATTTTATTTTGTTCGGTGGAGAAGGGAACTATGTCACTTTTTCTTACTTTTCAGGAGAGACAAAAATTGTTTTATTGTTAAACTGTTTAACAAACTGCACTGAAATTTCAGACATTTGTTGCATGCCAATCACACATACTGTGAAAGAACATATATTGCATACATTCTAAAAAGTATGTTCTAATTTCTCTTATAATTTATATCGTAGTCAACAAGGAAAGGTAGCACTTTTTGTGAGTATAACACATTCTAAGATACAAATTTCTTGATTCAAACTCAAATTTTTTGATTAACTATTGGAAAATTATATTTAAATGAACATGAAAACAACTATTTCATAGAATTCAAAGTTCACACTGAGCTTTCTCTTACATTCGGTGATTTCAATATTTCCTCATATAAAATCTCAACGACTTCTCCATGGATGTATTTAACAATTTTATATCTTCAGTTTTCTTTTTATTGATTCGAACCTTTTTTCAAATCCAGTTTGAAACGAAGCAAGTTCACTTTTTGCCAGAATAAAGGAGTGACTGACACAGCTTTTTATGAAAGGGTAGGCAGTACGACTCCCAGGTGCATTGCTTCATAAAGAAAATATTTCAAACTTGACAAAGGAAAATTTTGTTTTCTGTACATCTTTTTTTGTATTAACGACGCCATTATGTATTAACATCCATTACGTCTTCACTTTCCACAATAACGGCTGTAACTTCAGAAATACTGTTAGCTACTACTTTTACAAACTCATTAGGGGTGAAAACTGAGTCAAATTTCAATATTTGTCTTTTCAGGGTTCCACATAGATGGTCACAAGAGAAAAACGAGTGAACTCAATCAGGAAATATAGGTTTTTTTAATTTTTTTTTAATTCAATTTTTGTAAATGCAAGGCACATCCATACTATAGTATTTTTATTTTGACCAGGTGCTCGATCTGAGAACAGCTGTACTTCTGTAACATTCTTTGATACATAGTTTTCAACGTAGCAGTACAGGGACGAAAAGATCTCATTAGCTCCCTCATTAGCACCAGTCTGTACACTGTGGAACGCGTGGACTCTATATCATTGTTTGCGTTTTTGGGCCTTCACGCTGCAAACCAACACAATCTAGTTTGTACGTGTAAAACAAGCTCGCTGACAGTTCAATCTGCTTGTGGGACGCGGCGTGCGGTGGATAAAGGAACTTGATTACTTTGTCCTCAGGACGCAAAAAAGTCGACCTCGTGATATACCCTCAGGAAAGAAGCCAAACACAGTTCGTTTCATCACATTGTGGTATGTCTTGGTGTGTTTAGTACATTTCTGTAAAAAAGTGAAAAATCACCAAAAAGTGATTTAGTTCCTTTCTCTACTGACCGATTCAATTATTATTAAAAAAAACTGTAACTGCACTAATCACATTTTGCATATATGGCTGGTACATAATTTTAACTGATCTATTATTACTTGTATAATTGTCAGCTGTTGTGCTGATTACTCTGATGGATATCTCATTTGTGTAAAAGGTCTAATTTAATTACGGAAGCATAATTCAGGAATGTATTTGTACCAACATTTTCTATGGAACTTTCTAGAACAAAGCATTATCTATAAATTGGAAAACAAGCGTTCGCAGTCTTTAATTTGGCTCAGACTCAGTGAGTGTAACACCATGATGCAGTGTGTTTCTTTCTCATATATCCCGACGCATTTATGTTTCTGGAAGATAATAAATAGAAGTAAAACATGCTGTAGTGTACTTTCATTTACTACGGATAATCCAAGCGGCCGAATTAAATAATTGTGGAACAACATTGCTCACTGAAACGAAGTGATCACCACAGCAGTTTTGTCGATATAGGCGTAGCAGGTGATACTATTTAAAACAACTATTAGAACTACGTAGGATCGTCACATGAGAAATGAATAAATACCCATTAAACACCAGGCAATAAGAGTAGTCTTCCAGCAATTGTACGCAATTTCGTAGAAAACATCAAAATTCTACAAAAATTCTTTCATCAGAAAAGCAGAAAACCGCAGTACCGATTTTCAATTTTAATTATGCAGCTCGCACGGTAACAACTGGTACTACCGACAGATCTTATGGTGAGCTTTAACGTAAAAATCTCTGTTTACCAATGTGCCTGTATCGGAAACCTTCACTCCAGCTTGGATTTTAACAATAAGTCACTTATGAGGAAACATCTGTGGCTGACATCCAAGTTATCGCTGACTGACTGGGACGAAATCGACAAAATAACGAATCTACAACCCATATCGTCTACTGAGACAGTGAAAATGCGCCAACAGAAGAAATTTATGCAGCTCGCAAGGAAGAACAGTGCTCAGTTAAAAATTGATATTTCCCGCACTGTGGTGAATCTGCCAACGCATTCTATCAGCAAAATGTTCAAATGTTTGTCAAGCTTAAGGGACTTAACTACGGGGTCATCAGTCCCTAAACTTACAAACTACTTATGAACTAGCTACAACTAAGGACGGCACAAATATCCATGCCCGAGGGGGGATTCGAACCCCCGACCGTAGTGGCCGTGCAGACCGTGACTGGAGCGCCTCAGTCTCCTCGGCCACCGCGGCCGGCTTCTATCAGCAAGGCAGCTACAGATGTGTTATCTTAGGGACTGAACTTTTCTGTAGTACCCATTCGCATACCGACAGAGGACATCATACAAACTGTAGAAGTGCCCGTAAACTACCCCAAATTGAACCAGAGAAGATGCGACAAGAAACAATCATAATTTTGCAGCATACGAAGCCTCCCAAAAAGAATATCTCACGTTATGAAGGGATGCCGTTAGTGAACTACGTAATAACAAGGTTATTGTTGTTTTACGTGCAGACAAGGGCAACGCCACAGTAGTATTGGACATCACGTCATATGACGTCAAAGTGAGCGAGTTGCTTGAAGACACCATCTACAAAGAACTGAAAAATGACCCAACAGCGAAGATAGCTAGACAAATGGAAACTCTACTCAAAAGTTCTAGAATCAATGTCAGTACAGCCAGGGGGCTCACACTAAAAGTCCCAGTGCCTCCAAGAATATACGGAGAACAAAAGGTATACAAGAATGGGTGTCCTCAGAGACCGAATGCGAACGGGGTAAATTCTCCCACATATTACCCGGCACAATATTTGGCCCACAAATTACGAACAGTGGTTGGACACATGGAAAAACTCCACGTATTTCAACCAGCACTACAGGTGCTACCGACAGATCTTATGGTGATCTTTGAAGTAAAAACTCTGTTTACCAATGTGCCTGTAACTGAAACCATCAACGTCCTACAGGACCAACTACCGCCGGACATTTGCGACCTGGTACAACTGTACTTGTCTTCCACATATTTCAGTTGGCAGGGAAAATGTTATGAACATACAGACGGAGTGGAAATGGGTTCTCCCCTTTCGCCTGTAGCAGCTGAAATACTTATGGAAGCCTTTGAATCAAATGTTTAAATGTTTGTAAAGCTTATGGGACTTAACTGGGGGTCATCAATCCCTAAACTTACAAACTACTCATGAACTATCTTATACCAAGGACAACACAAATATCCATGCCCGAAGGAGGATTCGAACCTCCGACGCAGGAGGCCGCACGATCCGCAACGTGGCGCTGCAGACCGCTCGGGTAACGCGCAGCATGCCTTTGAACAGACGACGTTAAACACTGCACTGGTACGCCCAGGCTGTTGGCTGAGGTATTTGGACGACAAGTTCGTCATATCGCCGCATGGAGAAAAAGAACTACACAGATCCGCCAGCACCTAAACAACTTGCAAAAGAACATGTATTTTACGGTGGAGATGGAAACTAATAGAGCTCTTCCTTTTCTGGATATCGAAGTGTACGGTTTACATGAAACCAACGCACACCAATAGGTACCTACATGCAGATTCTCAATATCATTTAGCATTGAGAACGCTGCATTATGTACGCCTACAGCACGAGCTCACAGGATTAGCGATGCTGATAACTTACAACAAGAACTGGGTCACCTGAAGTCAACATTCCACGCGAATGGATACAGCAACAGGGCCACACAAGAAGCCATGAGGTACGAGGAAGACAAGATAGGCAATGAAGATAAAACTCTTCCTATAGTTTTTCTACCTTATGTGACAGGCGTTAGCGAACGTATAGGCAAGGTCCTTATCCGAGGAGGAATCAAACCCATTTTAGAGAGTAGCCGCAAGGTCCTGACTTGTTGAGGCCCACGAAGGATCCCATTAAGTTAAGTCCACCAAGCAGGCGTGTATGGACTCCAATGCGAGTGCGACGAAGTTTATGTTGGTGAAACCGGGAGACCCATCAGCACTCGCGTTTCGGAACATGAACGTTACATACGATTGTGACAAGTCAATAAGTCAGCTGTGGCAGCACACCAGAAGGAATGCGGCGGTACTGTTAACTTCCGAGAAACCTCGCGTGCTTGCCAGGGAACCTTGGATGCAACAATGCAAAATAAGAGAAGGTATCGAAATAAACGACCTAACAATATGAATAGGGAGGATGGTTACAAGTTAACTGCGACGTGGCTGCCCAAAGGATATCGTGTGTGCGCCATCCACCGGCTCCACTTGACCCCAGCTCTGCAGTATAAACAGCGGCCACAGTAGAACTGCCGCGCACCCAGAACGTTTGCAGCAGGAAACACCATCCCCTGAATACTAGTTGCTGATTGGCTGTTGCCTTTCAATAAGCTTTTGGCTACCAGTCACTTACCAGGGTAGCAAACTTAAGACCCTGATTACATGCTACAGACAGTCAATCACCATCTTTGACTTATGACGTCGGTCTCAGAAAGTATTCAAGTATATAAGGTTGTACATTCAGCAGCATCCAACAGTTAACCACCCTGAAGAGGACCACTGCACAGTGGTCGAAACATCGGCAATTTATTTGCTAAGTGTTTAAAAATGACGCGGTCTGATACCCAGAATTTTATTATTCAAGAAAATAATTACGGGCTATGAGCACTTTATAGAAGAGGTGAGTTTCATTGTATTGAAGATAGGAAAGAGCTTGTATCTCTTAACGTATGTTTGCAGAGCCTATTTCCGTAAGAACTGTTTCCTTTTTCTAGACTAAGGAAACAGTCATCTCATACTGTTTTATACATTTGATTTTATTATCTACTTTATTTTGTTAATTTATTTTGCTAGAAGAGTCGAGGTGACGACGCGTAGTAGTTTACATTAAGCTAAAGCTGAATAATTATCTTCAAAAGGGAAACGCTAAGATCGCAGTATGATTAATTAATTTCGTGATATCCAGTTTCGTTGGGCCATGCCATCATCATCTACATCTACATCTACATTGATACTCTGCAAATCACATTCAAGTGCCTGGCAGAGGGTTCATTAACCACTTTCATAACTTTTCTCTACCGTTCCATTCTCTAATAGCGCGCGGGAAGAAAGAACACCTAAATCGTTCCGTTTTCGATCTGATTTCTCTTATTTTATTGGGATGGTCATATCTCCCTAAGTAGGTGGGTGCTGGCAAAATATTTTCACATTCAGAACTAAAAGTCGGTGATTGAAACTTCGTAAACAGATCACGCTGCAATAAATAACGTCTTTCTTTTAATGATTTCCACCCCAATTCGTGCAACATTTCTGTGACGCTCCCCCCCCCCCGTAACGTGATAAAACAAAACGAGCTGCCCTTCTCTGAACCTTCTCAATGTCTTCTGTCAGTCGCAACTGGTGAGGGTCCCACAAGGGGCAACAGTACTCCAAGAGAGGACGCACAATTGTGATGTAGGCAGTCTCGTTGGTGGAGCTGGTGCATCTTCGAAGCGTTCTGCCGATGAAACGTAACCTTTGGTTCGCCTTCCCCACAATATTTTCTATGTCAAAGGTGTTCGTAATTGTAACTCCTAGGTATTTGGTAGCATCTACGACCTTAAGGTTTGACTGATTTATCGCGTAATTGAAGTTCAGCGAATTTCTTTTAGTGGTCATGCGTATTACTTCACAATTTTCATTATTTAGTGTCACTTGCCAATTTTCGCACCATGCAGATATTTTGTCTAAACCGCTTTGCAGTTGTTTTCGATCCTCTGTTGACTTCACTAACCGAAAAACGACAGCATCGTCTGCGAACAGTCTAAGGGAGCTATTCAGATTGTCTCCTAAATCGTTTATAAACATGAAGAAGAGTAGGGGACCTATAACGCTTCCCTGTGGAACGCCAGATATCACTTCTATTTTACTCGATGACTTACCGTCAATTACAACGAACTGTGTTCTTTCTGATAGGAAATCGTGAATCCAATCGCATAATTGGGGAGATATTCCATAAGCACGCAATTTCATAAGAAGCCGCTTGTGGGGTACAGTGTCAAAAGCCTTCCTGAAATCCAGAAATATGGAATCGATTTGAGATCCCTTGTCGATGGCCTTTAACACTTCATGTGAATAAAGGGCAAGCTGTGTTTCGTAAGAGTGATACTTTCTGAATCCGTGTTGACTACTGGTTAATAGGTCGTTCTCTTCGAGGTAGTTCATAATATTCGAACAAAGTATATGTTCCAAAATCCTACTGCAAACCGACGTCAATGAGATAGGCCTGTAATTTTGGGGATCACTCCTATTGCCTTTCTTGAATATTGGAGTAACTTGGGCAACTTTCCAGTCTTTGGGTACGGATCTTCGCTGAGTGATCGGTTGTAAATTATAGCTAAGTACGGAGCTATAGCATCTGCATACTCTGAGAGGAATCTAGTTGGTATACAATCTGGCCCGGAAGATTTATTTTGTACTTCTAAGTTTCGCATGCTGGCAGATGTTCTTGGATTGAATACTGGAGTGTTCACTTCGTCTTCTTTGGTGAAAGAATTTCGGAATGCTGTGTTTAGTAATTCTGCCTTAGTTGTACTGTCATCGGTAGTATTACCATTGCTATCGCGTAGTGAAGGTATTGTTTGAGTTTTGCCGCGAGTGTACTTCACATATGACCAGAATTTCTTTGGATTTTCTGCAATATTACGAGACAGGATTTCGTTGTGGTAACTACTATAGGCTTCTCGCATTGAAGTTCGCTCTAGGTTGCGAGTCTCAGTAAAAGATAGCCAGTCTTGTGGATTCTGTGTCTTTTTAAATTTTGCATGCGTTTTTCTTTGTTTCTGCAACAATGATCTGACCTGTTTTGTGTACCACGGGGGGTCAGCCCCCTCTTTTAATAATTGATTTGGTATAAATCTCTCGATTGATACTGATATTATGTCTTTGAAAGTTAGCCACAACTGATCTACACTCGCTTTTTTAGTTTTGAAACACTGGAGACTATCACTCAGGAAAGCGTGAAGCGAGTTTTTATCTGCTTTATTGAATAGATATATTTTTCGTTTATTTTTGGTGCATTTGGGCATTTCGACATTCAATCTCGCTACTACAACTCGATGTTCGCTAATCCCTGTATCTGTTTTGATGCTCTTTACTAACTCAGGATTATTTGTTGCTAGTAGATCAAGGGTATTTTCGCAACCAATTACTATTCTACTGGGTTCATGAACTAACTGTTCGAAGTATTTTTCAGAAAAAGCGTTCAGAACTAGTTCGGACGATGTTTTATATTTGCCGCCGGTTTTGAATACGTAATTATGCCAACATATCGAGGGTAAATTAAAGTCGCCATCGATTATAACAGAATGCTTCGGATACCTATTTTAAATGTGATTCGAGCTTTCTTTGAACATTTCGGCAACCGCATCGTCTGAGTCAGGGGGCCGATAAAAAGACCCAATTATTTATTCTGGTTGTCAGAAATAACTTCTACCCAGACCAACTCACCGGAAGTATTTGTCTCAATTTCGCTGCAGGATAAACCGTTAGTAACAGCAATAAACACGCTACCCCTATCCTTTCTGAAGACCATTTGGCCCTTTGAAAAAATTTCGGCCGAACTTATATCAGGCGTCAGCCAGCTTTCAGAACCTATAACGATTTGTGCCTCAGTACTTTCTATCAGCGCTTGGAGCTCTGGAACTTTTCCAATACAGCTACGACAATTTACAACTGTTATTCCAATGGTTTCTAGATTTGCTTTCTTCCTGTGTCTGACCTGAGCCCTTTGAGACTGAAACCCATTTTGTGTATTCCCGAGGCCCTCTAACCTAAAAAACCGCCCAGTCCACGTCACACAGCCCCCGCTACCCGTGTAGCCGCTTCCTGTGTATAGTGGACTCTTGACCTATTTAGCGGAACCCGAAAACCCACCACCCTTTGACGCAAGTCGAGGAATCTGCAGCCCACGCGGTCGCAGAACCGTCTGAGCCTCTGATTCAGACCCTCCACTCGGCTCTGAACCAAAGGTCCGCAGTCAGTCCTGTCGACAATGCTGCAGATGGTGAGCTCCGCTTTCATCTTGCAAGCAAGACTGGCAGTCTTAACCACTTCTGATAGCCGCTCAAAACCAGAGAGGATCTCTTCCGATCCAAAGCGACACACATCATTGGTCCCGACATGAGCTACACCTGCAGCTTGCTGCACCCTGTGCTCTTCATGGCGTCCGGAAGGACCCGTTCCACATCTGGAATGACTCCCCCCGGTATGCACACGGAGTGCACATTGGAATTCTTCCCCTCCCTAGCAGCCATTTTCCTAAGGGGCTCCATCAACCGCCTAAAGTTGGAGCTCCCAACTAGCAACAAACCCACCCTCTGTGAGAGCCTGGATCTTGAAGGCAGCGGGGCGCGTACAGGACAAGCGACACTATCTGCGTCAGGAACATCCCCTGCCACAGACAGCGCCCTGAATCTGTTGGCAAGACTAACCGGGGAGGTCTCCACTTCGGTCCCCCGGGAAGTCTTACGCCGCCTGACGCGCTGAGGAGACCTCCCAATCCACCACGGATTGGGGGGGTTACCACCTCGCGGCCAGTGAGCGGGCTGGCCACAGCCGCAGGCCGATCGGAGGGCACGACAGACGCACAGGGCGTCTGCTGTACCCCCGCGAGCGGCCCACAACAACGGCGCCCACCCACCGCAGTCTCAAGCGTTGCCAGCGAAGCCAACGCCGCCTGAAGCTGCGAGCGAAGAGTCACCAACTCTGCCTCCATCCGTTCGCAGCAGTCACAGTTCCTAGCAATTCTAAAAACCTTTGTAGTAAGGACGTCTGAGGACACAGAAGTTTGATAAACAGTGAGCTTCGAAAAATATGAAGCTAACACTAAACTGTTTATTACCGGCGAATCTGAAAAATATATACGCGGGCTAATAAAATAACAACTGAACTGACAACTAAACGCGATTCTTAGTAGATAAACACGCGAGCACACTAAAGATTTAAGAACTGTAAAGAAAGCACACACGAAATGAAAATAAGTCGCGTCTATTAAGAAGCCGGTTATCTTACAATGTAGAGCTGCTGCTGTCCACGTGTACACTGCCGCCAGTCACCGAGCAACTGGTCGTATAAATTCTACAGTGCGTTTATGGTTTATCTTTTAATGGAGGTTAAACAGAATGCGCAACTTTGCATTAATTAAAAATATGAAATATACAAGTTATATTATGAACTGCTTGTAAGAGACTGACAAGCAGTTCATACTATAATTTGTGCAGTCCACATTTTAATTAAGTGCAATGTTTCGCTTTCTGTTTAACCTCCCTTAAAAAATAAACCAGGAACACATTGTAGAATTTATGGGACCAGATGATAATGACATGACCCATCGAAACCGGCCGTCAATCAATTAATTAATCACTCCGCGATCTTGGGCGGTTTTCCTTTTCTAAGTAATTAATTAATGTAGATCGCCTCCTTCCTGCGATGTCAGGTAATGTAAATGTGGATAGCTGAACACCATTAACACGTGATTCACGATTAAAATTCGTAAATATTCATGCCATTTGAGTTGTAACCTAGTTTCTAATTGTCCTAGTAGAAATGTTCAAATGTTTGTATAGTCTATGGGACTTAACTACGGGGTCATCAGTCCCTAAACTTACAAACTACTTATGAACTACTTACGAACTAGGACGGCACAAATATCCATGCCCGAGGGGGGATTCGAACCCCCGACTGTAGTGGCCGTGCAGACCGTGACTGGAGCGCCTTAGTCTCCTCGTCCACCGCGGCCGGCTGTCCTAGTAGATGGGACCGGGCATGTCTACTAACGAAAATGCATCAAAGGTAATCTCCATCTATATAAAAGCGAAAGGACACTCATTTACACACTCACTAAACACGAAATCTACGAAGCTGAAATTTGGCATGAATGACGTTCATAGGTAGAAGACGTCAGCTAAGAAAGGATTTTGCGGTAGGGCCGAGAGCTCAGGAGATATGACGTCATAAACAATGAAAACTTCCCTGTCTTGCAGCACTTTATCAGTCAACTATTTAAGAAGGAGAGCACTTAGCGACTTGCAACAAACTTTAAACGTAATTTCAAACTTGTAGGAAACTTTTCCTCGCTGACAATCTAAGAGAAATGATGAAAGGAAAAAACTTTGCCGCTTAATACTTTTTCGGCGTTCATGCAGTAAAATTACGGCATTTGGCATGACGTTATAATTTATTACTCGTGCGCTATTAATTGTATTCGCGAGAAATGTTACAGGCAGTATACACACTTACCACTGAATGTATGTTCTCTGAATGTATGTTCTCAGTTCCTGAGATATGGAGTCATGAACAATTAGGTTCATGAAAAACGGCGTCATCAAGCATGAATTGTTGATTTATTACGTATTTCCTACCCACTCTATTGGCGACGCATTTTGCAGACGTTTTACAGGTACACCACTCGATGTACCTTCGATATAATATCGTATTACTACGCAAGGTTCTTAAAAGGAAGGTTGGACCCGAAGCGAGAAGATTTGCTGGCACTGTGACGTCACCGCAGAAGAAAAGCGAGGCAGCGGCTGCGGCAACGGAAAGCGAGCAAGCCACTTGCAAATATAAATAACTACTTATAACTAGTATGCGTTACCATAAAATGATTTTAAATAGTTGATTTACCTGTTTAGATGTTGGTAGCGGATGAAGAGTGCCACTGCCGTGATTTTCGCTTTTGTGCTGCTGCTGCTGTTTGCGTTTTTAGTTTCGTATTGAGAAACCTCATGCGAATGAACAGTCTATTTCTGACATAAAGTTTTATAATGTACAGGGAAAAATCTAGATATTTTGCTTTGATAGAGGCACAGATTGTTTTTACATAATTTTTTTCCTTGGAATAGTGTACAAACTGCTATATTCATTGAAAAATCAGTTCAAACTGAGACACTTTGTCAAGCCTCTCATATTTCGGTACTGTAAGCCCACCGCGAGACAGAACCTTAATCCAACTAAGATGTCCAGGCTCTGTTGGAGGACTTAAAATATCATTAGAAGATGATCCCAGAGAGTTGTCCGGATTCTTTACATCATTTACAAGTTGAAAAAAGTTTGCTTCCTTAGGCATTATGTACCTAATGGCTTTATCTATTATATTTTAAAAAAAGCTGCATAGCTAAATAAACCCTTTGACATTCTCTGCCCTTGATAATGAGATGAATTTGTGACAATTTAGGCCGTAATTTCATCTCACTGCTATCTAATGCGAGCAATTATTCGATAATGGATTTATCAACAAATTTTCCACCCGGAAGCCTGATTCCTTCGTCCAGAAACTGGTTCCTCACCAACGTAAATAAATGTGGAACATCTAAAAACGCCAAGATTCTTTTATTTACTTCTTGTGGGTTTGAAAAGCATGCCTTTGTCTATGTGACATTAAGATCGTTCCACACCGCTCGATTATTTGTGCCAAGATCACACACTACCGCAACACTATAGGCATCATATTGAATGCAGAAGATAATACTGTTCAACATATCAACAGTTACTTGTCTATCAAAATCATAGTGAATTGGTTGCTTCCACTCAGAAAACAAACCGCGAACCATAACAAATAACTTGTCAGTGTGCGGCCCTACAACACCATCTTCGACAGAATCATAAATAACACTGCTGTCTACGTTCATTTCATCGAATGAAAGCACACATACATGGCATAGCTTGCACAAACGATCGCTATACTAATGTTCCACTGAAATATGAGAAAAAAAAAGAAAATCCAACTATTCTCTCAAAAATACACTCACTAACAAAATTTCTAAATCAATCCTATTACTAATATGCAATGAAATGTCGTGTTCCAAATTGTGTTGCAGTTTGTCGTAATTACGACAAGAATGTGCCTTTGTTGAAATAATGTAATCTGACTGTGTATTCACTATATCCCTGGTAGACAGGTTCACCAGGTAAAAGCCGTATCCTGATTGGTAAAAGACGTGTTCAGACATATTTCTGAAATGATAAGACCTATCTGAAGTATATTGAAATAAATGGACTGCTAAATTAATTGCCAGCCAAAGAACAATGTTGAGGAGAATCGCCACCAAAATGTATTTGGTACAAACACTGTCATAAACTTTGTCGTTAAAGAATTCTTTAAAAATAATTTGTCAGGGCCATATTAAGAAGTATATTTACAATGGTGTTGTAAGAAATATTTACTTTAAACAATTACGAAATGTATCGTGTATGTGACTGAGATAAATCTCACTGCGAGAAAGAATTTTACTGTGTCAAAAAACATAATTTATATCACTTGCGAGAATCTATTCTGCTCTATAAAATGTAATGATATGCATATTCATATAATAGTGTGTGGTGTCGCACAAGTCCAAAGTGCGCGCCACCTACTTTCGCCGCGCGCCGCCATGCACGCACGGCGCGGCGTTCTTACGACGACAGCCACGAGCGCCCTCTGATACAACTCCGCTCGTGGCCACCACTGAACGACATCGTTCACTTGGGATTGAGATAGGAACCAGTTAGCACTTCGGAATCTGATAGGCACCAGTGAAGACTTGGCTATCGGACAGGCACTAGGCAGGCCTCTAGCTCAACTATGTATCAGCATTCTGCAGTACTGAGCTGTGTAAAAGTTTTGTATAAATTCTGTGCAATATATATCTCGTTCTAATTCACTTTAGTGTTTCTAGTTTCTGCTGTCCCACTGGCTGCTTACCTTCGTACCTGCAAAAGCGTGCTTCCTTTATTCCTGTGTCGGTCTTCCTACTCGGCCACCGACACCTACGACGGAAACGAGACAAAAAAGCGCCGACGAGGCTGGGACACAAAATAGTGACTTTCATTTAAGGCAGTGTTGATTACGTCAGACAACAATCAGAGCGGAATCAAGAAAAGGATTTTTAAAACTAATCAGTATGATTTCTCCTATACTCAATATTTCTTTGAACACTTATTGTAATTTGAGAGAAGGAGGTTAGGCAACTAACTACTTGAATGAAACAATGCTGCAGATGCAACGAACAATATTTTATTATTACGCAAGAGCAACGATGTACATTACCTCGGTTTTCGGGGTTTTACATAAACAACGGATACAAGAAGTGATCTGGTCTGTCCTTCCAATAAACGATCATTCTGAAGTACAATTTCTCTCTGATTACTCCACACAACTCGTCACAGCCGCTACTTTACAACTGATCTCTACCAACGCTACCGTGAAATTGCTCTCTACCAGCACTGCCGTGCAACTGCTCTCTTTGACAAAGATACACCACCTCCTGACAAATTTGCTATGTCACAGATAACTAGGCGTCAAACTTACATATACGTGTTTCAAGCTGTTTTTCGCTTTCTTAAAAAGGAACGATGATTTTTGTCACCTGTAGTCACATTATCAGGTTATATACAATGTTTAAACATTAGATAAGGGGGTTTCATAGTTCTTTAAAAAACCTGGTTTCTATAATTTTACGCGTTTAAAAATCAGTGAGTTAAAATCCACCTCCGTCAAGCAAACCAAGAACGTAGGGTGAAACGAAGCGTCATGGGCAATGCCGTGATGGAGGTAAACTCCAGAAACCAGGAATCATCTTTTGAAGCCGCACATTCAGACTCATATGTCCGCAAAACAAGCAGTTTTTCTTGTAGGGAAAGGAACTCGTGGACATATATTCAATATAAGAGATACCGTATAATAGAAAAATCGCGAGAGTTCTGTGTTCGTGTTTTCATCTGCTTCCTTGACTATAGGAAAGCCTTTGATTGTATTGTCTGGGAAAAGTTTCATTATGAAAGCTTTTATTGGTTGACCAAAGGCATCTCAATTGATGGGAGAACTATCAACAACTTCCTTTTTGCTGATAACACTGCGTTTTTAGCCAACAGCGAATATGAACTTGCTGATGTACTAATAAGAATACATGACATTAATCTAGGATATGGATTAGACACGAACCTCACCGACTCCAGCTCATGATAATTGATCGACATCAACAGATCCAGATCACAGGTCGATTACATGAACAGGAAGTCGTGCATTCCATTTCAAATATTCGTAAAGCTAATGGGACTTAACTGCGGGTTCATCAGACCCTAAACTTACAAACTACTTATGAACTAGCCTATTCTAAACACGGCACAAACATCCATGCCCGAGAGGGGGATTCGAACTCCCGAAGGGGAACGGCCTCGCGCATCGTAGCACAGCGCCTCAATGCACTCGGCTGCTCCACTGCGGCACGTGCATTCCTTAATCTATCTACATCTACATAGATACTCTGCAAATCACATTCAAGTGTCTGGCAGAGTGTTTATTAACCACTTTCATAACTTTCTCTACCGTTCCATTCTCTAATAGCGCGAGGGAAGAAAGAACACCTAAATCGTTCCGTTTTCTATCTGATTTCTCTTATTTTATTGGTATGGTCATGTCTCCCTAAGTAGGTGAGTGCTAGCAAAATATTTTCACATTCAGAACTAAAAGTCGGTGATTGAAACTTCGCAAACAGATCTCGCCGCAATGAATAACGTCTTCCTTTTAATGATTCCCACCCCAATTCGTGCAATATTTCCGTGACGCTTTCCCCCCCCCCCCCGTAACATCTAGATCTACATCTACATAGATACTCTGCAAATCACATTTAAGTGCCTGGCAGAGGGTTCATTAACCACTTTCATAACTTTTCTCTACCGTTCCATTCTCTAATAGCGCGCGGGAAGAAAGAACACCTAAATCGTTCCGTTTTCGATCTGATTTCTCTTATTTTATTGGGATGGGTAACGTGATAGAACGAAACGAGCTGCCCTTCTCTGAACCTTCTCAATGTCTTCCGTCAATCCCACCTGGTGAGGGTCCCACAAGGGGCAACAGTACTCCAGGAGAGGACGCACAAGTGTGATGTAGGCAGTCTCTTTGGTGGAGCTGGTGCATCTTCGAAGCGTTCTGCCGATGAAACGTAACCTTTGGTTCGCCTTCCCCACAATATTTTCTATGAGTTCTCTCCAGTCAAAGTTGTTCGTAATTGTAACTCCTAGGTATTTGGTAGAATCTACGACCTTAAGGTTTGACTGATTTATCGCGTAATTGAAGTTCAGCGGATTTCTTTTAGTGGTCATGTGTATTACTTCACACTTTTCTTTATTTAGTGCCAATTGCCAGTTTTCGCACCATGCAGAAATTTTGTCTAAATCGCTTTGCAGTTGCTTTTGATCCTCTGTTGACTTCAGTAACCGATAAACGACAGCATCATCCGCGAACAATCTAAGGGAGCTATTCAGATTGTCTCCTAAATCGTTTATAAACACGAGGAAGAGTAGGGGACCTATATCGTTTCCCTGTGGAACGCCAGATATCACTTCTGTTTTACTCGATGACTCACCGTCAATTACAACGAACTGTGTTCTTTCTGATAGGAAATCGTGAATCCAACCGCACAATTGGGCAGATATTCCATAAGCACGCAATTTCATAAGAAGCCGCTTGTGGGGTACAGTGTCAAAAGCCTCCCTGAAATCCAGAAATATGGAATCGATTTGAGATCCTTTGTCGATGGCACTTAACACTTCATGTGTTGCTGTGTTTCGCAAGAGTGATACTTTCTGAATCCGTGTTGACTACTGGTTAATAGGTCGTTCTCTTCGAGATAGTTCATAATATTCGAATAAAGTATATGTTCCAAAATCCTACTGCAAATCAACGTCAATGAGTAGGCCTGTAATTTTGGGGATCACTCCTATAGCCTTTCTTGAATATTGGAGTAACTTGGGCAACTTTCCAGTCTTTGGGTACGGATCTTTCGCTGAGTGATCGGTTGTAAATGATAGCTAAGTACGGAGTTATTGCATCAGCATACTCTGAGAGGTATCCAGTTGGTTACAATCAGGCCCGGAAGATTTATTTTTGTTTAGTGACTTAATTTGTTTTACTATTCCAGGAGCATCTACTTCTAAGTTTCGCATGCTGGCAGCTGTTCTTGGATTGAATACTGGAGTGTTCACTTCGTCTTCTTTGGTGAACGAATTACGGAAAGCTGTGTTTAGTAATTCTGCCTTAGCAGTATCGGTAGTATTACCATTGCTATCGCGTAGTGAAGGTAATGTTTGTGTTTTGCCGCTAGTGTACTTCACATATGACCAGAATTTCTTTGGATTTTCTGCAAAATTAAGGGAGAGGATTTCGTTGTGGTAACTGCTATAGGCTTCTCGCATTGATGTCTGCGCTAGGTTGCGAGTTTCAGTAAAAGATTGCCAGTCTTGTGGATTCTGTGTCTTTTTAAATTTTGCATGCGTTTTTCTTTGTTTCTGGAACAGTAATCTGACCTGTTTTCTGTACCACGGAGGGGGGGGTGGGTCAGCCCCCTCTTTTATTAATTTATTTGGTATAAATCTCTCGATTGCCACTGATATTATGTCTTTGAAAGTAAGCCACAACTGATCTGTACTCGCATTTTTAGTTTTGAAAGACTGGAGAATATCACTCAGGAAAGCGTGAAGCGAATTTTTATCTGCTTTATTGAATAAATATATTTTTCGTTTATTTTTGGTGCAGTTGGGCATTTCGACATTCAGTTTCGCTACTACAACTCGATGTTCGCTAATCCCTGTATCTGTTTTGATGCTCTTTACTAGCGCAGGATTATTTGTTGCTAGGAGATCAAGGGTATTTTCGCAACCACTTACTATTCTAGTGGGTTCATGAACTAACTGTCCGAAATAGTTCTCAGAAAAAGCATTCAGAACTAGTTCGGACGATGTTTTATATTTTCCGCTGGTTTTGAATACGTAATTATGCCAACATATCGAGGGTAAATTAATGTAGCCACCGATTATAACAGTATGCTTCGGATACTTATTTGAAATGTGATTCAAGCTTTCTTTGAACATTTCGACAACCGCATCGTCTGAGTCAGGGGGCCGATAAAAGATCCAATTATTAATTTATTCCGGTTGTCAGGTATAACCTCTTCACAGACCAACTCACAGGAAGTATCTGTCTCAATTTCGCTGCAGGATAGACCGTTAGTAACAGCAATAAACACACCACCCCCTTTATTATTTATTCTATCCTTTCTGAAGACCATTTGGCCCTTTGAAAAAATTGCGGCCGAACTTATCTCAGGCGTCAGTCAGTTTTCAGAACCTGTAACGATATGTGCCTCAGTACTTTCTATCAGCGCTTGGAGCTCTGGAACTTTCCCAATACAGCTACGACAATTTACAATTGTTATACCAATGGTTTTTAGATCTGCTTTCTTCCTGTGTCTGACCTGCCCCCTTTGAGACTGAAACCCATTTTGTGTATTCCCGAGGCCCTCTAAACTAAACCTATCTTGGGTCAACCATCTGCAGCACAGGAAGTTGTGAAGATAAGAACAACACGGATCACACTAGGGCGAGTGGCTGTGAAGAAACTCGCCAAGATGTGGCAGATCTAGTTGAAACGTGTTTTCTGTCTTCTTTTGTGGTTGAAACACACTCAAGCCCAAAGACACAGTATTGACGCGTTTGAGCTTTGGTGTTGGCGTAGGACGCTACGCATAAAATGGACCGAAAAAAGAACAAATTTGTCGATTTTTGAAACAATTTGATATCTACAGACTCGTTTCTTTTCGAGTCACCGAAAAATTTCTCTAGTTCTTTGGCCTTATTGAGAGAAGAGTTGGAGAAAATCTAGAGAAAATAATCTTGAAAGATGGAGGGCGCGAGGCTAAGAGGAAGATCAGCGAGCAAATGGCTATTTGAGATTGAGAATATCTCCGGTCTAACCCTTCAGCAAGCACTAAAACAAGCTGGCTGACGTACGGAATGGGGACGCTTGTTTCATGGGGTCACGACGCTCAGCAATTAGCACAACGACTTACGATGATGATGGAACCCCTTGTTTAATGTTTTAATGGTATATAACCTGATAATGTGCCTACAGGTTCTCTTCAAGAAAATTAAAAACAGCTGCAGCGGACACTTTTATTCATCATGAGCAGTAATTCACCCTACTCAGCGGGACATATCAGAGCCGAGCGTCGGCCCGGTCGGTCATTGGAACGGAGGCAGTGGGTCAGGCGGTGTGGTCGGGTCGGGTCGGCAGCTGGGGTCATTGATTCTCGCGCCGGGGGTTGGGCGGCGCGGAGGCCGAGGGCGGCGCGCTACGCTAACTGCGCAGCCTGCCGCGGCTCGGCGCTGCCGTCGCCCGCCGCCAACCACACCCACCACGGCTTGCCGCCTCGTGCCCACGCCTCCCAGGGGACAGTCGGTCCAGCGCCTCACCAGCGCACTCGCTTTTATTTCCGAAGAAGCCACCAAAGTAAAACCTGCTGTGGTGGCAGTTTCGTGGACCTTATATTACAATACTTTCGTTTCCTGGGAACACAGCTGTGGTGCCAACAAATGCAATACTGCCTCCGTCTCATCCCTTTAATGCTCTTTAAGCTTCGGCATGGTACGGCATCGCGCCTATTTTAACTCTGCATTAATTGCGCGACTTTTTGTACCTGTCGTAGGCGCATGACAATAAATAATTTTACAACAACAAAAAAATCAGAGAATTCAGTATCCGTAATTTACAACTACTTGCAGTGATCTATTTCGATATCTTCTATAGGGTTATAAATTCTGTCGAGATGCCAGTGGTGATTTTTGCTTAAAATGACTGATGGGTTCAAAGCTACATTATGCAATCTACCTTCCCAAATACACTGCTGGAAAATGAAAAAAGAACACCACGAATTCGTCAACCCAGAAGAGCGAGCCGGCCGCGGTGGCCGAGGGGACTGAGGCGCTCCAGTCACGGTCTGCACGGCCACTACGGTCGGGGGTTCGAATCCCCCCTCGGGCATGAATATTTGTGCCGTCCTTAGTATAAGGTAGTTGATATGTAGTTTGTAAGTTTAGGGACTGATGACCTCGTAGCTATGTCCCATAAGCTTAACAAACATTTGAACATTTGAACCAGAAGAGCGAAATATAATTCACACATTCTTGAGGATGTATACAACATACGATCACGCAGTCAGAACCATACGCACGTGAGTACAGTCACCAGAGCGTGCACAATGTCGACGCTAGTATCGTGCATACTCTCCTTTTACAGCAATGCAGGGTGCAACTTTCTCATGAAGACGATTGTAGAGCTGCCGAATGAAGTCTTACGGTATGGCCTGCCATGTAATTTCCATCTGAGACCTCATTTAGAGCAGATCTCGTGCTGGTCGTGTTGACCGCACCAAGATGACGTTTTATCCGGTCCCAGACTTGCTCAAAGGGGGACAGATCTGAGGATAATGATGGTCAGGGTAGTTGACGTACACCTAGACGACCACGTCAGGTTGTACTGGATATGTGAGGATGTGCCTTGCCTTACTAGAAAGAACATCGCCTGTTTGGTGTATGGTGGTAAGACAGATTGAATTATGTTTTCAATGTACCGTGTACTGTTCAATTTTCCCTCAGTGAATACCAGAGGAGAACGGCCAGTGTAGGATATGGCTCCCCACACCATGATGATACGTGTCGGCCCAGTTTGCCTCTGTCGCGTACACTCCAGTTTTTCGAACTCCCCTGCTCGACCCCATTCACGTGTACGACCATCATTGGCACCGAGGCAGTGCTTACTCTCATCACTGAAGACGACACGTCTCCATTAGTCTCTTCATAAGCGCCAACCATGACACCATTGGAGGTGGGCTGAAGGAGCGGAGCGTCCGAGCGCATTGAGAAGCTACGTTACGATACGTGACGCCGTACCCCGTCGGGGATTCGAATACCCCCTCGGGCATGGATGTTTGTGTCGTCTTTAGTATAAGGTAGTTCATAAGTAGTGTGTAAGTTTATTGACTGATGACCCCGCAGTTAAGTCCCTTAAGCTTAAAAAACATTGAACTTTTTTTTTTTTTTTTTTTTTTTTTTTTTTTTTTTTTTTTTTTTTTTTTTTTTTGTAGCGTGAGTGGAGAACACTGTAACGTCACACATGATGGTGCATCATTGTGATCGTCTAGAGAACAGTACACGGTAGACTGAAACCATCACTTAACCCATCTTGCTACCACTCATTTACTAACAAGATAATATGCTTTTCCAATAGGACACATATATCCCGTGCTCTTCAAGGTGTACGTCAACTACCCTGGCTCTAGATCTCTCCCCCATTGAGCATATTTCGGATCGCATGAAACGTCATGTCGGGCGGGCTGCTTAAGCGGCACGAAATCTTGCCCAACTGAGGCACCAGGTGGAAATTGCATGGTAGGCCATTCCATGTAATCACATTCGGAACCTCTACGATCGTTTCCATGAAAGAATTACAGCTTACATAGCAGCAAAAGGAGGGTATACACGGTACTAATGCCAACACTGCGGACGCTCTGGTGGCTGTACTCGCGTGCGTTCGACTTTGCCTGTGTGATTATGTATACACCCTCAAGAATATGTCAATAAAATTCCCCTCTGCTGGATCGACAAATTCATGGTCTTTTTTATTTTCCAGTAGTGTAAATTGATGGTATCGGCAATTGGTGTTCTCTGTGCTACCAAACTGAGATTCTTGCACTTTTCAACCTAATAATGTAGATGTATAAACAATGTGATCAGCCGGCCGCGGTGGCCGAGGAGACCGAGGCGCTTCAGTCACGGTCTGCACGGCCACTACGGTCGGGGGTTCGAATCCCCCCTCGGGCATAGATATTTGTGCCGTCCTTAGTCGTAGCTAGTTCATAAGTAGTTTGTAAGCTTAGGGACTGATGACCCCGTAGTTAAGTCCCATAAGTTCTACAAACATTTGAACATTTTTGAACAATGTGATCAAAAGTATCCGGACAGCAACAAAACATGTGGTATGACTGATATAATCATTTATGTTAATTTCATATGCATCCCATATGCTTTTATATGTTATGTAACATTTTATGTAAGACTGCGGCATGAAGCCAAAATGTGACACTGCTTAAGACCCTCTGTTTATCAATTTCATAATGTTTCATTTTACAATTATGATATTTTTCATTTTTATTCCTGACACTTGTCACATTTGCACCACTATTGCAGTTTTACAAAAGAACGCTGTAAACGTAATCATAAATTAACATGTTGTGAGTGTATTTGTTATGCGAGGTACAGGTGGCAACTTCTAGCGAGGCACCAACCTATAATCTTTAGATGAAAAATATTCATCGAGCTGCAATTTTAAAATTAGTTGTTATCTTATGGTTGAAGCATAGGTAATCTATGGATGACAACATTGGATATTATTAATTTGTTATTATTTATACTTTACGTTATAACCTATTACTTGTAACTTTCTTTTGTAGACGAAAAATGTGAAAATGGGTGAAATGTACCGAAACTTCAAGAAATCTATATATATATATATATATATATATATATATATATATATATATATATATATAAGTCGTGTTAGTTACACAATTTATAACTAAAGAACGTCTGAACCGATTTGGCTCAAAATTAGTGGGGAGGTAGCTCAGAAGCAGGATACGGACGTAGAATACTTTTGACCGCGTATTATATCAGAATTTGAGAAAAACTGAAAGTACTCTTGCAGCTGGTATCGTTTTCTCGATTCTCCAACAATCAGATTATTCATTCGCTACTCGTCTAGCGACCAAATACGCTGTAACAGAACGAACAAATACGCCAAGGAGATTAGAATAAAGGCAGTTGGCGTTAAGCACACCAGGTTAAAACTGTCAGACATATTTAACATGAAACATTGTTTCTTTACAAGCCCCTCCGTATTATTGCTCCCTCCATGATGTTATCGGTGGTAATTATATCTTTGGAGCATTGCAAAGATAGAATTGATGTTATTTTGTGGTATTTTTGAGTGTTACAAAATAATTAAGTACAGATCGTGGTTTATTTTTCAGAACAATGCCTCCATTGCGTCGGCGTAATGTAGGTCGTCGTACGTGCAACGCAATCTTACTACGTGATCGTAGTCAATGAGACCGACGAAATTCGTACACAGCGCTTGGAGGTAAAATCGAAAAGAAATTATCAAGCGCGATCCATGATGACTCTGAAACAAAGGGTACAGTCGAGTTCGACTCCCTCAGTTGCAGTTTACGCACCAAATAATTTGGGTCGTCGACAAAACAGACGGCTCCGCGTGATTATAATTGATCGTTTGGGGAACAGATTAATCCAGCAGTCGATTACGCAGCGGATGCATCAGTTGGCTTCGGAAAAAACTGTCTCCAGCTAAAATTTCATTGGCTATCTCAAGCTTTGCTTATTGGTCGGTTTCATTCCCACGATCCAACAGCTGTTGCCGACATAGCTATACCACGCATGTGTTGCGGAATGTAAAATTTTACCGGTATGTAGCAATGTTGTTAATCGTGTTTCAATTAGATTCCTAATAAGACAAGAAATGAACGTAACACAAAGACTTCCGAATGTGACGTCTGTTCTTTCCGAACAGACACCACATGTATATATATACTTCCGAAACGTTGTATTGCCATCCCATTTATTTTATTTGAATTAATTGTTTTGTTTCACATGGAATTTCTATAATGTATGATCATACTAGAATCACTTTGTACCCAATTCAAATACTCTTAAGAAGATATACATGTGTTGTAAGAAACATTTCTATACTGCTCGCTGCGAGAAAAATATGCTAAGCTGTGCTGTAAACATGTGCGGTTTTCTTTTCCCAGTCATTTTTAACATGAAACAGGAAGTTGTTTTTATGCCTACACTTATAATCATACCTGTTCGTGCAATGCAACCATTAAACGTGTGACCATTGAAGCTACTAACCTCACAGATAGAGCAGCTCGAAACATCTCTCTAATAGTCCGCTTCCAATTGATTTACCTGTCCATTTTGAGTTCTATCCCCAATCAAGTTCCCGATGGCAATAACAATAAATAAGATCAGAGAGCTGGGAAGGAGAAGACAAGAGTATGAGGGAATGAAATGGATTTAAAAAGGAGAGATGATATAGACGCAGAGAGGAAGGGGAGGTGATGTGGTGGGGGTAGGAGGAAGTGATGTGAGGGTAGGGGAAGGAGGAGTTGGACAAAGGGAGGGGATAGACTGTAGTGGGACAAACTAGAGGCTCCCATTGCATGATTTCCAGAAGCCACGAAAAGGCACATGGACCGTAATAGATAGGTACGTGTTACATCTGTACTTTAAAATATTGTATGTTTATTTTAAAAGTTTTGTTGCTGCAAAATGTAATTTTCTTTGTTGCATGTATATCGCACGAGGGATTCGACGACGACGGCAGTCTTCAACTACAGGCAGAAGGTTAAAAATCCGTTCGAGATCTAGTCGACATCAATATCCAGTCGACGGTTGCACCAAAGAAGAAGATGCCTCGCGCGCCGATTCCCGGCTGCGGTTATTTTTTCAATAATGGAAAAAAAAATGTTTGTAAATTTAGATTGTAAAAAGTTAGTTGATGATATGACACTGATCGAAACAGATCAGTGTATATATAATGCCTGTAACGGATTGTGTTATTACGAGAAGCATTGTTGTATTCAAGAAAAAAAATAAATGTTTGGTTAAAACTATTTCTACGAACTATGAAGTCTTATGAATTTGTAGATAGAAGATTTCAATAATTTCTTCTGTGATTATGATGGTTTTCTTGAACATATTTGTATTATTTGAAAAATGATATTGGTTTTTTAAAATCAAGCATTGGTGAAAACAGTCGGGTTAAGAATATCTTTGAAGAGGATTTAACGAAATGTTAATTTTTGTAATATTAATCTGTGACTGCATTCAAAGATTCAAACTTACAGGTGTTTCTAAAAGTTTTAATTTTGCAAATTCAGTGGTTAAAATTAATTGAAGATATTTCGAAAATTCAGTGTGTAAAGAAACCAGAGATAACGTGATTGCGCAAAATCACGAAAATATATTTCGAAGTAAATAGTTATCAACTGAAATCTAATGTTAGATCCAAGAGACTTGTTAGTGAAATCTAAAGGTTATTCAGAAAACTTAAATGCCATAAAATTGACAGCGAAAAATATTAACGCTCGCGCAATAAAAATAAACTGATATGTTTGTGATCGTTGATTGTGATAGCAACAGGATAAACAACATTATCAATAACAGAGGAAGTCGCTGCAACTAAAATTTACTGGTTCTATATTAACTGACTTCCCTCGTTGTACAGGCTTTTTAAAAAGACGAATCTGCAATGAATAATCTTCGGATCTGGTATGAACGACTTCTATATAGGAAAATAATACAGAGTTAAAGATACAATGAAGCAGTTGTTATATAGCAAGTTGTCGGCCTGTAAATGTACCAGTACAAGACAAAGGGAGAAACCACTGCTAAGCGTTGCCGGGTTCTCTAGTGTTTCAATATTTCAATTTCGTACTTAAAATGTTCTTTATAGGAACTTAGTTTATCAACAAAGTTACAGTTTACGTGAACTGCATCACGCTTTGATGACCTCCGGTATATTTCCTACACACTTTAGCGTCTTTCAGACACAAATGGAAAATTCCAAGCTTCAAGCGAGGCTTCGTATACACGCACAACAGGAGACAACACACGCGGGCAATTGTTTTTTTAATGATCGAGTGCTATTATAAGCGTGGTTTCGTGCGGTTGCAAGCTTTGGAGGTCAAAGATGTTTTTTTTCTCGTGATACGACGGTCGGGGTCTCGCTGGACGGAGTGCTTTGGAGAGCTCTCCCAGTAACGTCCGGACAGACGCACGTACGCGCCGTGGCGCGTTTTTTGCCGTCTGACCCGCAACGCAACGCAACGTGTGGCATATCGATTGAATTTGTTTTTGTCCGCCGCAGCATCCAATTCCCCCAGGGCGAACCGTTTGTTGTGCAAAATATGAACCCCACCTCTCCTCCCACGAACAGTTTCACATTCACACAATGCCGACCCCCGCTGTATTTTGCGTCGTGTGGCGTACCTCCCGCAAAATAAAAAATAAAAAAAAAAACAGCTGTAGCCTACTTTTGCGCACTTATCACCATGTTTTCAGCGGTGCGCATCACATTTCACTAACTGCGTTTAAATGGGGCACCTGCTTTTTTAGAACAGGAGATACAGAAAATGTACCACACAGTTCCGTGAAAGCATTGGAAAAAATTATTGCTTCGGTGAATACAGACGAGACTTCTGCAATACGCTGGTAGACCATACCGAAGCTTACATATGAAATCGTTCCCCTCAACTGTGATCAAGAAATTCAAGCTTTAATTTACTCAGTACCCCTTGCATTACCAACGAATTATTTTATCTGCAGAATTTTGGCACTGCTTCGAGAGTTAAAGAAGGTGCGGGGGAACGTGGGCCTGCCTTTTTCATGACAATATACCAGCTCTGCGTCGAAATCGACTCCGCTCAAGAAAGCCACCATTTAGGAAACCTGAAGAGCTAGCGTCTGACAACATAAAAATAAGAGATTTGTGGAAGCAGAAATGTGAAACCATTGAAAACCCCGAGATATGTAAATTGATTTACGACTACAGCCGTGACACTACCGGCGCTTAACTAGAAAAGAAACGGTGAAATTAAACAGAATGCGTACGGGACACATTCGCTGTGCGGATTCACTGCATAAGTGGGGTTTTGTGACTGTGGAGCCTTGAAACAGACAATCAGACATGTCAGGGAAGAGTGCCTTCCAAGGGACGAGTTATTTCATAAGGACTGACCCTGCAGCGCTTACCTAGATTAGGAACTTAGATATTAAAATTCCGATAGTTTATTTGTATATATTGTGTTTATATTACGACCTCTAAATACACGAAAATAAAATAAAATAAATGAATAAAATACTTTTATTTGCCTCTGTTAACAAACTACTGAATAAATCGCTACTGATGTGTCATAAGGATCAAGAAAAATTATTTTAGAATTGCTTTCAAATATGTGTTTTCTATTTTGTTTACCTTTCACCAATTATGTTTATCAGTGTAGCTTTATTATCTTGATCAATGTCCCTTAAAATTTGTATAAGAAGTCTTTGCAAAATTAATGAACAACACGTAGTTATAAATCAAAAACTGTAAAAATACTAAGGGGTTTACACAGTTTACATTAAATAGTTTCTGCGATCAATTAGTCACGACTTCCTTCGGACCCATCTTCAAATTTGGTAACGTCCACAGTTCTTCTTTCGTTTAGTGCATATGAATCCCTTGCAACTGTCACATGCTATTGTCATTTGTTTTTCTTTCTTGTACTTCTATGCTTTTGAATGGGTTTCACAACACAAATGGCATCGTCCTCGTCCACCTTTGGCTTCCTTTGTAGCGAATTTCTGCTTGATGTCCCGTCCCAGAATACTTTCCATGGCTGAAACCTTAGTCTGGAGTCCTGTAGTTTCCGTAACATTTCCTTCAATGTGTAGTCCAAGAATCTGTAGCTCCAGGTCTTTGTGAGTCAGTCGCCGCTTATTAGTCTTTTTCCCTTATTCTAGTCTTATAAGATGCTTATCAGACTGGAATAAGAAAAAAAGACTAATAATATATAGCTATTTAGTGCTGGTATGTCTAGAAGAGTATAAAGAATAGCCAATTTATTTAAAAATCTCCTTACGATTCGATGGACTGTTTGTTACCTTTCGTCTCATTCTAATACAATGTTATGACTGTTTTCTTTTCACTATCATAATGTTCACCTGAAAACAACATGTTTCCTTAAGGTTCCTCGTGGGAGACGTACGAAACAAATGGGATTGGTACATAATGTTATTGGGATATAATTCTTTTTTGGAGATAACTTTAAAGTGTTCAGATGTTTGTAAATCTAAGGGTCGTAGCTGCTGCGTTATCAGTACCTAGGCTTAAACCTACTTTAACTTATGCTAAGGTCAACACAAACACGCACACACACACACACACCCACACACACACACACACACACACACACACACGCACGCACGCGCACACACACACACACACACACACACACATGCCCTAGGGAGGACTCGAACCTTCTACGGCGAGCAACCGCGCGCTCCACCGTAAGATATCTTTCACTTACTGAGGTATATTTTTCTTATTAGTTTGCATGTTTCCACGAGAGTTAACTTGTGATCCCTCCACAAATATTCGGCCAAATCTACAGATATCTGTGACGACTAGGCTTTGAATCATGTATAAGAACAACTAAGCATTCCGTAACAGCTGGGTCGGAATTTTATTGTTGTGAACGACCGTTTTATTTCCTTTCACATGGCTCCATATTGATAACATATCTGGTTTTAGAATATGTGATTATGTGTAAGCCGTACTTACGAAGTTGTCCTCCTTCATGATGACCTTGCCGGGACACCGATCACGCAACAATGACAGTATTTCATTAATAAAAGTGTGCATCCCAGCAGAATAATATTTTCGCAGTAATTCATCCATTTTATCATATACTTCTGTTGTTGCAAAAAAACCAATCACGTTTCCTGTGCTCATTCCTTATTTATTTATCACCAACCCATACTATTGTTGTAAGTTGACAGAATGTAGTTCGATTCATGGTAGTAGTATGAATAGAACCTTTTTGAAGCCCTCAGCATAAATCCGAACAGCTGACGTATGACGTCCTCCTTTCACGTAATACTGAATAACTCGAAGTATACCATTAATTGAAGTCAGTCTGTTTTGAAAAGATTATGCCTTAATCCCTCTTCAGTGATACGGTTCATTATCATGTTAACAATTTCTGTAGAAAAGATAAACTGCTCAAAATATTAGGGGATCAGGTGAGATATCATACACAATATACACATGGGAACGTACTTTATTCAGATATTGGTTACAACTGTAATTGGTGTGTAATACAGTACGATGTTTCATTATCTCAACTCTTTAATTGAGGTTTACATGGCGTTTACTTTGTGCGAGGCACCATGAGATTACCATAATAGTGAAAAGGCATTCTCCTTGCCCTGTAATATGTTGTATGGAGCGTCAATACAGTTACACACCTGCGTGGAATGGACAGTATGAAGACGTTATCATTCACATCCAAAGGAAAATTTGGCCATTCCCTCACGAGTGCAATATCTAGCTCTGCAACAGTTTTGGGAAGTACTGTTCCAGCTGCGATGCGTTTGCCAAGACCGTCCCAGACATGCTCAATCTGGTTTAAGTCCAGTGAACAGGGTGGCCACTTCATTTGTTCAAATCCGTCAGCGTTACGACTCTAACGTCGATATTTCTCCGCCCAGTTTCCTTAGCCTAAACGATTTCGAAGGTTTAATGGGACACGCACCATTGGCTTCCGAGCGTAGAGGCCGCATTCCCAAGGGCAGTTTCCGCTATTGCAGCTGAGTTGCATTCAGCCTCCTGTATCGACGGGCTGTTAACCGTAGATAATCGTCATCTCTTGCTGATCTTACCCATGGACGACCTTGGCCTTACCTTCTTTTAACGGATCCTGTTGTCTGAAATGGTGTCCAGGTCCTGGAAATACACTTTGGAACACTCCAGCAGCTGCATTTACCGCCCTCTGTGTCCAGCTTCCAGCCTTCCTATAGATCTCCACGCCATAGCTTCGGGTAAGTCACGTTCTAGTTGCATTGCAATACCCGCAACTGCACTATCTGAACCTAACTGCTTGTGTAATTAATTTGGATGAGTAAACACTAACCAACCTCCTCAGCATCAACTATTTGTGATTACCACTTTATCGGTTGCCGTAATATTTTTGTCTTCACTCCGTAGAACCAACATAAAGATTTCGAACCATTTTAGTTCATTCTGACGATTACAATTCTTCAAAACCTAGATATCTCAACTAATCCCCTAATTGTTTTGACCGGTGTATTTTCAAATAATTCTTTTATTTTCTCTGCATTATATTCTTTTCTTATGCCTCCTCGCGTTGGACATAAATCTTTTCCTGTGCTTGTAACGTACATCGCGATGATCTCAACATCTGTACCATTATCATTTGCAGGTGATCCAAGTTCATCTTCAGAGTCTGATTGAACCCCATCTCAAGCGTAAGGGTGTTCTCATCACTCACCGCATCAGAATAATTAAATTCAAAATATTCAAATGTTTGTAGAGCTTATGGGACTTAACTAAGGGGGCATCAGTCCCTAAACCTACAACTACTTATGAAGTAGCTAATACTAAGGACGGCACAAATATCCATGCCCGAGGGGGGATTCGAACCCCCGTAGTAGCCGTGCACAACGTAACTGGCGGGCCGCAGACGGCTCGGTCACCGCGGCCGGCAATTAAATTAATTTTCATGCTCTTGAGATACTTGCAAACATCCACCCTCAGTAAGAGAACGGCGATAATTTTTCTGTCACACTTGTCTCTAACACTACACAATGGCTAATGTATAATAAATAACAAGAAATAATCAGAAGCCAAAGAGAAATGAATGGTTGCTATCAACAATGAGATATTGTACATCCGTATGGTTTCTGCAAGTACAGTGTTATAATTTATCGAATAGAACCTTCCCTTTTTATTTCAGATCTATTGCTAAGGAGGAAGACTTTACGATGACAACCATTAGACTTAAATTAACAGATTAAGTTCAGGTGAGAAACGAACACATTATACAGTCTGAAAGTAGGAAGGATACAAAATAACTACGTTTATCAGGATTTTAAACTATAAAATAAACAGCAAAATTGCAAATTTACCCTCTGTCCCCTTGGTAATGCGCAGGCTAAGCCTTTTCTTCATATAACAAAAAATAAACATTCTGCTAACCCCTTGAATTCAAGAGTTGTAAGATTCGTAAAAATGCATGATAGGGGTTAATCACACCCCTATCCAGTAACAAGTAGAAAATGTTATTTATTGAATCAAAATTTTCTGAATTTTTGAATAACAAATTTTTTGATGATACTGTAACCTTCACTTTAGTGCACAAAGTACAATATCATACACTATTTTAATTTTTTGTTGTTGAGACAAACAGTAAACTTCTTTATTTTACTGAGAATAAAATAGTTACATTGTGCTCTTTGCGTATATTTTTATTCCATTAACTGCATATTTGACCTTTTATGTCCAATCGATGGAGGCGTATGAACCATGTTTTTGGTGGTTTTCTAGTTTCCGCAGTCTTCAGATGTTGGAGAGTAGCGCCGCAACGTCTCATGGCTTGTAGTGTATTCTTCTGAAGACCTAGCTTGTTGACTCTTTTCTCCATATGAGGATCTATCATTTGTTTTCCTAATTATTTAAGAAAATTCCTCCTTTTAACAGAACTTCCTTCCTGGCAGTTGTAATGTTGCTGTGAAAATAAACACAGGGCATTTATAGTCGCTATCTCCAAAGTTTTTCGCCATCTCTTTCACTCATTTTGATTGTTTATGTAGGTACCTTCCATTCTAGAGCATCAAATTTATTTAGTCGATTTTTTTCTTGGTTCCAGCAATGTGCATACTTTTTAAATTAGTGCAATGCACAATCTCGTCTAATATTCTTTGTGAGACAAAGTACTCCTAGGTACCATTAGGAGTGATAGTTGCAATACTTCTTACTTGATCAGGTGGAATTTTCACGATATTGTGTACCACTATTCTGCTGGATGGAGGCGGTGTTTTGCTCCACTGAATTCAGCATTTCAGTAATTTCTTCACTGCTTTCTTCACTTGCGATCCAAGAAGACACATATTCATATTCCTGGGGACAAGGAGTTGTTGAAAGACTGTAGTCTTCTATTTCAAAGAGAGCTTCATCTTCAAGCCGTTCAGATACTGTAGTGTCAAAGTTTCCATTACTTGTTCTGACTGCAGATGATTATCTTTTACTTCTAACCGATGATTCGTTATTCTGTTTATTAAATCAAAATTATGCTCGTCTGAAAGTACCTCAGCGTAAATATATAGACGTGCCTTACAAAAGAATACTCGCCATCAGCGTCCACAGTGCTTCTTGACTCCCCGATAATGGACTGTTACAGTGGCGATGCTATAATTTTTGTCAATATATTTCCCAACATAAAGTGTCATAGAGACAAAAGATAAACCCTTCGTAATATGCCTTGTTCTTTAAGGGGTCTGAAAGACCACTGTCTCGAATTAGATGTCTAAGACTACAAAATTTACGAACAAAATTATTTTGATTTCCACCAAATAAAGTTTTGTCTAAAGTAAGCCAACTGTATTTTGAAGAAGTGCATAGAACATAACAAAAAGTAATCAACCTTAAAGAGTATCTGCCTCGTGGATATGGCCGCGTGGCTCCAGGCGCCATGTCAGGGACTCAGTGGCCGCTCCCGACGGAGGTTCGAGTCCTCCCACGGGCGTGGATGTGTGTCTTGTGCTTAGGTTAGTTAACAATCCCTCTGTCAATAAACTCTGTCAATAAACTCAGTTCTCCTAGCCAAGATGTCAAATTTAAGTAGAAGTCATTGTCAAAAACGATGAATGTTCATAAAGTTTTTCATACTAAGAGTGAAATTAATTTAAGTCCGTGCTTCAAAACAATGTAAATTCTATGTTAGGTTGTGTTCATAAATTTAAACATTGCAACAGCAGCGCCGAAAGCGGCTGGCAAATTACATTCCTGAAAACGATATTGGATAAGTGCGAATATTGATTTGTAACAGTTTTCACAAATATCATCTTGAATAGGAATTTGGAATGAATTGTAAGACTGTGTGAATCGTGAGACTCTATACAAAAGAGTTTTGCGTGAAAGTGCTGGTCATAATGAGATGTGACAACAACGGATGTATCTGATTCGGTAAAATTTTACTTTCTATCCTGGCGGCCTCGTGTTTTTATGTTGGCAACATCAATAACACGATATAAAATCGTTGCAAAGATGACCGAACCACATAGAGTGTAGATAAATACTGCTGTTCCTGCTGTATGCTTGATTTCACGACAAAATATTTGCGTGTCACGCGATTGGATTATGACGATGTCACATGATTCTCGTTATTCGACATCTGTTGCCAACATTATCACAGCAGGCCACCGGGATATGAGAGTAGGACTACGTCGCATAGTTTCACAGCAGAGAGTGTCGCGGCTATATCATTAATGTATATCAGTGTTTCCACCAAGCTTCCACGACAGTGATCAATGTTCCACGAGTTTTTTATCTTTGAGTCTATCTGGATTTTTATCTTTGTTTTGTGTCTCTGTTCATAGTCGGTAATGTGTGGTTGACGGAAACAGGTGATCTATTTTAAAAAAATGCGTATTTGATATTCCTCGTCGTTATTAAAGTCTGAAAGGACCGCATTGTCTGACGATTGAAAGAATAATCAGATTTTGTCTCGTACCGTAACGTTCGTAAGTCACAGAGTATACAGCTTTTCCTAAGAGTATTTATTGCATATTTTGCGAATTTTTGCTCGTCACACTCACCCACTGCCACGCACCGCGACCAAACTCCCTTACTAAGATCATTAGACCAAGGGCTATCTACCACCACAACCACGAGTGGGTGGCAGTATGTGGTCATGGAGAAAAGTCTGTCAGCACGTACACACACAAGCCTTTTATATATAGATATAGATTAGTGCAAGCGGACTGTAAGTCTAGGAACTGATGACGAAAGCAGTTTGGTCTCATAGGGTTACAAAGATACTGAACTGTATTGATCAAATGAATGTGTTGGAGTCTTTTGTCCTCCCATACCTCTGGAGCTTGTCGACGACCATATCAAGTATCAATAACAGAACAATGCGCAGACACATGTGGCATGCCTATCGGATTGCATTGCTGTCTTGGTTTCACTTTCCTACCGATTTGTAAACTTTGGTTAATATTTAAATTAGCCCTGAAACTATTGGATTACATATGTTAGCGAAGCAACACATTCAGTCGTAAGAGGGTGTTTGCATGGTGGCGCGCGGCGAAAGTACGTTGCGCGCACTTCAGACTTGTGCGACACCACAGTTACATGACAAACTTTAGTAGTAACCGGTGTAGCAAATTGAGATATTCTTCGTGTAGTCACCAAAAGAACTCAGCCAGTCTTCTACGACAAAGAAATACAAAAGATGATCCCATAATCTGACAAGGGTCTAAGGTTATTTGGCAATTATGTCGGAAAACATCTCTAACGTTGCTGTACCTGCTGTCAATGAAGTTTTTTCATGTAACTATATTGTCTTTGTATTAACAGACAGAGAAATTTACCTTCTGGATGCGCCTCGTAATATCGAAGGAACATTTAGTGATATACGCGCACACTGCCTACAATATGTTTCGTGAATACAAGCAGTAATGTAGAAGTAATAAATTCTAAGGTCATAAAGAATGTCATAAGTGTACTACTCGAACAGCGGAATAGTAGTAAATAATAATATTCGTTTTGTCGGGCTTGTGAGGGAGAAAAAGTACATCAAAACTGTAAAATTATGTGTAAAGTTGGTTACAAGTCGACATGTTTTCTCATTCTCGATTACTGGTCTGGTAATTACGCGTAGCATGAGTTGGCATTGTTTTACGTATCTTATAGTTTATGACATATCTCCTGAAACTATTAAATCGTAGGTGGTTCGAACCTCCTAGGCATCTGCCCGCGAGAATATATGTACGAAGTTTGGTGGAAAAGATCCATTAGTTTAGGGAGAGATATGGAGTCGCGCACACACACACACACACACACACACACACACACACACACACACAGAGAGAGAGAGAGAGAGAGAGAGAGAGAGAGAGAGAGAGAGAGAGAGAGAGAGAGATCCATTTTTACAATATACGTACATTAAGCATTTGACACTCAAGATCGCTTGGACACATTTCATCATCACTTAATCCTCTACAGACCTTCGACAATACTGAACAACGGCTGTGCACGGAAGTAAGACCGCTAAATGTCGATAACAATTGGAGCAATTGATCATTGTCATGAAGTCGTTTCTTCCCTGTGCACAAAAATTGTCCAACAATATGGGTCAAAAGATAATCATGTGATGGTCGGAGCGTCGTCCTTTTGTCTTGTATAATGAGACAATTTATTTCTCACGGATTTGAATATTTGATATGTTACAATTTCAACTATACTAAATTTTGACAAAATACATAGCGGACAAATTTTCACCGCATCGTAATATCGTTATGTAACAGTACGTTTCCCTGCCCGCTTGCTCGAGTAACGTATATTGCGGATAAAGTTAATGGCGCCTGATATTTACCCAGCGGAACAAAGTCAATATTGCGAGGAACGCAAGTTCGCTTTCGTGTTTCGTGTCCCCAGGCGAGTAAACATTTGACAGCCTGTGATGGAGAACACGAGAGAAAATTAGGCATGTGATAAAACAGCAGCAGCTCGAACGAGATCACATGTTGTACAGAGTAAATAATAAATTATTAAATAATTACAGTCAAGCTGAGTTCGTTACAGTCAGATAAATTTCGTAATTAGATTCATATCTTTTTTTTTTAATTGAAGGAAGAAATGAATAGGCGAAATAGATATGGTGGGAAAATGTAAATTCCGGCGGTAGCATCAACAGAATTTCTAGTCACATAAGTACATGATCATAAATACAGAATCAGTTGGAGATAAAGAAGGGGCAGATCTAATTACTGAATATGAAAATAGGAATGCAGTAAGCTACTAAGAGCAGCATAGTGTACGCTCTATTGTCGTCACTTTTAATGTTTGTATAGCTTATGGGACTTCACTAAGGGGTCATCAGTCCCTAAACTTACAAACTACTTATGAACTAGCTAATCCTAAGGACGGCACAAATATCCATGCCCGAGGGGGGATACGAACACCCGACCGCAGGGGTCGTGCAGACCGTGACTGGAGCGCCTCAGTCCCCTCGGCCACCGCGGCCGGCGTTTGTCGTTACTGTAATGCAAGTTTATACTGCGGTTATCTCTGGTGATTACAAGGACGTTCAAAAATTATAGGATGAGATAAAACAAGTGATTTAGACAGTTAATGGAGACGAAAACTTATTTTGGCGATAGAGTGGAACGCAGTAGTAGGAAAAGGAAGAGAACGAAAAATAATAAAGTGTTCAAATGTTTGTACAGCTTAAGGGACTTAACAGCGTGGACATCAGTCCCTAAATTTACAAACTACTTATGAACTACCTTATACTAAAGAAACCCCGACGGCGGACGGTATGGACTTGGGAAAGGACTGAAAGAGGTGACCTGGTAAAATTCTGTGGAGAGTAAAATTCAGCATCTCATAAACTTGGTTAAGAATCATAAAAGAAGGTTGTTTACGTGGAAGCGACAAGGTGACACAGGGAAGAATCATACTGATATAATAATGGTAAATCATAAACTTCGAAATCAGGTTTTAAACTGTAAGACAAATGCAGGAACTGTTACATTAAAATTTAAGAATCTGCTAATTGTTATGAAAGTAACGTTATGGAATCTGTATCAATTGAAGGAGTCAGAGGTTGTTAAGAGTTTCAGATAGAGCATTATGCAAGGATTTATCCAAACGGGAGGAACAGAAAAAGAATGGGTAGCTCTATGATACTGAGTAGTGAAGGCCGCAGAAGGTCATAAATACAGAAGGATAAGGCCTTGTAGGAATACCTGAGTGATACAAGAGATACTGAACTTAAATGATGAAAGACGAAAAATAAATGTGCAACAAGTGAAGCAGGAACAATGAAGTACAGTCGACAAAAAATGAGACTGACAGTACAAAATGGCTAGAGACAAATTCATAAGTATAGATTGTATAACAACGGGAAAAATAAATACCACTTACAGAAAAATAAAAAGACATTTGGAGACAAGAAAAGTAGCTACATCGAAACATCTGATCGAATACCAGTACTAAGCAAAGACGGAGTATAGAGAAGGTGCTGTACAAGGGAAAGGAATGTAATGGAAAAGGACACCAAATAAGGCCTCTTGAGTACATGATATTCCTCTTAAGTGCCGATTACCTTGGGAGAGACAGTCAGGAAGAAACCCTTCCATCTGGCGTGCTAAATGTGAAACATGGCATATTTCTTCAGACTTCAATTATAATGTAATAATTCAAAATCCAAAGAAAGCAAACCCTGAGTGGTGTATAAATTACAGAACTAACAGTTTAAAGCCGTGCGGGAGTAGCCGAGCTGTCTGAAGCGCCATGTTACGGATCGCGCGGCCTTCCGCGTGGGAGGTGCAAATTCTTCCTCGGGTATGAACGTGTATGTTGTCCCTAAGTCATTTTACCTTATGAAACTTCCTGGCAGATTAAAATTGTGTGCCGGAACCGGGACTCGAACCTGGGACCTTTGCCTTTCGCGGGCAAGCGCTCTACCGACTGAGCTACCCCGAAACGACTCACGATGCCGCCTCACAACTTTACTTCCGTTTGTCGTTTGTACTTTTGTAATTATTTATGCATTTGTTGTTAATGATTTGACGTAACTGCCATGTTCTGTTATTCTGTTCGTGTGTCGAAACTGATGTTGTAACAAAGTAGACACGCTGGTCTAGCAAGGGATTTGCTATTGTATAGAGTTATCTGTGAGAAGAGAGTATTATCGCTTGTAGCGCGGAGACACGCAGAGGGGGAGAACCGTCCCGGCTCGTGTTTCTTCGATTCGCCCTGTCCTTTATCAAATTACTGACGCAAGTTCTAATCGACTTTTCTGTGCTCTTACCTGTCGCGGCGCGGTTAGATCTATCGCGCGTCACTTGTCTTTCTACTCGTGTGATCCTTGCCGCTGGTGACGCCATTTTGAGCTTGGCGCCGAAGGAGTTCCGGAGGTCGGTTACCGGATCAGTCAGGGAGCGTCGCTGCGGGGAACTTCTGAGAGTCAGTATCATGCAGTGCTAATTTCATACGCTGTATGTCTTCGCTAGGGTAGAGTTATTTACATTAGTTATTAAAAGAACTGACCGCCATTTGACTGAAAGGATTTTTTTGTGTATGTGTGTGTGTGTGTGTGTGTGTTTTGTTTATGGTCAAAAATGTTCAAAAGTTTGTAGAGCTTATGGGACTTAACTACGGGGACATCAGTCCCTAAACTTACAAACTAATTATGACTTAGCTTATACTAAGGACGACACAAATATCCATGCCCGAGGGGGGGATTCGAACCCCCGAACGTAGTGGCCGGGCAGACCGTGACTGGCGCGCCGCAGTCCCCTCGGCCATCGCGGCCGGCTGTTTATAGTCACAATCTGGTTTTGGCCTTAGGCCATTTTCAAGTGCTATGATAAAAGTTGTCAGGCAGGTTTCCTTATGTCATGGTCATAATAATAGAAACAAAGGTATTCGGAGTTGAGTCAATGTCGGAAGCATAAAATGGGACTGATGACCCATTCTGTACTTCCGACATGGACTCAACTCCAAATATCTTTATTCCTTTTATTATTATGACCATGACATATAGGAATCCTGTTTGACAACTTTTATCACAGCACTTGGCCTAAGACCGAAGCCATATTGTGACAATAAACAAATAAAACTTACAGTCAAACGGCGGTCATTTCTTTTTTAAAAAAATTATATGACGCTCCTGATGGGAAGGTTGTGGTCGGGCCTGGCGAGTGCGCCGAAGTAGTTCCGCAGTGGCATCCTGTCAGGCTGTTGAAGCCATATATGCGAGGATATGAACAGCTGAAGAGTCTGGACACGCAGAGGGAATTGTGTCAAGTTCCAGCATCAGCTCGGGGGGTGTCTGTTTACTCCATTTCCCTGGCTAAGGGGTCGTGTTCCTAGCGGCCGTGCGATCCCACGTTAGTTCCTCGCCAAGCACCGGTGTAGTTAACAACTTTTCCTACGCAGTCAGTTCAGCTCCTTTCCACCTGGGATCCACGAAATACTTTCAGGGCGTTTGTTGATATCATTCTCCTACACCATCGCGATGGTGACTGCACCTACCTTGGAGTGAGAAATTTAAGTGACCTGCACATTCCTGCTCCGCAAATTTGTATGTGTGTGTCTATGTGTGTGTGTGTGTGTGTGTGTGTGTGTGTGTGTATCAGGATCGGTGGTCGTTCCCCAGCGATCATCGTTGCCTATGTCTATGCCTATTGATGTTTACTTACGTGTTGTGTCGCACTTCTAGTTTGGCTCAATTGAATTATTCTCTCTTTGCTTTGTGTAGCCATTATTCAATTTTTCACTAACTCGGTTAACGCCACTGGGGCATTTAATTGGTTCGTGCCCCTATGCTAGCTCGCATCTGCACGGGCGGTAGTTGTATAGCCTTATTTTTCTATTTTTTTTATCTTCTGCCTCCGCGAGGCGTCGCCAACCCACGGTTGTAATTCGGCGCTGAGTCCATTTCAGTATAGGTCACTTCGTGTCAGAGCTGTAAATCTCGTGGACGGTTGGGCACCCTACCACCTCTCCTACCTGTCTGGAGTCAGCTCATCTGTTTTATATGTTGGTGTGTGTATTAAGTTAACGAGTAGTTCTTAAATTAATTTTCATGTTATACTGGAAGTATCATTGTCTCGGGGCCTAATTTCATTGCTGTTTAAACATGTCTCTTCAAAAAAAAAAAGTAAATAAATAAATAAACAAATAATAAAATAAATAAAGTTAATATGTTTGTATAGCTTATGGGACTTAACTACGGGGTCATCAGTCCCTAAACTTACAAACTACTTATGATCTAGCTAACGCTAATATCCATGCCCGAGGGGGGATTCGAATCCCCAACCGTAGTGGCCGGGCAGACCGTGACTGGCGCGCCAAAGTCCCCTCGGCCACCGTGGCCGGCTAAACAAGTCTCTTGCTATACGTTTGTACGTTGGTTTTAGGATATTGCTTACTATTGTATAAGTAAGATAAAGGATTGTTTCGGACGTTCAGCCCTTTACTAAATTGTTTCATTTTTTTTCTTTTCTTTTTAAATCGTCCTTCAGCCTGATACAGTTGGTTTCATTCAAATGTTGGAGCTCACCTTTTCTTCCTTATTGTAAAATGTTGCGTCGGGCCCTGTGCCCCTTACTAGCCCATGTTAAAAAAAAATGGTCTCGCTTTCAGCCTGATAATTTGAAGGAGCTACTTTTACTTAAATTTTAGAGCTCCCTTTCATTTGTTTGTTTTCATTGTGTGCTTGTTATTATAAAAGGCTGCTTCAGACCCTCAGTCCGTTGTTAAGTAATCGCAAAATAAAAAAATAAAAAAAAATAAAAAAAAATAAAAATACAAAAATTAACTCGGCCTTCAGCCTGATTTAGCTAGTATCATTTAAATGCTGGAGCACACTTTTAGTTACAATTTTTTTACCCTTATTGTAATAAGTTGCTTTGGCAATAATGAGTTCACCACCTTCTTCCGCATGGGGCTATATTACCAGTCTTTGTACAACGTGTTATGTCAGAAATCAGTTTGGTTGGGATATGTCGTGCACAAAGGCCGTGCCGCAGCGGATACACAGACTCGTTTGTGTCGTCTTTATTATAAGATAGTTCATAAGTAGCTTGTAAGTATAGGGACTGATGACCCCGCAGTTAAGTCCCCTAAGCTTAACAAACACTTGAACACTTCATAGACAGTGCCCTGTTAGAACCAAGAAGTAAAGCACTGTCAGCACTTGCTAGTACTTGGATGGGTAACCATCAGGGTCTACCGAGCGCTGTCGGCAAGTGGGGTGCACTCAACCTTTGAGAGGCCAATTGAGGAAATACTGGACTCATAAGTAGCGGCTCCGGTCGCGAAACAGACACAACGGCTGGGACTGAGGAACGATAACCACGCCCCCCTCTATACCACATCCGGTTACTCCTTCAGGCGAAGTATGACACAGCGCGCAGTAGGTACCCGAGAGGCCTTTGAGGCCAGTGTGCGACGGAGTTTAGAGATTTAGTTTTAGCACAGTCTAACATAAACAGTCGCGATACTCACTGCTGTAAAAGTTGTTACCAACTGACAGCGGTAGGGAAAAAATGTTTGTATAGCTTATGGGACTTAACTATGGGGTCATCAGTCCGTAAACTTACAAACTACTTATGAACTAGCTAATACTAAGGACGGCACAAATATCCATGCCCGAGGGGGGATTCGAACCCCCGACCGTAGTGGCCGTGCAGACCGTGACTGGAGCGCCTCAGTCCCCTCGGCCACCGCGGCCGGCAGCGGTAGGGAAGCCACCACAGTTGTGAATTTTACTGATTCGGTGGTATAAACAACAACTTCGTCTTGAACAAACACTTACGAATATATTTCAATCTTATTCCACTGAAAGTAAGTAGACTATAAACATAAGAGAATAATAAATTTCTATTGTGGTCTTTTCTTACTGTGATAGGCAGTTTTTTGACGTGTATAAATTTGGGGTGGAGTCTAATGATTCGCACAGTTTTACACCTCATACGTCTTCCTTAAACATGCATGTTACGTTCAGTGTAATTACTTTAGCTTAAAAAGTCAAAGTTTTGATGATTCTTGCCATTTATGGTTCAGCTGTAGCAACAATTGCGAAATTGCCTTCGTCTCTGTTGGAAAACAGTTTCATTGCTTTTGCCGTTTTATTGCCACGATTGTGACGTGTTTTCTTCAGCTAGAACTGTTGTAGCTGGTTGGTACGTTACATACTGTAGCTGTTGCATTCTTTATACGTTTGCTACGTTCAAACTCACTGATTCGACTGGAATTATAGTGAAGAAACCTTAGCGGTCTTTAGTAGAAAAGCAACGTCTTTCTGCCAAAGGAATGCTCTTCTGGTATTTCCTATTCAGTGTTCAATTGTTTGTATAGCTTATGGGACTTAACTACGGGGTCATCAGTCCCTAAACTTACAAACTACTTATGAACTAACTAATACTAAGGACGGCACAAATATCCATGCCCGAACGGGAATTCGAACCTCCGACCGTAGTGGCCGTGTAGACCGTGACTGGAGCGCCTCAATCCCCTCGGCCACGGCGGCCGGCTACAAGATAGTGGTAAATAAACTATCCTGTAATGTACCGTTTCGTACCTTGCCAGGGACCTTAGGAACATTAATTAAGACAAATGTAGAGGTGTTTTTATTACCTATTTCAAGTATAAATACGTTTCCTAATGTAAAAAGTATGTTAAAATCAATATTAAAAAAACTATTCGCACTCTTCCAATGTCGTATTCAGTAATGTAGCTTTCCGGCCGCTTGGAACGCTACTGTCGCAGTGTATAACAACAATGTGCGGAAGTGTCGTGACTGTATATGTTAGGCTGTGATTTTAGTGCTGTCTCCGGTCCTCCTGTGTGCAGCACATTGGATGGCAAGCAGCTTACTTTCTAATACTGAAAGGAGAATATGGACAGAGGGATTCAAGGAGGGGCGAGAGTGCCAGGAAGAGGTAGAAAGAGCGAGTGAAAGTGGAGGAAGAAGAAAACAGGAGAAGGGAGGAAATTGACAGCGAGAGGCATTAAGACGATGAACCGAGAAACAGAGAGAAAGGCTTAAGAGACACATGCAAGAGCAGATGCAGAGGGAAAAGGATTTAAAAATGTAGATATTGTCAATAACATTTGCCATGTACTACATCACTAAGATTGGGGGATGAAAAGGACAGTGACATAGCGTATGAATAGCGGAAAGGAAGAGAAAGAGATGATAAAGGAAGGTGGGAGTAGGTGATGAAACGGGAGAGGGGAGAAGGAAGAGATTTGCAGACAGGGGAGGTTTAGTAACAAAACATAAAAACACCGCCGCACTTTCAGCTAGTTGCGAATAAATCAGTCACCGATGGCGTAATGATGAAGTGCCGCAGCCAGAAGTGGTGTGCCGCTTTATAAACGCTGTGTCGAGGCGCTGGTGTATGTCTGACGGCAGGCGGACGTATCGACAGCGGCCTCGAGAGGTCTGCACGCCGACGTGTTTACGGCGCGCTATTTCGGCTGCTGCTTGCTGCTGCTGCTGCTGACCGCGGGGTGGTGAGCGGCAGCCAGCCTCAACCAGGGACACCGACCGCGAGGCTGCTGACTGCTCGAGCTCCAAACGGGCTCCCACGCTGACACTGCCATGGGACACGGAGGCACTGTTGTAGTCTTGTGTAGTTCGCGAACGAACTTGTCGGAAGAGCGCTCCCACAGACGAACTACGCGAAATACTTCCAGATCCCTCGCATCGTAGTTCGTCCGCTCCTTTTCCGAAGACTGACGGGGAACAGCGAGAGGAAGCGAGAGCTCGCAGCATCGCATGATTAATGTTCCTTCAATAACCTATTAAATAAATAAAGAAATCCATTTTAAAAATAAAATACTGCGAGTACTCTGTATGCACAGTAGTTGAATATCATTGTACCACCCATTCGTGTAAATAACTTGATGTCTAATTGCCCAAAAACACGGGTAATAGCACATGCTTGGGCAACACTGATCATTATATAAAAAAGCTGTCATAACAAATTTCATGTTTGGTGATGCCTCAACCTGGATGTACTCTTTTAGTATATAAAAAATGTTGTGAAGTTATGTAAATTACGACAGGTCTGAAGATGGCGTCGAGCACGCCGAAACCGGTAACTTAATAAATGAAAAATGCGATCTTGGCTGCAAAATCATTATTAAACAAAAGAAAGAGCTCTTTTAGTAGCGGTAGCAAAAGCCAAAAAGATATGACGAATTAAAAAGAGTGACCTACTTCGCAGCAGAGCTGCGAACTAACAGGAGAGCTACCGGTTGCAAACAAAGATATGCGCGATCTGTCGCGAACTAAAATATGCGCGATCGGTCGCGAGATAAAATATGCACGATCGGTCACGAACTAAAATATGTGTAATCGGTCGCGAACTAAAATATGTGCAATCGGTAGCCAACTATTATGCCAAACGTATGTCGTTTCTTAGTTCGCTGGATTCTTTTCCGAAGGAAGGAAAGATATCGTAATTTGAAGTTTTTTGTGTATACTATGCTTATAAGTATGTTCAGCAAATCACCAAGAATACTATACGAACTTTTGTGGTGTTTCATAGGTCAACATATAAGGTTCATTTCATTAAAATCGGATCAGGGGAAGAAGAGATATCGTAGTTTGTAGTTTCTGGTGTACGCTGTGCTTGAATTGCAGCGTAGTATAACAAAGATCCGATAGAGGCGCTGTTCGTATCATAGTATACCAAATAACTAATAGATGGCGATGTTGCGCTTTTTATTCACGTAACTTAGGTGTAATACACTCAAACAAGGGCTACGATTTTCCTTACGGCAGCGGTGTTGTGTATTGATGTTGGAAACGGCCGTTGAATCCTTTTTGAAAAATCAGTCACGTACAATGAGGGGAATAATTCTTTGTGTTGACGATTAAATAAATAAATAATGTTGTTCCGATCAGTAAATTAATGATCCCCCTAAAGCGAATATTTAGTTACCAACGTTAACATAATTAAACCGCTGTCACTGCAAGAAAAATTTCACCTAGGTACTACAGAAAAAAATCATTTTTTTTACTAGCTGTATCTCGCATGCCTTGCAATGCCATGGAAAGAAAAAAGTGCTTATTTCCGCGGGTATCATTTCCTTTCTGTTTACGGTGCGTACGCCGGCCGCGGTGGCCGAGGGGACTGAGGCGCTCCAGTCATGGTCTGCACGGCCACTACGGTCGGGGGTTCGAATCCCCCCTCGGGCATGGGTATTTGTGCCGTCTTTAGTCTTAGCTAGTTCGTAAGTAGTTTGTAAGCTTAGGGACTGATGACCCCGTAATTAAGTCCCATAAGTTGTACAAACATTTGAACATTTTTTTACTGTGCGTACTTATTACATCTTGAGTCCATTCTGTTTAGTAATGCCTAGAAAACTGGATAGTACAGTACAGAACAAACAGAGGCCCTGTTAGTTACGTAGTGCACCAAAGAACTAATAGTTGACGCTGCAGAATTTTTCATTTTTTTTATCTTTTATTACATTTCGATGATTATGCCATAGAACAGAAACGAATCACTAAAGGTGCTGTTGGTTTCGTAGTGCTGCAAAGAAATTATATATGATCGTGTATTGCGTATTCCCTCAGAAGTATTTTGAATTAAGAGCCGCAATCTTATCTTTGCAAATACAAACTAACAGTGAACAGCGAGTTGCTGATTACACTTTGTATATTCACAGCTTAACGTTGTATCTTTGCTTATTTTGACAGGGGACATTTGATTTAAAAACAGAACGACATTCCTTTACGTCTATCGATACTGTAATTTACATAACAATTCTTTGCAAGAAAAATCGAATTTGATTTCGGTGTATCCTCATTACATTTTGAATGCGTTCTCTTTAGGAATGCCTCGAAAACGCCATAGTACAGGAAAGGTCAACGTGAGGCGACGTTAATTACATAGTACACCAAAGAACTGATTATGGCGTTGCTGCGTTTTTCTTTTACATTCTCATAACCATAGTTTAATACACTACAAGAAGGGGTAAAATTTTACTTATGGCGGCGGCGTTGTGTGCTGATGTTGGCAAGAGCCGTTGAATGCTTTTTAAAATGTCAATCACGTAGAATGAGCGGAATAATTCTTTATGTTCTTGGTGAAATAAATAATTTATGCTGTCCTGGCCAGTAAATTTATCATCCTCCTAAAGCGGATAGTTAGTTGCCAACGATAGCAAACTAAATCGCTGCCACTGCAAGTAAAATTTAACCCGGGCAGGGTACAATTTTTTTTTATTCCTAACTGTATCCCATATGCTTTGCAATGTCACGGAGAGAAAAGAAGTGCATCTTTCGACGGGTATAACCACTAAATTGTGCATGGAAGAAATATCTATGGAACGATCATTGCATTCTGTTCATCTTCTCAACATTAAGTTGGAATTACCACGCGATTTTAAGACAAATGCACTCTTTCCACAAATTTATTTGCCCTTACGATTGGTTTGTACTGCATTGGCTGCAAAGAAGGCCCCCCCCCACCATTTCGTAGAGCAACCACGTAACAATCTTAATAAATGTGTCACAGAAGCAACAAGGAAGTTGTGTAAGCGTCGCTAAAAGACCCATTTACGCATAGTCATCTGTCTTAACCGAACAAAAAAGGACCACGATAAAGTCAGCGATTCATATATTTTTCCCATTATTACGTGACATATCCACCCTAATGTTCAGTACACGAAAACTGTTCTGCGCATTTGAATGCTCAGTCCAGAGATATCTCTGCTCTATGCCTGCCACTTCTGATAATAATCACACGCGAGCAACAATCTCATCAGAAACCTCTCTGCTTTCATAATTGTTCCGTACAATATTGAGATTAAAAATTGAAATTACTTACTTTTGGTGCGGACTACATTAAGATAGATACAGACGTCTTCTTTTGCAGAGAAAATTGTAGTTAGTGTTCTGAGTATATAGTTCTATTACAGAAGGTCGATATTGACTTTGGGCTTTACGAAGTAATCACTGCAGGACGTGAGGACATGTATTATGTGAAAGAGTGGCCGATGCTGCTAATTCGTCGAGACAATTCACTGGAAATACTATATTCAATGGAAAATTCTATACAGACGATCAGCTGATGGCATTCCTTCAACGATTAACCAGAATTATTTTATCGCACATTGACACCACCATGACGTCTTATTTATACAGACATGAACTGCTCTGTTGATTTAATTACCAAACTTTCAGCATTCCTCGAGTTTTCTATAATAGGGAGCACTGCATACAGAATAACTACATTGTCCCCAGTGCAACAATGCAACATACTAATTAATACTTCAGCATACACTTACAGTTTAGTACTACACCACAGAACTAATACATGGCGCTGTTATTATTATTACTATTTTTCATCTCAACGATAGACGTGTTTTCAGAAGTTTACGCCAAACAGACAATTTCACACCGCAGCCTTAACTTTGTGAACACAAACTAACATTAAATTTACATCGTTCCGGAGTACGGAATTAAATTAATTTCACTTTTTGCATGAAAAACTTTATGAACATTCAGCGCTTTCGACAATGACTGCTATTTAAATTTGACATCTTGGCTAGGAAAACTGAGTTTATTGACACAGCGATCCAACAAGGATTCTGATTTTGCTGACCAAGGTCCGCAACCCTAGAAACCATGAAATACACAGGTTCCTCTTTAACAACCGTTGCGAAGCACGGGCATATAAACTAGTAAATAATATATTCCTTTTCCCAACAAACAGCTCAGTTCATACATACAATACTAGGAACAAAAATGATCTACACAAGGACGTAAAAGTGCTTACTTTAGTTCAAAAAGGGGTCTACTTATCAGGAACACACATTTTCAATAATTTACCATCAAGTATAAAAAATTTAACTAGAAATAAAGATCAGTTTAAGAGGAGCTTATAAGACTCTCTAGTGGCCAACTCCTTCTACTCCATTAGTGAATTTCTAAATTGTACCAAATGATGCATGTATCGGTATTCGTACTATATTAGTACTGTTATATTATCAGCTAAAAAAGCTTTAAAAATGTATGCATCTGTATTTATATTATTAGTATTATCTATTATTCAGCTTGCAAATTTTGTTTCTTGACATGTCACACATCCACGAGGATCTCCTCAACATGGGTTTACGGAACAAAAATCTAATCTAATCTAAGTGCTTGACCGGAACTTTTGCTCTCGGAAAACCTTGATGTCAGCACTGTAACCGTTGACCGACGTCTCCTCACCAGTTATGATTTTGTTAAGGGATACCCAGTTCTCATTTTTGGCATCCAAAAGCTCTTCATAGGTTGCGAGGCAAGCGTTCGCCTGGTCTTACGAGCCGTGGGACGAACGTGGAGGTAACAATGCATTCCAATGCCCTGTGTCGGGAACTGAAATATTACATGCATCTGCAGTTTTCGATTAACGTTCGTCACTTAAGATTCGTCGTCAGTCGTCGAGGGATGTCCACACCAAAAAATGTTCAAATGTTTGTAGAGCTTATGGGACTTAACTACGGGGTCATCAGTCCCTAAACTTACAAACTACTTATGAACTAGTTAATACTAAGGACAGCACAAATACCTATGCCCGAGGGGGAATTCGAACCCACGACCGCAGTGGCCGTGCAGAACGTGCAGACCGCTCGGCCACCGCGTCCGGCAATGTCCTCATCTATATCCACATTACACTGTGGGTGCCGGAGGGTGCCTCCCATACACATTTTTCTAGAATGAAGCAGCTAGCAAACTGAAAAGCGTCTGACTTATCTTTGTTAATAATCACCACACACATTTAATTTTTTATGTTTATATATATTTAAGGGAGTAATACAAAATTTGTAATCTGATGGGCTCATTGCGTCATATATGTCATTTAAAGACACCATGAAGTATTAATTCAAGGGACGGTGCTTTTTAATAAATTATTTAATATTACAATGTTATATGCAGTTATTTCTTTGGTATTATCTAGAGGATATCTTGTCTTCGTTAGTATGTTAATAGTAATAAATATTTCTCCGCTTGTACGTTATTGATTGGCCTTATATTAGTTTGTTGAATTAATTCTGGTGTAATTTTGTGGTTCTGAAGGATCATAACAATTTATGACCTTCTGATCGTAATTGTATGATTTCCAATGATTACATGTAATTTCGTTACAATAAAATCTCTGACGTTTATATATTTCGTTCATCTCTGTGATAGGATAGTACTAAAAATTTTCCAAGTAAATGTCTGTGTTTCATCTCGATCTGTTCATTTAAAATTTGTCCGGAAAATTTATTGTCACGAAATTATAAGTAATGACTGTAAAACATACAATTAACGATTAAAACGTCATAAAGTGTCAACGATCCTTCAGCACCACAAAATTACACCATAATTAATCCCACAAACTAATATATGGCCAATCAATAACGTACAAGCGCAGAAACATTTATACTGTTAACAAGACAAGGTATGCTGTAGATAATAGCAAAAAAATAACTGCATGTAACCTTGTAATATCGCTGACACATCTTTCAAAATAGCTGTCGCATATCGTCAAGGTAAGAATTATACAAGAAATACCAGTATATGTACACAGCTACATAAAGAACTATAACAACAGTTCTAACGCATCTGTTAAAGAAGAGCCACGCAGGAATAGCCGAGCGGTGTGCCGGACTCCGTGGCTCGGCCCACCCGATCAGAGGGCTAAACGCTCTCTGTAACAAAAAAGCTAGGCCAAATATTCTACGAACAAGAAAGATCGACCGCAAAACATAGAATTACCAACAGAATAAATAAATAAAAAAAAGAAAAGGTCGGTCAGGAGAGCCACGTTACAGGTCGCGTGGCCTCCCGCGTCGGAGGTTCGAATCCTCCCTCGGGCATGGATATTTGTGTTCTCTTTAGTATAATTTAGTTCATAAGTAATTTGTACGTTTAGGGACTGAAGACCCCGCAGCTCAGTCCCATAAGCTTTACAAACTTTTGAACAATTTTTCGTTAAAGAAGAACCTAACAGATTAGATAGACAGCGATATTACAAGGATAAGAAGAGCTACCAATGTATGTACAAAGTGTACATACCTACGTTGCAATTATTCTGTAAATTTAAATAGTATACCCACCTGTGTATTTTACAGATAACTGATGACGTCATTAAAGCCGAAACAGGATTGTCTAATTAATTTATTAAAAAGCACAGTCCTTTTAATAAATATTTTATAACACAAGATTAATCATTCACACCATTGCGGGGAACGAAACACTAAACAAAACCAACGAACATTACAAAATATAAAAAGATAGAAGTAAAACAAATGAATCGAACAGAGAAAATTCATATTTAGGAACGGTAACAAAAACTATCACGTCATGTGTTCACAAGTTCCAATCAAGCGCTCTCAATGTCTGAACAGTGTCGATCGTATACTACAACGTAAAACATACTCCATGACATTGTCGGGGCTTTGCTCTTTCTTTTCTAAATCAAGTAAACAAACATTTGCTCTCGACCAGGAAATGAAAAATTTTAAAAAATGTAAATGGGTCCCCATCGGTAGGCCCTTGAAGGTGAAAGACAACAGCAGATTGATATGTACAGGTGTGGAGTTTTGAAAACATTATTGACAACAGCGATCATTGGAATCTAAAGTTACAATGGTGCATAAGATTTCCTATCTACCCTCCAGAACTTTGATTGGATCAAATACATTTTTCTTTCTTTCCCTTTTTTTTTTTTTTTTTTTTTTCTTTTTTGCATTGAGTATGGCACTTATGGGTAATTGATCTAGTTTCATAGCTGGTAGGGGTATTAATAAAGGAATTGCTCACAGGTTGGAAAAGGTCACGCCACACCACTACTGTAGATAGCATAAACAGCAGGAACATAGCTACTCCGCCGAGACAGACCGTCTCTGAGAGTCCCAGAACCCGTCACTCTGTTCCAAAACGGCCAGATTACGTCTTTTGGTGGAAGTAAATGTTCACTTTTATTAGCGTTTCGATGTAACAGGTCGACTTTACTGCGGAACGTAACATGAAAAGAACACTGGCATCAGTCTGATTTATTAACGGGAAAATTCGCATCTCTGAAACGAACAACGACAAAACCATTCCAGTTTACACAACAGCCTACAACCGACGACTTCCTACGTTTGGTATTACTTCCGTTGCGCTGCAGTAGCCAAATGACTCCAGAGAGCACGGAAGGGGAAGAACTCCGCTTATCTGGGAAGAGTTTTTTTGGAATGGCTGTTATACCCGTGACGTAAACAGGCAGTCACAGATTAAACGCTGCTCCTCGGCGATTACCTCCCCGCCTTCTCTGCGTTCGCACAAAGCGGTCTCTTGGTGGGGGGGGGGGGGGGGGGGAACTGCTATTAAGCGAAGGGAGTAGGAGGCGTGTTGGCTTGCTGCCAATTAAATTATCACGGTTCGCTGGAGATGAACGATTGGAATGTGTCAGCAATAACACGAGTGTTCCTAGTCGTCATATTCCAAATAAGCATATGTAAATGAGTGTACTTACATGCCTGCACATCTACATCAACATCTACATGGGATACTCTGCAAATCACATTTAAGTGCCTGGCAGAGGGTTCATCGAACCACCTTTATACTATTTATCTCCCATTCCATTCTCGAATAGCGCGCGGGAAGAAAGAAGACCCGAATCTCACTGTTTGAGCTCTTATTTCTCGTATTATGTTCTGATGATCATTTCTACCTATGTAAGTGGGAGTCAACAATATATTTTCGCATTCGGAGGAGAATGTTGGCGATTGGAGTTTCGCAAGTAGCCATGCAGCAGCGATAAACGCCGTTGTTGTAATGATAAAGATCCTGTATCTTTTTCGTAACGAGCTGCCATTCTTTGGACTCTTTCGATGTCCTCCATCAAACCCACCTGACAAGGATACCACACTGGGCTGCAATACTCCAAAAATGGACGAACAAGCGTAGTGTATGCGATTTCTTTTGTAGTTCTGTTGCATGTTTTAAGGATTCTGCCAATAAAACGCAGTCTCTGGTTTGCCTTTCCCACGATATTATATACGTGTTCTTTCCAATTTAAGTCTGAAGTATTAGTAATTCCTAGGTATTTTCTGGAGTTTACGGCCTTCACTTTTGATTGATTTATCTTGTAAACAAAGTTTAACGGATTTCTTTCCGTACTAATGTGTACGACTTCACATTTCTCATTATTTAGAGTCAATTGCCAATTTTTACACCATACTGATATCTTATTCAGATCGTCCTGCAGTTGGTTTTGATCTTCAGATGATTTTACCAGACGGTAAATGACGGCGTCATCTTCAAACAACCTAAGAGAGTTACTTAGATTTTCCTCTAAATCGTTTATGTAAATAAAGAACAGCAGAGGCCCAACAACACTACCCTGTGGAACACCCGATATCACCTCTGTTTTAGTCGATGCCTCTTGCATGATGCTTCTTAATTATCTGCTGATACACAAATTAGGGTGACAAAATATTAATACTTAAGGGTGGGATGAAACTTAGACTACAAATTTTAATCTTTCGATTTCGTTTTCATTCATGAGAAGATATGTTTTGAAAACTATTGCTAAAAGTTTCATTTTCAAAAACGTGTGTAAAATTATGAAAAATGAGAATAAAGCTGTCATTTTTGTGTTCATTAGTCTGCTTTGGCGTAGCTATCCGCGCCACCCGATTCGTGCAAGCTTCTTCTTGTCTGGAGAAGAGTAGAAACCTACATCATTTTAAACCTGCAAACGTAGGCTTGCGCGGCTATTATCACTATCAATAAAATTCTTCCGGGTATGAGATCCCGTCGTCATTTTATAAATTCTACCGACGTTTCGGCCACTGTTGCAGGCGGCCTTCATCAGGGTCTGTGTCTGACTGACAGACTTTCTGTTTCTCTCTGTAAGTTTTACGCCACACACTTCCCTCCAAAGCTAAATTGACGATTCCTTGGTGCCTCAGAATATGTTCCACCAAACTATCCCTTGTCTTAGCGAAGATATGCCAGAAGTTAGTTTCCTCCTAAATTCTGTTCACTACCTGTTCATCAGTTACGCTGTCTATTCGTCTACACCGTTCGTGTATAGCACAACATTTCCAAGGCTTCTGTAAAAGATTCCTAATCTTATCGTCAACGTTTCTGAAAGGACTTCCTAACATTAAAATTAATATTGGACTTGCATAAATTTCTGTTATTCGCAATGCTTTTCTTTCCATAGCCACTCTTCATTACCTACTTCGGCCATCAATTTTATATATTTCCGATGTTGCTGGTCTTTTTTCTTCTGTTCTTGCTTAAAAATTGGTGAGGATATTCCGCCGTATGCAAGTCACTTAATTTTAGTTACTTTTGACACCCATAATATACATTATGTGCCATCACTAGTTTTGTTCTGAAAAATTATAGTGTACTGTACAATTGTTTCTACAGGTTCATTCACTACGAATTTCGCTTAGGTTTTCAGACACAATAAAACAATTTTTGTTTTTCTACATCTACATCTACATAAATACTCCTCAATTCACCGTAATGTGCGTGGCGGAGGGTACACTGTACCACTACTAGGCATTTCCTTTCCTATTCCACTCCCAAATTGAACGAGGAAAAAAAGAATGCCTATATACCTCCGTACGAGCCCTAATTTCTCTTATCTTGTCTTTGTGATCTTTACGCGAAATGTAAGTACGCGGCAGCAAGATCGTACTACACTCAGCTTCAAATTCCGGCCCTCTAAATTTACTCAACAGAAATTCACGAAAAGAACGTCGTCTTTCGTCCAGCGATCCCCAATTGAGTTGCCGGGGCATTTCCGTGACATTCGCGCATTGGTCGAACCTACCGATAACAAAAATAGCTGCTCGTCTCTGAACCGACTCTATGTCTTCCTTTAAATTGATCTGCTGCGGGTCCCAAACACTTGAGCAATACTCAAGACGTGGTCGTACAAGCGTTTTATACGCGGTCTCCTTTACAGGTGAAGAACATCTTCCCAAAATTCTTCCAATAAACCGAAGTCGGCTGTCCGCCTTACTCGCGACTGTCCTTACATGCTCGTTCCATTTCATATCGCTCTGCAATGTTACGCCTAGCTATTTGAACGACGCGACAGCATCAAGAAGCTCACTACTAATGCTGTATTCGAACATTATGGGATTGTTTTTTCTACTCATGCGCATCACCTTAAATTTTTCCACATTGAGAGCTAGCTGCCATTCTTCGCACCAACTAGAAATTTTGTCTAAGTCATCCTGTATGTTATTACAGTCAGTTACAGACGACACCCTCCCATACACCACAGCATCATCAGCAAACAGCCGCAAATTACAACTTACTCTGTCCATCAGATCATTTATATAGATAGAAAATAATAGCGGTCCTATCACACTCCCCTGGGGCACGCCTGACGGTACACTCGTCTCTGATGAACACTCGCCGTCGAGAACAACGTACTGCGTTCTATTACTTAGGAAGTCTTCCAGCCAGTCACGAATCTGTGAACCTATTCCATAAGCTCGTATCTTCGTTAGCAGTCTGCACTGTGGCACCGCGTCGAACGCCTTTTTGAAGTCGAGAAAAACACAATCCGACTGTTGCCCTTCGTCCATGGCTCGCAAGATGTCATGTGAGAAAAGGGCAAGCTGAGACTCACATGAACGATGTTTCCTAAACCCGTGCTGATTCATGGAAAGAAGCTTTTCCGTTTCAAGGAAATTTACTATATTCGAACTGAGAATATGTTAAAAAATTCTACATGAAACTGATGTCAACGATATTGGCCTGTAATTGTATGGGTCAGTTCTCTTTCCTTTCTTATACATGGGAGTCACCTGCGCTTTTTTCCAATCACTACGAACTTTGCGCTGAATTGAAGATTCGCGATAAATGCAAGCTAAGTAGGGGGCCAACGCCGCAGAATAGTCTTTGTAAAACTGAACTGGTATTCCATCCGGACCAGCAGACTTTTTCGTATTTAGCTCTCTCTGCTGCTTCTCTACACCGGAAATACCTATTGCTATGTCCCCCATTTAGGAATGATGGTACATTTGTGCGGTCCTCCTGCGTGAAAGATTTCTTAAAGGTTAAATTTAGAACTTCAGCTTTCCGTTTGCTTTCTTCTATTACTGCCACGGAATGATCAACGAGTGACTGGACAGTGGGCTTTGACCCGCTTTACATACCTTTACATTAGTCTTCGTATAAAATCACCGAGTAAGTAGCGTAATTATAACTTGTTGTAGTAATAGTTTTTTTTAGAAACTTTTCATCTGCAAAGAATAACAAACTGTTTAACTTTCTTGCTTTCTAATTTTGGGTTAAGCAAACGCATCATTTTTGTTAGTTCTCAACATTATGTATTTCCCACTTTAGTTTCTGATTGTTCCTGTTTTCTATTTTAGAGTATTTGTTATTTGTTTTCACCGTGAGAGAGTTACGGATAGGAGAGACTGGTTAGGATGGTAGGATGGAGATTATTTGTGCATCTATTCTGTTGTGGTAAATAGTGATTTGTTACAGAGTGAAGTGTATTCATTCAGTACGGTTCTCACTTGTGCTATTTCGTTTGCATGTGATAATTATCCTCCTTTGTTAATTTATGGTACAGGCTATTGCTGATCTTAGGAACTATTAGGTCATTCTATATGCCTGTAGGGTAGTGATTTTCTGATATTAAATGGTCTACAAAAGTTGAGTGGAAACCATTACTTTTTAATGCTCTTAAATGCTTAGTGTATCTCGTCCTGAAGTTCCTCACTGTTTGGCGTACATTTACAGACTGGCAGCAGTTGCAGATTAATTGGTAGATGTCTGATTGGTTATATTTGTCAATGTTTGCTTGTTTTTGGGGCATTTTTTTAGTAGTGTGTTATTTGTTCTGTAAGCTATATAGAGTCCTTGTCTTTTTAATGTGTTTCCTACTCTATGCATGGTTTTGTTATTGTATGTCTTTATGCGTCATTTGTTGTTTCCGTTTGTTGATTTGGTATGCGCTGTGTTTGGTTTGACTGTGTTCGGGTGTTAGGGTTTTGTGCTTTCTGTTTCCGTATTTTGTTGTGTAATCTACTGTATTTGTGTAATAGCCACTCTCTTGTGCTATTTGCTTTATTGTGTTTAGTTCTTTTGTGTAGTCCTTTTTATTCATGGGTACTCTGTTCAATCTGTCAAGCATATGTTAGAAGCTTGATTATTTGTGTGTGACTGGATGATTGGAGTGATGATGGATGATGATACTGGTTACTGACAGGCTTGGGAGTACCTGTTGGCAAAGGAAGCAGAATAATTGTTGTCCATGCAGGTACAGAGCTTGGGTTTGTTCCTGCCTATTTGCTTACATATTTTCAGATCGAAGAAAAACTCGGATTTTCATGAGCCATACCACGTTCTTACGATGGTTCGAAAACACTGAAATCAAAAATGAGGAAACCGTCAGACATCATTATTGAAAATGCGCCATACCACACTGTTGTAAAGGACGAAGCCCCAAAAACATCTTCTAGAAAATAAGAAATTACATAGTGGTTACAAAGAAAGAATATAAAATGTCGATGATGGAATGAAGAAAGTTGAACTATTGGAACTTGCGTTACATAAGCCACGACATTAGACATATATATTTGACGAAGTCGCCAAATGACATTGACATTCTGTAATAAAATTACCGCATTATCATTGCGACTACAATGCTATAAAACTCATATGGGCACAAATCAAGGGGCACATTGCACGTGAAAACAAGAGACTCGCCGTTTCATAAGTGGCAAGACTATTACATGTTGGTGTTTCTAAGGTAACTGTGGAAAACGAACAGTGCTGTAGCTCATACAAAACCTGTGATTTAGGAAGCATGGAAGAACGAATGCATATTGCAAGATAGTGCTACTGAATTAACTATTGCCATCGGGGAGTCATCTGGAAGTTCCAGCGACACAGATATAAAGGGCATTTTCTAGCTTTCGGACACAGGACACGGCGAGAGATGGTAAGATGTAACATAATCTGCATCTATATCCATATTCCGCAAGCCACCTGACGGTGTGTGGCTGAGGGTACCTTGAGTGCTGCTATCGGTTCTCCCTCCTATTCCAGTCTCTTATTTTTTGCGAAAAGAAAGACTGTCAGTATGTCTCTGTATGGGCTCTAATGTCTCTGATTTTATCCTCACGATCTCTTCGCGAGATATACGGGGAGCAATATACTGCTAGACTCCTCGGTAAAGATATTTTCTCGAAACTTCGACAAAAGCCGTACCCTGCTACAGAGTGTCTGTCATGCAGAATCTTCCACTGGTGTATATCGATTATCACCGTAACGCTCTCACGATTACTAAATGATCCTGTAACGAAGCGCGCTGCTCTCTGTTGGATCTTCTCTACCTCCTTTATCAACCCCACCTGGTTCGATCCCATACCAGTGAGCAGTATTCACAGCAGTGGGCGAACAAGTGTACTGTAATCTACTTCCTTTGTTCTCGGACTGTATTTCCCAAGGATTATTCCATTGAATCTCAATTTGGCATCTGCTTTACTGACGATTAATTTTATATGGTCGTTCCATTTTAAATCACTCCTAATGCCTTCCCGCAGATAGTTTATGGAGTTTTACGATTAGTTGTGAAATTCACAGGACAGTTGTAAATGTAACAGTAAGTCACTAACGGCCATAAATGCTACACGGCATCATCATAAGATTGATGAAGTAGTTACAATTATTAATTCGTATATAACAAAGAAGAAGGCTGACACTTATTATTCAAGAGATAGGGACTACAAGAGAACGAACGAAAGAGCATATGAGAGAACTGCATATGGTGGAAGCGAGAAAAGGAAATTGCGCAAATAGGCAAGAGCTGCGGACCTCATGTGGGACAGGAATACAGGTTTATTGGGCATGTATGACCTATGGGAAATTTTCACAATTTTTGAGATCAGTACTGTAATGTTATATGATAAAAGGTACTCGCAAGTGGCGGTAAATGTACTGGTTTCCCCGTCCCCGCCCCGCATTAATCCACAAGCACTTCACCTCCTCCCTTCCTTACCAACGCATTTAAGCCCAGCCATGTAGTTATAGTTTTCAAGGATTTGGGTCGTAACACTCGATGGACAAGGCAAGACGATTCTTCGCTGAATTAAAGTTCATCAGAATTTTCCGTTATGTGAATTTTAAGCCTTGATTCAAGAAAATTTTAGTCCGTATTTCGTTTCTATTATTTAGTCAGAGATATTACTTAATGTTGCCTGGCGATACATTAATTTATTAGCTTTAGTACGCTTATTAACACATTTCTCGCTCCGGTCCGGTTTAAATTCTATCATTTGTCGTAATGCACTGCTATTTTATATTCTTTATATTCAAAATTAATAATACTGCACAATAATACATTTCCGTATTTTAAAAGTTCGGATAATGTTCGCACCAAAGATACACTCGCGAAATAATATTTGTACCGATAAGTAAAATTTGTCTCTTCAGATGAAATGACTGATGATGAAATGCTACCTAATCATCTTTGAAAATATAAATTAAAATTCGCAATAGCGATAAGTCACTCAATTCCATAAACTGTCTGATTAAAAACTGTCCGTGTTTTATAATGATTGCCACATTGTTCACGCTATTTCGTATCGATCATAGACGCGATCTGATTTCGACTGTTCTATCTTCATCAGCGTCAAACTAATTGAAATAAAACTGTAATCTAAACTTCTCAAAAACGCACTTCTGAATCGAAATAATAGCAGATTTTCCCGTAACAATTTCGGAATTTTGTTTATATACCCCAACGTGGAAAATAGATCAGAGACTATTGCACCCTCCATGCTGTTACGTGCTTCTTTACTTTGTATTTATACTTTACTAGCTGAAAATCCGGCGTTGGCCGGGTATTTATTTATTCCGCCGTTTTTCAGGTATATATTAATTTGTGTGAGTGCTGTATGTCTGTAAAAACTCTTGGGAATACAATTAGTAGTAAAGAAGTAACAGATTAAAACTTGCGTGATGGGGCGGTTTTCCACGGACGTTACTGTTTATGTGCTCGTATCTCATGAACTACGTGCCGTACTGTGATACAATTTAGTAGGTACATTCAACTATATGTGTGTATACTGTCTGTAAAATTTCCTGCGGATAAAATTTGTAGTGTACAAATTATAAATTGTAACATCATACAGAATGCCGTAGTTTTACTCCATAAACAGCGGAAAAGTAGTAAGCAAGAAAGTTCTTTCCTTTCATCATTTTGCTATGGTTGTCAGAGAGAAAACGTTTGATAAAGGTTTCAAATTATGTTTAAAGTTTGTTGCAAGTCGCTAAGTACTGTCATTCTCATACAGTGTATTTCGAAAGTCTCGCCGCATTATATGGCATCTTTTGCGATTTCTATTGGTTATGACGTAATATCTTTTGAACCGTGTGCCGTATGTGATTCTTAACTATGCAGCCATTGTTATCTCCCGGTAAGGAATGTGTGTACCAAATTTGGTTGAAATCGGTCCAATGTTTAGGAGAAAATGAGCAGAATTGTCGCAAACTGCAGCAGTTTTTCGCGCATGTCATTGTTTATGACGTCGTATATCGTGAACTATATATCGTATGTAATTCTGACACTTCGGCGACCGTCCTCATGGATTGAAGCTTACGTGTACAAAATTTCATAAAGATTGGAACAAAACTGTAGATTTGCATGCAACACGTACAAACATACGGACACTCTGCTTTGTATATTAGACGACCGAAAAAACTAATTTCCTACTATCATTACTCGATATATACAGTAAGAATTTCTCCCGAGCTGATAAATACGTTAATATTCCTGTAAAGAACCAATATTGCGTATACAAATATCCTAAAAAATATAACGAACGTCATAAAGTGCGAGATAGTTTTAAACATACTATACTAACATGCGAAATCTCATCCCGAACTGAATTCCCGAGAGACCAGACGTGTAAAATCATTTTTCGTCGTTCTTTTCCTCGCGTGTCTGGAGAGTAGCGTTGCGGAAGATCGCTTTCGCGGCGGCAGCCAGCCAATCTTAGCCGACAGTAGGGCTGAAATTTTGCACACTCTGCCTTACAAACAAGAGGAATGTCGCTGTCTGTATAAAATTTCGTTCGGTGCATGGTGGAGGGTACTTAACTTGCGGAATTTTACAAAATGCGTAGTTTCCCTCCAATCTTTATGAATTTCTGCAGACATGACCTTTAAACCAAGAAGTAGATCACTGGGTACATAAATGTTTGTATGGTAGATGACAGAGGTCACCTTTTAGAAAACGTTGCCGAGAAAGGAAAGGTGGAAACGAAGAGAGAGCTGGGAGAGAAAGAGGTGGATGCAGAGAGAGAGGGAAGGGGATAGGGACTACGAGAGTGTAGGATAAATAAACGTCCGGGCAACGCTGGGTTTTCAGCTAGTATGTATATATAGTTAGCATGTGTATTAAACATGAAAACACAGAATGCCGAAGAATATTATTTATTTTTATTTTCACTAAAGGACGACTTTTCCAGTAAGGCTAATTCGAACACAATATCTTTAGTTGAAATCTTCCAGTGGTTGATTTTCGTCTTTGCGTAAAAGAAGTAGCATGTACAAGCAAGTCTAAATAACATTATCGTTGCTGCTTTGTATATTAGACGACCGAAAAAACTAATTTCCTACTATCATTACTCGATATATACACTAAGAATTTCTCCCGAGCTGATAAATACGTTAATATTCCTATAAAGAAACAATATTGCGTATACAAATATCCTAAAAAATATAACGAACGTCATAAAGTGCGAGATAGTTTTAAACATACTATACTAACATGCGAAATCTCATCCCAAACTGAATTCCCGAGAGACCAGACGTGTAAAATCATTTTTCGTCGTTCGTTTACTCGCGTGTCTGGAGAGTCGCCTCGCAGAAGATCGCTTTCGCGGCGGCAGCCAGCCAATCTTAGCCGACAGTAGGGCTGGGCGGCTGGCCGTGCTTTTAGCGTGCCTCCTGCTAGCACCGGCGCCACGGCCAGAGCACACAGCACAGAGCACAAAGGCCACGGCGCGGCGGCCTTGTGAGAACGGCCCAGCGATACATCACCGCCGCGTGACGTGGCACACGCCTACTCGCCCGCTACTCGCCGCTCGCTACTCCCTACTCCCTACTCCGGCTATTTCGAACGCTACTCGCGCGCCGTCGGCGCTGCCTAACCGGCGGGCCACACTGATCGATAGAGCCAAAATTTTTCACGTGACGCAAATTTCTAAAGAAAGCGCCGCTCCGCTCCTGGGAGGCGGCCGCAGAAATACGCCCTCTGGCGAGGAGGAGGAAAGGCGAGGGCCGCGTCTCATTAGCGGGTCCTCCGGGGACTAAAATTGTCCATTAACGCGCTGGCGCCGAAATTAATGCTCAGTTAATGGCGCCGCTGTTTATGTGCGAGGTGCATTCAAGCTGTAAGACCTCCGATATTTTTATCCCTTCAGGATAAGCTACAGATATAAATACGCGGTTTGTTTTAACCCTCGGGCAGCAGTGCCGAATATTAAGACTTCAGTAGCAGCGCGTTGCAGATTTGCTACCGTTGTGTTTTCCGAGTTAAAATCAGTGCTATTGCTAAAAAGGGAATGAAATCATACACTCCTGGACATTAAAATTGCTACACCACGAAAATGACTTGCTACAGACGGGAAATTTAACCGACAGGAAGAAGATGCTGCGATATGCAAATGATTAGGTTTTCGGAGCATTCACACAAGGTTGGCGCCGATGGCGACACATACAACGTGCTGACATGAGGAAAGTTTCCAACCAATTTTGATAAAGGTCGGATTGAAGCCTATCACGATTGTGGTTTTATCTATCGCGATATTGCTGCTCGCGTTGGACACGATCAAATGACTTTTAGCAGAATATGGAATCGGTGGGTTCAAGAGGGCAATATGGAACTCCATGCTGGAGCCCAATGGCCTCGTATCGCTAGCAGTCCAAATGACTGTAACGGATCGTGCAGCCATGTCTCGATCCCTGAGTCAACAGATGGGGGGCGTTTGCAAGACAACAACCATCTGCACGAACAGCTCGACGACGTTTGCGGCAGAATAGACTATCAGCTCAGAGACCATGGCTGCATCACAGACAGGAGCGCCTTCGATGATGTATGCAACGACGAACCTGGGTGCACGAATGTCAAAACATCATTTTTTCGGATGAATCCAGTTTCTGTACACAGCATCATGATGGTCGCATTCGTGTTTGGCGACATTGCGATGAACGCACATTGGAAGCGTGTATTCGTCATTGCCCTACTGACTTATCACCCAGAGTGATGGTATGGGGTGCCATTGGTTTCCGTCTCGGTCACCTGTTGTTCTCATCGACGGCACTTTGAACAGTGGCCGTTACATTTCAGATGTGTTACGACCCGTGGCTCTACCCTTCATTCGGTCCTTGCGACATCCTACATTTCAGCAGGATAATGCACGACCGCATGTCACAGGTCCTGTACGAGCCGTTCTGGATACGGAAAATGTGTACGACTGCTGTCCTGGCCAGCACATTCTCCAGATGTCTCACCAATTGAAAACGTCTGGTCAATGGTGGTCGAGCAACTGGCTTGTCACAATACGCTAGTCACCATATACAACATATACATAACAAAGACATAATTCCTCATGAAAATGGACACATCATACACTTTTATTCAGAAATGTTACTTTTTCATCGATTTTACATTTTGTCTATTAAAAACGTTTTGGTTGATTGTTTACAATAATTAATGCAGTTATAAGATTCACTAGTCACACAAATTTCATTTTTCTTGCCTTGACTTTTGCGAAATCTGAGACGATTATCTTTAAATCAATTGTGTCTGCTCTTTTTCGTTCAGTTGACAAAGTTGCCAACCTCAAGTCTTTCTCGAGTCACTGTGGATCACAGATATATTTTTATTAGTTTTAATTTCAAGAAGCTGCGCTCACAGGAAGAGTAAGCAACACTCTTAGTGCAGTAACTAAATTAGGTACAATGTCTATAAGTCACTTTTTATAAATATAGCTCAGAAAGTTCTGTGGCCCTGAGTTATTGTGCACTCTTCTAGCAATGGCTTGTAATTTATTGCATAGATCAGTGTGATATTATGGATACAGGGGAAAGCTGATTGTTTCCATGTGAAATGCGGGTTTTGCCAGGTTGTTGGGTTCCCCAGCCAGCCGGCTACCAGTTTGTACCTAGTGAATGGGATACTGCAGGTAGTCAGGATTTTCCTAATGTGCTTGGAAACCGGAAACGCTAGGCTGAGCGAGGGTGGCCATTCCAGATTGCAACTGAAATACAATATAGCCGCAAACATTATTCTAAAAATCCAAATAAAATCAGGAATGATCATATGGCAAATATAATTATATGAATGGATTCAGGAGACTTGAGAGAATCAAACGCCATAATTACAATAAAAAGCCGACAAATTTCAGTACTATAATAATAATAAGACTAATATTTAAAATTATTGATATTTTGTTTTGTTAAGTGTTTCCATGCATTTATTTATAACAAAGTCTGTCAGATATTAATCGTGGTAGAAACATTACATACTTTTGCAGTCTTTCTAGCCTATATTAAGTTTTCGTTTGAAGATTTTTCCTGTAAAAAATCTAATTCTAATTCTACCCTACAAAAAAGTCCACCGCTCGCCCCTAGTGCTAAGCAGTTGGTGGTGTGATGCAGTGAACCAGTGACAAATAGAAGAAACGCTATGCTTCACCGCCTGCTATCCCAGATGCTAAGAGGTTTCCCTCTGAAAGAGCCGTCCACCTCCTGTGACCCTAATGGAGCCCCGTGGCGGCTCAACGGTTTGTCGGTGCTGGTTCCTCGCCCCTCTACGGTGTGCAGAGCAAAACAAACAGGTGGAGCGGCGCTTTGAATCGGCGCTGTGGCGCCACCTGTCCAAGCAACGGCAGCGCATAAAGCGGGTTTACTGCCCTACCCTGCCCTGACCCTCCCTGCCCCGCTACTCTCGGCCAGTCTTTGTGAGCGGTGCGGTGCGCCGGGACAACACCCACTGCGTCCCTCTCTTTTCTTTTTAATACTAATGTATCAACGGTGCTTTCACGCTTACTGATTACAGGCGAAACACTTTCCTTTGAGACGAGATAGTTTGTATCTGCACGCAGGAAACAAGTATTTGGTACTGAGAGGAAAACTTATTTATTTGCTCTTTGGAATACACTTCGCTCCACACTGTTGCAAACATGATGTAAGTGTGTACAACTCTTTCGCCTGTAAGCTGTCAGGAAAGTTAACTGAGCATCATAGATATACATGTGGCGTCTGTTCCGAAAGAACAGACATCACTTCTGATCCTGCAGTTGTTATTATTTAATATTCACAGAATATATGACATCAAAGCTGAAAATGTGTGCCCAGCCGGGATTCGAACCCGGGACTCCTACTTTCTAGGCAGTTGCGCTGCCCCTACACCACTGGGGACACAGAGATCACCGCACCTGCAAGGACTACCTAAGCACGCCTCCCGTCAGATACAAATACTACTGCAGGATAAGAAGTGATGTCTGTTCTTTCGGAACAGACGCCACATGTATATATATAATATGCCGGTGACGGGCAATGATCCTATCGTTAGTGGGGAGGGGTGGGCAAGATGAAGCCCTTACTCTTACGGGAATTAGTTTCATAACTATGAGTTTGAGTACTGCGGGCAGGGTGAAGCTGGGAATTTGTATCTGACGGGAGGTGTGCTTAGGTAGTCCTTGCAGGTGCGGTGATCTCTGTGTCCCCAGTGGTGTAGGGGTCAGCGCAACTGCCTAGAAAGCAGGAAACCCTGGGCACACATTTTCACCTTTGCCCAATCGCAGTTGATGTCATATATTCTGTGAATATTGAGCATCATAGAGTTTTGGAATACGCAAGGCGCTAAACTAGAATGAACTTGAAACTTCCTGGCAGATTAAAATTGTGTGCCGGAACCTGGGCTCGAACCTGGGACCTTTGCCGCTCGCAGGCAAGCGCTCTACCGACTGAGCTATCCCGTCACGACTCACGATGCCGCCTCACAACTTTACTTCCGCCAGTACCCCCGCCTCCTACTTTCCAAACTTCAAAGAAGCTCTCATGCGAAACATGCAAGACTAGCACTCCTGGAAGAAGGATATGGTGGAGACATGGCTTAGCCATGGCATAAGGGATATTTCCAGAATGAAACTTTCACTCTGGCGCTGATATGAAACTTCCTGGCAGATTAGGCTGTGGCTAAGCCATGTCTCGACCTTATCCTTTCTTCCAGGAATGCAAGTCTTGCATGTTTCACAGGAGAGCTTCTGTGAAGTTTGGAAAGTAGGAGGCGGGGTACTGGCGGAAGTAAAGTTGTGGGGCGGCATCGTGAGACGTGTCGGGATAGCTCAGTCGGTAGAGCGCTTGCCCGCGAATGGCAAAGGTCCCAGGTTCGAGTCCCGTTTCTGGCAAACAATTTTAATCTGCCAGAAAATTTCATATCAGCGCACACTCCGCTGCAGAGTGAAAGTTTCATTCTAGAATGAACTTTCCAATCATTCCATTTTTAACCCGTAAATGATAAACCTGGGTTGCAGGGACCAGAACGAAATTTGTTCTCTCCAGCGCTGTGATGTGTATTGTAGCACTGACGTGCCTCTCCTTGTACTCTCCTAACATCCAGTTGGCTACCAACCCACAACATCGTTGTAGGCGTTTCTTTTAGTTTTATTTCTATAAAACTGATCGGCTCCTGAGGACCAACGTATACCTTTAAGGAAAATATTTTTTGTGGCATCGTATTCAGTACCCTCGATTTATGGTAGAATGCATTAGAAAAATGAACGAACAAGATATTACACATAATCTAAACGAACCATTGCCCTATGGTAATCATTTACACTAGACTACATTTAACAGGTGTAAGTGCTTTGGTTTCGAACCATGGAAAAGGAGATATTGATGGTGTGACGTGCAGAGAATTCCTCATTGAACTAGGGTCACAACTCGTAAGTGACTTTTATGAAAAGAAGATTGGATTCATTGTTTTTAGAACAGATATCAGCCGCGGTGGAGTAGCTGCGGAGCGCTCGGTTGCTCGCCGTCGGAGGTTCGAGTCCTTCCTGGGGAATGGGTATGTGTGTTGTCCTTAGGTTAGTTTACCTAGGTTTAAGTAGTTTGTAAGCTATAGACTGATGGCCACGCTGTTTGGTCCGATAGATTTACAAACATTTGAACATTTTGAACAGATATCAGAAATTCTACTATGAGCAGCACAGTGATCGCATTATCATTGTCAAGATAGATACGAAGCCAACACCGACAACAGTAGTACAGGTTTATATGCCAACTAGCTCTGCCGATGATGATGAGATCGAAGAAATATATGAGGAGCTAAAGGAAATTATTCAGACAGTTAAGGGAGAAGAAAACTTAATTGTGATGGGAGACTGGAATTCGGTAGTAGGAAAAGGAAGAGAAGGAAAAATAGTAGGTGAATATGGAATGGGCAGAAGGAATGAAAGAGGAAGTCGCCTGGTAGAATTTTGCACGGAACATAATTTAATCATAACAAACACGTGGTTTAAGAATCACAAAAGAAGGTTGTATACTTGGAAGAGACCAGGAGACACCGGAAGGTATCAGATAGATTTTATAATGGTAAGACATAGATTCCGGAACCAGGTTATAAACTGCAAGACATACCCAGGGGCAGATATAGACTCTGACCATAACTTGTTAGTCATGAACTGTAGGCTGAAACTGAAAAAACTGCAGAAAGGTGGGAAAATAAGGAGATGGGACCTAGATAAATTGAAGGAACGTGAAGTTCTGGTGAATTTCAGAGGGAGATTTAGGCAACAATTGACAGAAACAGGGGGAAATAAAACAGTAGAAGAGGAATGGGCAGCATTGAGAGATGAAATAGTGAAGGCAGCAGAGGACAAAATAGGTAGAAAGGCAAGACCTACAAAAAATCCTTGGATATCACAGGAAATACTAAATTTAATTGATGAAAGGAGAAAATATAAAAATGCAGTAAATGAAACAGGCAAAATGGAGTACAGACGACTAAGAAATGAGATTGATAGGAAGTGCAAAATGGCTAAGCAGGAGTGGCTAGAAGCCAAATGCAAATCTGTAGAGGAATGTATAAGAAGGGGAAAAGTAGATACCGCCTACAGGAAAATCAAAGAGACATTTGGGGACAAGAAAAGCAATTCTACGAATATCAAGAACTCAGATGGGAAACCAGTTCTCAGCAAAGAAGGGAAAGCTGAAAGGTGGAAAGAGTACATAGAGCAGCTCTACAAAGGAAATGAACTTAGAGACGATGTTGTAGGAAGGGAAGAGGAAGTAGATCAAAATGAAACAGGAGATAGTATACTGAGAGATGAATTTGACAGAGCCTTGAAAGACCTAGGTCGGAACAAGGCCCCAGGAGTAGATGACATACCCTCAGAGCTACTAAAGTCTCTGGGAGAGCCAGCCATGACAAGACTATTTGAACTGGTGTGTAGGATGTATGAGACAGGCGAAATGCCCTCAGACTTTAAGAAAAATGTAATAATCCCCATTCCAAAGAAATCAGGCGCAGACAGGTGTGAAAATTACTGAACCATCAGTTTGATAAGTCATGGTTGCAAAATTTTAACACGAATTATCTACAGGAGAATGGAAAAGCTGGTAGAAGCTGACCTCGGAGAAGATCAGTTTGGATTCAGGAGGAACGTAGGAACCCGGGAGGCAATACACACTTTACGTCTTATCTTAGAAGATAGATTAAGGAAAGGTAAACCAACATTTTTAGCTTTTGTAGATTTGGAGAAAGCATTTGACAATGTTGACTGGAATACACTCTTTCATATTCTGAAGTCAGCAGGGGTAAAATACAGGGAAAGGAGAGTTATTTACAACTTGTACAAAAGCCAGACCGCAGTTATTAGACTCGAAGGGCATGAAAGGGAAGCATCTCTTGGGAAGGGAGTAAGACAGGTTTGTAGCCTTTCTCCGATGTTATTCAATTTGTACATCGAGCAGGCGGTGAAGGAAAGCAAGGAAAATTTTGGAATAGGGATTAAAGTTCAGGGGGAAGAAATAAAAACATTGCGTTTTGCTGATGACATTGTAATTCTGTCAGAGACAGCGAACGACCTGGAAGAGCAGTTGAATGGAATGGACAGTGTGTTGAAGAGAGCGTACAAAATGAACATTAACAAGAGCAAAACAAAAATAATGGAATGCGGTCTTAGAAAATCAGGCGATGCTGAAGGAATTAGATTAGGTAACGAAACAATGAAGGTGGTGGATGAGGTTTGTTACTTGGGTAGTAAAAAAACATGCGACGGTCGCAGTACAGAGGATATAAAATTCAGAATGGCAATGGGAAGAAAAGCATTTTTGAAAAAGAGAAATTTGCTAACATCGAATATTAATTTAAGGGTAAGGAAGTCTTTTCTCAAGGCATTTGTGTGGAGTGTTGCCTTGTACGGGAGTGAAACATGGACGATAAGCAGTGCGGACAGGAAGAGAATAGAGGCTTTTGAAATGTGGTGTTACAGAAGAATGCTGAAGATTAGGTGGGTAGATCACATAACTAATGAAGAGGTACTGAACAGAATTGGCGAGAAAAGGAATTTTTGGCATACCCTGACTAAAAGAAGGGATCGCTTGGTAGGACACATTCTTAAACATCGAGGAATCGTAAATTTAGCATTGGAGGGAAGTGTGTGGGGTAAAAATCGCAGAGGGAGGCCAAGAGACGCGTATAGTAAGCAGATTCAAGTGGATGTGGGTTGCCGTTCTTATGAGGAGATGAAAAGGCTTGCTCAGGATAGAGTGGGGTGGAGAGCTGCATCAAACCAGTCTCCGGACTGAAGACCATAACAACAACAACAATCAGAAATTCCATGACCCCCTCCAAGGCATCAGGAGCATCCCAAGCTCACAGTGAAGCTTGTGCTACTAAATCAGACATAAAGAGGTGCTCAGTGGCTCCATTTAAGAAAGATAGGAAAGCATCAAGGGAGTGTGCCAGTGTCTAACACTACATGTCTTCAATGTTACACTGTTTCTGTCCAGACTGATTCTATACTGTCTATGAATAATATAACCGAAATGAGTGGTAAAGACGCTGAATAATTAAAAACTGAAATTTTGTAGTAGTTTCTGCTACTGCGTACTACTTTCGTAAATTACGTAGTCATTTGGATGAAAATGCTTTACTCAAATTTTCTAAACATGGTGCCTGCAGAAATTTTTATGTATCTCTTTTTAACCTTTCTTCTGGTTTTCTGCTGTGGAGCATAGCCTATTTTTTGTTTTAATGCAAGGTTTCAATAACGTAGCTTACAATTTGTAACTAATATGTACGACTTAGAAAAAGTATGTGTTTCACATTTCATATTTTATGCATTTCACTGCCTTCTTCGTAACGTCTTTAAGTTGTGACAATAAATAAGAAATGCAGTCTTAAAACAGGGTTAATATTTTAATTTCACCTATTTTACCCTAAAAATACCAAAACCTTAAGTGGGTCCTCATGTGTACCTTATGCATTACAATTCTTAGGTGTACCAGTTACGGGTTAATACACTCTTCTGGCGATCCAAAAAATCATATTTACAATGACTGGAGGTAATAAAGTCAAGCTTACTTGACACATAATTACCTTGGAAAACATGTTAAACACAGCAATCTGTAATTCTTTTGGCAATTCGTTTTAAACTCTCTAGGTGGCATAACAATTTTATATATGTATTTATTGTAACTGGTTTCCATCTGTAAGATCATCTTAAAATTCTCTCTTTGACTGGTGGGCAACGACAGGCAGAGCAGCTCTGACAGTGATGTCCTTACACACGGTTCATGCTCAGCCCACTGTCGTCACCCACCATACAGGGCAACAGCTTGAAGACAGTCTTACTTGATCGAAACTGGCGCTGATATACGAGGGTCTCGAACTTAAATAGTGGCAACTATTTATTCACAGTCGATACAAAAGCGTTACATGTTTGCACCTGTTACTGTTCTTCAAAGCAGTCATCAGCGTTATGTAGAACGCTTTGCCAGCTATGTGGAAGGCATAGTGTATCATTAGCAGACCCTGTAGAGCCTGTTCTGTTGATGGTGCGAATGGAGTGGTCTACTGTCTGTCAGTTTTGAAGCGAATATTGCGAGTTCTTATGAAAACATAACTAATAAAACTACCATATGAACTTACTGTAGCTTCATGGCCGTCGTAGAAGTCCGGAATTTCTTACCTGTAAGAAATAAGGAAGTAGTAATGTTAGTTTCTATTGTCAATCTTCAGAACACCAAGGTTTTAATATTAATAATAATTAAATATTATTCAATACAAACGAGTATTAATTTAAGTGTAAGAAAGTCTTCTCTGAAGGCATTTGTGTGGAGTGTTGCCTTGTACGGCAGTGAAACGTAGACGATTAATAGTTGAGACAGGAAGAGAATAGAGGCTATTGAAATGTGTTGGTACAGAAGAATGGCTGAAGATTAACTCGGTAGAACTCGTAACTACTGAAAAAAACTGGGGAGAAAAGAAAATTTGGGCATACCATGAATAAAAGTAGGGATCGATTGTAAGGACACATACTTAGACATCAAGAAAGCGTGAATTTAGCTGTGGAGGGAAGTTTTTTGGGGTAAAAATTGCAGAGGGAGACAAAGAGATGAGTAGTGTAAGCAGACTCAATTGGATGCGGGTTGCCGTTCTTATGAGGAGATGAAGAGGCTTGCTCAGGATAGAGTAGAATGGAGAGCTGCATCAAACCGTTCCCGGACTGAAAGTTTGTACTGAAGTGCCTGGGAGCCGCGCCAGAATAGCGGTTTGGTCTGGAGCGCCACGTTAGGGATCGCGCGGCCGCTTGGGTCGGAGGCTCTCTCTCGGACATGGGTGCGAGTGTTGACCTGAGTATCAGTTAGTTTAACTAGTTTTGAAGTCTAGTACCATGACCACAAAAGATAGTCCCTTAGTATTACAAACATTTGAACATTTTAAATGTATTGAACCAGGGTTTTGTAGTGTGACGTTTATTTATTCGTCCAATCATCTCCTTTGTTAGCTCAGTTTCGTAGTCGATTCCTTGAATAAATAATTGTTTTGTCACATTTAAAATAATAAAAAAAGTTGTAAGCACTTTTTGTATGAAATGTGTTTGAATTTTGTTTGTTTCAAGTATAATATCTCCGACGCAGCAGCACACCGTGAAAGTTTCTCTGTCGACTCCAGAGAGAGATATATATGGCCACCGTATATTGTTTGCTGCAGGCCATCGGACGAGAGAAGCTGCCGTTGTACACTATTGCGGAATGCAGCCGACAATTATTTCTCATCAATAGTGTCAATGTTATTTCATCAGCAATGTACAGCTTGACAAATCACATATACAATGGCGTTGATTGCATCGTAATACGCCAATTACATCCCGGTGAGATGGCGAAGCGAAGCTGACGCTTGAAATATGCGAAACGCGCGACGAGAATCCCATGCTGCTCAGGACTTGCGCTAGAGTAGGCAGATACAAAAGAATGTAAGTTGCCACTCTGATTCTCAGATGAAGATGTTTCCACAGGACAGGGTAGCATGGAGAGCTGCATCAAACCAGTGTGCGGACTGTAAGATTACCGCCCAATAGAAATACTCGTAATTAATAGCATATGATCATTAAACAGTATGAAGTTCACTGCAAACATTGACCATGCCAATGCACTAAATGTTACACAATTTTAATCTTATTAATTATGGTAGCAATGTATGTACACAGTTGGGTGACAATATTTATAGTTAGGCCATAGGTAGAAATTCTCCACGTTAAGATTTGCTGTGTGCTTGTAGCTGACGGGAGGCCAGCGAGCAGGCGGACGTTGGTGGCTTGTTCCAGCTTAGGATTTTCCAGTTCGTTTCCGGTGAGGGGAGAGAGGGACAATGGCGAGTGCCAGGCACAGTGCAAAGCACAGCGTGAAATAAAATATTCTAATACTACTGGCATTTGAAGAATACGATGCAGTTAGAAACCCTTAAGGCCCTCATTACAAAATACCCTGTTGATAAATAAACAATACATTAGCTGATATAGTCACATCTGGCGTAATATGTTTAATTGACAATGAAAAGTAATAAATTACCAACGAAGACAAGACAGTTACACAACTAGCATGGCAATGTTTGTTTATAAAAATAACATATTAACTATTTCTCATTATATTTTCAATTAATCTTGTGTATTTTACCTTGAAATATTCATTTAAATCACTTATCTGTGATAAAATAAATTGCACGATGATAATAAATAATACAAAGGATGTTTATACTAATATAAAAACGTAAGAAGATATTTGTTTAAGGTGTAGTGTAATTATTTTGATTTTAAGTAAAGTTTTAGAAATGTATTGGCTTAGCGCTGTACGTTGGCAAATCGGTTAGAACAGCTCACATGGGGAAGTTGATGACGTAGGGGGAAAAACCCCGGCAGTTGAGCTTTTGGCGCGCGCGTGCATGGGCAGGAAGTGACGAGGTGGGAGCACATGGGGTAGCTGTAGCTGTAGTGGCGTCGCGCTGCATCAGTCGGCATGTGGCTCTCGAGGTGGAGACTTTAGATTTGTGTGTGGCAATCGCCATGTGTGGTTGCTCGTCGTAGACTGCACCAAGTTCAATCGAGTGCTACTGTGTGTTGTGAATATTTAGCCAGTGGAACAAAGTGTTCATCGCATTGAATTAAAGTGGCTATGATTTGTTAATGTAACACGTGTCGTCGCATAGGTATGAACATAAACGGTGTTTGAGACAGCCACATGGTGTTAAAACAATTTGCGACAAATATTCATTTTTGTCTGGGGCTCACGAGCTATAACTTTATTTTATAAATGTGCCGACGTACAGACGTATCAGCCACAGGGTTCTAAGATGGTGAAATAAACAACATAAAGTGAACTTTTTGGTGTAGTACACCCTTTTCTCTCATGAACTTGATTTTATTATGAATTTGTTTTGTTAATCATATGCAGGGAAGGAAAGTTGAGAACGTGTGATATCATCCCCTAGAAAACGAGTCAAACAGTCGCAATCACAGATCCAGTGTTTTTGCATGTTTAGGAATTTGGTTCGCAGTTGGTGGTTGTGAGTTTTAAAAATTAATCCTTCCCTATTTTAGACTCTCACCCCGACCTTCACTCTCGCAGGACTGCAGACCACAATAACAACAGTAGCAACATGTTACTACAATTTTCTTCCCACTCTTCGCAACGGATTAAAATCAGACTGGGGCTTCTCTGGGATATACGCGGCATTCTCCTTTGATCGGAAAATTGTGTCCATTATCGTCCTTAGAAATTTACTGTAACTTTTTAATTACCTGCCGCATCTAAATAGTCGTAATATTAATTTAAGATGGGAATTTTCTGCCGGAGACATTGTCAGACGGACTACTCTCCGTGTTCCTTCATGGATAGTGCCGAAATACTTACACCCTCCTTCAGTAGCTTTTGGAAGCTTCGTTGCCATGTGTGCTGCATGCTGAGTTGTTATGATGGGATTTATTATGAATCCACGTGGACGACCAACAATAGCTCATATTCGGCCTACCGTTCTACATTTTTGTCGAAATGGGAAACTTCCTTGGACCATAAAAAAACTTATCGGACACAATAATCCTGTAATTTCTTATTATGATGAGAAAAATCACTCTCGTATGTCCCTTCAGTAACTTTGGAACTTAGAAACTTGAAGAACGATACAGAGAATCGTTGTGAAGGAGGATGATGGGTTTCTTGGTAGAATCTGGGAAAGATGGGTTGATGTGAAAAGGATACCTAGTAGAGGTCGCTTGTGCGATCACGCTTTGAGTGCTGCTCAGTGCTTAGTATAAATTAGTAGATCTGTTTAAAGGAAGGCAGAGAAGCAATTGAGAGGCAGGCTGCTAGGTTTGTTACATGTAGGTTCGATCAATGCGCGAGTGTTAAAGAGACGATTCGGGAACTGAAATGAAATCTTTGAATGAAGGAGACATCCATTCGAAGAAACACCGTTGAAGCAATTTACAGGGCCCAAATAGGAAGCCGACTGCAGAACGATTCTACTAACGCCAACTTCAATTTATCGTAAAGACCACAGTGGTGAGCTAAGAGAAAGTAATCGGCTCTGTCAGAATAATCGGCATTTTAATTGTACATTTTAAATTCGTATTTAATCGCTAAATAGATCCGTCATCTATCAAAAAGCATTTACGTTCCATTGGCAATAAATAGTACGTTTGAGTGCCGAGAACAGGGTCTCACATTTTGTACTTCCGATCAGTGGTACAAAAGGTACAGCTTATAAATGTAATTATTTTAAAACGAACAGACTGTTATTCCATGACTTGCGCATATCCATTAGAAACCTGATGAATTTATGTTACAGCAAGTATTGTAGAATTACATAGGATTTACACGTGATATTTAATGTGAATCTCCTTAAAAGGGTACTCTTACCACAGGAATTCGTACGAAGGCATAGTAGGAGTGGAACAGAAAAGAGAGTGAATAGTAGTGGTACAAGGTACTCTCCGCCACGCACCTTACGGTAGATTGTAGAGTATGTATGTAGATGCAGAAACGATTTTAAAGACTCTTTGTCTTCACCTAAACGAAGTTGGACTACTAAAACTAAATAGGGAACTCGTTTGGAACATGACCGCAAGAGTCCCCGGGGAAATACAGCAACTTGGATCCAATCAAAGACCAATTCGCTATACGTTTTGGTGACCTTGATTCGTCCGGTAACAAAGGAAAGCTAGGAGTATGCTTCAGTCGTAAATAAACCGACTCCACAAAGCTGGCGACTTGAAGTCTGTAGTAATAAGTTCATTTTTCACAGGGGTTGTTCCAATCTACGATGACTTTAACGTTTCTAACCGATTAGTTGACAAGTAGTCGTGAACATGATTAAATGAGATTAACGATGTAACGTGAAATATGAAATACTGTTCAGATTATGACGTGTTTCTTTTCTAATTTTCTGTTTATTTATATTATATACAGGGTGTTTCACTAAGTGTGAATTATAAAATAATAGGTGACGGGAAATTTGAATGCGGTAGATCAACACAGGAAATGTTACACTTTCTGCGGTGCTATGAACATAGTTTATTGTATGATTTTCCGAAGAGTCACACCACAAAGATATAATTTTTAAATGGAACATTTTTTTTTTCTATCGTGCATTGGATACATTGAAACCAGCTACATCCAAATCAATTTAAACTACATTCCAATCACTGTTAGTTTGGGAGCTACAACTCTTCAAAGTTTGGGGGGGGCGGAGGCTAAGACAGCGTAACTGACTGGCTGGTGGTCATGAGGCAGTGGGCCGAGCCCCAGGGGATAGCCACTTGGCCAGTGAGCTACGCTATCGCAGCCTCCGGCCCCGGAACTTTGAAGGGTTGTAGCCCCCAAACTAACAGTGATAGGAATGTAGTTTAAATTGATTTGGACGCAGCTGGTTTAAACGAATCCAATACAAGATAGAAAAAAAACTATTTTTCCATTTAAAAAATTATATCTTTGTGGTGTAACTCTTTGGAAAATGATACAATAAAGTGTAACATTTCTTGTGTTGACCTACCGCATTAAAATTTCCCGTCACATATTATTTTATAAGTTACAGAGGCAAACACACTTAGTGAAACACCCTGTATATATTTTTCTTCTTAGTCTACGGAGCTGTGCTTTTCGCCGTTGTAAGCAGAGTACGGGCGCGTCACAGTAGGCTAGCGCGCAATGCAGAGCGCGTTCACAGCTCTAACAAAAAAGTTTTGACATCAGTGGAAATGCGTGGCCGACGTGTCATAAAAGTTACAGTTCGTTGTGACATGTAGAGAGGCGATGGGGTAAGTTCGCCATTTTGACGTTTAGTGCTGTTGTCAGACCTGGTAAGTGTACAAAGGCCTCCCGCAGCGTCAGATTGTGAAGGACGCGGAGACGCATCAGGCTGTGTGAGGCAGCTTTATCAGCGTCCGAGATAACTTCGACAGTATAACATCACATTGCGGTTGTAGCATTAGGATTGCCACATTTCACTTATTCGTAAATATTTGTTATTATTTTTAATTAATTTGTAAATTTTTGGCATTTAAAAGGAAAATTAATTACCATCTAAAATTTTAACTGCAAGAACAATATCATCATAAACTTTGAGATAGATCGTTGTTTCGTTTTAACAGGCTCCAATTTAAATGAACTAAGGAAGATAACGGTTTCAAGTACCTTTACATCAAATATCAAACACATAAAAAGTAATTTCATGTTCGGTCTTTACAAAAATTTAAGTTTAGAAACAGGCAAGAATAAAATTTAAGACTGTACAGTTTCTCATGTTAAATAGAAGACAGCAATTTATTACACAAAATAATAAGCAGGAGTACCAACCTACCATTTCAACAGACAACCCAACTAAAATTCTATACGGATTATAAAACTAAATGCAGAAGAAGCCAGTTACAACAGCTACTTCATTGCAGGTCTCCATTGGCCAGCTGGACGAATGGAGGAGTATCAATATTTGCGGGGCATCAGTGGGTCAAACTGCATACGAAAGTTAATGTTGTGATGTAGTTATTCGTAAGGCGACGAAGATACACTATAACAGAAAGATTTAAAAACTCGTATGTAAATTGACTGTGTTGTGGTCTTCAGCCCGGAGACTGGTTTGATGCAGCTCTCCACAATACCCTATCCTGACAAGCCTCTTCAAATACACATAAGAACGGCAACCTACATCTGTCTGAACCTGCTTACTGTATCAATCTCTTGGTCTTTCTCTGCGGTTTTTACCCCACACACTTCCCTCCAACGGTAAATTCACAATTCCTTAGTAAATTTACTAAAAATAATTTATTTTTGTAATAATAAATTATATCTTGAAAGAGTTCGACTGGATAATACTTATTTAAAAAATGTATACAATTGAAGCCAAAACCACAGTCACTTTATTTGGCTTCAATTACATGAAGTCAGTAAATGTCTTTAAATAATTTAAAACTCAGATTTGGGCGTTGTAGAAAGACTGACAAATTTAAAAGGCAGACAAACATCGTTATATAATACGCGGATTCGGTAATTAAGGCCAATGAAACTTACACAGTTAGGAAGTTAATTTGCCGTAGATGTTCACAAGACAAAAATCATGTGTGTGCACAGTTATTAACAGTGGTTAAAGGAGGGAGAAGTACTCACATATAAAGGGGCTTCAGGCGCGAGAAGCCAACCATATTGTCAGCAGTGGAAACCAAAATGTCGCAGTAACGAAATAGCGTTAATCTTTGTCGTGATAAAAATCTTGAACACGGAAATTAATGTACCAACGTATACAAAAATTAATGTTTGTTTGCTTGTCCAATTGTTCGTGTTTTATGCACGGGTATACCGTATATCCAATTGCGATAAAAATTTATCAACTCATTATTTGCACTCGCGCGAACGTTACAGACAAAGTAAAATTAACTTCGTATGGTGCATGGCGGAGAGTGCTTTACAATACAATTATTTAATATGTTTCTTGCGTCTTCACGCTGAAATGGCTGGACGAATATGAATAAAATTTGGAATGTAAGTTTATAACCTGGGCCACCTTTTCTTAGCCACCGTGTGTTGTGTGGCGGAGGGTACCTAATAACAGGTTAACAGATTTGCTACTCCTTCAGGCTGAAAGGGACTGACAGATTTGAATGAAATTTGGACTGGAGATAGCTTAAAATCTGCATTAATACATGGGCTACCTTTCTTAAGTCACCGTACGGTGCGTGGCAGAGGGTACCTTACCATGGGTTAATACGTTTGTTCCAATCCACGCTGAAACACTTGGATTGATATGAATGAAATTTGGAATGCAGATAGCTTATACCTTTAGGAAGCCACCGTACGTTCATGGCGTAGGATATCTTACAGTGGGTTAACACGTTTGTTACTCATACTGCATCCGTCTCCCTTGTTCCACGTAAGTCTCTACTGTCTAATCCCATTTCCACACCTTTATTAGTTCCTAAAAAAGGAACCGGATGTGTTATGTCAATTGAAAACTTGATTCCCAAAAATATTTCATCTTTAGACGATCTTTCGATATACAGCAATAAAAACGCGATTTTTCATTATCAATTTTGACCTAGATTTTTCCAGTGTCAAGCAAAAAGCCGAATCACATGTATCTTTAGACATAGGTGAAACTATTATTTTTTCCGGGAGTGAATGCTTTAATTAGCAATGCTTGGTTACAACTAAGCTGAATTTTTTATTATTTACTATTTTTATGATTCTTGATTTTTTAATTTTCCCAAAATTAATCAGATGGTGAGAGTAAATAATTAAGCAATCTATTGCCTATGGTTGAAATTCTACCATTTGCGTTTACAAAGCCACGAAACTCAAACATGATAATCTAATTGGACTTTATGGGAATCGAGATTATTAGTTATAGCATTACGTTATAATAAGATAAGTTGGAAATCGTAGCTATTTAAGATGAAGTACCGTACTTAAAATTAAGAACTTCATTGTTTCATTGTTTCTCCGATAGCAGCCGTAGATGACCAGAATTTTTATTTTTTTAATTTTTTTTTATTTTTATTTATTTATTATTATTATTATTTTTCGTTTCATTATTCTGCTGTGATTGTCAGCGAAAAAAAGTTTAATAAAGGTTTGAAATTATATGTAATGTGTGTTTCAAGTCCCTAAGTACTCTCTCATTCTCATACAGTGTGTGAATAAATTCTCCTCACATGATGTGGGAGCTTTTTGCGATTCCTGTTGTTTATGGCGCATATCTTCTGAAACATGAGAGTATATGGTTCTTTCCTACAGAAATAGTTATATCACATTAAGGAATATGTGCACCAAATTTTTCTGCAATCGATGCAGTGCTTTAGGAGAAAATGAGCAGCATTGTCGCTTAATGCCGCAGTTTTTCGCACATCTCATTGTTTGTGACATCTCGTGAACTATGTGTTGTTCGTGAGTCTTACACTTACGACGAGCTTCCTCATGGATTGAAGCTTACGTGCACAAAATTTCTTAAAGATTGGAACAAAAGTGTAAATCTGAATGCAAACTTACACACAAAAAATTAAACGGACACACTGCTTTCTATATAAAGATAATGACGAACATCCCCAGTGTTTTCAAGTACCCAATTCCAAAAACAGAGTTGCAAGGTATCCCGAATAAATTAAACAAATAAATGAGTTTTATAGAAATTTGGAAGGTATCCCGAAGATTCTTTAATGTAAATTGATCAATAGTGCGTACTACGTACTTGAAAGAAACATTAAAATGTTAAAAACCGAACAATGTGGTGAATACGACCACCGAGGTAAGCCTTAGAAAACATTAGTATGCGCAACGTACACGCAAGGGAAATGGGAAAACTCAAACACAAGAATTTATGGCCTTGTCTAAAGTACTCTCAAAGCGTATAACGAAACTGATGAACTTGGATAATGAAAAGGGGGGGGGGGGGGGGGGGAACAATCTGACTGCGACACAGACAAAAATAAAAAATAAAAATTGACTTACCTCGTATCTTCTTATTACAGAACTGGAAACAGGAAACAGGAAGCAGCTCGCGTCATGGAGTATTTCAATATTAAAACTTTTCAAAAATGATAGGTGGGTAGTAATTAACTTCAACAATAATCATAAATGAAGAAACTTAAAGGAAGGGGAAACTACCTAATGAGGGCGCAGGACGCAAATTGAATATTAGAAATTATGTATTCTAAAAAAATATATGAAGTAGAAAAATATTACAGAAAATTAAATTATCATCATGCATTACAATACTGGCGTGCTGCAACAGATACTTAACGACTGCCTTCTCCAACAGCGTCCTCGCGCTAACTCACCCAACAGCCAACTCTCTGTAACTAACTGATTCCCAACACAGCTCGCAAGTGACTTGCTACTCACTACCCTCTCTCGCATCCAGAGCGCTTACTCCACAATCGAACTTCCAAAGATTACTGTGCCACTTACAATATTCATCTCTGGTCAATTTACATATGTACAACAATTTACATAAAACCGACTATGTTGGGACCATAGGGACCTTACAGAGTAGCAACCACTGATATTTACGTGAAATTCTCATTTTGAAGTACAAAATTCAGCAAAATAATAAATTTTGTCTCACGAATAAGATTGGTACCGGACTGTTTCATGAATATCTCGCCTCTTGCCCGGTAGCAGTGGCAGTACCCCATGTTTCCGGTGTCGTGAGCGGTCTGTTTGAATGTCCCGCTGGAACCTCGTTGTCTGGTCGCTAATGGGCGTCCGGAAAGCCTCAACTAGATTCGAGATCAGACTGCGGGAAAGGATTTGGGCAGCGGCGCTGGCGGGATGCGATTATATCTGGCTTTATCGAGTAATGCAGCCGACGGGACTATATTTGTGCGCTGTTGTTTCGAGTCCGGCTAATCCTATTTACGCGTTAAGGGGATTCACATAATTACAGATTTCCTGACTGGATCAGCAGTTACATTAGAACCCGTATGTCGGCTCCACAAGTGACCATATTGTGCATGTTGGAAGGTCACTGGTACAACCGGATCGATGACGTAATACTATTATTACGTCTGATATGGATTTCAAGGCGGACGCGTCGTAATGAATTCATTCACTACTATATGTGAACACGAACTTGTTGCTTGTTAACCTACACATAATGTGGAAATACGATTACTGGGTTGGGTGCGAAATACGTTGTATGTTTGATGGAGCAGCTCTGGTAAGGTTTTAGTCTTTTATAATGTAGCTGGGTTTTCGCTGTCAATAAACTTTCCATCGTACGGATAGACAGTTGCCATGATACCCAAATCGAAAAAAACTACGACCACCAAATTGTGACAAGCATGTGTTGGTCATGAGAAAATCAACCCGGCTAGTATCGTCTTTGTCATATTTAGTATCAATAACAAAATAAAGAAATGAGAGGATCAGAGAAGTGATGAAACATTACGAGATAGATAAATCAAGTCTAAAATGGTATGGGAATATTAGGCGAATGGGGGAGAGGAGGATACCCAGGGGATGCACGAGATGAAACTGGAAGGAAAGAGACCAAGAGGAAGACCGAGAGACAGATGGCTGAAAGGAGTGGAGGAAGGTGTATAGAAGAAAGGAGAAGACTGGACCAAGGGCAAGACGGAGAGATGGTGGCAAGACAGAAGACGATGGAGAGGCTTATGTTCGAAGCAGACCCGGTCAGGGGCTGGAACCTCTCCAAGATGATGAAACAAAATAAAGAGAAATCATCTATTTATGCCGGTTAAGTGACTCCTAATATGTGATTGTACGTAGCGCAAGCGATAATATACCAGGGTAAGTCAATAAGTAAGTCACAAACAAGTGTTGAGGTATACGATGGTAGAATATGGACGCTTGTCGTACCTCTCGCAGGCATTCAATGTCGGAGGCGTTAGTGCAAGATGGCACATGTGTTGCATGAGTCTTCACGAGAAGAACAGAATGCTTTTTTTTTTTTTGGACCATCGCTCTGTCCACAGAGTTGTGCATCGTGAAATGTGTCTCGTCTATGGTGACAAATGTTTCTCACGGAAAGCTGTGCTCAATTGGATCCAGAAGTTTAACCGTGAAAGGAAAAGCATCAGATCTGTGGAGCGTCCTGCGGAGGTGTCCAGCGACACTGCAGCGTGTGGATCAACTTATCTGTAATGACCGGCGTGCGACGATTTATGACATACTGCGTGATGTAGGCTGTTCACGTAGAAGCGCATGGAACATCATGCATGAGCAGTTGCAGTTTCTTAAAGTTTGTGCACGGTGGGTACCCCTCCGGTTGAGAGAACAATACAAACTGTCCTCTGTCCTTGCAGCATCTCACTCGGAACACAGAGGAAGGAGAGGACTTGATGGCACGAATTGTTACGAAGGACGATTGTTGGATTCACCAGTTTCAACCCGAATCCAACGATCGACTGTGGAATGGAAACATACCTCCTCCCCAACAATAAAAATGTTCAAGGCGATTGCATCGGCTTACAAGGTTGTGCTCACCGAGTTTTGGGACATGCGGAGAATCATACTGCAGAAATAACACTCTCACGGTGAAATTGTACTGCACCACTCTGCGGGACCTCCGACAGGCCATCGCCACAGACGATCTGGTCTCCTGTCAAAGAGTGTGACTCTTCTGGATAACAATGCCCACCCTCACACAGCAAACGCAGAAGCTGTTACGAACATTTCATTGGGAACGCTTGGACCATCCACCGTACAGCCCTGGTTTAGCTCCTAGTGATTTTCATCTGTTTGGACTCTTAAAAAGAACGTCTTACTACACTTTGTACGTACAAGGACTTGTAGCTTATCGAAACCAATACCATGGAGCCTTGGATGAATGAACTGTACACAATAGGCTCGCCAGTTCGTACCTACAGACGACCAAAACTTGCATACAGGCATAATCTGTCATTGCTGAATAACATGACTGGTCATTCCACGTGATTCTCTGGCATCATCAGTCGAACCGCGCAAGTCGATGCTGCAGCGTGAGTAGAAGACTGGCTATTGGAATGCGAGTTCGTTTTCCTACTGCTACAAACCGCTTGGCAAAAGTTCGTGTTGACATTTATGGGTTAAAAGCCCTCTTCTTTGTACCGAGGTAGCTATCCTTGAGCAATACTGATCGATTTCGATTGTTTTCTACCTTTCTCTGGCGTCAGTTCCACTCGTTCGTAGGACCTTATCGATATCTCTTCGTTGCTTCACCGGGGCCGGAGCGGCTATTGAGGTTCTAATTTTCCTTATTTGCCTACAAACAATATACGAAGAAAAAATGCAAAGATATTTCTCTACAATCGATATGCAAGTTCATACATGAAAAGTAGACGTACTTGACAAGATATGACGTCACCTAAAGTGAAATCAAGTACTGCATCCACTTGTAATACTAGAGTGGATGAATGGCAACAATAACCAAAGATAATAATGTACACGACAAAGATATTCCTATCAGCTTTTCCCACCCTTCCGGCCCCCTACCACCTACCATACGACATACATTATATCAATTATCCTACTTTATTCATCCTGTAATGTAGTAGGTGTCCTTACCCATGACACCATTTTCTACGATGGTCTACGGCTGTGTATCTGAGGAAGGACTTTATTAGTCTCGCGGTTGACGCTAGTTGCCGCGATTTGCGACTATATCTTGCGGCGCGTGCGGAAGGTGTGACACTTCGGCCTCGGATGAGGAAGGCCTCACAAAAAGTCCGTGTCACGACACATCGATAGGCAGCCATTGCAAGCTCACTGGATGGCGCTACGAGGCAGTGGGCTGTGCCCCAGCGGCCAGCCACTCAGATATCGGCGGCAGCCTATCGGTGTGACGTAACAAAGACTTGTTGTGAGGCCTTCTATCTAGAGGGTGTTGGCACTGCTTGGAATGACGAAGCAACCGCTGGCCGCCGTGTGGGCAGTGAGCTGCCTGGCTCACCTGTTTTTGTTGTTGTTGTGATAGCTTACTGGGTGCCGCGGTCGGACTCTACGCATCATCACTCCATGGAATTACTCTACTGCCGGCCTGTGCGCAGAGACCGCGGCTACCACGATAAGTACCAATTGTGGTGACTTGTTGTGTTCCTTGTCCCACTTCTATGTGCCGGAGTTCTGTCTTTAAGTTCCGAGCATTACTTCGTTGGGCAGCTGTTCGAGCTTTGCCTCGTCGTCGGATTTCTATTGTCTCGCTGAAGTAGGCTCAAGAGTTGAACCCCAGAAACTCGCATTGTACAATGTCTACGTTGTATATTTCATGTTGGTGGCCCGTAAATTGGCTATTGCTTGTTTATGGTAAACTGTTTAAAACTAATAATTAGTGTTTTTTTTTTTTTTTTTTTTTTTTTTTTAGAAATAACGAATTTCTGTCACTGTAACTCCGCCATCGCCGGTCGCAATCCAGGGCTTCATCTCACAAGCGACGAGGAAGGAAGAGCGGGAGAAGTAGCAACCTCGTTAAAAAACCAGGGTCCTTCTGGCTCCGGAAGGTAGCACCCTGTCATAGTGCCCCTAACCAAGGTAATGGTGAAGACCTCAACGGCATCTGCGGCGGAGAAGATGGACTTCGAAACGGCCTCGGTGGCGGAAGAGGCAAACCTGTAGCGTCTGTACTCCAGAGAAGCGGCTACAAAATGCGTCTGAGTCCATGTTAGGGGCGGCCTCATTTAAACAGTGGTAGGCAACGGGAAATCACAACATACATTTCCCATGAGAACCCCATGGCTTTGCTCGACGCTTGGTTCATGGGGTCACGACGCTTAGCAATGAGCACAACGACTTACGATGAAGTGTCACTGGGGAATTTATCTGGTGTGTGTGCCGGCTTGTTGCTCAGTTACCTGCCTGTTATCGCTGGCAGTGTGCTTTCCCCCTGCACGGCGTTGTTTGTATACTTGATTCGACTCCAGTTGGTGCTTTAATTTATTTTATGTAAATGCAACTTTGTTCAGTCACATCCAATATTTGATTATGATTCCTAAAACTAACCAATTTGGGATAACCGTAATGGTTTCTTGTGTTTCTTAGTAATTTTATGTAACTTTAAATCTGGCTCTGACCTTATAAGTCCTTTCATTAGCCATCGAGCACTTAAAGTAACGGTTATTATCGAACGGCCAATCCTTATTCCCAACCCCCCAACCCCGAATTCTTTTCAGTAGCCGGCCGCGGTGGCCGAGGGGACTGAGGCGCTCCAGTCATGGTCTGCGGGTCGGGGGTTCGAATCCCCCCCTCGGTCATGGATATTTGTGCCGTCCTTTTGTTTGTAAGCTTAGGGACTGATGACCCCGTAGTTAAGTCCCATTTGAACATGTCTTTTCAGTACCGTCGCACGAAGCCGAAAGGAACACCAAGGACAAGAAAAAAATAAAGAAAACGGAAAATCCAAGAAGAAACAAAACATAATCAAATTTCATCGCACATAATACTTATTTGCCTTATACTTGTTTTGTAGCTTGAATGCAAGGTACTGACATGTTACATTGCTTCCGTTTCTGCCAATACAAAATTTCTAAAATGTCGGTTCCATTAAAAGGGTTCACACAAATTTCCATCTGGCAGCTATTTTACTGCTCTATATGATGACGGACGACGATGAAACCATATCTGTACAACTAATATCTGCCAGACACGGTGGCCGTGCGGTCTGCGGCGTGCCAGTCACGTTCTGCGCGGCCACTACGGTCGGAGGTTCGAATCCCCCCTCGGGCATGGATATTTGTGCCGCATTTAGTATTAGCTAGTTCATAAGTATTTTGTAAGTTTACGGACTGATGACCCCGTAGTTAAGTCCCATAACCTCTACAAACATTTGAACTAATATCTTACACGTGATATCTGCCGTCATAGGATCGAAATACAGATCTTCTTTCAAAGTGTACAATTCTTTTCCCGATCATTTATTCTTATCTATGTTGCGGTGTAATTGCCATCACAATATATTATAGAAATAAACATGCTCAATATTGACAAGAGCGTTACAAAAGTTGATAGTTAACTAATTTTATTACAATTTATGAATTTTGTTTGAACTGATGCTTTCATAGATACTGAGTAACATATCCAATTTTGATTTATATGACATCTCACTTTATTTTGCGCTGGAAGGAATGGGTAGCGAGACATACAGGTTTGCACTTATTATGTTTTTAATAAATGTTAATTACTGAATATGACTAAAGACCGCAACCAACACGACAGCCGAACAGTCGTAGCACCTGAAGAAAATGGCAGTGTTTGTGGTAACTAAAGCTTTGTACAGGTGGAGAGACATTTCCTGCGACACAGATGGTGCAATGTAATAATACAATGCTGGCGGCAGTGTCCGAGCGGTCTGAGGCGCGCCAGTCACCGTCTGCACGGACACTATGGTCGGGGGTTCGAATCCTCCCCCCCCCCCCCCCCCCCCCCCCGGGTATGGATATTTGTTTCGTCTTTAGTATAAGGTAGTTCATAAGTAGTTTGTAAGTTTAGGGACTGATGACCCCGCAATTAAGTCCCTTAAGCTTAACAAACATTTGAACATTTGAATAATACAACGTTGTGTTTTGAACATACAATCACTGCAGATGGCGCAACATTGTTTTAGAATATGGCTGACGACGAACTAAAAGTGGCAGCTGCTGTTTCTGCAGTCATCGTTGTGCCGTTATATATCGGCGACGTAGACGAAGAAATTTACATTGGCAAAATACAAGGCTGTACAGTAGACCATGGATTTTAAGATGTGATGAAGGCGGTCGGCAATTACACAGTCTATCACGTCATGAACTCAGAAGTTTACTGAGGATGGGTGAGACAGAATTCATGACTTTGCTTCGTCTCGTAGGACCAAGAATAAGAAATAAAAATACTGTTATATTTTGTGGATGGATATTTAGGCCAAATACAAGACATAGTGCATGACCTCCCCAAGTTAACGTGACATTTTATTATTAAAAAGATGTATACAGTCACAAGCTGGATTCGAACTTACGTTCTTACAAATGAAAACCTTATCAACCAACTAAGCTATCAAGACACTGTATGTTAACAGTAATATAGCGTATCTTGTGAATTGCGTCATCACAAATCCAAAGTACCATCATAATCTTTCCACCTACTGTGTTAATCATAGAAGTAATTGAAAGGCAAAAGTATTACTTATTGTGATGCCGTGCTCTTAGTATAATCCTCGCTTTCCCGCTAAACATCAGCGCTTAAAGTTCGTTTTCTTGTCTGAACGTGGTCTCTCGTAAATAGGAGTTTCTTGAAGTACCACATCGTAGGTTGAAACACGTCTTCGTCGAAGACTTAATTTTGTTAACTTCAGACACGAACGTTGCTCCAAGACTTTTCATCTTGGCTATAATTTGAGCATGGGATGGAACCCTACCCTCCTTCAGTGCATCGACTATTTTGTCAAGTGGTGATTTCCTGGCGTGTTTGTTATGATAAGTAGGCGATTTAGTATCATAAAGACATGTTTTACCTCTCTATGAATCAATAAGGACGTCTATTGTTTCTGTAGTTCACTCCATGCATACGCATTGCACTGCAGATGACGTAAATAGTCGTACACGATCAAATGACAGCCATATGGCGTGGAATATAGCTTCATTCGACTGCGTGTCACTTAGTAGGAAGGCGACGGCACGCCACCAGATGGCATACAAGGTGACTGTTCACACTAAAGCCGTCGGCACACGGAGCGTGTATCTGAACGAGTGTTGTCAACGTGGCGAATTTCTGACGTCACAAAGTGCGAACCAAACGTTGGCGAGGCTTTCCCAACGTGTCGGGCAGTATCAAGCATGCCAGATATTCTCACCATGCGTCTGAACGATCACCAGTAAGGTGGGAGAACGCCACTGACGTCACACCACGTGGCTATCCGGTGAGGAGAACAGCTCTTTTCGATAGAGAGATGAAGACCCCATAGTGTCCGTCGTATTCCATGGGTTTCATCTTTCCATGGGTTAGATCTTATGAATATGTGACATTTCAAAGCAAGTAAAAGTAATTGAGTAAATTGAAAATTTGAAATTTGTTGAAATAAATGGAAACGTCTTGTGTGTGGTTACAAAATTTCCGTATTACAATAATTTGCCGTTTCAAGGGACGGCAGTCGGAAGATCGTGGACTAAGAAGTGGAAGATGTCCCACCATCCCGCGCCGGTTTAAGGCTGGTTGGAATCGAATATTTTTCTTCTTTTATTCGAATTTCTGATAGACTCAAAAATTCTCTATAAATCTCATAGAAGTATACTGCATAATATTCGATGCTATGTAAACATAAGTACGCATCCTCTGAGGAGTGAGTTTGTTGGGTTCGTTTTATGAAAAGGACAGTTTGCACCTTACTTGGAGTAAAATACGCACTTTTTTGTTTAACATATTACATTTTACACGTTCTTAACATTTTTCTACTGAATAGGACCATTGACTGTGGAAGAAATGACCTTTAAGTTTTACTAAAAGGCGAGACTGTTGCACTAATGTTTGCCTCGTGTGAAGGCCTTTTCTAAATTTATATAATTTTATATTTCTTTACAGTTATCGACATAACATGCAACTTTTATAACAGTCTTATGTTCACAGACTTTTGTGTGTTACTTATGTAGGTCTATATCACAGACCATATGCACAAGCGCGGAAATAAGCAATTTAATAGATGTAAAGCAGGAATTCCACTCTTTCGATTTGGTAGTGTAATTCCAGAACCTGATGCCGCCGACAACTGTCGCTGGAGCGCGCTGCGATCGCGTGTAGCTGGTTGAGGCACACGCCTCGTATGCACAAGTCGCGCCTTCTCCGAGCGTTCAGCCGCACGTTGGACTCGACACGTTGACCACACACGTTCGGACACACGCTCAGTCTGCCGACGGCTTAAGCAATTTACTCGCTACGCTTATCATGGTGCAAGAAGTATCTCCTTCGGTGCAGGTCGTAACTTGCTCTGTCCGTCAGATTATTTGTATGGGTGGAAAATAATAGCGGTCCAGAATGAAACTGCAGAGGATCTTGCGCTGATATGAAACTTCCTAGCAGAATAAAGTTGTGTTAGAAGTTTGGAAAGTAGGAGGCGAGGTACTGGCAGAAGTAAAGTTGTGAGGACGGACCGTGAGTCGTGTGTCGTGATAGCTCTGTGGTATAGCGCTTGCCCACGAAAGGTAAAGGTCCCAGGTTCGACACCCGATTTTGGCACACATTATTAATCTACCAAGAAGTTTCAATAGCGGTCCTATCACACTTCCCTGGGACTCCTGTATTCAAATATTATGAATTATCTCGAACAGAATAATCTGTTGACACAAGGTCAACACGGATTTAGAAAATATTGTTCATGCGAAACACTACTAGCTGTTTAATCACACGAAGTGATAAGTGCTATCGACAACGGTTCTCAAATCGATTCCGTATTTCTAGACTTCCAAAGGCTTTTGACACCGTACCTCAAAAACGGCTTTAATCAAATTGCGTGGTTATGGAATATCGCCGTAGATTTGACACTGGATAGGGAATTACCTGTCAGAGAGGACACAGTTTGTAATAATCGATGGTTAAGGTATCGACTAAATCAGATGTGATATCCGGCATTCTACCGGGTAGTGTTATTAGTCCTCTGCTGTTCCTTACAGCAGCTCTCTTAGGTTGTTTGCAGATGACGCCGTCATTTACCGACTAGTAAAATCATCTGAAGATTAAAACCAACTGCAGAACGATCTAAATAAGGTATTAGTATGGTGTAAAATTTGGCAATTGACTCCAAATAATGAGAAGTATGAAGTCGTCCACATGAGTACGAAAAGAAATCCGTTAAACTTTGTTTACAAGATAAATGAATGAAACGTGAAGGCCATAGAATCCACTAAATACGAAGGAATAACTATTACTTCAGACTTAAACTGGAAAGAACACGTAGATAATGTCGTGGGAGAGGCTACTTACGAAACTCCAATCGCTGCGGTGGAATAACCGAGCGGTCTAAAGCGTCTCGCTGCGGAGCGCGCGGTTGCTCGCCGTGGAGGTTCCAGTCCTCCCTGGGGCATGTGTGTGTGTGTGTGTTTGTCCTTAGGTTAGTTTACCTTAGTTTAAGTAGTTTGTAAGCTACGGACTGATGACCACGCAGTTTGATCCGATAGATTTACAAACATTTGGTTTGAAACTCCAATCACCATCATTCTCCTCCGAATGCGAAAATATATTGTTAACTCTCACCTACATAGGTAGAAATGATCATCAGAATAAAATACAAGAAATCAGATATCGAACGGAGAGATTCAGGTGTTCTTTATTCCCGCGCGCTATTTGGAAATGAAATGGGAGATAAATAGTATAACGGTGGTTCGATGAACCCTCTGCCAGGCACTTAAATGTGAGTTGCAGAGTATCCCATGTAGATGTAGATGTAGATGTAACGCTTAGCGCATTGTACGTTTGAGCTACGAATATCCAAAGCTGTACCGATTGGTATAGTCCACCTACCGAGTCTTTAAAATCCGATGGGCTGTTATGCGGATCTCATCTGAAGATGAAAACCAACTGCAGAACGATTTAAATAAGATATCAGTGTAAAAATTGGCAATTGACTCCAAATAATGAGAAGTCTGAAGTCGTCCACATGAATACGAAAAGAAATCCGTTAAAGTTTGTTTACAAGATAAATCAATGAAACGTGAAGGCCGTAGAATCCACTAAATACGAAGCAATTACTTCAGACTCAAACTGGAAAGAACAAGTAGATAATGTCGTGGGAGAGGCTACTTACGAAACTCCAATCACCATGATTCTCCTCCGAACGCGAAAATATATTGTTGACTCTCACCTACATAGGTAGAAATGATCATCAGAATAAAATACAAGAAATCAGATATCGAACGGAGAGATTCAGGTGTTCTTTATTCCCGCGCGCTATTCGGAAATCGAATGGGAGATAAATAGTATAACGGTGGTTTGATGAACCCTCTGTCAGGCACTTAAATGTGAGTTTCAGAGTATCCCATGTAGATGTAACGCTTAGCACATTGTACGTTCGCGCTACGAATATCCAAAGCTGTACCGATTGTTAAAGTCCACCTACCGAGTCTTTAAAATCCGACGGGCTGTTATGCGGATCTCATCTGGATTTAGAAGTCTACTATCAGAACACAAGAGTCGCTGTTCACTTTCGCAAATATTTCGCGAGGCCCTCGCGTGCCTGCCTCCTGCAGTTCCTTTCAGGGGCACTGGAGGATAATGGCGGAGAGGCGGCCTCCCTTTGAAGTTGCCAAGATGTTGCCAGGTGTCTCTTAATTAAAAGGCCACGCCGCAGCCCCTGCCGCGCCACTGCCGGCGAGGAATGCTTTAATCATTTCGGAAATTCCTTGCCGCACCCCGGCGTTACTCTGATTAAAAGAAAAATCTTACTTTTAAATGCCCCTTGTTACCGAATCCGATTTAGCGTCCTGTTCTTAAAAGCATGTTTTTTAAAATTTCTAAAGGAATGAAGTCTCTAAACATAATCGAAGCTCTTTGGCAGAAAGGGAAGAGAAGAAGCTAAAATTTAACCTTTCTAGCAATATCAATAACATACCAAACGTGTATAATATAGGGTATTTCAAAAAGAATATACGTATTTCGAATGCACATATTTATTAAACTTTGAGACACACTAATATGAAACTTAACACATTTACGGACCTATCAAGTTCAGATTACAGATATTCAACACGTCCTCTAGCAGCGACACGACCAATATCACATCGATACTCAAATTGCTCACATACTCAAGCAAACATGTCCTTCGTCACTGATGTAATGGTAGTGCGGATCCGGTTCCTCAACTCTTCCAGGTTCTGTGGGAGTGGTGGTACATAACGTGGTGATCGTTAACGAAACCTCACAGGAAGAAGTTATAGTGTGTCAAGTTCGGTGACTGTGCAGCACAGTATAAAACATGCTAAGTCGCCAGCTCCTTGATGACCAATCAACGGTTCGGTAAAGCTTCATCCAGATATTCTCGCACTTGGCGACTCCAGTAACGGGGTGCCCCCTCTTGTTGAAAACTAAAGTTGTCTTCGTGTAGCCACGGAAATGTTAAGCAACATATCGAGATACTGCTGACCGTTAACCGTGTTTCCATCAAAGAAGAGTAGGTCATAAAGAGATTAAACAAAATACATGTGATGTCCCACATCTTTGGGCCATTGCTTTTTTGTGTGTACATTAACGACTTCTCATCAGTTACACTGCCAGAAGCAGATCTACAATCAATTTACATAGGTTTCCAGCCAAGATCGCGTTTTATTTATTAAGATAACCGGTTTCCATGTATCTTAGACGTCATCTTCTTATCTATTAACATAAAATTTGTACAAAAGAACATATTTACCAAACATAATACCAAAAATTATTTCTGTATACCAAAAAAGCCTATGGGTACATACCTCCTGTACCTTTGAATGTCACATTTCGTGTAGGCCTTAGCTATATCCTTACATTACAACTTTCTAGTGACAGTTGTAAGCATCTATACAGATGTGAAATACAAGCATTGATGGTAAAGTTGTATACGTTATGTTGTTAACTGTATGCGTCGACCCAAAAGAGAAAAGACTGTGTTTTATCACGGACTCAGCTGTACACAGGCAATATCTCTGTCCTTTTACGTACTTGTCCATTATGTACCTTACACTCGGTGACTCTTTTGCAGTCGTGGTGGAAATGTCTACAGTAAATCTAATGATATATACCACTTTACCATCAATGCTTGCATTTCACATCTGTATAGATACATACAACTGTACCTAGAAATTTGTAATGAGAGGATATAGCTAAGGCCTATATGAGATTTGACACTGAGAGCTACAGGAGATATGTACCTATAGGTTTTATTGGTATACAGAAAAGCATATTTGTTATTATGTTTGGCAAATATGTTCTTTTGTACAAACTTTATGTTAACAGAAGATGACGTCTAAGCCGGTCACCCTAAGAAATAAAACGCGATCTCGGCTGGAAACCTGTTTAAATATACGTAAAAGTTTACGTCTTGGATTTGGAAAGTCGGTAGTTGCCCTACCGGAGAAAGAGCCAACCGCCATTCTGCAACTACAGCGCTATCGCTTCGAGCGCTAGCGTCGATTCTGTGACCGTGATGAGTATTTGCAGTGAATTTTATTACTGTTTTGCCAAGATCGCTTTTTCTATACCACAATTACGATTTCGACTGATCATGCAGTCATCAGATCTGTGGAACTGCGTTAAACCTAATCATACCAGTAACATGTAGCTGTGTCCATACGACGTTCAGTGCTGTTGTCAAATACATAAAATTATATAGCCACATAATAAAAATCAAACATGGCCCCCACAACACACACAGCCGTCGACATGCGTCTCACACCACTTTAAACCCAACTGCCAAACCTTTGCATATCTATGGCGCGTAGCAGAAGACTACTACAAACTTAATTATTTTTGTGCCAAAGACAAACAGACGTGTTTCACAGTGTAAACTTTTTACTTTTCGTGATATCAATTAAAATTATTTCGTAGGCTTGAACTGTTAATTTAATATTGGTATTTACCACATTAATATCATTCAGGTATTGTATAGATTCTATCAGTTGCTTCGAATATATCGCCAGATACTACTGCCCCCAGATGTAAAATTGAGAAAAGTGGACATTCGCTAATTACTGTGCGGTAAAATCATGAGTGCGTCAGGCAAGAAACGACGGGAAGCTAAATTTTCAGTATTACAAATGTTAATTTGACACTGTATTTCTTCAGCAGTTTGTTTGAAAGATACACACAACCAAAATATGTGACACATTTTTGAATGGTAAATGCAGACTAAAATATGGTTCTGTGATTTAGAAGTTTTATTTTGGGTTTCTACATGAACAAAATGCTTGATTTACTTCTGCGGTTTGGTAATATAGTGAAAGTAATAAAGAATAATTAATTGGGCCACATTCAAAAGTCTTATATTTTGTATATTACGTTATAGACTCATCATTTCAATCAATATTAACGAAAAATAACTGTAAATTTAGTAGTAGTCTGAGTACACTAATTTGACATTCATGTACTGCTGATGTAAAAGTCATGCTGATACTCTGTCTGTTCCCGCAGATATGAAAATAAAACGGTATAGGGACCCCTTGTTGCATTTCTTTGATTGAACTGTATTGCCTGACAACTAACCGTCTTTGCTGTATTTATGAGTTAATCTACTACTTTATAACTTAGACATTTTCTTTAACTCGTCCCTGTTTATCACGCCAACAACACTTATTATCTTTATGTTTTTGCTGATTTCCAGCTCCACAGAAGTTTGCAGTTTTTATCTATCCAGCTATTGCTAAGCTTTGCCGTCCAGCTGCGGTATATCTAATAAACGTGCACCTCATTGGAAATAAAACAATATGCGGGTTCCCAATCTAAACAGAGCAACTGACGAGTTAAATAGAAAATGCCGCAAACCCTTTTTGTTAGCAGCGCTTTATACGGACCAAAAGTTTATTCAGGATTAATTTTGTAATACGATACAGACAGAAAGAAAAAACAACGCTTCCATTCTCCATATACTGGTAGCATTCATAGGTCATTTAGAAACCACATATTTTAATTAGTGATATATTTTGCGTTCGCCGATAGAGCACACTATTACGTAATTGATGTATTAATGTTACGAAAATATAGTTTTCAAGTCTTTTCCCCATGCAACGCGTCTGCGAGCTATCGTATATTTTTCCAACTGTGAAGCAACTGCCTCGTCTCTCTCAACTTCTTTTACAATAGAGGGTTTTCGCGAAACAATATTATTGAATGAGAAAAATTGAGTTACGTAATTAATGATTCGTTTTTGCAAGAACCTGAATGCAATTCAAGAATATTATGGAATCAAAAGGCCAAACTGCCGAAGCATGCTACAGAAGCCAAATAAAAAGTGTATACACTACTGAAAAAGTGGAGTAGCCGAGTTTCATTTCCGGAAACATCCTGATTTTTACGAATTCGAAATATTTAAACATTTCGACGTTTCAGATCACTGAAATAGACGCAGTGGCAAAGATGAAAATTCGTGATAGAACGGGATTCGAACATGGATTTCTCGCTTTGGGCCAGCGGTCGTCTTAACCGATTTTTTTCTCCCTCTACGGCTAGTTCAAAATATGTTCAAATGTTTGTAGAGCTTATCATCAGTCAGTAAATTTTACAAACTACTTATGAACTAGCTAATACTAAGGACGGCACAAATACCCGTGCCTGAGAGGGGATTCGAACCCCCGCAGAACGTGACTGGAACACCGCAGACCACTCGGCCACTGCGATGTTTCAAATGTTTGTATAGCTTATGGGACTTAACTATGGGGTCATCAGTCCCTAAACTTAGAAACTATTTATGAACTACCTAATGCTAAGGACGGCACAAATATCCATGCCCGAGGGGGGATTCGGACCCCCGACCGTAGAGGCCGTGCAGACCGTGACTGGAGCGCCTCAGTCCCATCGGCCACCGTGGCCGGCTCGGCCACTGCGGCCGGCTATGGGTTGTTCTCTTCCTTGCGGTCGCTGATCTGATTAGTTCTTTGTTATTCGATATGTTGTTGGCTCAGCTTTTTTATTACAGATGGCGTTCATTCCTCTGACCGGGCGCGCTGAGCCACGGCGCCCGGCAACCGATTAGGCCGTGTTTATAGCCCACGATTGCACCGCGGCGGTAGAATCTAGGCGGTTTGGTAGTGCACGGTTTCTCACAAGGCAGCGTAGGAGCCGTTTATAGGCACGACTGCGGTAGCGTCCCTCCGCTCGTCCGCCGCGGAGTCAGAATACCAGCGGCTGCACTTCCAAACTGCCGCGGAGTCAACATACCAGCAGTTGCACTTCCAAACCGCCGCGGAGTCAAAATACCAGCGGCTGCACTTCCAAACCGCCGCGGAGTCAAAATACCAGCGGCTGCACTTCCAAACCGCCGCAGAGTCAAAATACCAGCGGCTGCACTTCCAAACTGCCGCGGAGTCAAAATACCAGTGGCTGCACTTCCAAACCGCCGCAGAGTCAAAATACCAGCAGCTGCACTTCCAAACTGCCGCGGAGTCAAAATACCAGCGGCTGCACTTCCAAACCGCCGCGGAGTCAAAATACCAGCAGCTGCACTTCCAAACCGCCACGGAGTCAAAATACCAGCGGCTGCACTTCCAAACCGCCGCAGAGTCAAAATACCAGTGGCTGCACTTCCAAACCGCCGCGGTTGTGCGGTGTCTCTTTACACGGCTGCTAATGGGGCTGTTCGGTGCGCGTGGCGGAACCGTGCGCCATACGGCAGTGCCGATAACTGTGCCGCCTTGCCAGATGTAGCACAGCTGCTCCGGTAGTGAGAGTGCTGTTCCTGCTTGAGTGCACACGAGGGCTGATTACTTGAGAAAGTGATATCTGCGCAAAATGTTCAATACAGAATTATTCATCGACGATATCAAATTACGACCATGTATTTGGGATTCGGAATCCGAAACGTTTAAAGACAGAGATATGAAGAAGAGGAATTGGATTGAACTATGCAATATGTTCCATCCTGAATTCGACGACTCAACTCCAAAACAGAAAGATGAAATATGTGAGTGACTCATTATGTTTTTGGTACCAAAAAACCAAATATTTGTTATACAGACACCTATGTGCTACATCATTGTTTTACATGTAAATCCTATAATAATTTATTCAGAATATTAAAGGAAAAACAGTTTAGACCCTTCAAAGTGCCTCAGTGGGCGCAATTTGCCAACCCCCTAGCCTGAATAATTTTTACTGTCTTACCTGAGAGTTAAAGATAGCATCTCCTCTGTAGAAAAGCACAGACCCTGAAATAATTCTTGGTTCACAGATATACAACTGCGAACTTTCAGCGACAGCTCATCAAAGGATTTGGTTGACATTCGATGAAAATTAAAGAATTTATCCTCCCTCAATTTATACATATTTAAGAAACTTTCACACAGTTAAAAATTAGGTGTTAAAATTGTAATAGTCTGAATGAAAGTCCTTCGTCCACTTGAGCTGTTATTTTATTGGAGTTGTGAAGACCCGCACAACCGGTTTCGTAACCTACAGTTGCATCATCAGGCGCTTTTTACTGTACAATATGATAATTGTTTTAATAAATGAATATTTACAGTGAAAATTACATATTAAAAACAAAAAATCCGAACTAGTTATGTATGAGGAAGTTACATGCAAAAAGAATTTTTTATATAGAAGCCAGTAGGCTATTGATTGCAATAAATATTTTTTTATGTTACTTACAAAGTTTTCCATATAAGTCTTTTATGATGGATAACGGGGTTAATGGTTTGGTCATACCGCAAGCACCTTGGTTCTTTTCGTCAAAAAGATAAAAAAGAAGTCTACCGTGCGGTTCTTGTATAAATTTCGGAACACACCATCAATGTGTCTAGAGCTGTTGATAGGATGCACGTTCCATCTCCTCGTTTTACGTTTCTTCGCTTTTACAAAAAGGTAAACGTAGTACAGCACTGCACGGTCCTTCGCAGAAGGCGAGCTCTCAGTGACTGACAAAACATGTAGCACCACCGTTTACCCACACCAGGCAGGAACAGGGCCCCATGGGCAGCTGCGGCTGCCCCGCGTGCTGTTCGAGCGGTTCCTCCGCCAAATCACAGCGGTTGCCCCGCCGCGGAGGCACCGCTGTCTATAAACGCAGCCTTAGGCTTTAGGGCACGCTTCCCTTCCAAACAAATTTCTCCATATACTGCCCTGAAATGGTAGAAATGTTTAAATATTTCTAATTCGTAAAATTATGGTCGTTAATGTCAACAAATGGTGTCTGTTATTTCGGACATGTCCGATAAGAACAGAAACCATAAAAATAACTGAATCCAGATTTTTGTATCATCGATATCATCTGGATTGTGCATCGTTCTTGTCTACGAATCAGTTCCGTCTGATCTTAATATCTTTAATAAAAGCATTCACAATATTTAAAGCTGATGCGTGTTTCATACACTATTTGATTCGTCTTCGCATTCCACAATTCCTAACGTATATAAAGGGTATCGTCATCGTCATCGTCACACGATCACAGCAGGAATGAATAACAGTTATTCCAATGAGAATAATGAAAAATATTTTCCGTGTATTACGTAAACATACAAGTGACTTTCAACATAAGGCAACGCATTGAAAAAGTGCTTTAGACGACTATAAATGTTCAAATGTATGTAAACATAAGAGACCAAACTGCTAAGGTCATTGATCCCTGGACACTCAAGCTACTTATACTAACTTATGCTAAGGACAATATAAGCACCTTTGCCCGAAGGACGACTCAAGCATTAGGACGGAAGTGGCTGTGCACTCCGTGGCATGACACATTAGACAACGCTGCTCGGATTTTCGACTCGAATAAGACCTACATTCACAAAGATAAATGTATCCTAGTTTTTGAATCCATTTAAAAATTTAATATATGACTGCAGTAAATTGTTTAGATTAAATTGTACACAAGGAAAGGAGTAAGCACACGTTTGTAATATGGGTAATTCCGCAATGTGAATGGTAAGTGGATATAATCTCTACAATCCCTGTTGTCCTTACATATCTCTTTATCTCTGACGCTTCCCACCTCTTTCTTGCCCTCTATTTGACCACTTCCTTCTCTCCTCCACATCTCCTCACTCCTCTCCTCACTCTCTCTCTCTCTCTCTCTCTCTTTCTTTGTCCATCATCCTGTGAATCTTCGCTTCCTTCTTTTTTTGGGGGCACGAGAGAGCGAAAACAACGTTCCACTTTCTTTGTCTGTTCCTATCTTCCGAACTGTTTAGACGGAACTGTGTCGGCTCCTGTTGTCCACGTTTGAACTATGTGAGTATAGTGTGATAATTTGTTAAAATAAACCGTAAGAAATGTTGTCAGAAATTAATATAATGAGCATTTTTCATTTCAGTCCGCTGAATTGATATCTGGCTACGTAATTGAGCCCGGTTGTTCAAATCAAATGTTTGTATAGCTTATGGGACTTAACTACGGGGTCATCAGTCCCTAAACTTACAAACTACTTATGAACTAACTCTGGACGGCACATATATCCATGCCCGAGGGGGGATTCGAACCCCCGACCCTAGTGACCATGCAGACCGTGACTGGAGCGCCTCAGTCCCCTCGGCCACTGCGGCCGGCGAGCTCGGTTGTGCTGTGGGTTTGGACGCCATTACGTTTGACGAACATTCCTGCAGTGATTGTTGCAAAATTTATTAACTTTCAAACAAAATCACTCCCATTAAAAATTAATAGCATTTCACAACCTGCAATCGCGTTTTCTCTTGTTATCCGAAGTCCGATAATTCTCAGTTCCATATTGTTGTGTCCTTAGCGATCACACAGAAAGGTGGGTCCAGGTGGTAGGCCGCAATCGGGAACTCTGAAGAATTGCTATAGACATAGAACCATTAGTCAGAAGTGTATTCTGGAATTAGTACGATACATCACTTAAATACCAACAAGTACAGCAGCTATTCTAATTAGATATTGAAAGGTATTTCGACGTCTGCTGGTCGCCGTCCGAAGGTCTTCTGTCGTGGTGTCTTCTTTCACTGCCTAGGAAGGCGCTGGCGGCGCCCCAATCGGCCGTGGCTTCGCGGGGCGCTCTCTGTGGCGGCCCGCGAAGGTGCTGTTGCCAACCTATCTCAGCTATCGATATAGCACCATATATTTGCCGTAACTGAAGTACAATTTAACGCACAGTCAGCTGCACGAAACAGATCGCGTAACAAGTCTAAACACATTTAATGACGTTGATTTACCTTCTTAAATATGCACTTCATTCCAGCTACAACACCGGAATGAACTGATCTGTTAAAGGATTGATAGGAAGGTAATCTCATCTCTTTTTATAGTGTAACTGCTGCCAACAGCTATTCGAAACATCATCCGTTAATTTGTTTTAAGTGTATCGTTTCAGCGTGACGATTTTCAAGTAACCGGCAAGGCTTAAGTCATGTCTTCACCGATTAGATAACAACTGCATTGTAATTACTATCATATCCGAATATGACATAAAAATTCAGTACTACTACTACAACAAATATGAGAACGAAGAACTGAACTGAATTTAAAATAAAATCTTTCTGTTTTAAAGGTTAACACGAATGAAGTCTCTTTCGAGAGATTTTATAAAAACTCACGAGTAAATGCAGGTAATTACGTACAAACAGTGTGATAACAGTATACATTATCTTTTTTTTCCTATACATGTCGATTCTTCGGGTGGCCCTGAAACAGTTTACCACCAATTTTATCGGTAATGAAGCGATAATAAATCCGCTTTTTGAACTTTTTAAATTAACGTTTTCATCGCAAGTCGGTAGTCTGAAACATTGCTTCTTAAAGTTTTAATGAGTAAGTTGGCTGGCGTGAGTTTCTGAAGTAATGGCTGCTACGTCTCTCTTAAGAAATATAATAGTCAATATGCGGGAGTGACTTAACATACAGCCTTAAATTAAATTATGCGTAAAGACATATTTAATTCCCACAGCGTGTCAATTTATGTATCACTTTCTGACAGATTTAAATCTATAGTGCTGCACAGAATATCCGAAACTTAGACGCAGTGTAGGCAGCATGCAAAATTTTATTTATGACTTTAAATATATCTGTCAGTACGAATAGGTAATCGTTTAATGATTTATCAATTAATTTTATCCCACTGTAAATAATTGTTATTGGCTTTGCTTCTGAAGTTCTAAATATCCCAAATGTTGATTACTGAAAAGTCCCAACATGGATCATGTAATAGTACTGTAGAAAAGATGGATCACGATCAAAAGAAGTTGAGACATCAGCTGCCAAATAACACTGAATTTGATCAATGGGTAGATTTTAAATTCATCCCAAGCCTGGATTATAACCAGGGTTACTAAGCAGTTGCGGTAACCACTATGCCACCCTGACACAGCGGCTTCCCTCAGTTACACGGATTTTCCCTTGTACGCCTCCCTCCTCAGTCCAAATTCACGCTTATGCATCAGTCAACATAGCGTTGCTCTTCATCAGCACTGTGGAGAGTTCGCGAATCAAATTTTTAACGCCTCCACAAATAATGCAAAATGATCGTGTCTGAAACTCTGGGACAAGTGTACTTTTATATACAACCTCCAACAATAATTCGGTAAATAACTCTGTAACAATAACGTACATGAACTACAGTTACCTTACTGTCCTTCGTAATAGTCACTCCCTAATAATGCTCTGCTGAGCTCTGCGACACATGTTCTGAAAACATTGCACGAAGTCTTCATTTGGGCTGGTGTTTAAATGCCTCGTCACGTTTCGTTCCATATCACGAATATCGCCAAATACCAGATGATCAAAAAGTCAGAATAAATTTGAAAACTTAATAAATCACGCAATAATGTAGATAGAGAGGTAAAAATTGACACACATGCTTGGAATGACATGCGGTTTATTAGAACCAGACATCTACCGTTATCGCGCCTTTTTTCTTCGAGGAACTGCGTGATTCTGATTTTGTAATTGCTACCGTGACGGGTGAGAGGTACGCCGATATGTTACAGAATCGCATCATCCCCAGCGTGGCTCATAAACAAATGCTGGAACGTACGATTTTTATGCAGGATGGCGATCCACCCCATATTACTAGACGCGTGAAAGATCTCTTGCGCGCGTCGTTTGATAATGATCGTGTGCTCAGCCGCCACTATCATCATGCTTGGCCTCCCAGGTCACCATACCTCAGTCCGTACGATTATTGGCTTTAGGGGTACCTGAAGTCGTAAGTGTATCGTATCGACCGACATCTCTACGGATGATGAAAGACAACATCCGACGCCAATGCCTCACCATAACCCCGGACATGCTTTACAGGGCTGTTCATAACATTATTCCTCGACTACAGCTATTGTTGAGGAATTATGGTTAACATATTGAGAATTTCCTGTAAAGATCATCATCTTTGGTTTGTCTTAATTTATTATGCTAATTATTGCTTTTCTCATCAGATGAAGCACCATCTGTCGGACATTTTTTGAACTTTTTTCAGTTCTAAAAAACCCCATGTCATTCTAAGCATGTGTGGCAATTTTTACCTCTCTATTTGCATTATTCCATGATTTATTAAGTTTTGAAATTTATACTGACTTTTTGATCACCCGGTATCTTTCCTTTCAAAGCCAGTTTGAGTCGACGGAAAAGGTGAATCTGTTGGACTGAGATCCAGGGAGTATGGTGGATTTTTCAAATTACATCATACCCGTTTATTCCAGGTACTGTTTGACGATACTGGCTGTGTGTGGGCGAGCGCTTTCGTGGAACATCCATCATACTCACCGGATCTCAAACCGACACACATGTTCCTGTTCCCTCGACTCAAACTCGGTTTGAAAGGAATTTGACGATATTCCTGATATCCAATAAAACGTGACGAGGTTTTTGAACACCATCCCAAACGAAGAATTCGTGGAAAGTTTGCAGGACATGTATCGCAGACCTCAGAGGTAAATATTTCGAAAGACAGTACGGTATCTGTATTATCAGAAAGAAAGTATTCCTCATGTTCTGAAAAATTATTTCTTGAGGTAACTAACCGGCTTTCGGCTTCTTAGGAGACCATCAGATAGTAACTGAAGGCCGCTAACATTTCGTCACAGATATGCCACTAAAATAGCTGTTATTAAATTACAAATGATATGAATTCACATGTTCACAGGAAAGTATTTAATGGCACTGAATACATAAAAATACTTAAAAAAATCTGATGTTATACGTTGAGGTTCTAAGCTTGAAAATTATGGTTAAAAGAAGGGCGGAGTAATATTTGATACATTTAGCAAACTAAGAACTAAGAGCCGCGGTGGAGTGGCAGAGCGCATTGAGGCACTATGCTCCAATGCGCGAGGCCGTTCCCCGTCGGGGTTCGAATCCCCATCGGTCATGGATGTTGCTGCTGTCTTTGGTATAAGTTACAATTATATATTTTTTGACGACATAAAGCGTTCAATGAATGGAATAAATCGCAATTTGCGATCAGTTATGACTAGTAATTAAAGTGCAGTGCTGTTCTAAGTTTTGCAATCAATTATTATGCCAAAGCTTTTAACTTGCAAGAGAGTTTGCATGTAAAGTTGGTTTCATTTATATAGAAAGTAACCAGGCTAACAGTAGTCAAAGTATTATAGTTGATTAACCAGACTTGACGAAAGTAATTTTTATGAAATACGTTAAATGCCAGACTTTGATCAGCCAGTTACACGTGTACGGTACCCAGGCCCTGGAACCAATTAATCAAAACATAGTTCACGTAAAGTTTTATAAGGAAGTATTATCAAAATTATTAGGAACTTTGACTGTAGTATTTGTGAAGCTCATTGCACCACGCAGTTTCACAGTACTGAGCTATTATCATTGCAATCAGAGTCTATCAGGTATTACGATTTTGATTATAACACGAACACGCTATCACCACTACATGAATTCTGACTATTCTTGAATCGTAAGAGGTGTCGGTTGGAGGCTGTAGTCAATGCTAAGTCAGATAGGGCCAAGCTTAATTAATTACGACCCTGATCATCAATAATTAAATAACATCAATATTATTTATTCAGGATTTCTACCTCCCGCTGGCAAAGTGTTGTCACTTTTGACAAGTGCGGTTAGCAGCAACTTTCAGTAACAAAATTATCACTACCACACCCTGTTACGCATTCTTTTCATTTCGACAATATTTATACACAAATTGATCTCCTCCAATCAAACAGCTCTTACAACTATGCTAGGTTTAGATGGAATACCAAATTGCGGCGAATGAAAATTAGTGCCCCTCCGGGATTCGAAGCCGGGATCTCCTGCTTACTAGGCAGACACGTTGACCACTCTGCCACCGAGGACACAATGCCCAGCCCCTCAGCAGAGGACTCTTCCCTGCACGTCTCCCGCCACACACAAATCTCCATTCGCCACGCTGTCTCTTTCCTACACCACAGCCTATTTGTTCTGTAATGCTCGCAGCCTCAAGCGTGATTTTCTTTGATCATATGTTCGGCAAACGTTGAGCATCTACATCTGCATCTACATCCATACTTAGCAAGCCACCCAACGGTGTGTGTGGCGGAGGTTACCTAGAGTACCATTATCGGTTTCCTTCCTATTCCAGTCTCGTATTTTTTGCGGAAATAAAGATTGTCGGTATGCCTCTCTGTGGACTCTAATCTCTCAGATTTTATCTTCATGATCTCTTCTCGAGATAAAAGTAGGAGAGAAGCTGGCGTATGAGAGAATCTCGCAGTTAAAAAAGAAAGATTCAACCTTTGTCGAACGTCTGTCCACAGAAAACCATACTCATGATGTAGACTGTGAAATCTTACATTATCTCAAGAAAAGCAGAAAGATGAAAAATCTGGAAATCAATAAACGTATGGCAGAGGACTTCAGTATAGTATCAAATGACCAAATAAGTTTCCCTTTTAGTTATCAGTTTGTTAAATGTATCAAATGTTACCATCTCAGTACTATTTCGTAATGTAAAAACCCCTACCTTCCTCTCCTTGCTCCCCCCCCCCTGCTTTAACGATAATATTCTAGCTTAGAACCTCAGCATATACCTTCATCTTTTTATATATATTTATATTTTAGTAAATGTAATTCAGTGCCATAAAAATGTAACATTTTCCTGTGATCATATGAATTTGTATCAACTGTAATTTAATAACATCTTTGTAAGTGGTATAGCAGTGAATAAATGTTAGCGGTTTTCAGTAGTAACCTGATGATGTCCTAAGTAGGCGAAAGTCGGTTAGTAACTCAAAAACAAATTTTGCAGAACATCAGGAATTTTTCCTTTTTGATAATATTATCATGTTATGTCAAGCACCGACGGAACAATCAATGTTTAGGTAACTGGCGTTCATAGTTCATCTAGTTAATCTTACAGGACTATTCACGTAACTATGTCAGAGGTTGAATCAAAGAGAACAGGGTGCTGTAAGTACCAACAGTTTCTAGTTAACGTGCTACTGTCGTTATCGGAAGCAATCCGTCTGCACTTCGAGCAACACATGTGCTACAGACATGAAGGATGTCTCGTCCATACCGCAATCTGCAATAACAGACATGGTCAGTCGGCGAATATAAATTGGCTTTTACACTCATATGCTCAGCTCTATGAAGATAAAACAAGAAATCTGCATGGAAATTGGGACACTCCAGAGAGAATTTCTGAGAGCATGTGCTGCCATACGTCTAGATAAGATCCTTCGTACAGTATTGTCTTTCCAAACCGCTTTATATAGCATCATAATCAACGTCATCATCTGTAATGGTTAAACCAAGGATCGGTTTACAGCAGTCATGATGGAAGAGAGTCTCCATTTGAATCTCTTGCTACCTTAATTTCTTTATTGGTCTTGCATCCCACATCTTTCACGATTTGGTCCGTATACCTCAGGCATTGTCTTCATCTTGGTCTCGTCCCCCCACCCCCACTCCACCCCTCCCCCCAAAAAAATTATCTCCTGTTGTTTTCAGGTGTCCTTCAAGTGACATTAGATGACCTGTAAGTTGAACTCTTCTTTTAACAATCAGCTCCACATGCTCCCCCTTCCTGTTGGCTCTTTCTAAGCCTGCTTCATTGATAACTTTACCAACCCATTTTATTTTGTGCATGCGTCTTTAACACCACATTTCAAAAAGAATCGATCTTCTTCTGCTCCTCAGTTCCCAGTGTCCATGTTTCATACGCATATCATGCCACCTTCCAGGCATATGCCTTCAGAAATCTTTTCCAGAAATCAAGACATGATTTTAGAATGTCTTTTTCTTTTTGTTAAAAGCAACTTTTGCTTTACTAATTAAACTTCTTACTTCCGCCTTCTTTCTTCCATCCTTGGTAATCGTGCTGCCTAGTTTATCAACTTGTTCTAGTAGCACATTGCCAACGTGATCATGCATTACGGCTTGCCCTTCGGTGTCACGTGCCATAACATTTGTTTCAGCACTATTATCAAATATTCTTATCCCAAAACTTCGTGCATTCTATTTAGCACCGTTCCAAGACAACACAGCAATGCTATCAGTATGTCGTGACATATATTTTTGGCTATGAATTAGAATACCTATTTGTTAACTTTCCCTCACTGTTGCAAGCCTTTCTTTTACGTTAAAATCAAATATAATTTGGTATAATGTACATCCTTCTCGAACACCTTTTCGTATCTTAATCTGTTCATGATTTTTCCATCCATAGATAACCAACGTCTCTTTTTTGTCTGCAATCTATTCCAGCTTTCTTGTTTACATGAAACATTTTGTCGCATTCAACACAATCAAAGACTTTGTCTACTTCTACATTTTAGAAGGTATCAATGTTTTACATCAACATTTAAGCACATTCTATGACAGTTACGGAACTAGTCCACACCTCTGTATGATTCTTGGGTGGCCTGCCGAAACTTCGTCCTGTAGGCGCGATGAGTTATCAGAATTTTAGGTATTGTAATTAGTAATAGAATGCCACTTACATTCACAAATAATGAGGTCAAACATTTATTTGCAGCTAATTCGTGGCATCTAGAAATGTCTTCAGCAACTTGAATAATTTTATATAATTTTATTTATGTATTTAGAAACACATAGCTAAAACCCAAAGGAAAAGCTTCCTGTTGTTTTAAGATTTCTGCAAACATTTCAGACAAAAATAATATATATAATAAAAAATTATTGACGATACGATTACAACTCTAATAGGGCGATAGTATCTAAGCACTCAACACGAAATATTCTCTCTGACCGCACTTTAACAAACTTCCAAAATCACTTCACACTTAGTTTAGGTTTGACAAACATACACTTTTTTAACTTTTACCTCTTTAAACTATTATTTTAATATCTCTCCGATATTTTCATTATCTTTTTCCATTAAAATATTATCACTAGTCTCATGGTGGTAGTTTGCTCCCCCCTCCTTCTAGTTTATTTGCCTGTACTGGTTTACGTAAATTCAACTGACAGTGTCAAATCGGCGTTATATTTGCAAATATCCCTGAAACGGTGCGGGTTGTGGAAATAACATTAGGGAGCAAAGTTATTGAGAATTTTCTCCTCTACTAAAACGTTTATTCCATTTTAGTGTCAGATGAATGGTTACGGCGTTATTTGCAACTAAATTTCCTGGTGTCAAATGGCCCTCACAAACGCCATACCTTTTGTCCGAAATATTTCGAATATCGACGTTCTGGACGCTGGAGGCCAACAATTACGTCTGTAAAATTTGCTGCCGATCAGTTGAACGGTGCGACCTAGAAAGTAGGAACACATTTTCGACAGACTGTCAAATCGCATTTATTTTTTGCATAGATGTCTGAAACGATGCGAGATAGGAAAAAAATAAGAGAGTAAAGTTATAGAAAATTGTATTCTCTATCAATTAACGTAATCAATTTTCATGTCACATTAACAGTTATACAGTTATTTTCATTTAAATTTCGATCTGTCAAAACGTGATCGCAAAGGCCTACTTTTAGTGTTACTTGCGTGACATAAAGTGGACCAATTGGAAAAACTTGAAACTGGTAACTTTTTATGGACATTGCCACTTCGAATTAGATTCTTATTTTATGCGCTACCGAGTGACTCAGGACGCAGCAACTGTAGATGACGGTTCTGTGTCAGTAAAGTGTGCTTGTGCAGTTGTATCATTGACACATTGCGTCTTTATCCTGACGAAGAGGCTTTGGCCAAAAGCTGAGTCGCGTGTGTATGTATTTTTTATGTGCATGTCCACGCACGACGTTGGTCTTCCCGGTGAGTTGCAAACGTCGTCGTTATTGTGTAGAACTCCATCCTTGTCTTTCCATTGTTAGATACATAAAAGTTACGTAGATGACTCTATTGTTAATTAGCCTCAGTGATTAGAACTGAAGCAAATCAACGGGCTATAGTCAGTGCTTTAGTTGGGGGGAGGGGGGGACGGCGTACCGCCTAAAATTTAAACTCGTTATTAACTTACCGGCTAAAATTCTTTCCTGAAATCAGCAAAAATAGCACAAATGTAAATTGTCGAATGAAAAGTTTTAGGTTCGTTCGATTTGCGATCATAACCGTCGAAGCGTTCAAATTGCATTTCACTCAATTCCAATGAAACCTGAATGGCTGTCAAATGTAGAATTAGCCAATGGAGAGTTCCGACTAGTCTGAACCGAGACAGCGGAAATGCTTCTTACCAACTCCAAAGCGTTTACGAACTTTGCTCCAAAGAGATAAGTCATTACATACACAAAGACTTTTGTATGCAGTAACGTTGCCTATTTGTTGAAGAAAGGATGTGAGAAATTCCGGTAATTCTTTAAAAAAATCAAGGGACAGTACATCGCAACATTTTCACTTAATTTCCATTGACTTAGTCATGAAACACTGCACGAGTGGCGTATGTTTTCATGCTTAGCACGACACGTTTTGAGAACGAATCACTGTCAACATAAAATATTTACCGTAAATATATTTACTTAACCGTCTTTTTCGCATTGTACTCAGTTTAAGATTATAAAATAGTGTGTCGTAGCACTAGTAGGAACTAAAATAGAAGCGAATTTTAATCTTCTTGAGCAATGCTTCTTCAACTGGCTGGATGTCTTCATGTTCAACTGTTGGTAACCTTACCATCACTAATATTTAACTGAATTCCCAGCAGCAACACACACTCTTATTGTCTCCTGGAACGCCATTCCTGATTAATTAAAATAAGATGTCGTTGTCCAAAGCCGATGGGTGGTATCCGCATATACACTAAACCGTTGAATACAATAAAAATGAGTTTCAAATCTGCAAATTATAGCTATACTTTGTTAGTATATTCACATGCCTAAATCTTTATTTTCTTGATTTTCTAAAAATGTCCATTAGACTCATTTCATATGGAAGGAGCAGAGTACCACGTAAACTTTTTTCCGACAATTTCTTTTTTTATAACTGAAGCACACTTGCAATAGTATACGGTAGTAAAGGTACACTTCCACGTACATAGGTAGAAATGGTCATCAGAATAAAATACGAGAAATCAGAGCTCGAACAGAAAGATTAAGGTGTTCTTTCTTCCCGCGCGTTACTCGAGAATGGAATGGGATATAAATAATATAATGGTGGTGCGATGAACCCTCTGCCAGGCATTTAAACGTAATTTGCAGAGTATCCCATGTAGATGTAGAGTCAACGAAAGAACCAATATCAGTTACCCTTTACCTGCTCTGGAGTTGATCATAAAAGTGACATAGCGAAAGACACAGTGGTCGTTAACATTCATGACAGACCCTGATAGTGTGTAAATACCAAGTCGACGGCTATTAATTGCAGACAGGCGAAACTACGGTTAATTTCCGTGTCAGGCTTGATTCGTTGCAGGGTGTCTATCTTAAAAGCTCAATCGTTGAACAGCTGAATAAATAGTGACATACGAAATTCCGAAACGGAGTTTCAAATGTCTCGCGTTGAATAGCCAACGCAGAAGCAATACCACAGTTTTTGGTACAAAGGTCACACAAGCGGAAACCGATCAGAGGGCACCCGTGCGTCCATCAGACAAATGAACAGAGCGGCGATACCGGAGCTTTGATTAGCCTAGCTGTCTGCTCTTTGGCTGATTGACTTCCTCACCACAAGCCACACACGAACGTCTGATGGCTTCCTGGCTGTTTGGAGTCTGGCTATTTGCGCATAGTTCAGAAGAACATGGCTAGATGTTTTTATTCCAGGAGTACGAGTTTGAAGGGTGCAAGACATTAAAAATAAAAATAAAACATGTAAATAAAAATTATCTGAAAAAGAGAATTTAAAGTAAATCTTTTAAGTGGCACTTATTATTCCCTATGCAGTATATATGTTCAGGAAGATTCTGATAATTCTAATTATGGAGAAGACTACTTGTGCATAAATCCCAGTTATATACTCGTACCTATCCATAGCTTCCGCCGTCATCTTTGTCAGTCTCCAACTTTTCCTCCTCCTCCTGTTTCTTCCTCCTTTCCCTACTACCATCTTTCTATCCATCTCTTCATACTTCCTATCTATCTATCTGTTTTCATAGCAATAAAACAAACCATGTGTAAGTCTACTTCAAGATACTCTCAACCATGTAGCGTACGGTGGCTTGTTGAGCATGAGACCCTTATCCATAAAAGCATACACATGTGCAGCAAATTCCATAATGATCTGTCATATTGTGTCGACAGGTAAAGATTAGATTAGATTAGCTTAGGTTAATACTTGTTCCACAGATCAGATATTCGACATTTCGCAATTATGTTGAACGTGACGGTTTAGGAAATTGTATCTATTCATGAACTTAATATTTTAATATTTTTTATTTATATTTATTTCTAAGTTTTATCTCAACATTTATCTAAAGTGTAGTTGGAGTTGCCAATCAGAAGTTCCTTCATTTTCTTTTTAAATACCAGTTGGTTATCCGTCAGACTTTTGATGCTACCTGGTGACTGAATACTTTCGTGGCAGTATAATTCACCGCTTTCTATGCCAAAGCTAGATTTTACTTTGAATAGCCAATATCACCCTTTCTCCTAGTGCTGTAGCTGTGCACACTGCTATTATTTTTGAATTGGGTCGGATTATTAGTAACAAATTTCATGAGTGAATATATATATTGTGAACTACAGAGAAGATCCCTAGATCCGTAAATAAATGTCTCAAGAATGATCTTGGTTGGGCTCCAACAATTATTCTGATTATATAAGGAACACATTGTTGGGGCGATATAGAATTGTTCAATAAGAGGTTTTCAGCCAAGATCGCTTTCTTCTTTTAATTATATGACCGGTTTCGGCGTGCTAGACGCCATCTTCAGACCTAATACTTCACGTTTTTTACAAAATGAGCTGCATTATATATAGCAAAAAGTCTTATCTATCTACAATTACATAGATACATACCAGTCGAAATTTTTTACATCATTGCTATTGCAATAATTTCTAACATAGCAAATTAGTATATATACACATTGATGTGTCATCCTTTAGACTGTTCGCAGATGATGGTTTCGTTTATCGGTTGGTGAAGTCAACAGAGGATTAAAAGCAACTGCAAAGCCATTTAGGCAAAATTTCTCCATGGTGCGAAAATTGGCAGTTAACACTAAATAATGAAAAGTGTGAAGTAATACACGTGACCACTAAAAAAATCCGCTGAACGTCAATTACACGATAAATCAGTCAAACCATAAGGTCGTAAATTCTACCAAATACCTAAGAGTTACAATTACGAAAAACTTAGAGTGGAGAGAACACATAGAAAATATTGTGGGGAAGACCAACCAAAGGTTACGCTTCATTGGCAGAACGAATCGAAGATGCGGCAGCTCTACGAGAGGCAATGCTTGCATCACACTTGTGCGTCCTCTCCTGGAGTACTGTTGCCCAGTGCGAGACCCTCACCAGGTGGGACTGACGCAAGAAATTGAGAAGATTCAGAGAAGGGCAGCTCGTTATGTTTCATCACGTTACAAGAGGGATATGTTGCACGATTTGAGATGGAAATCATTAAAGGAAAGACGTTATTCGTTGCGGCGAGATCTATTTGCGAAATTTCAATCGCCGACTTTTACTTCTGAATGTGAAAATATTTTGCTAGCACCCACCTACATAGGGAGACAAACCATCCCAATTAAATAAATCAAATCGAAAACGGAGCGATTTAGATGATCTTTCTTCCCGCGCGCTATTAGAGAATGGAACTGTAGAGAAAGGTTATGAAAGTGGTTAATGAACCCTCTGCCAGGCACTTAAATGTGATTTGCAGAGTTGGTAGACGTAGATGTAGAAATACTATAGATAGGAAGTTTATATTAATACAACACATACATTAGTATGTTCGGCACATATGATTAGCATTTGAACGACGAAGGCTCATGAGTCCAGTGTCATCATCACTATAGCGGCGCAACTCAGACCACCGCTATAATCTGCCTGGGGCTCTCGTTGACGCTTTGGTGCCTGATTACCCATAAGGCGAAGTTGACAGCTGCCTAGGACCCTGCGCCTTTTAGGGTCCCCGTGTGCACCGATATAACAATGAGAATCTTTTAGAAAGACTTTTGCGTTTGAAATAAAAGTTAGTTGCCTTCTCGTTGTTTGCTTGCAAGCGATTGAAAGAAAATATATATGATAGGAAATGGATCCTGATAGCTCCGAAGAGTTTGAGGAGTACAAGACGGTCACTTGTGGCCCGAAGAGCTTGGGGAGTACAAGACTGTCACTTGTGGTCCCTCTTACTCTTCTGCGGAAGTTGTCCACACGAAAGCTGCAGCAGACTAATGCCTCAAGGTACGTAGACTAGAAAGGTATGCCAGTTTGGGCTTCTTCACTCTCATTGCGCTGTATTATGTCACTCGGCAGCAAGCCGCTGTTTTATAAGGCCGCCGTGAACAAATTTTCTCTGTCTTTTCTTTCCTCATTCGACAAAAAACATTGCTTTTAAGCGGTGGAACACGCTTTTGATTAATATACATGTGTACTAACATACAAAGGACTGAAAAAGAAAAGCTTCAAACATTATTAACAACTTGCTAATCCGTCTCGCCCCGCGACTTCGCATGGGTAATATTTAAACGTCTTTAACTCGAGAACCACTGAACGTATCGTGATGAGCTTTTTTATAAATTGAGGAGCTCATAAAGATCTAAAATAAAGTCCGGGAGAGCACATGTCTTTTATAGACTTCGCACAATCACTATTTATGCGCCTTAGGAGAGAAAAATGATACATATGCTTCACTCGTAAAAGTTAGACATATGCTCAGCGAACTTTTTTTAGACCTTTGTGAGATCTACAATTTAAAATAAACCTCTTCACGATACGTTCAGTAATTCTCTAGTTATAGAAGGTTAAAGCGACAGACAGAGAGAAAATGTGAATAACATTGACAGGCATAGCATACGGACAAACAGGGGCCTTCATTTTTATATATTATATAAAGAAAACTTTCGTTACAACGCAAACTTAGCAGCCCATTTTCGCATTAATCATTTTGTTTTTTAATTACTATGAACATTGAACTGCATACTACTTTCGTAAACACAATTTTATCAATAAAATATCGATGATCTGGATCCTAACAATTCATTCTGCAAGTCTTTTGTAATCGGCTTCACAAAAATGTTCGGAAGAAATTGGCATTTTTGACGTTTACAGCGAGAAATCCCTATGCGCTGAAGTTCCTCATCTTTTGGAAACCGATGTTACAAAATGCCTTCCCACTTGCGTCCACTGTTATTGCACTCCGCAACAGCACAACACGAAGTATTCTTACTCATAATTACAGATAGAATATATGGAAACATTGTTCCCTAATACAAGAAAGCTACTTTCTTTCCGAACACTTAACAGGTCACGAAACAAGAGAGCGCAAAACACAACTTCTTGCTTCCACTTTTCAAAATAGTACTACGGCAACTGCTCGGCGCTTGCTGCCAAGTGACGTCACAGAAGAAAAGCGCGCGAGTCAAATTTACACCCCCTGCTAATGCCTTTCAGTTAAGTGTCGCGACAGGGAGGGCCGCCGCTAACGCCGCGACAGGTGGCGCCTCACCGTGGTGCTCTCGGGACTCAGGGAGACCCGGAACACATTCCAAAATGTATTGAAGAGGGAAACCAGGAAACTGAGAGTTGGAAACAACGCAGGTCATTTGTTGGCACATTCTTAACGCTCGAATAGGTGGAATCCGGGAATGCGAAACAGTAAGTAGTCTTCAGGCTGTCTGTGTCATCATTGAAGGTAAGTGTTCGTTTAGAATAAGGTCTGAGCAAATGTCAGAGTTAGGAAATTAAATCGACCAATCTAGCAACATATACTTCGTCTTAGTCACAGTGTACACAATATCCATCTGACGAATCAACGCCATACACCGTGAACGACTACCACAGATAAGAAACTTTAAAATATTCTCCTCTTGTTAATTTATTTACCTTGATTGAAGACAAGGCTGGTTATGCTAAGCTATCTGTTTCTATATTCACAGAATATATGACAACTGCCATTGGGCAAAGCTGAAAATGTGTACCCAGCCGGCATTCGAACCAGGGTCTCTCGCTTGCTAGGCAGTTGCGCTGACACTACACCAATGAGGACACAGTGATCACCATAGCTGCAAGCACTACCAAAGCACGCCTCACGTAAGACACAAATTTCCAGCTTGCCCTGCCCACAGTACTCAAACTTGTAGTCACTTTATACTAATTCCCCTATGTGTGTGTGTGTGTGAGTGTGTGTGTGTGTGTGTGTATGTTTCTAATGGATTAGTTTCGGTGTTTAAGTACAGAATATCATCAACACCTAAGAACAGGTTGTTAAATATTTCGGATTGAGAATAATTTTTCTCTATATAGATTTACGTAGAAAATTTACAAACAATAGTACATTATGAAAAGTGCTAATGCAACAACTTTTTGTCTGAGCTTACCATGTTGACCACTTATTTTAGACTGACAACGCACTCGTTTACAGTGTTAAGTGAAACTCAAGTGACGCTGCTAGCGAGTTTCAGTTACTACAGATATAGCGACCTCTATTTGGATTAAAACTATGTTTGACATAGTAGGTGTCTTACAACGTCTGCATTAGAAACAAATGCGTGTTGTTAATGTTAAATTAAAGACTAATATATTTTATGTGTGATGATATATAACATTCTAGCACCCTTTATAAACATAATTTTGTGTACAGAGTCAATCGAGATCCCATTATCGTCTCATGGTTTTCAGTTTAAAATACCAAACAAAATTCAAAATATTGCTGAGGCAATTAATTGAGCATTGAAAATTATTTCATGGCATAGATAGCAAGCAGCAATTAATATTCAGTAGTTTCTTATTTTCGACAAAGATGTTTCAAATTTGAACGAGTACTCAATATGAATTTTTTATCTGCTCTTTTATAGATGTACAATTTCGAAGTCAGAAAGAAAGCGATACAAAGTGGTGCAGAGAAAAGAAAATTAGCGACCATAAGTAGCACAGAAATTTCACGAGCAAATAAGGTCTTCAATTTCCCAAGAACGTTTGAACTCACTTGCCATTATGGACAAAGAATATATTTTGCAGGATATAGACTAAAGATATTTTGAAAGATTTTGCCGGAAAAAAATTAGGGAATTAAATGTTTAGCGTGTTTCTTAAATATTATTAATTTCTACATTTTTGTTTTCTGGAGGTATTATTGTATTAACCAACGTATATTGATCTATTGATAATTATTTTGTTGACTAAACACATTTACGTGTTGCACAAAAAATCTCATTTCACTTTGCTATTATTATTCTTATATCCAAATTGGAGTGTATTGTAGCTCGTAAGCGGCTACTTTACTCGGTGGATGAACATGTTAATTACATCAAACGAATGCTTCGGTTGTGGAATACCGCAATTTTATTATTATTATTATGGATTACCGCATTTTTTAAATTGTTTCCAGTATATCGTTGTGGTTTGGTGGAAAATTACTAACTTATTAAGGGTTGGGTATGGAGTGGAGCCCCAAGATTTGGATTGCCTTAATTCGGCACTATATTAAGCAGGAGGCAATGGATCAGTGCGACTCGGGCACACTTGCAAGATGCCTCGCAGACGTATGCGAGAACCGCACTGTAAAGTGAGTGTGAAAGAGGTCGCATTATTGGAAAAAGAGAACGTGATGCAGCCATGCAGGAAATTGCTCCTCGTGTGGGATGAAGTGCTTCTGCAGAGCAACAGGTATGAGCAGAGTGGTTCACGGAAGGCCGCACAACCGACGAGCTGGGTCTGGTCTCACCACCAGGACCATCCCATTGACACCTCATTCGAGTGCCATTGCAGGGAATGTCTGTTCCTCCTTGACTGACGCTACAGAGATACTGAAACGCATCGTACACTATCAGGAGATACAGTCTGTCGTCGTTCATTACATGCGTTACGTGCGCTATTTCTCCACATCAGAGGTGTATTGAACGACTTCAGTGGCTTCAGGTAGTGTTTTTGGACGAATCCATGCCGCATTTTGGTACACCGCAGACACTGGTAGCGACAGCACAGTGACTGCATTCGCGTGACAAATACAGCACCAACACAATGCCTTATGATGGGGTGCTGTTGGGTACAACCACAAGACAATTAGTGTTATTGAATCCATCACTGCTGGTAGAACCGGGACTGCGGCTGGTCAAGGGTATGAAGGAAGTTGGATAGCAACAGCCGTATGTTTAACAGAACATGTATTGTATCATTACCAGTTTCGGTATTCCATTATGCCATTCCATGAAACCAGTTTCGATATTCTTACTTAATGGATATTATACTCCGATGTAGGGACCTAAAGATGGCATAATGGAATGCCAAAACTGTTAGTGAATCAATAAATATTTCTATTAAATGTACGGTTGTTGGTATCCCACTTCCTTCATGGACAATTAGTATGTGTGGCGGGCAGTGTGACCAGTCTGACCTACATGAATGACGTACTGCGGCCATACCCTGGCTACACAATACAGCAGTTTCAACAAGAGAACGCACTACCACAAGTTGGTGCACGATCACGGGCCCTCTTGGTGTTGCAGTATGTCAGCTTTTTGACCTGACATGTCAGATTACCAGACTAGTTGCCAATGGCAATTTGTGCGATTTGGCAAAAGGACGGGTGCAATGCTGAAACCCAGTGCCAAATAATATAGATAATCTTTGGAATCAGGTATAAGGAACATGGATGGCTATACCAAAATCTACACCAAAAGCCGCCATTAGCTCAATATACCCGTCGATAGCATTCACGCATTGAAAACGTTAGGTGAGTTTTGGTGGACCTTGTTCATACTTGGCAAAAGGACAAATTATGAATCAAAAGAACTTGTACGATAATAATTTCTTTATGAGGATTTCCCGGCTTGTTTCCAATTGGGCTGTGATGGGACGATAACTTACACGTTGGACTCGTCAACAACCCTGGCAGAACTACGTGAACAGGTCGAGCATGCTTGCAGTAATGTCTCCCATGACAGTAATCGCAATTTTGCGATCGAATTGATGCCAGTGCCTGCAATTTCAGCACTGATCTTCAGCTGGTCCTTCAGAACGGCAATAGCTACTAATCTGTAAATGTAATAATTTCATGTACTCCATAGTACTCCATAGGGACACTAATTTTTATTCCCGACAGCGTATAATACATTCTTGCATCGCTCAACTGCTATAGTAATCGTTCCGCAAAGCTTGTTTTGTGTTTGAATCACCTTGCACCTAGATTGGATTAATACTTGTTCCATAGCTAATCAGTACGACCTGTCGCAATGACGTGGAACGTGTCAGTTTAATAAATTGTGTCTATACATGACACTCAATATTTTAAGGATGTATTATTATGATTATTATTATTTATTTATTTATTTATTTATTTTGCGTAATTACTAAGTTTTATCCAACAATTTATCTAAAGTGTAGAACGATTTGCCATTCAGAAATTCCTTTAATTTCTTTTTAACCCTTTCGTTCCCAGTGTTGTTCCTAGACAACAACAAATTAAACGTTGATTTATACGGTATTCTATGCATCAATGCTTAACGTTGCATTTTTGTTGATGAACGACGTGCTTCTTAGTACGATACGTTGCCGCTTTGTGCGGCGTGTAGCCACTTCTGAGGCATTAATCTGTCCATCCTGGAGGTTGTGAGGCGTTGCCGTCTGTACGTGGCTGAGAGTGGTTCCTTTTATTTTATTCCAGCAGTGAATTTTCTTCTTTTGGTGCTGTGGCGAAGATTATGCTAGCTTTATTTGTCTGGCAGTGTTAACTACCAACAATATAAAGTCCAAGTACTAAAATACCTCGATGCAAACGTCTGTTTTGTGCATGAAATACATGACATGTAAATATATAGTTCGACCAAACATTTTCAGACATATATTTATGTTTACTGCACTGTATTACTACAGAAAACACTGAATTTCAATTTTTTCAGAGTTTATTTCATAATGTGGGACTGAAAGGGTTAAATACCAGTTGGCTATCTGTCAGACTTTTGATGTTTCTTGGTAAGTGACCGAAGACTTGTGGCAGCATAATTCACCCGTTTCTGTGCCAAAGTTAGATTTGACCTTTAATAGTGAATATCACCCTTTCTGCTAGTCTTGTACCTACGCACACTGCTGTTACTTTCGAATTGGGTCGGATTGTTAACTATCGCACCGCACACTTGTTTCCAATTACCTTCCACTGCACACTGGGGTCTACTGGACCCCAGAAAAATTTCATCACATATCAAGTGTTCCAAGCTCATTAATATATACATTAGAATGTCTTATGTATCTGGAACATTGTAAATAACTATTTAGTTACCTGTAGTGATTTTTTTATTATTACAACTATGGTCATGAAGGATATTTATAAAATGTGCATAGTATTATTAATACAAATGTTTTGTATTTCTATATGTTTAGCTTTCTTATATTTGAAAGTATATAATGCAACAGAATCTCTTAATGACTTTATTTGGTTATTACAATGAGTAACGTATGGTATTAACAAATTTGGTACATGTTACACTTCAACATAATGTATAAATTCAACCTGAGTCTGAACTTCAATGTACAAAGTAATATAATGAAATATAATATAATGGCTTATTTGATGTTTACAGGATATTTTGACATACGATGTTTACAAAATTACTATTGTACCATATTTGTGCAAAAACGTATAAGAAAGATGAAAATAATGTATATTAGAATCAAGACAAAAACTGTAACTAATATATCAGTCACCACTCACAATGTCAGTGAGCACACTCGGTACAAATTATGGCTCTATGTTCATCGCAGATCGCCCTTTTACAATACTGGCAACACATTTTGGTTTTTCTGTCCCTTTTTTCTCGAACATAGTGAACAACTCACTTTGCTGGTTAGAGGTTCTGGTGTGTCTGGTGCCACAGTATCTATTTCCAATATTTCTTCTACATTTCTCTTCATACTCCTTCGTAGTGTAGGTACATCCAATCTAGCCCTTAGGTGAAGCGCAATTAAGTTCCATGCCAGTTCATGCAGAAATTTTCTTCGCGGCTTCTTCACTTCAGTGCTGGAAGGGGTAAACAGAACCATGGCGTTTATCTCACTTTGATGCAAAATGCCACAGAAAACCCTCATAGGCCATCTTCTTGTTGCGCGTGCAGTGGTGTAAGTTTTGCACAACTGATCATAAGTGTCAGTACCACCTTTTGTTTTATTGTATGATATTATCATTTCAGGCTTTCCGGTTGTTTCATCGATGTCGTTTGAGTAGTACATGGTAGACAGCAAGAGTACAACTTTATTCTTCTTTGGGACATATGACAGTAGCGTCTATCATAGGCAAATTGTGTTTTTCCAACACTTTGAGAACGTAAAAATGGTTGTGGTATTTCAGGTTTATTTTTTCTTATAGTTCCCAACATTGGCAAACCAAAGTTTTCAATCACTGTCTGATAAAGAGGAACTGACGGAAACCAGTTGTCAACAGTCAGGTTCCTATTAGTGCCATGAATGGGTTCTGGTAACTTTCTCACATAATAAGATGGGACAGCTTCATTTTTTTCTATTACTACCTTGCCAATATGTGGAACAGTGTTTAGCATGTAATAAGTCTTTGAATCATTCAACATCAAAATATTAATTCCATATTTGTCCGGCTTTGAAGACATGTATTTTCTGAATGGGCATCTGCCACGAAAGCCCATTAGCTGCTCGTCTATTGCACAGTATTCAAAAGGGGTGTATAGGGATTTGCTGTTATCAATAAATTTAGTCCAGACGTCCCGAATGGCTGCAAATTTGTCTTCTTGTTTTCTTTGCATTAGGGTTGCTTTGTCATCAAATCGTAGACAACTGGTCAAAAACTGAAATCGACTTTGTGACATTGTAGCGCGAAACAGGGCATTGCCAAATTTAGGTGACCAAAGTTCTTCTAAATTTTTGTGAGCAGTCTTGTTTACGCAGCAGATATACAAGAGTCCAATGGCAGCCCTTAGCTCTACAATATTTGTAGTTTTATGGTAACTTTCCTGGTTTCCGATTGAAGAACGTGTGCGAGTAATTTCGTCGTTTGTGTAAGTGGCAATCAAGTCCAGCATTTCATCTGTTACTAGTAACTGTCATGCTTCAATTGGACTAGAAATAGACCTTGCTTGACTCTTCGGTCCTGGAAGGTGAGTAACTAAATTTCTGGATTTAGTTCTTCCTCTCTTAGATGGTGCAGGTGAAGACCACTTATAGCCATTCTTACCTAGAAGGATGTTTGAGTTGGAAGAACTACCTTGACTATCATCACCGACTTCTCCACTCTCTTCCGTACCTGATGGCTCCTGTATTTCGACAATATCAGGATCATCATCAGAATCTGACCCTCCAAATAATTCGTCTCTCTGGTCCAACTCGTCCATAAGTGCATTATATGTATCGTTATCTGTTGTGAGTCATTTACTCATTGGCGCTGACAAATAATGTAAAATAAAACAATGTAGGGCTACATTGAAAGGAAACAGTAATACGTTACACACAATATGTATTTCAGTATTGTATACTTACCAAGCTGTTATTTTCAGTCTGCATAAATGAGCTACACCGAATGCACACTGGGGTAGTCAAGACCCCACGGGCGTTTAGCAATCTTTACAGCTTGACACTAGCGCAACAATAATGCGAATGTTTGAGTTAACATCACGTACGTGTAGGCAGTGTTACTAACCTAATATACACCGAGTTTCAAAAATTTTTAGCCAACGTACTCATTGTAACGTACAACACAAATTACGCTGGGGTCCGTAGGACCCCAGTGTGCGGTGCGAGGGTTAATAATAAATTTCATATTTCATGAGAGAATATATATATGAAGGCATAGTGAGGATCCTTAGATCCTTAAATAAATGTCTGCAGGCTGATATTGGGAGGGCTCTAGCAAGTTTTCTGATAACACGCTTTTGTGCAATGACTACTTTATTTACCCAATGTTGAATTGCCCCAGAATATGGTCTCATACGAAAGCAGTAAATGAAAATAGGCGTAGTAAGCTAATTTAGTGTGATTTATATCACCAAATTTTGTAATGATCCTGATAGTAAAAGTAGCTGAACTCAAATTTTTCAGCTGATTTTCAATATGTTTCTTCGAATTCAATCCCACGTCAATGAAAACACCTAAATGTTTTGAATATTCTACCTTAGTACGTACTGATTTCCGTTAAAAATCTAAATGTATTAATGGTGTCACGTCATTTACTGTATGAACTCTGTATACTGGGTTTTATTAAAGATTAATAAGACTCCTTTTGTAGAAAACCACTTTACAATTTCGTAAGTTAATTCCCGTTTGACAGGCGAGATACCTATACTGGTTTGCAAAAAAAGAACTAGCTTAGCATATTCGTGAATATAGAAGGGCAGGTCATAGATATATATTAAGATTTGAAACCTAAATTACGTTTATTACTACAAATATCTGTTTTCAGAAGCACTGCGCTTGAAATGGCTCAATAGCAATTATTTAACACTACAAAAAAAGGAACTGTGAATTTTACAGCTATTCTTCTTCTTGTTTCCTTCCGTTGTCTATAAACAGCGCCTACGACCCCTTGTTGTTGTTGTTGTTGTTGTGGTCTTCAGTCCAGAGACTGGTTTGATGCAGCTCTCCACCCTACTCTATCCTGAGCAAGCCTTTTCATCTCCTCATAAGAACGACAACCCACATCCACTTGAATCTGCTTACTATACGCGTCTCTTGGTCTCCCTCTGCGATTTTTAACCCACACACTTCCCTCCAACGCTAAATTCACAATTCCTTGATGTCTAAGAATGTGTCCTACCAATCTATCTCTTCTTTTAGTCAAGGTATGCCAGAAATTTCTTTTCTCCCCAATTCGGTTCAGTACCTCCTCATTAGTTACGCGATCCACCCACCTAATCTTCAGCATTCTTCTGTAGCACCACATTTCAAAAGCCTCATCCTCTTTCTGTCCACACTGCTTATCGTCCATGTTTCACTCCCATACAAGGCAACACTCCATACAAATGCCTTCAGAAAGGACTTCCTTAGGCTTAAATCAATATTCGATGTTAACAAATTTCTCTTTTTCAAAAACGCCTTTCTACCCATTGCCATTCTACATTTTATATCCTCTGTACTGCGACCATCATTTGTTTTTTACTGCCCAAGTAACAAAACTCTTCTACCTCCTTTATTGTTTCGTTACCTAATGTAATTCCTTCTGCAGCACCTCATTTTATTACACTGCACTCCATTACCCTAGTTTTACTCTTGTTAATGTTCATCTTATATGCACCTTTCAGCACACTGTCCATTCCGTTCAATTGCTCTGCCAGGCCCTTTGCTGTATCTGACAGAATTACTATGTCGTCGGCAAAACGCAATGTTTTTAATTCTTCACCCTGAACTTTAATTCCTTCTCCAAATTTCTCCTTGCTTTCCTTTATAGCTTGCTCAATGTACAAATTGAACAACATTGGGGAAAGGCTACAACCCTGTCTTACTCCCTTTCCAACCACTTCATCCCTTTCATGCCCTTAAACTCTGACAACCGCTGTCTGGTTTTTGTACAAGTTGTAAATAACCTTACGCTCCCTATATTTTACTCCTGCTTGCTTCAAAACTTTAAAGAGTTTATTCCAATCAACATTGTCAAAAGCCTTCTCCAAATCTACAAAAGCTAGAAATGTTGGTTTGCCTTTTCTTAATCTATCTTCTAGGATAAGCCGTAAAGTGAGTATTGCCTCCCGTGTTCCTACATTTCTCCTGAACCCAAACTGATCTTCCCCGAGGTCGACTTCTACCAGCTTTTCCATCCTTCTGTATATAATTCGTGTTAATATTTTGCAACCATGACTTATTAAACTGATGGTTCTGTAGTTTTCACACCTGTCTGCACCCGCTTTCTTTGGAATGGGGATTATAACATTTTTCTTAAAGTCTGAAGATACTTCACCTGTCTCATACATCTTACACACCAGGTGAAACAATTTTGTCATGGCTGGTTCTCCCAGAGACTTCAGTAGCTCTGACGGGATATCATCTACTCCAGGTGCCTTGTTTCGACATAGATCTTTCAGTGCTCTGTCAAATCCATCTCTCAGTATAGTATCTCCTATTTCATCATCATCTACATCCTCTTCCCTTCCTACAATAGTGTCTCCAAGTTCATTTCCTTTGTAGAGCCCCTCTATATACTCTTTCCACCTTTCAGCTTTCCCTTCTTTGCTGAGAACTGGTTTTCCATCAGTGTCCTTGATATTCATAGAGCTGTTTTTCTTATCGCCAAATGTTTTTTTTTTATTTTCCGGTAGGCTGTATCTATTTTTCCCCTATTTATACATTCTTCTACATCCTTGCATTTGCCTTCTAGCCATTCCTGCTTAGCCAATTTGCACTTCCTGTCAATCTCATTTCTTAGTCGTCTGTACTCTATTTTGCCTGTTTCATTTACTGCATTTTTATACTTTCTCCTTTCATCGATTAAATTTAGTATCTTCTGTGATATCCAAGGATTTTTTGTAGGTCTTGCTTTCCTACCTATTTTGTCCTCTGCTGCCTTCACTATTTCATCTCTCAATTTTACCCATTCCCCCTCAACTGTTTTATTTTCCCCCGTTTCTGTCAATTGTTGCCTGAAGCTCCCTCTGAAATTCTTAAGAACTTCAGGTTCCTTCAATTTATCCAGGTCCCATCTCCTTATTTTCGTACATTTCTGTAGTTTCTTCAGTTTTAGCCTACAGTTCATAACCAACAAGTTATGGTCAGAGTCTGGGTATGTCTTACACTGTAAAACCTGGTTCCGAAATCTATGTCTTACCATTATAAAATCTATCTGGTATCTCCCGGTGTCTCCTGGTCTCTTCCACGTATACAACCTTCTTTTGTGATTCTTGAACCAGGTGTTTGTTATAACTAAATTATGTTTTGTGCAAAATTCTACCAGGCGGCTTCCTCTTTCATTCCTTTTGCCCAGACCATATTAACCTACTATCTTCCCTTCCCTTCCTTGTCCTACTACCGAATTCCAGTCTCCCATAACAATTAAGTTTTCCTCTCCCTTAATTGTCTGAATAATTTCTTTAGCTCCTCATATATTTCTTCGATTTCCTCATCATTGGCAGAGTTAGTTGGTATATAAACCTTTACTACTGTTATCGGTGTTGGCCTCGTATCTATCTTGACAATGATAATGCGATCACTGTGATGCTCATAGTAGTTTACCCGCATTCCTATTTTCTTATTCATTATCAACCCTACTCCTGTGATACCCCCAATTGATTTTGTATTTATAATCCTGTACTCACCTGACCAGAAATCCTGTTCATCCTGCCACCGAACTTCACTAATCCTCACTATATCTAACTTCAATCTATCCATTTCCCTTTTTAAATTTTCTAATTTTCCTACTCTATTAAGGGATCTAACATTCCACGCTCCGACCCGTAGAATGCCAGTATTGTCTTTCCTGATGATCACATCCTCCTGAGTAGTCCCCGCCCGGAGATCCGAATGGGGGACTATTTTACCTCCGGAATATTTTACCTGAGAGGATGCCATCATCATATGTTCATACAGTAGAGCTGCATGTCCTCGGAAAGGTAACGGCTCTAGTTTCCCCTTGCTTTCAGCCGTTCGCAGTAGCTGTGTGGCAAAGCCACATTAGCTGATGTTACAAGGCCAGCTCAGTCAATCATCCAGACTGTTGCCCCTGTAACTACTGAAAAGGCTGCTGCCCCTTATGACCTCAATTACGTCTTCTAACTTGTCTAATTTCCCTAGTGTTGTATTCTAAGACCTCACTTCGACTGCTACCAGAAGTTTCTTCTGGTTTCCTCTTGTTTTTATATACTACTATTTACCGTACAAATCTTCAAGTCTCGTATAACGGTTTGATGAGGCGTTCTGCCTATGTTAACCTTTTATTATTTCTGTTAATTTTCATTTTAGCCGATTTTAAATGTTTGAATTTTAGTCTTCATAACCTAAGATTCACCGCCATACACTATAATGGCAATGTTCTGTTTGTTGCGCAATTCTTTTCCTCTGCAATATAATATCTACATTGTTATCTTTGTTATAAGTTATTAGAAATTAGTACGAAGCAATTTAGATAAAACAGCCGTCATTTGCAATTTTGCAGACTAACTTTGAACTTAATAATATCTCCATGTTAAGAAAATTTTCTACAGATGACGACGCAGAAAGAGTACCGAACGATAATTGAAACAGATCCGCTGCAGCTGAATTCAAACTTTATTAATGAAACGCGACCAGTGAACTGTAGTCAGATTTAAGACTTGAATAAAAATACACCATGAAGCAATACTGTGAGTCAATCTTGGACGCCGAAGACAAAAACTGAGTGGATAATACAGGCAAGAACCTACAAAACTTACATCTAACAGGCAAATGTCGAACATTGAATCTTCTTGAAGACATTGAAATGCATATACACCAAAATGCTGATCCGAATTTCATCCTGAAGAAACAGTCATCCATCATTCCCTTCCTAAGAGGCTTTTTAAATATTTGAGCCACTATAATACCTCCACAGATAAAGCACTGAAAAGCTGTTTCACAAATGGAAAGAAGTTTGTACCCATCTTACATGCATGCAGTGGGAAAAGCTCATAGTCTGTCGTAATTTAAAATAATGCTTACGTATTTGAAACGAAACCACTTATTCAATATATTAGAGTAGTTGTTACAATGCAAACTCTAGCCTCAGATTTATTATGGGATCCCCATCAATTGGAACTGACAGACGATTTAGAGAAAGTTCAGAGGAGAACAGCTCCTTTTTCACTATCGCGATATAAGGGAGAGAGAGTCAGAGAAATGGTGAGTTGGGATGGAAATCATTAAAATAAAGGCGTTATTTGTTGCGACGAGATATATTTGCGAAATTTCTTTCACCATTTTCCTCCTCCGAACGCGAACATCTTTTGTTAGCACCCATCTACATAGGAAGACATGCTCATGAATATCAAATAATAGAAATCAGATCGAAAACGCAATGAATTAGGTGTTCCTTTTTTCCGCGAGCTTTTAGAGAATTGAACTGTAGACAAACATCATAAAAGCGGTTCGATTAACCCTCTGCCATGCACTTAAGTATGACTTACAGAGAATTTATGTAGATTTATAATTCTCTCACAGTTTTTCATAAGAAAGAGCCCTTATTATTTCTCTGTGATGCCTCAAATAATCGGTAAAATGAAACTACTGTTAAGAAAATATATTAGAGCAAAATTTATAATGCACAGTCTGACCATAGATTTATAATACTGTCACAGCTTTTAATAAAGCCTCTTGATTCTTCCTGCTGTATCAATTTCTTTGTATGTAATCTTGTATGTTCAAAATGTTCAAATGTTTGTAAATCTATGGCACGTCACTACTACGGTTATCAGTCCATAAGCTTAAAAACTACTTAACCTAACTTACGCTAAGGACAACACACACTCACACACACACATATATATACATACCTGAGGGAGGACTCGAACCTCCGACGGCGGAGGCGTCTTAGAGCGCTCGGCCACTCCAACGCGGCGTCACTTAAGGCCTGTTCAAGTTTCAATGAAATCTGCAGTGAACCTTTTCAATGAGCGTACATAGTTTATGTGTGGATGTCCGTCTTCCAAACTTCGTGTTCAGCACTGAGTGGCATACGAAGTATTGTAATTCGTGACTGTAGCCTTGACTATATAATGTGCTAAAAACAACTGGATACATACTAAGGACCGACCGAATATTCGGTATTGGTTATGCCCGTTTTCGACCAAAATATTGGTTTCAGCCGCAGTTTCGGTTTCGGCTAGAAGTCAGCCGAAACTTCGGTTTGACCGAAATTAGCTTTCTAGAACTTAGTGATGAAGTTCGGGCGCGTTCTGTATGGATTCAGTTGACAATAACGCTTTACTTCATTTGAAGGTGCGCCTGTTAACTGCTACGAGTCTCTCCTTCAGCGCAAAAATTGTGGGTATTTTGTAGTTAAGTACAATATAACGCAATCGTATCTAGTAGTGATATTCTTATACTTATTGGCCGTAATTGAACGGATTATCATATTGTTATGCTGTAAAGTTTTATTAATGAGTTTCCTTGAAAGCGAGGACCTTTTTTTAATAACTGATATGACTAATCATGTAGTACCCACCTTGTCCAGTTCAGTTTGCGTAAATTTTTACTGACAACAATCATAGTGCTAGTCGGAACTGTGACTTTATATTTTTTTTAAATAGTTTCTGCAGCACTGATTGAAGCTGTTATGTATTCAGGAATGCCAAAAAGGAGATTGCGAAATACGGAAGTGAAGATGGCGATATCAGGTTTTTTGCGTATTTGGTAATGTGGTAGTCATGTTGAGGATCTGGCATTTTGTAGTATCTATTTGGCATGTAGGTTGTGTACCGACTAAAGGCTACCTTCCTCCGCGAAGGTATGAAGGACTGTGGTAGTTATACAGTGGAGACTCTTTAGTTCGTCGTGAACGGGACCTGGATCACATCGAACTATCGAATACGTGTAAAAAAGAAGAAAATCGAACTTGGAAAGAATACATGGGTAAAAAAAAATGACCTTCCTTAAAACAAAGTTTTTAAATAGTCATAAACTTTGGCAGGCTATGGCTTTTAAAGTCTTTTTCACTATTTACTTTGCGTTATAAGGGTGGAGTGCCTTTTCTGTGAAGATGGAATGCCGCAGTTATTTTATTTCTTTTTAATAATCCTCGTATTTAGGGAAACTCATAATTCCGGGACTCGAAATATCGAGACTCCACTGTATCGAGTTCAGTTCACTTATTGTCCAACTGCCTTTAATTTTTCTTTTTTAGGTAGAAAATGTCACAATGAGGTGAAAAGAATCAAATTTGGAAGTACTTTAATAAAAGTACCGTCGATTTGTCTAAACCTGTTCGCCTTCCATGTTATCTGCTATGGACTCCTGATTAGGTTTACAAACACTCAAGAAGGCTTAGTACAGGAAGGGAATTATGAAAAAATGTGAAAAAACTAGTAATGTGTGGTGTAATGTAAATATACAGAAATATTACATTAATTACGCAAGTTTCGTTTACGGTTTCAGTTTCGGCCACAAATTATATTTCGGTCGGACACTTTCATGTTTCGGCTCATTTCTCTAAATATCGAGACTAATTTTTGAGTTTATATTTGGCACCGTTTGTGTTGAATTCCATTTATTTCAGCGATATTGCTAAATAACCGTCAACTGTTGCTGTCCGGCTAAAAATATCTCTGTTCAGTTGAAAGTGAACCGGTAGTGGAGACTGCGTTTTCCACGTAGGCACGCCAATGGCACCATTCGCGAGCCTCGACTCCAGACGGTAGCAACAAGTAGTTTGTTAATGTTCCTCGCGCTGCTGAAAACGTTAAGCGGAGCGCGTTCGCACGCTGCTGCAGCAATCTTCACATCCCGCCGCTGCCGTAACTTCATTTGGCAATTAAGCCCTACAGAATCGCCCATGCGAGAGGAAAGGGACGTGGTGGGGGGAAAGGAAGGGAAGGGGGGGGGGGACGCCCACCGCCTTCAGAAATTTTCGCCTCCAGATTAAGCGATGCAACAGCGGCCGCTCGAGCAGCCACTTTTTGCTGCAGGAGATTGGCACTCCCGTGTATAGCAGTGCCAGCGTTAGAACCTGCAAATACAATAAGCGGTCATGACGTCACAAACTCGAAGCCAACATCCGCCTGATTCTTGTGGTGGGTAGTTTGCTTTCATCTGTTCACTTTTTCTCTTCGTTCTACCTTCAGACCATTCTGCGATAGTTATTTTAGCCAACCTTTTTCGGAATCCTTCCATTTTCAATTCTTCTCCCCGAAAGGTATCTTTGTAGTATATATATTTTGTTTTTTTTTTCTAAATCATTTTCTACTCCTTTTTCTTTGATTTTTGCGCAGATTATTACCCAATACATATTTAAAAATTCTATTAGTTAACCCTATGTCATACATTCGAAATATATTTTCGAAAAACTGGAGTCTTCTTTTTCTCGCTATGTTTGGAATATTTTCAGTATCTTGGTATATTTCAGCATTCCTTCGTAATATACAACCTTCTGTGTCTTTTGTGCTCCGTATATTTTCCTTATCATTCGCCTTTCTAGTATTTCTTTCTCTAAATAATGGTTTTTGTTGATTTCATTATTCATTTTCTTATCTTTTTCGCAGCATATTGATTTCAAATTTTTGCAAATTTGTGGGACAACTACTTAGTAATTAGTCCCTACCTTAAAAACCACCACCTAAGGACAACACATAAAACCCATGCCCGAGGGAAGACTCGAACCTCCGGCGGCGAATGGCCGCGCGCACCGCAACACGACGCCCCAGTACGTACGGCTATTCCACCGCGGCCACATTTATTTCTCTTCCCTTAAAGGAGAGGGGGGGGGGGGAGAGAGAGCGCGCCTTCTTACAGATTGCAGTAGCTCTATATCAGCCTGGGGCTTAAGGGTGCTGTTACTTTGTTCATACTTTTCTTTATCATCGTTTGGTTTGCAGATGTGTTTGGAAAGCAATTTAAAAAATAGCGGTCTAAGGCACCTTGCTGAGGAGAGTGCGATTGCTCGCCGTCGGAGTTTCGATTCCACCGTCGGGCATGGGTGAGTGTAAGATAAAGTAATTTGTAAGTCTAGGGACGGATGATCATAGGAGCTTGGTCCAATAGTTTAAGCAACTTTTGAACATTTGCATCCATTACTGCGCTTACCATTGAGGCAAAGGCACAAACATTTTCACAGTGTAATGTACCAGATCGTCTGTAAGCATGCCGGTTGCGGCGCTGGATGCGCATACGCCAGACATCATTCTTAGGTCACTCAGAGAAAGATTCAGTTCTTCTCTTATTGGAGCTATCATTCATTTCTATCCCATTGCATATGGCGATGACTAGTAGCAGCACTAGGTACCCCCCGCTACGCACATTGGGTGGATTACGAAGTACGAGTAGGCTATGGTTAGAATTTGCCCCTTGGAAATGCAATAGGAACGTTATAATTTTCTATATAAACTAACGGACAGAATGAGTTGAAATCTGCTGCTGTTTGCTGATGATGCTGTGGTGTACAGGAGGGTGTCGTCATTGAATGACTGTAGTAGAATGCGGGATGACTTGGAGCAAATTTCTAGGTGGTGTGAGGATTGGTAGATAGCCAGAAATGTACAAAATTGAGGCGACGTTCTTTACGAGAAACACGGTTAACTAAATTTAGAGGGCTAGAATTTGAAGCGCACTGCAGAACAAATTTCTCTTAACTTCCGCAAAGATAAAACGTGAGAGATAAGGGCTCGTACAGGTACTTACAAGTCTTCGTTTACCCTCGTTCTATTTGGGAGTGTAACAGGAAAGCAAGTAACTAGTAGTAAGTAGTAGTACTAGGAACCCTCCGCCACGCACCTTTTGCGTGGACTGCGAAGTGTGTGTGTAGATGTAGATTTATATGGAGAAGGTATGGTGAAAGGATAGAATCTCCCCGCGGGCATGGATATTTGTGCCTCCTTAGTATTAGCTAGTTCATAAGTAGTTTGTAAGTTTATGGACTGATGACCCCGTAGTTAAGTCCCATAAGCTCTACAAACATTTGAACATTTGAAAGCATAGAAGCTCTAAAATATATAGGTACACTAGCTTAAACCCGTGGCTCCGCTCGCGTGTTGGTTGATTATGATAGATAACCTATCTTTTAGTAGTATGCTATGAGACTGGTTTTGAAGGATGAAATGAAATATAATAAATTCTCTAGAAACAAAGATTTTAATCAACATTCAAATAAATAAAATAAAATTATATGAAGTGCTTAATGATTTACAATAAATAATACATACATTATTCCTTATAGCCTGTGTTGCAATATCTAAACACGTATGGTGAGAGTAATGTCCAAATTCATTTTAATTTTATTTATTTATTCTTATATTTCATTATTCGTATGCTTATCCTTACAGAGAAAGAGCTGAAGACATGGTAGCACGCTTAGACAATAGACATGGTCTTTGGCATCACGTATAGATAAATGTAACATCCTTGCTATAGAGTCGCAAACGTCATCGCTGGCCTTCAGTCCGAATTTTTTTTATAATTTGACGACTTTTAACCACCATATATTATAGCTATCGGCATGGTGTACAACGGGAGACTTCAGACAACAATTACATACAGACCATTCGTTTGCGTTCTGTAGTTTTCGCTGCAGAGCGAAATATTAACACACACACACACACACACGCACGTAGAATTTTATATACACCGATAACTTTCCATCCCAATATACTCTACCACCCTTTTAAACTTATCAACCATCAAACAACAAAGCAAGCAATAAAACCATTTTGAAAGAGTAAATATATTTTTGAAAGAGTAATTATTGTACCGCATTTCGCGTTATATTCTTCAAATTAGTAAATATCTATCAGATCGCTATAAAACCGTGCCTAAAAACTAATTTAGGTATAAATTAGTAACTGTACAAATATTTAAGTCTCTGCGTCTTGTTCGGACGTCATAAGCGCACACCTAACAGACATTCACATTAGTATATATAGATAAATAGCTATCCGATCGCCATAATACCGTGGCTAAAGCCTTCCCCGGGTAGACATTAGTAACTGGACAAATTTTTAGCTCTTTATGCTTTGTGGTTCAGACGTGATAAACGTACACCGAACATACATTCACATTTATAGATATAAATTATTATAACAGCCAGTGGTGCAATGAACCACAGTAATGGAGCAAAGCCACTCTGACCCCACTAACTCGGTTATCTATTGCCAATATTTCAAAGAAAGTTCAAATTTCATATTTCCCGGAGGATGCCATCTTGAATTACGTCAGAGGAGGTGGGGGACAAGAGGGACGTGGTCCTGGGTTTTCCCTGGCGGTCATTTTATTCCGGAACCGGAAACGACGCTATCTTGGCTGACGTCATGTCAATCATCTCAGGACGCCATCTTGTATGACGTCATCAGGGTCAATGAGTAAGTGACGTCGAAGCGGCTTTGCTCCATTACTAACCACAGGTTAGTAAACAACCATATTGTTTGTACCGACGAATGCGTACTCCTGCTGCACTACCACGATAGTCTGATTGGAATCAGTTAGGACTGCGTTAGACTGTCGAGCTATTACCTTTTGCATCGGACATACTGCTACTGCACCAAGTATAACGGTGTAGCATACTACTGGATTCCACCAACGTAATGTTGAGGTGCCTTTTGCCGGTACACTAGCCAACCAACGTTATAACCTGTTGCTTGCATCCACACAAATACTCTGCAATTCACATTCAAGTGCCTGACACACCTTCGCAGTTACCGATGATAATCACTGGCCTGGAATGCACCACCCACTCAACATTATTATTGTGTGGAATCGCATGCCATTTTATTCCATAACTACACCAGTGACTCACAGAGATCACGTTTCAGTCAAGGCCTAGGCGTAATCAGCAGTTACAGTCAAAAACGCCTGCAACACTCAGTACTGACTACATGACCTTCTTGAATTCACATTAAGTTCGACTTTCAATACTGAGCTCTTTGTACAAAATACTATCTCTGACGTAAATGCGGCAGCGAGATCTCCGATCCTTGTGTTTTTGAAGGTCAAAGGTATAGATTCGTTCAGGGAGTATGAAACTGCGCCGTTGCACCAAAGCCCGATCCAGCACGAAACTGGCTCTAAGAACGCGATAAATCCACACTAAGTAATTTGGAAATTACATTGTCGAAAAAACAATTTGTTCACCCTAATACAGTTTTGCAGTTCACTGAAGATTTATTGTTGAAACAGTGCATATGCAGTGCATGTGATGTTTCATGCTCCACTATCAACTCTGAAGAGAAGAACAGCAAACAGGTATTTTACGAAAAAAAGTCTGTACTAGCACAGGAATGTAAGAAAAATTGTTAAAATCATCATAAAATTACAAAAAATTGGATTTGCACCGACAAGAACAGAAGTACGTACCATGGCAGATAAACTAGCTGAGAAATATAACCAACATTACAAATTTAAGCGAGGAAGGGGAATGGACTGGCTACATTTATTCTTAAAAAGAAATCCGGAACTTGCATTCCGCAAATCGGAAGGAGTTTCACAAGCACGGTCAAGGGGTTTATGTAAGAAAAACATTTCAGACTATTTTTCATTGCTGCAGAGCAGTGCTGGTAGAGCAGTGCGGTGAACTGTACAGTTACACTAGAAAGGATGTGCATTGGATCAAATTTATTAGCTGCCAACGTTGCCTGCATGAAGACTGTTCAAAATATAAATATATGTGTAACACATATAGCAAAAAACACAGGAAATAAGTTCACCATTTCTCCCAAAGGGCATTCGTCATTTCACTCATATACAGAGTAAATCACATAACACTTGCACCGCAATTATTGAGGAAACGGAAAGTGCTATTGATGTGAGATTTTCACAGAATGGATTGGTATTCAAAGACTCGTATTGTTAGCCAATAGATACCTAGAAAGTGTATTTCTATGCAAACATACAATTTTTCAAATGGAACAATGGTGGTTTCTATCACTCACTGGAATGTTTCATACTAGCTGTGTACAAAGAATTTTGAATGACATTTTTATCACGTTTAGTTTGGCAGCTACAACCATTCAAAGTTTTGGGGGCGGAGGCTGCGACAGTGTAACTGACTGGCTGGTGGTCATGAGACAGTGGGCCGTGCCCCAGGGTCCAGCCACTCGGCCAGTCATCTACGCTGTCGCAGCCTCTACCCCCAAAACTTTGAATGGTTGTAGCTGCCAAACTAAACGTGATAGAAATGTCATTCAAAATTCTTTGTACATAGCTGGTGTCAAAAATTGCAGTGCATGATAGAAATAACTATTGCTCCACTTCAAAAAGTGTATGTTTGCATAAAAAATACACTTTCTAAGTAATATTACAATCTGTTGGCTAAAAATACAAGCCCCTTGACTACCAGTCCATTCTGTGAAAATTGCACATCAATCGCACTGTCCGTTTCGCAATATTTGTGGTGCAAGTGTTAGGGGATTCACCCTGTATATGGGTGCAATGGTGAAATTGATAAAAATAATTATTTTTTTTTTTAACTTTTGTAGTGCTTTAAAGAGGATGAGGTACTGTTGATTCGTTACTTATGTATTTTGTGAAAGGAGAGTGTTTTTATTTCGTTTAAATAAATAATTTCTTGTCTTCTACGGGGCTCAAATTTTTTATTCACCATGTCACCCTGATTTACCCTACATATACCGAGTAAATGGACTACTTGTGCAGTTGATAATGGCCTAAACGTCGAAACCCGGATTGTGACAATAAATAATACAACCTTTATAGTTAAATGGCGGTCAAATCATTTAAACTGACGTAATATGCTCTTGAATCTTCCTGGTTACATGGTCGTGGTCGAAGAAACATGTCTGCTCCTGACGTTTCGTCCAGAGATGCTACTGGTAGCGGTGACTCTTGCCGACTGACGAGACGGACGTAGAAAAGCGGTATAAATACTGTCTAAAAGGGGGCGTGGTCAAGTGTTCACGTGCGCAGCAGAGATAAGCCTTGTCAAAGATAAAACATAACTATTGATAGTCGATCGTCAAAGATAAAAGTGTAACTACCTACTCTGGAGATCCACAGTCCATATGTCATTAAGTTTCATTGCTTCTTCCTTTCTTTTAAAATTATCATGTTTGTATATTTCGGTTACTTCTCTGTACAGTTGTGGATAATAGTTCGTCGATGTAGATAAAATTTCCGTTTCGGAAAACTTCACTTCATGATTTCCTGATTGGAAAACATGTTCAGCTACAGCTGATTTCTCAATTTTACCCAGTCAGCAAAGACTTTTGTGTTCTTTCAGTCTTGTATTCACACTCCTTTTTGTAGTACCAATATACACTTTTCCGCAAGAACAGGGAATTTTGTTCACGCCACTTGATGATAGAGGAGGGCGTTTGTCCTTTACAGTTCGGAGTGCCTGACTTATTTTTTCTGTTGGTTTAAAAACCGGTCTGATATCGTGTTTACGTAAAATCTTTCCTATCTTATCCGTAACTGTTTTAATGAAGGGAAGAGAAACGGTGTTCTTCCATCGTTGTGTTTTGTTGCTGTCTTTTTGTTTACCGTTTCTTGGTCGTAGAACCCTATTTACTTCTTTGCCGACTATCGACTATCGAAAGTAATGTTTTATCTTTGACAAGGCTTATCTCTGCTGCGCACGTCAAAACTTGACCCCGCCCCGTTTTAGACAGTATTTATACCGCTTTCCGATGCCCGACTCGTCAGTCTGCAAGACTCACCGCTACCATTAGCACCTCTGAAGTTTAATTTTGAAACACTGACATAGGAGAAAAACAGCGATCTATTTGATATGATCAATATACAGAAAACAGTCTTGATCGCAGAAATTAACAGTTTTAATTAACCGGTTTCAACCTGATGTAGGTCATCTTCAGAATTTACCAACAGCCCATGTGGCCAGTGCTGTACTTGGTTGGGCTGGGCTGTCCTGGGCTGTTTTGCTGCCAGTAGGTAACAGTTACGTACTGGCAGCAGAACAGCCCAGGACAGCCCAGCCCAGCCGAGTACAGCACTGGCCACATGGGCTACTTGTAATTCTGAAGGTGACCTACATCAGGTTGAAACAGGTTAATTAAAACTTAATTTCTGCGATCAAGATTGTTTTCTGTATATTGACCTCTGAAGATGTCCAGCGCAGCTCTGGACGAAACGTCAGGAGCAGATATGTTTCTTCGACCACGACCATATAACACGGAAGAATCAACAGCAATTATTTCAGCCGGCCGTGAAAGCCTTCACTGCATGACGTAATATGATTCAGGTGTACAATTTTTCTCCTCTCATATTTAGAATTATAAACACTCTCCACGGTCCTCCACGAGAAGACACAGGAGGAATCTCAGCCCAGGCTGGCCAGCAGCGTGAGTCGCCTGTGACGTAGGCCCCAGAGTGCTTGGGACCGCCCGGGGCAGCCGCCTTGCCGCCAGACACTTGGCTGCGCATGCATTATGGATGACGCAGGCGCCGAAGCCGCTCCGGAGGCCGCCTCTTCATAGCGCGTCCCTCCGGCGCAACAGTTAGGCACTCTGCCGCAGCCCAAAAGCCCTCTGCTTCTTCACATTTACCGCGCCTCTCAACTCTGGCGGCCTAGAGGCCACTCGCGAAGCAGCAGAAGGCAGATAATCAAGTAGTCGCGAGGCACAAGTCCTTATTTGTAAAATGTAACGCTTCACTCCGGCCAGTTGTGCCTTGGTCTGATGGAGTCATTATGGACATCAGCATTCTGATTCCCTCCACGGATAACATTTTCGAGAGGACTCCTGGCTTCTTTGGATCTCCGAGTCACACCCTGGCTTACTAGTGACTACAACAGTGTTCTCTATTTGTGAATGGCTTCTCTGTTTATTGCTATCCTTCCAATCTATAGTCGAGCCGAAACAGCATGATCCCTGGTGCTTGCGCCAATCAGCTTTGAGCGTCGACTGCGTCAGCAGACATTGGAGCAAGTCGAACGCAAGCTTTGCTGCGGTCTGCACTGTTGCCAGTTCCGTCAGACAGCACCGACCGTTAAGCTACACTGTCAGGCAGAGAACGAACTACTTGGCAACATGGTTACATTCAGTTTCCGCGGCTGGGGCGGTCTCCCAGCCCAGTTGGCGGAGCCAAGGATCATCGTATTCCGGCCCAACTATAGAAACGACTATACGTCAGTTGCAGCTCACTCTTTGAGCTGTGTCGGGTTCAGATTTCGGGTGGTCACCTCCTTGCTTCCTGGAGATTAGGTTCTGCTTTGCCCCTTATCGAAGTTGTTGTCTCTTTGATCCGTTGATGGCGCTGTGAGTGACTGTGATCGCCCTATACTTGTCTCCCCATGGGGTATGGCGTGTGAGGGGTAGACAGGGACGACGGCGCACCGGTCTCGGGGAAGAAGATTTTTCGATAGGCTCGGGCTGTGTGTGTGGTGGTCGCAGCGAGGACGCTGGAGCACGCCAGCGCTGCTTGGAGTGTCTCGGGTTAGCGCAGAGATAGCTGTCGAATGGAACCAAAAATGTTTGTAAATCTATTGGACCTAACTGTGTGGTCATCAGTCCGTAGCTTACAAACTACTTAACCTAAGGTAAACTAACCTAAGGACAAACACACACACACACACACACACACACACACACACACACACAAACACACACACACATGCCCCAGGGAGGACTCGAACCTACGACGGCGAGCAACCGCGCGCTCCGCAGCGAGGCGCCTTAGACCACTCGGCTACTCCACCGCGGCCGAATGGAAACCGCCGTGCTCCACTGTGTGGATGATAAGGCAAGTCGACAGAACCGTGTTAATTGAGATCGAGTGCTTCTGGAGCTGCATGTTTGCAGTTTTCCTGATTCTTACTGCGCCTTCAGTGCGGTTCCTCTTGCGTAACCTTAAAAAGGTTTCCAGGAGAGTAGCGTGTGCTTTTTTCGTCTCGTGGCATCCTGTTTTCTGTAGCCGCCCAGCGTACGGTTTTACGCATTCGTACGGCCCTGGTCCTTTCGTGTGTCTTTTTTTCCTGCCCCCACTGCCCAAGGTCGTATCTTCAAGGGGTCTCTGTTATAATATCGGCCAGGGCTTAGACTATGTGTTTTATCCCTTTCTTTTACGGTGTTTTTATTGTACCGGTTGTTTAAAAGTTACTTCAAAGCTCCTGAGTGGTTGCGTTCTGTGAATGCGTGGAGGTGAACTATGATTGTGGTTAACTGGTTCAGTTTTGATTGTTCCAAAGGTTACCTCTAAAATTGTTAAATTTGATGGGCACACAGGATAGTGTCTTTGATCCTGTCTGATAAATGTTCCCAGACCTTGTTAAATTTCAAATGTTAAGGCTAGTGTATTTTATAGTGTCCTTAGTAAAGCTCATCAGCCATTGTTAAATTTACTGATATTTGGAGGGCCCAAGATTTCTGGTAAATTCATATTATATTTAACGTATTGAAGTGGTACATGGTGTTTTAAATTCCACGCCTGTTTCCCAGCAGTTTCCCACTTCCCTTTCTTTACGTATATTGCAGCCACATGCACACACACACAGACACACACACACACCAACAAGCATTGCACTCTTCGACGGCTGATGGCTGGGTGAAAGACTGGTTTTATGTTTTCTACCGAGAAGTCTGGGTGTGTCCTTTTTAACCGCTCACGTACCGTTTTTAATTTACCTGGACTGCGGAAGAGGGTCTCTGTGCTCATTTTTAAAGGCACGGTGACGTTTCTGGGCCCCACATTCGATTCCAAACTTACATGGTTGCCACACCTTAAGGACCTGAAGATCCGGTGCCTCAAAGCATTGGCAGTTTTAAAATGTCTGAGTCACACTTCTTGGGGATCAGACAGAACCTGTTTGCTTTGGTTAAACAGAGCCTTCGTGCGATGCCGTCTTGATTACGGGTGCACGGTGTACGGGTCTGCGCGTCCGTCTTATTTAAAGATTTTGAACGCGGTACATCACGCGGAGTTGGGCAGGCATCTGGGTCATATAGGACGAGCCCCGTACCAAGTCTCCGTGCTGAGGCTGCAGAGCCGCCACTGTGCATCAGGCGACGACTACTCATGATGTGCCAGGCATACAAATCGCTGTCCACACCTTTGACACCAACATACCATACCGATGCTCGGCCTCCATTGGAAAGGCTCTTTAATAAATGTTCAAATGTTTGTTAAGCTTATGGGACTTAACTACGGGGTCATCAGTCCCCAAACTTACAAACTACTTATCAACTACCTTACACTAAGGACGGCACAAATATCCATGCCCGAGGGGGGATTCGAACCCCCGACCGTAGTGGCCGTGCAGACCGTGACTGGAGCGCCTCAGTCTCCTCGGCCACCGCGGCCGGCGTTCTTTAATAATCGGCAACGAGTGACAAGGCCGTATGGGATTCGCGCGAGGGATTGCCTTCTTGAAATGGGTTTGGCTGGTTTTATGTTCTACACCGTTGTTGGAGGAAGATTACCCCTTAGGTTCTACTAGACATGTTTTAGATCCGACGAGTGTCGTGGAAAGATGAAACTTCTGATTTTACTTTTCAGTTTTTATATTGCTTTTTTTTTTTTTTCTTTTCATATCTTAGGTAAACACTACGGTTTCACAGAGCCGCTGCAGAATAGTCGTGCGCACTAGGGCGCCTTGCTGCGGTGCGCGCAGCTATTCGCCGTCGGAGGTTCGAGTTTTCTCTCGGGCATGGGTGTTTGTGCTGTCCTTAGCATAAGTTAGTTTAAGTTAGTGTAAGTAGTTTGTACGCCTAGAGACTAATGACCAACTTAGTTGGATAAGTTGCGTGACGAATATCAACATTAAACCACAATGCTCAACACACCAAACATATCAGGCTACTAGTGGTGAGAATCGTAGTTAACAAGCTTGAAAGACCTCGCGTCAAAAATGCAAAATTCAATTTGTCCTTGTTTACAGCACGCCCTCTAAAATCCAATCTTCTCTGAAATACATACACACACACACACACACACACACAAACAAACAAACAAACAAACACAAGACCAAATAAAGTGATTTACCAGCCTAATACGATACACGAGCAGGCACAAGTGCCGCAAAACGACGTGCTATCACAGTCTAATAAATACAGTCGCGACACTCACTGCTGTGAAAGCTGTTACCGCCTGACACTTGGAGCGACACTAGCGCTCCAAGCGGTCGTAAAGCAGGCTGCCTCTTACAGCGGTATACGACACATTACTAATGCCCGCTTGTAATTACATTTCTGTTTGGTTTGCTAAATATTGTATATATTCTTGTATTTCAAGCTTTATTTAAGTATCTTGACACATGACTGAGTGCAAAAGAAACGTAAACTGAGCAAAAACTCGTTGTGATCGGACACAGACTGCAATTGTGCAATATGTTACGAAATAATTCTTTAGAAATTGCTTGCAGCTTACCTTGCCGGTAGTGACAGACAAACATAGTATTTTGTGCAGACAAGCCTATAATAGAACTTCTAAGGGACAATTAAATATCAACAAATGTAAATTTAGTAAAAACTCATGAATAAACTGACGCTAACTGCAACATATTTAAGACGAAATTCTTCAGACATTGTACCTTACTTTGCTGGTAAACATAGTATTTCGCACATGAGAAGCATGTAATTGGTCTTATCGGTGTTAAAAGGTGCGAAATTTTTTCCCCTGCTTTTTATTTATGAGAACACCCACTGGCTATGAAACTTTCATCTAATATAATTTTGCTATGAGATTGTTTCAATTATATGTTATTTTAAGATAATATTACGTCGATTACACGACAGTGTAAATGTCATATTATATGAATGATCCTCAGTCATTATCAGTCTGTCATGGTTCGAAGATGAGGGAGGAGTGAGAGGGGCGACAATCTTCTGTAAAATAAGACGCCTCTGTGGTTTCCGATAAATAGGTTTATATGTTAGACTGTGGTTTCCATTAGATAAAGCGGAAAACATTTAACCTTTCAAACATTAATAACGGTAACAATGAACACTTCCATACATTTCTTATACATTTGCCTCTATAGTGAATATAGTGAAGGCCCAGAGAAATATGTTTCTAGCTTTGATGTAGCAGCAACCACAGTCGTAATACTTGTTTCAGGACACAGTTTAATTTCTTCCGCCTTTACATTATCACGTCTTTGCGGTATTTTCCTCTTCATTCCCAGTTTCGGTGGTTTGTTTGGAACATCAAACAATCTAGGCACATCATTCCACACCAGCTTCTTCTGTTCATCATTCATGAACTGGTTTGCATCGAAGTGTAGCAAGCAGAACTTCACATTATCACGTAAATACGCGGCAACTTTATTCAGAAGATCTTGTCGCCTGCTATTTATAAGCCATTTCTTGATCCTAAAAAGAAATAATCTTCAATGTGTGTGTGTTGCTCACAACATAATTGTAAATAAGCATTACCGAAACTTTATGTCACATACCTCTCAGGCTCTGTGGAAAACCTAAAGAATGATAAATATGACGTATTCTAGTTTTTGTTGCTGCAATTTATTGCACTACACACGCTTCCCTTCGTAAAAACCATTTCGTAAACTAAAACACACAACAAACACACGTCTCGTATACGATACAGAGCAACGTGGCTTTACGTCCGCAAGGAGCGCTGCAGTCGCCTAGTATAACAAAAATGAGCGGTAGTGTCGCGACTGTATATATTAGACTGTGGTGCTATGGACTCCACTAATTTCTGAAATACTGCTGGAGGGATTCGACACCATGCATCCTCAGGGCTGTCCATGAATACATAAGAAAATGTTCAAATGTTTGTATAGCTTATGGGACTAAACTACGGGGTCATCAGTCCCTAAACTTACAAACTTACAAACTCCTTACGATCTAGCTAACACTAAGGACGGCACAAATATCCATGCCCGAGGGGGGATTCGAAACCCCGACCGTAGTGGCCGTGCAGACCGTGACTGGAGCACCTCAGTTCCCTCAGCCACCGCGGCCGGCAATACATAAGAGGGCGGTGGTGAATCTTCTGAACAGCACGTTGCAAGGAATCCCAGATAAGACCAATAATGTTCATAATCGGTTTGTTCGGACTACAGCTGATAAATATGAAGGTGGATGAAAGTTCCAGCAGCTGTATAAATACAATTACGCGACTGATTTCGGTGTTACAATCAAACTATCTTCAGGCGCCTAACTAAACAAGACAAATACAACATTTACAATACTGTTAAACAACAAATGAATAAAAAGTCGTTGTTTAAAAATGCCAAGAAATAAACATGCTACATATAAGAAAAACAATTTCTATTGTCCAACAATAAACATATTACAAAGTCAGTAAGTAAACAGATCACGGAATGTGATTTATCTTGTTTTTCTTTTTTTAAAATATCGTTAAGATAAAGCAAATGGTAATAAAGAGAATGTATGAAGAACTATAGTCCGCGTCACATAGCGAGGCGGCCCAGTTTTCAACCTATCTGGGCATCTGCCTTCAGTACTGCACTGGCAGCCAATAATATTCATTCTCTAGGTGCGTGATTGGCCGCGGACAACGACAATGTTTCTCCAGCAGGCTCCATTGTTGGCGCTCGTCCGTAGCTCCTCCCCTCCAGTCTTTCTTTTCGATCCACCCATATGGGCAGAAGCGCCATCTTATATGACGCCAACTATATGTGTTCAAAAAATGATAACGTAACACAATTTTATATACAAAATACTATAAAAACGTTATTATTAAAGTGGCCTATCTTGAAATATTCTGGAAAAGTAGTAGTAACGTAAAACATTTTACGCAGATCCACTAGTGAATGGCCTGAATGAAAACCAGACGCATTACCATCGGAAGAAAAATTCCTCAGAGTTGTTGTGTCAATATATGACACAACGTTTATAAACACGACTCGTATTCAGGTGGCGCCCTCATCTAATACTATATAAACCCAAGGAACCCATAAAAAGAGGCAGTGTAAACAAACACTGGATCTAAACAAAACCAAAACCGGCCTTAATCTGGATTAACAACATGTTGCCGGGTCGTACCATTCGTCAATCAAAATGTAATGAGGTTGTGAATCGTGAGTGGCATAAATGAGTTCTATCGTAGATCGTCAAGTGTGTTAAAAGAAGTGAAAAAGAGTCACAGAAATGGTAATGTAGAAACCAGAATTCACACAGTGAGTGCGAAATAATGATCACATGGTAATGAATTAGTTGTCAACCTATAAACGTCTGTCTTAGCCTGCTTGCAATCCTGTCTAACAATTCATGTCAGACGAAAAAAAGTGTGTGAAAAAGCTGTGCATTTGGAAATGCACCGAACCAAAAGTGCAAAAATAACAACAGAGCGTCATAAGGCTCATAATTCTACTAGGGCTCCATGTCCCGAAAAGATAAAGTATCTCTTAATATATACTTGTGAGATCGACGCTATAAACCTTAAGTTAATGTAAACATCTAGAAACAAAACATCGTCAAGAACCACATGGTAACAAAGTTAGACTATCAAAGTTCGACAAATAAGAAGCAAAAGAGTGTGAAAGTGGAAATGACTAAAATCAATTTAACTTTTGATCAAATCATAAAGATGTGATCGCCATATATGTGAAAACACAAATTATGTACGAGGTACTGTTAAAATACATGCAGTAACAGACTCTCCGCTGGTACTTGCTTCCACCTTCAAATAATGTTCATGTCCGGAGAGTCTGGTGGCCAGGGGAGGCGTTTAAACTGAGAAGAGTGTTCCTGGAACCACTGTAACATTTCGCGAGTATGGTGTAACGAATTGTCCTGCTGGAATTACTCGAGTCCGTCGGATTGCACGCTGGACATTAATCGATGCAGGCGATAAGCCAGAATGCGTACGTGCTTGTCCGAGTCGAGTCTAGACGTATCAGGAGTCCCCTATTACTCCTGCTGCAAACGTCACACACAGTTGCGCAGCGTCCACCAGTTTTAACAGTCCCCTGCTGGCTTACAGCGTCCATGAATTCAGGAGGTAGCCTTCATGATCGTACACGCCCGTTCGTTCGATGCATTTCGAAACGAGACTCGTAATACCAGGCAACATGTTTTCAAACATGAACGGTTCAATGTCTGTATGCGCTGGGCGCTGAACTTTGAGTCGCGCAGGCATCAAGGGTACAAGAGTGGGCCTTCAGCACCGAAAGCCCATATGGTTCACCTGCTGATACTTGTTGATGGCCCAGCACTGAAATCCGCAGAAATTTGAGGAAAGGTTGTACTTCTGTCACGTTCAACGATGCTCTTCAGTCGTCGTTAGTCCCGTTCTTGTAGGATGTTGAAAATGAAATCTCAAGTACCTACAATTCAGATTAGGAAAATTGAAGTACAGTTGATTTTTTGATAATTCTATTATGTGACAAGTCATACAATTTAATGATCGCAGTCTGCTATCAGGCTCTCAGCCACTGATCAGGCTGGTCAACGTACTTCAGTGATGAGGACTGTAAACATATGTACTAAATTTTTCCAGCCGCGGTGAAGTAGTCGAGCGGTCTAAAGCACATCACTGCGGAGCGCGCGGTTGCTCGCCGTGGAGGTTCGAGTCCTCCGTGGGGCATGGGTGTGTGTGTTTGTCCTTAGGTTAGTTTCCCTAGGTTTAGGTAGTTTGTAAGCTACGGACTGATGACCACGCAGTTTGGTCCGATAGATTTACAGACATTTGGACATTTGGATTTGGAAATTTTTGCACGAAGTTGTCGATTGTAGAGGGAGTAGATATTATTTTCTCCTACTTTGAGGAAGAAGCTCATCATTATATATGCAGTACAACCTGTTGTGTCGCACAAGTATGAAGTGCGCGCCATGTACTTACGCCGCGCGCCGCCATGCACGCACGGCGCGGCGTTCTTACGACGTCAGCCACGAGCGCCCTCTGCTTCAACTCCGCTCGTGGCCACGACTGCTGCATCGACCTCTTCGGACTGAGATAGGAACCAGTTAACACTTCGGAATCAGATAGGTACCAGGTAAGACTTGGCTATCGGATAGGCACTAGGCAGGCCTCTAGCTCAACTATGTATCAGCATTCTGCAGTACTGAGCTATGTGAAAGTTAAGTATTAATAAGTCTCTAAGAAATATATATCTCGTTCTAATTTACTCTAGTGTTTCTAGTTTCTGCTGTCCCACTGGCTGGTCACCTCCGTACCTGCACAAGCGTGCATCCTTTATTCCTGTGTCGGTCTCTTTCTACTCGGCCACCGACACCAGGACCACCGGCGGAAACGAGACACAAAAGTGGCGACGAGGCTGGGATACAAAACAACCTGTTTTATAAAAATGAATTTCAAAAATCAGTTAGTTTTGTGGAAGTGGTTAGTCTTAGAGTAACTGTCATTTTGCACAGTTTTACTGCAGTTTGTTCGTTTTAGACACTAATCACTTCCCGCACGAAATTTATATACAGAACGCAAAGTGTAAAACGCAAGCTCGCATAACTAAGTATGTGTGGTTCACATTAATTCCTGTCGTCTCCCTCACCTTTCGGAATGGACGATCTAGTGATCCATGTGTCCATATGTAACCAGAAAATATTAAAGTGTATATATTTTAAAAATAGCTGTAGGTGTGCATGTATGTTCCACATATCCGAAACTACTGGATCGACATCAACCAAACTTGCTAGACTTGCTGATTGTAACAAGAGAATCATCACCATGGGGTTCATAACCTCCTAGCTCCTACATGAGTGAAGACACAAGAGAAAAACCTGTTTTCCAGCCCCTACTATATAGGCTGCGCAGCGTAACCGTTGTGTTGTGTGGAAGTAGTATCAGCCTGCCTTATCGACATAATCTCCAGGGTGGTCTTCATGACAGCGGCAAGGAACAGTGACAGAAATGGTGAAGGGCCTACGAGAATTAGTCCGAGAGGTTAGGGCAAAGGAGACGATGGTTAGAGGAGGAAAAAGAGAGAATGGAGGAAGGGATGCGAAGATAAGATGAAGAAACAAGAGGATAGAATGAGGGAGAGGATGGGAAGAGATGGATAGAATGAGATGATATGACAGTGTGTATAAGAGAGGAGGAGAAGGAGGAGATGGGCTGAGAGTGGGTAGGGAGGAAAATTTGTCAGAAAGAAGAGGTGATGAAGTGTTGGCATGAGGCATTGGTGAGGGAAAGACTGCTATGCTGAGGAGACGATGCAGAGAGAGAGAGATAGAGAGACAAAGAGAGATGAGGATGGGATGGGGGAAGGAAGGGTTATGGAAGATACGAGAGGTGAAAATGGGATACAGATTAAGGGAGCATGAGATGGATAAAGGGATGGGGAAATGTGTGCAAAAATGTATAGAATACAAACATGGGTTTTATGTGCATATGGACATGGCTGTACATAGAGAGGGCGTGGAAGGTGAAGGAGTGTGAGAGAGAGGCGGAGGGCGGGGGGGGGGGAGGGGTAGGATTACGTTGATAGAGAAAGTGTGAGAAGAACATGGAAACGAGTGGCGCAGTGTATGGACATAGCGTAAGGGGCTGGGAGGTAGATGACAGGAGATGTGTTCAGGTGGATATGTGCAAACGGAAAATGCCAGGTTTCGCAGCTAATATAGTATAAAATAAAACAAACCGCCAGTATAAACACGGATGCACACGGTAAGCAACAAGAGCATAATGCACGTTCTCGCGGTCAGAGGGAGAATGCTCATATGACACTTTCCGCTAGTGGAAAAGGACGCGGAGTTGACATGTCGGAAACACGAACGAATGCTACAGTTGCATTGATCTCGTATCGCCCTGAGGGCATTATTAACAGTAATGGTTTTTGGTCCATAATGGCTTTCATACAAATGTTTTCAGATTGTAAAACTTTGCTCTTCAGTCTTCGACCTATTTGATCATTGTGATCTACTGGTAGGTTTGAAAACACCTGCAAAGTTACCGTGCTTTTTCCGCAGCGTGACGTCAGAAACACGTTGCCGTTGGCTTAAGCGAAAGTTCGCAGCGTCTGTGCACTGTGGCACACTCCTTCCCTCTCACCCCAGCCCCTTCCCCCTATCCCGTTTTAATCGCCGGACCCCAGCAGTAGTGGGGGCTCATCGCGGGCTATTTGAGCGCCGTAATCACCATCTGAGTGGAGGCGGGCCGGAGCAGGCGCTGAGGCCGTGTTACTGCCGACAATCAGCGTCGTGCAGCGCGCTGCGTAGTCCGCGAAAACAGGTGGCTGCTTTCCTAGCACCACGCCTCATACCACACCAGTGTAAGCTTCCTGCTACCTTCTTCTTTCTCTTGAGCCATGTTCCCGCACACGTTGTGTCGGATTTGGCGTGTTTTATATTTACGGAGTGGCCGGATGCCTTCCTGTCGCCACCACATACCCCCCTCCCCCCCCCCCACCCCGGGAAGAAATGCGTAACCCAAATGTTTGCGTACAGTGTTATAGGTAGAGTTCTGCACGGATGTGAATATCTGTGGGTATATCCGCGGATATCCGCAGTATTTCTTACTTTGCGGATGAAATTGTGAGTGACGTGGATATCCGCGTTTTCTATGCGGATAAAAGCGAGGTATCGAAATATTAGCTGAAAACTTTAAGCCTGTGGACATTATTGGAATACTTGCAGGGCCCAGGTAGAGCGGAAGTATGTTGTCATAATCCCCTGGTCGCAGTCACAGTGACATATACACCTATGTCCTTTGATGCCCTCGTACTTTCGTAGATACCAGCAGATGTCAGGCGGTTCCCCGGCTTAGTAGCGACAGACGACACTATAAGCGCTTCTGAGGGTGCCTTTTACACATAGATTGTAGCGTGGAGGGGAGTCTGAGGAGAGAGCTCGTGCCACCTGCCACAAGGCCACGGACTAGTCCGTTGTGCCGGCGTTTGAGGGGAAGTGGTTGTGGGGACAGCCGCTACCTGCCGCCTGCTCTGGCGAGTTTAAAGAGCTGCTTCCGCATCATGGGACATCTTACCGAACTACTGGACTCCGTCTCTCCCCGCACTCCTGTGTGACAGGGCCCTTATGGAGATTTCCCATCTGTATATTCTTCTCTGTGCCACAGCCGACGTAGCTGTTGTACCCGAAGCACCTCCGCCTAATCCTTTACGCGTCCGTGTCTTATCCTCGGTCTGTCAAGTGTTTTCTGGGTGACAAACCGGCCCACTGCCCAGCAGAGGTGCCATGCCAAATTTCCGCTGCCTTCATTTACTCGTTTGTAGTGTCTGAGTGACAATGTACGTGAATACAGGGACAGTTCTTTCTTAAAATGAACACGACATCAATGGGTACTGCATCGTGTGAAGTGAAAAGAAGTGACTTGACATTAATGAATGCGCCGGCCGCGGTGGCCGAGGGGACTGAGGCGCTCCAGTCACGGTCTGCACGGCTACTAAGGTCGGGGGTTCGAATACCCCCTCGGGCATGGATATTTGTGCCGTCCTTAGTACTAGCTAGTTCATAAGTAGTTTGTAAGTTTAGGGACTGATGACCCCGTACTTAAGTCCCATAAGCTTTACAAACATTCGAACATTTGAACATTAGTGAACGAAAACATATTGAAATCGACAATTTCCAAACAAATGATGACGGAAGTAATAAAGTTTGACAATAGCATTTTATAGCAGCTTTCATAATCAGGTACGGTGTACAGTGAAAGTAACGTATATAGGAAGGCACACAATGTTAGATTGCATAGGCTGGCGGTAACTGCAGTTGACAGTGTCTCTTTTTGCTGACAGTTACCAACTAGAAGTAGACCGTAGTTTTGTCTTTTGAAATGACATGCTTTGCTTTTTGTCACATAACCTCTTGTGCGTTGATATGGAGAAAATCGAGTGATCCTTTTGTGAAACTCCGAAAAGACCGTTTCTTTTAAGAACGTAAACACAGTAAAATCTTCTCTATGCCTCTAGAGCTCCGACCACACAGCACTGTGTGTGTCCAGAGCGCCAATGTTTTCCTGTTGGGAACAGTCTGGTTTGGAGTAGGTATATAACAGTTACTGTGATTCGACAAGTCAAAAGTAGTTAACTTGTCGCAGTAATGACATTCTAACAATAATTACATCATTACCTACTACGGTTTCAAATACAGCTATCAATTACTATTGCCCATTGAAAACTTTAATATTTGCAGATGCGGATTACGAACTTGCGGATGCGGATAAAGTGCCGCGGTTGCCGATATGGTGCTTGCGGATGTACAGGTGTGAAAGTGTAAAGTGTTACGAAATGTTTGCGAATCGTGTAACTGAGGTGGGACTTGGGGACCATCCCGGTATTCAGCTAGGGGGATGTGGAAAACCGCCTAAAGACACATCCAGGCTGGCTGGCACTCCGAACCCTTTCGTTAATCCGCCGGGCGGATTCGAACCGGGGCCGGTACGTCTCTCCGTCTCGAAAAGCGGTGCGTTAGATCGCATGGCTAACCGAGCGGGTAAGCTTGCTGCTATCGAAAATGTAATGAAGGGCGTAGAATTTGCTTCATGTGGCGCTCTGGCCTAGAGAAAATCTCCTTGTAATGGAAGAAGCCGTATATACCACCGGTGCAGATAGTGGACTGCAACTCACTACGACGTTGCATTCACAGATCTTTAAGCGGGCAAGTCTGTCACTGATACCAGCAGTCTTACCGCCTGCTCTCCCCTTCACCGTCATCGGCAGCGGCCGCGCCTTTGCTTGCAAATACCACCGCCCCTCTACCTGAACACCTCTCACAACGAAATTTCTACCACCTCCCTCTTCCGGATGGTGATCTACGCCCCGACACATACCGAGTTTACCGTCTCTAAAACACATCCTAACTCCCACCCTCATCTTCCAGAGCGCCCTCCCCAACCTCTTCCCATATCTCACACCCCCATGTCGCCTCTCACTCCCAAAATTTTTCCTTCACAGTTTCTGTGATCAATTTTTTAAACATGAATATGTCTCAGCAACGGCTACAGGGTATGAAATTAATAATCAGCCAACCAATTAACCAGTTACAATAATAGTAGTTTAATAGACTTGACCACGGTTTAACGGGTATAAACACGTCTTCTTGAGAAAAACATATTGCCGCGAGAGACGACGAACACCGACTACCGGCGTGGCGCAGGGGATAGCGTCACGGACTGAGCTGCTGGAAGTCGCAGGTTCAATCCCGCCAACCGGCAAAAAAATTTATTCCTTTTTAATTAACAATTCCAGAAGGTTCTACATCTTTCTTATGTTCACTTGTAAATTCTACTTGTTTCTTGTGTTTACTGTTCTTCTAATTTCTGGTAAATTCTGCCTATGTATAAATAGCAGAGCACTCTGCCTGAGATGCTGTCAGTGCTGCGTGTATGTTGAGTTCGTAATAAACGTGCTTTCAGTATAAGTGCTGTGTTTAGTTGCCTGGACATGTACGCTACTGCAGAGAGAGGAGGCGAGTATTCGATGATTCTTTTGCAACAAGACGTCAGCCGTCAGAGCAGTTCTATCCCAGGCAGTCACCTGCTGATGAGTTCAGTCGACCTATGGGAAGAAGCCCATCACCGTGCCCTAGGTGAGGTCGCGCCGCAGCCGTTCACCGTCGCCGTACAGAGGTACCAGATGCTCCCCTAGCCGCCGCGCCCAGGAAAACTAAACGAGGCGACCATCTACGGAGGTGAGGCCGCCGCAGATGAAAATCCTCCATGGACGACAGTCGCTAAGATGTCGGGAAATCTCATCGACGTCATAATCGACGGCCAACCTGTCCGGGCACTTGTTGATTCAGGAATCTCTTTTTCTGTATTATCGGATAATTACCGCCACACACTAAAGAAGACAATGTTCTGTGATACGGGGGCAACTGTGCTGAAGGTCGCGAATGGAATGTACGTCCATCCAGCAGGAACTTGTGTCGCAAGAATAACCATCAACAACAGGACGCAGCCGTTTGAATTTGTCGTGTTAACAGAATACAGTCACAATGTCATCCTCGGATGGGACTTCCTTCAGGCATCCCAAGCTATCATTGACTGTGGAAGATCTGAGCTGCAAATTGAAGAAGTTGTTCCGCCGGATACACGTAATACAAAATTTTCTGGGAAGTTATTCGTCGTTGACAATGTGACGATACCTCCGTTGACAGTGAGAAGAGTTGCAGTCACAAACACAGATGACTGGTTAAACTGTGAGGTTCTTGTTGATAGTAAAAAGATTATCAGGCTCACAAAAGAAATTTACATACCAGCGGCTGTCATAAGCATTACCGGTGGTCAAGGAGAGATTTGGATCACAAATTGTCACGAGCAGTCACAAGTTATCCCCAAGGGAATGTGTATCGGGACAGCTGAACCATTCCAGGACGGTGAGCTCAACATCATCAATGAAGAGCCATGCCCTGCTGTTAGTACAGACAATACGCTGGAGGAAAAACGTGGAACTGCCAATAGGGCCTGGACTGACCAAGGAACAACGCCAGCGGGTGTTTTCGGGTGCATTCACACCTTAGCAGGGGAAAAGTCAGACGGGACGGCCCACGATAAAGCACCGTATAAATACTGGGGATCATCCGCCAATTAGCCAGCGTTCGTATAGAGTGTCGCCAGCTGAAAGACGGATAATTCGGGAGGAAGTGGAGAAGATGTTGCGAGATGACATTATTCAACCTTCGGAGAGTCCTTGGTCGTCTCCGGTGGTCCTCGTAAAGAAGAAGGATGGCACGTGGCGATTCTGTGTCGACTATCAGCGGCTGAACAGAATCACAAAGAAAGATATCTATCCTTTGCCGTGTATTGACGACACCTTAGACTGCTTGAAAGGAGCTACATACTTCTCAACTATGGACGTGCAGACAGGTTACTGGTAAATCGAGGTTGACGAAGATGACAGGGAGAAGACGGCTCTTATTACACTTGACGGCCTCTCTGAATTTAAAGTAATGCCATTTGGATTATGTAATGCTCCAGCCACATTCGAACGCATGATGGACAACTTGCTTCGACAACTTAAGTGGACGACGTGTCTCTGCTATTTAGATGACATTGTCGTTTTCTCGAAAACATTTGAAGAACATCTGAGTCGCCTGTCAACTGTGTTGAAGTGTGTTCAGGCTGCAGGTCTCCGCCTCAATCCAAAGAAGTGCCTCTTCGTCGCTAAAGAGATAAAAATCCTGGGGCACAAAGTAAACGGAGATGGTGTCCGTCCTGATCCAGATAAAGTAAGGGCAGTCACAGAATTTCCAACTCCTCGGCACATTCGTGATGTGTGAAGTTTTCTCGGGCTGTGCTCATACTACCGACGTTTCATAAAAGGATTTTGTAATAAGGCACGTCCATTACAAGACCTTCTGCAGGAAGACGCCAAATTTTGCTGGGATGAGACAAAAGAAAGAGATTTCCGGGCACTTAAGGAGGCTCCTACTTCCGCACCAGTGCTAGCCTTGTACGACGAGAATGCAGAAACGGAACTTCACACAGACGCCGGTGGTTATGGGATTGGTGCAGTGGTTGTACGTGTTCAGGAAGGTGCTGAAAAAGTGATAGCCTATGCGTCAAGAGTACTCTCAAAGTCCGAGATGAACTACTCTACAACTGAAAAAGAATGTCTCGCAGTTATCTGGGCTATCAACAAGTTCCGGCCTATTTATTCGACAAACCATTCACCGTCGTGACAGACCACCATTCTTTGTGTTGGCTGACTAGCTTGAAGGATCCATCAGGTCGACTAGCAAGATGGGCACTAAGACTCCAAGAGTACGATGTCACAGTGGTATTCAAGAACGGGTGCAAACGCAAGGATGCCGACTGCCTTTTGAGGAATCCATTAGTGGAACACAAAAGCATTAATGACATTTCAGCTCTCACTGATGACGTTACATCTGAACAGGGGGAAGATCCAGCACTATTAAAAACGATAGAGGCCTTGAAGAAAGGAAACCGACCAATGGAGAGTTCCAACTTATAAACGGAACACTGTACAAGAGCAACTACGATCCACTGGGCTGTAAATGGCTACTTGTTGTTTCAGCTCATCTCCAGCCAGCTATTCTCAAATATTTCCACGATGCTCCAATATCCGGTCATCTGGGATTCGTGAAGACCCTCGACAGAATCAGACGCAGGTATTACTGGAAAGGTCTCTACCGATCTGTCAAGCACTATTTGAATCACTGTAAAGAGCGCCAGGGAAGGAAGCATGTGCCGCAATTACCTCCAGGACATCTCGTTCCGATTCCGCCGGCAGCAGCTCCATTCCACCGAGTTGGGATCGATCTTTTAGGGAGGTTCCCGAAGTCGACAACCGGTAACCGTTGATAATAGTCTGCACTGACTACCTCACACGCTACGCTGTCACCAAACCTGTGCCGACTGCAGAAGCTCCAGAGATCGCAAAATTCCTTGTAGAAGACATTATTTTGAAGCATGGAGCACCACGTGACATGATATCTGATGGTGGAAAAGTATTCCAGTCAAAACTAGTATCAGAGGTAATGTCACGGTGCAACATTGTCCACAGAATGACAACTGCATACCATTCTCAGACAAATGGTCTTACGGAACGTTTTAACAAGACGTTAGCCGATATGCTGTCGATGTACGTCGCTGTTGAGCAGAAGGATTGGGATACAATTCTGCCAGTCATGACATTTGCTTACAATACCGCAAGACAAGACAACACAGGCTTCACTCCGTTTTTTCTGCTCCATGGCCGTGAAGCTGAGACGACAATGGATACTCTGTTCCCGTTCCAACCGGACGACAGGATGACTATGTTAAACAGCTCATCACCAGGGTCGAAGAAGCAAGACAGCTGGCTCGCATACGGACACTGGACGCCCTGGAGAAGGACCGTCAACGATATAACGGAATAACTGTACCTGTTGTGTACAGCCCAGGAGATCTGGTACGGATTTTTACCCCTGTACGGAAGGTTGGACTGTCAGAAAAGTTATTGATGCGATAGTTTGGTCCGTATCGTGTCATACGCCGCCTGTCAGACGTCACATACGAAGTTGAGGATTATGAGCCGTCGTTGAAACGTCATAAACGAAGAGATATTGTTCACGTCCTGCGCATGAAGCCTTACGACAATGGCTTCTTGTTTAAGGACTTTAAGGACGGTAATGTTCCTGATGAAGCCACGACAGGAAAGTCTGTCGTCGATAATCGCGGAGAAGGGAAGGATTCTCTTGAAGTATCATACAGAGGACCCATGACACGGTCAAGATCCAGGACATTGCAGCTGACTCCACAGGGATCATAACAGCGGGTCGCTGTTTCTCCGGGAGAGGGAGCAATGGTGCGAAAGACGACGAACACCGACTGCCGGCGTGGCGCAGGGGATAGCATCACGGACTGTGGTGCTGAAGGTCGCCGGTTCAATCCCGCCCACCGGCAAAAAATTTATTTCTTTGTAATTATTAATTCCAGAAGGTTCTACAACTTTATTGTGTTCACTTGTAAATTCTACTTGTTTTTTATTTTAACTGTTCTTCTAATTTCTGGTAAATTCTGTCTGTGTATAAATAGCAGAGCACTCTACCTGAGAGGCAGTCAGTGCGACAATATTAAACCTATAGACAATATGACGTCATAAATCACAAATTCATAATCATTATCTCTGGACATTGATGGGCGACGTATTCAGCGCCTTTTCTAGCACTAATGACCGAAATGTAATGGTATGATGTACCGCACCAGCACATTATAAATCTTTCAGTTGAATTTACACGGCATCATCTCTGCTCCCCTTCTCCTTGACATTAATGAAGTTACGTATTCGTACGGCAATTAGTTTCAACATATTTGTAATTCTATAGGTGGAATCTGCTGCGATCATCGATCCATAGACTTACAAACTAGTAAGACTAACTTACAGTATGGAAAAGACGCACACGCATTCACGAGGAAGGACGGAACCTTCGACGCGAGTGGCCGCGCGTTCCGTAACGTGGCGCCAGAGAGCGTATGGCCATTCACGCGCGTCTGTTTCAGTTGACAACTTGTAAAATAGAGAAAGTTTAATGATAATCACCCAATATATTCACAGACGCGAGCATCGAAAGAAAATATATGCCAAATCCGGACTTTAAAGCGGGTTTTCCTGCCCCCTACGCAGTTCCTCTCGTAACTACGGCAAACTGCACAGATCTATCCTGACATGTCTCCCTCACTAATATAAATGCTCATCTGTGCTTAATTCTGTATGATGCTCCCCTCATATTCGAATAACCGTGCTCGCCCATCCAATAGGATCAGCAACTCCGCGTTGCCGCGGTGGAGTGGCCGAACGGTCTAAAGCACCTCGCTGCGGAGCGCGCGGTTGTTCGCCGTGGAGGTTCGAGTCCTCCCTGGGGAACGTGTGTGTGTGTGTGTGTGTGTGTGTGTGTGTGTGTGTGTGTGTGTCGGTAGGTTAGTTTACCTAGGTTTACGTAGTTTGTAAGCTACGGACTGATGACCACGCAGTTTGGTCCGATAGATTTACAGACACTGAACATTTGAGCTCCGCGTTGGATGAAAGTGCGGAAACTGCCTGAAGCGCAGGCATAGGTGAGTATATAAAAATGAAACGGTATAAATGAGACACACTTTCGTGTTTCATTCGCCTACGTTGTAAGACTGTGTGCCAGACCAGGATTAGAACTCGTGCCTTTGCCTTTCGCGGCCAAGTGCTCTAGCGACTGACCTACCCTGCTACATCTCTCGGCCAGTTTTTACAGCTATAATACAAGGGTGGTGGAGTAGAGATCAAATCCCGATCGTTGGATACGATGCTTCAATCTATATGCACACTCAGTTCAAGAGTTGCTCATTAAATTCAACTATCTATATATAAAACAACTAACAGAGGGGTCTTTTATTGTCCGTCTATGAACTACAATGGAAAGGAGCCATCTTTTCTTGCCAGACGCGTTTCGTTATAGTCAATATAAAACATCTTCAGTGGTCTGTAATTACACATATTTCGACTTTATGTTTATTCTCTGGGATCAGAAACAGTTCATTAGACATGAGTATGTTTTTGGTACCTTTACTTACGAAATTTCTCCTGGATTTTCACCTCATATCCTGAAGCGCCGATGTGTTCCACATTTGTCACATATTTAACAGCACTTTCTTCACCTTGAACCACTGCTTTTGGTTTTCGTTTGCCTTTTATGTGAGCACTATGCATTTTTTGCTTTTTTCTTTTCAACCACTGCGCGGTTAACAATTGTATTTCAGAATGAAACTTTCACTCTGCAGCGGAGTGTGCGCTGATATGAAACTTCCTGGCAGATTAAAATTGTGTGCCGGAACCGGGACTCGAACCTGGGACATTTGCCTTTCGCGGGCAAGCGCACTACCGACTGTGCCATCCGACACGACTCACGATGCCGCCTCACAACTTTACTTCCGCCAGTACCTCGCCTCCTACATTCCAAACTTCACAGAAGCTCTCCTGCGAACCATGCAATTGTATTTGTTTGTCGTCTGTGCTTGTGTTTGTGTCCTCTGTCTTTTGACGTGTTGCCGACATTGTAGTTTGTAGATAATACAATTTGATTAATTTTATTTATTATAATGTTCAGTTATTACCATTAAAATAATTGTAACTCGATAAACTTATAAATAAAAATAGTAATCATATTGTAATTAAATAACGTCAGACTGCAATCTTGGCAACCTTTCAAAAGACAGACAAGCACTGAACATAAACAAGTACGTGCAAGACAAACCAAACCAAAACAATGTAAAGTAAAGAATGTACTGTGAAATGTGCAATAATTCGGTGCTTCAAGATATGAGGCGAAAATCCAGGAGAAATTTCGTAAGTAAAAGCACCAGATAATTACTGAGGTCTAACGAACTGTTTCTGATCGTAGAAAACATATTAAGCTGTAAATATTTGTAATTACAGATGTTATATATTGATTAAAACGGAATGCGTCTGGTGAGAAACGATGGCACCTTTCCGTTGCTGTTCATAGACGGACTATAAAAGAACCCTTCATAATTCTGAAGCAACTACGAACATCATTATCACACATACGAAGAAAACTAACTTGTTGAAATAGATAAGCGTATGTGAATATCTTAAATCTATTACACAAATAATAATTATTATTACCATTATGAGTAAGCTAAGAAAATTTTCACGTACCTGAAAAACGTCTTCCACACCTTCCAACGTCTTAACTTTCAGAAAACCTAGTCCAAATCGTCGTCATAGTAGTAGATGGCTTACCTATAAAGAAAAAGAAAATAATCTCATCAGAGTCGATTAATTAAAAATAATGTTGTTCTTTAAAGCGGAAAATACGCTTTGACTGTAGTCTTAAAACATAAATTAGTAGGAGATAAATATCTGTTGTCATGAAAAGACTAGAAATGTTATCTACTACAGTGTGTGGACTTTTTGAGAGCTACACACAGAACAAAAGGTCAAATATTTCATACGACTTCCCTCCTCTATGTCACTTTTGTGGCGTCATTAAGGAGAATATGGACACAAGATTGTGTTATTAGTATCATAAAGAGGAAATATATTCCATTTAGAGTTCATAATAGATAAATTGTAGGGTAAAACGACTGAACACATACACTTCTGCTCATCTGAAATACCACACCAAGACGAATTAATTTGGGAGATAACACAATGGAAAAAAAAAAGAGAGAGAGAGAGAGAGAGACATGACTGAAAATTCAGCCGATGTTCAAAATTTTTATACCTAAAAGAGCAGATTGCTTAGGTCATCAGTTCCAATACTAACAGACTCCTTCAACAAAGAAACTTACTTAAGCTAAGGACAAAGCCACACCGATGCACGAGGGAGGAGGGAACCTGCGAAGGGGCTGGCCTCGCAATCCGCAGCAAGGCGCCTTAGACTGCGCGGCCATTTTCGCGTGGGCAACCTATGCGGAATAAATGAGTATTGAGTTTTGCCTCAATTGCTGATTATAGCCTCTGCTGCGCGCCTAGACACTGAATTAAAGAACGTGGATGCAGTGATGTGGTTCAGCAGTCCAAGCTGTTTCTATGTATAGCCGACGATGATCGAGTGTAGTAGTCGGTGGTGCATCCCAGTCGTCAATTTAGTATTGGAGGGAAGTGTGGGAGTAAAAAATAGCAGAGAAAGACCGGGAGACGAATACAGTAAGCAGGATCAATGAATGTTTCCGTTCGTATTCAGATAGAAGGGCCTTGCACAAGACAGGGTAGCTGGAGAGCTGCGTGCAGCAGTTTCCGGACTGAAGGCTGCAACAACAACATTGTTCGTCATGTGGGTGGCCGATCCGTCACTGCCATGCGCTTAATATGCCTGTCATTACTTGTAGTGGTACAACGACGTGGTTTGAGTTGGTCCAATTGGTCCATTGTTGCTTCCTGAAAATGTTCAAATGTTTGAAGAGCTTATGGGACTTAACTACGGGGTCATCAGTCCCTAAGCTTACAAACTACTTATGAACTAGCTTATAATAAGGACGGCACAAATATCCATGCCCGTTGGGGGATTCGAACCCCCGACCGCAGGGGCCGTGCAGACCGTGACTGGCACCACAGAGTAACATATACAGAGGAGCAGCCACCCCTAACCATTGTCCTACTCTCACCTCGTAGTTCTGTAAGATGCTAGCAGGTGTCAGGCCGTTCCCTGGCTTAGGATGCCTCTCGCACGTCAGAGGGTAGCGTGGAGGGGAGGGTGAGGGGAGAGCTCGTACCGCCTGCCACGAGGCCAGGGCTGTGTCCGGCTTGCTGGCGTTTGAGGGGAGGTGGTGGTGGGGGCAGCCGCTACCTGCCTGCTCTGGCCAGTTTAAAGGGCTGCTTCTGACCTCAGAGCCATCATGGGACATCTCACGGAACTGCAGGAAACCCTCCCTCCCCGCACCCCTGAGCGTTGGACCGGGCCCTTACGGAGGTTTCCCGTCTGTATATATTTGTCTGTGCTGGCACGCCGCAGACCGCTCGGCCACTGCGGCCGGCGTTGCTTCCTGTACTCAGGAATTACATACCCGCATCACAGTTGCTTGACTGCCTCCTACTATTGTTACTTTGTGGAACTCCGAAACGGTTTTCGAAACACACTCGCTACCCTGTTCGTGGCGTACCGAAGGCTCTCACACATCGCACGAAAGAACCATTCCAGTTCGTCCACACGGCTTTCTGTTCCTCTTTCTTACAGCTCTTGCAGGGGCCCGAGATGTGCACCTGCGCTGAAATGCTAATTCTGTGCATATGTCGCATGGCGTAAACTTCCACTGATTTGTCTACTTTCTTGCACGTGATACAATTTGAGTGGCCAGTGCTGTATTAATTTGTACGTTCCGCACTGTAGGACTAAACGTCGTGCACTGTGTCGATCTGTAATCCCTCTGGCGTCAGCATATCTATAGAAAAACAATCTCGCAACTCAGACACACGTGCTCAGTACTTGCGTCAACTGCCACGCGTCAGAAGCGCAGTGAAACGGGAAATGAAATCGTCCTAAGCACGCCGAGTTGGCTTTTCCAACGTCAACGCCCCACGATTATACCTCTAATCCTCGTGAACAACACTGACCGAAGCGCTCAAACTATTTTTGAACCACACGACGGACAGAAATGTACCACATGCGTGTTTTACTTGCAGTAATATCGCCTGAAACGCCGCAGGTTATTAGTTTGCTTCGTTCCAAAAACATCAGGCCGAAATGGCTGCTTATTACTGGAATTTCAGACTCGTGTAAGTAATCTCATGTGATCGTGCAAGCGAGTGGGTTTGTTAGCGTTTCCGTCTTCGCTTGATGGAGTTCGGTAGCGGCTGGCGCAGAGAATATTGAAACCGCGCTGCCAGAATTGTGTAGTTTAAAACTCGATCCTTCGGAAACAATCAGATTGTGTGGGTGGCCCGAGAGCTCTACAGGGTGGCAGTTCGGTGCCCTCCACTCCGAAATAACCAATTCGAAAATTGGTTCCGGAATCATTTTCATCAGGAGTATTTACACACACACACACACACAGAGAGAGAGAGAGAGAGAGAGAGAGAGAGAGACCTTGGGGGCAATCATATTGAAAAGTAACACGCAGGTCTCAGACATGGCTGTATAATTTAATAAAGTGAACGCAAACACACGATAACTATCGAATGGAATGAAGATGATTTCTAAACTGCCTGTTTTGATTATGGAATATTTTTAAGTCTAAGACCTTGTAAAAGATAGCGAATAAAATTCAGAGAAAATATATTGAACTGTAAATATGGCCTAAAACTTATAACTGATTACAATTTGGTATATAATTTGAAAACGAAGGTCGTAAATAAGTCTCCAGTAGCACTATAAAAATTCGGAATGAAGTTACCTCATTATTCTTTAAAATACTGCTGCTGCATCATTCTGCCGGCGATTATGCTGAAAATTTAAAATGATTTGTTGGTAACTTATTCCTAGAGTGACCCGCACAGTTATTAGTATGGTATCATGTACAACAAGACTGAGTAGAGTGTTTGGGATCAGATCGTAACAATGGAACTTAGCAAAAACTATTTCTCATGAATACGTATCGGAATTCAGTGACTAAAAATTAATAATTATTTCAAAGACAGTTTTAATTAATTTATTGTTCTCTGAAAGGAATACTCACATTTAAAATGTAAAATTTACAAGAGCGCGAATACACACGTCCTTCCAGTACAACGGAACAAGCAGAACAGATAACGAACGAACGTCTGTCTTTCGCAGCAAGGGAATAAAAGAAACTAAAACAGCGAAGAATTTTTTGCGGAGGTAAGAAAGACGCTGACTCGAAAAAAATATAACTGTGACCTACCCGATGAATCGTGTAACACATGAAGTTATATCGAAATACCGGATGTTTTAACCTAGGTTTAATCAAATTGTCACTATTCTCTTCGTTGCAAAGGACATGATTCACCTCGAACGCTGCCAACTATCCGAAGCCAAGTTCTGAATAACTTCTTACCATCATAAACACTACTGTCACTCCAAAAAATCAAATGTTCGTAAACCTATTGGACCGGACTGCTATGGTCATTAGTTCCTAGCCTTACAAACTACTGAAACTTACACTAAGGACGACACACACGCCATTGCCAGAGGGAGGACTGCAACCTCGTTTGAAGCATAATGCGTTAAACCATGCGGTCATTCCACGCGGCAGTGTCAGTTCCATGCAAAACGTTGCTTTCTACCACAAGTGACATTTTAACAGAGAGAAACACAGTAACAAGATGCCAGGAGATAAATTATTCAAAATTCAATGACGTCGGTGTTCTGCATCACTTCAATTAACAGTATGAAACACCCTCTGCGCAAAGTAATTCTAAAGGCGGAGAACGCACCCAACCTACAAACTGTTTGATATTGTCTTTAATGAATGCGAAAGTGACTCTGAAAATAAAAACGTTGCTTTAGTGAAATGCGCACATTGTTCTCTTCCAGTTTATTTTAATCACTCCATCAAAATCGTGTATCTTCAATAATACTAGGTGTATAAAGTGTGTACTGTGCTGGATATATCGTGTTTTGGAGCTAATTACTTTACGCAGAGGTTTTCGGAATTGTTGACTGGAAATGTAATGATATAAAAACTTTTTTGAATTAAGTATAATTTCTGTCCGATAGTAATGACATATTGATATTTAGGATGAAACTATCTCTATGCAGCGGAGTGTACACTGATATGAAACTACCTCGCAGATTAAAACTGTGTGCCGGAACCGGGACTCGAACCTGGGACCTTCGCCTTTGGCCGGCGAGCGTTCTACCCACTGAGCTGTCGCAGCACGCTTTCCAGTCGGTCCTCACAACTCTACTACTGCCAGTTGTGAATACGGACCGTGAAGGGTGCCACGATAGCTCAGTCGGTGACGGCGCCGTGGCTCAGCGCGCTCGGTCAGAGGGCTCAACGTTCTCTGTAATAAAAAAAAGCTGAGCCAGGAACACAATGAAAACTAACGAACAAAAATGACCAGCGACCGCAAGGAACAGAACTACCACTTGAACAATAAAAAAAGAATTAAAATGAAATAAAAAGTCGGTAGAGAGCTTGCCCGCAGAAGGCAAGGGTCCCAAGTTCGAATCCCTGTTCCGGCACTGTCAGGAAGTTTCAAGAAAGAAATGTTTTATGTAAAGCAGATGACTCTTAGCTTTTTTGCATGTCAACAAGTACTGACAACATGTAAGTAAATATCCTGAACAACAATTTGAACTTTCTTCGATTTTGAATTACATTAAATTAAGGTTATTTCACCAGTTTATTATTTTCGTATCATCTTAGTATTCAGGTGGCGAAATTTAAAATTCATTTGAACGTGAGGAAGTTATGTAACCTCTGCTTGAGGATGAGGGGAGGATGATGAGAGGAAGGAGGGAGTGGGAGACCCCCCCCTCCTCACAGGTTTGGAACACTTGCACGGAGTGACACTTGCTCGGAGACCGGGGCTGTTGGCGGGCTAACCAGCTTTTCACCGATACACTTCACAGTGATAAGACCAGCAGATCAGCACAGCTGCTCCTGTGAGCTGGCTGGCGCTCAGACTACAGCAGTAAGCAAGCATGCAGGGCTCACTAACGCGTTTCGCGCCCAATCTATTTTTAAGGCTGTTGTATTCATGAGAAATGACAATGACATTCAGCGTAATGGCAAAGAACGATGAAGTTCTCAACCTCTTATAATAGTCTGAAGCTGCAAAGATCGGGTGGCACCCAAGCAATTTTAAGAGTGGTCTCCAGTGCACGTGAGTTGCTTCGTCCCGAAGAATTGTCATTGCCGACAGCCAGGACGGCTGCGGAAGCCTTCGTTTACCTCTAACGGACCTGTATAGGCAGGATGTTTATAGAACCATCAGGCAGCTTGAATCGCTGCGGCTCAAAAGTGGCAAACTGCTTCATGATCTCGCATTCTTGAAGAGACGCAGGGACACCAATGTAGTGCCGAAGTTTGTACGACTCAAGTCCCACATACAATTGGATAAGGCGAAGAATATCTGTGTAAAGGCAAGTAATGCACTGCTAAGGGAAAGGATCTGCCATATTCGCGGTAGTCTCGACAACAACAACAGAAAACTTTACGATCTGCACCTTCGTCCCATAGGAAAATTGGAATTAGAAGACTGGGAGAAGGTCGACAGGTTAACATTCCAACAAGCAGAAAGGTCGACCGACAATATTACTAATCGTCACTTGAACAGGTTTGCCGGACTACAACTGAGAACGACGAAAGAAGAACCGATGCTGGACATGCAACGGCGGTCAACCTCTCCACCCGCACCCTAACAATGCAGCTACGAAAAATTCTCGCCAAGGAGATGAACTTTGCAATATCTCCGAAGCACGTTCTGAAAGAAACAGAATCCGACGAGACTGCGATACGTCATCTTCCACAAGCTGAGGCAGAGAAGATTCGACAGGAAACAGAACGAATCCTGGCACACGCTAAGCCTCCGAAACAGAACATCAGTAGGGAGGAACGCCAAGCAATCGCCGAGCTGAAGAAGAACTTGGCTGTGATTCAGGCAGATAAGGGCTACGCCACCGTAGTACTTGACACAACCGACTACGATAGAAGAATGGAAGATCTTCTCAAGGATCCCATCTATAGGAAACCTAAGGGAGACGGCCAAGATAAACAGTTCGACGCAAGCACTGATTCAGGAATCGAGAAGACCCATTCCGCAAGTTCCACAACCACCAAGGATATACGGGGTACCTAAGTTCCACAAAGTATCGTATCCACTGAGGCCTATAGTGAATTCACCGTCCTATACACTAGCAAAGCTATGACATGTAGTGTAATACACAGGTGCGTATATCAAGGATTCCACCCATTTTGTGGCACTCTCAGAAGGAATATGCGTCTAGACCACCGACCTAATGATTAGTTTCGAAGTGAAGTCACTGTTCACGAATTTACCAGTGGCAGACAACATGGACATCTGAGGAACGGTCGGCACCTGACACCTGTGAGCTAGTGCGCCGCTGCTTAACGACCTATTTCAGGCTGAAAGGATAACTTCATGAACAGACCGATGGTGTAGCTATGGATTCCCCACTATCGCCTATTTCGGCGGACATCTTCATGAGGGCTTTTGAAGAAACAGCTCCACAGTCAGCTCCATTACGCACAGAAGGCTGGCTCCGATATGTGGATGACATTCGTCATCCGGCCACACGGGGAAGTAGAGCTACAGACTTTCCACGAACACCTCAACGAAGAGCACAATAAATTACTTTTCACGATGGAGATAGAAAAGAATGGGGTACTTCCCTTCCTCGACGTGAAAGTCTACTGAAAACTAGTTGGTAGTCCACAGAAAGACTACCAGCAAGGGCAGCTACCCACACGCCTCCTGTCACCATCACCCCTTGCAAAATAATTCTGTCCTTCACACTTTAACTAACGCAGCTCACAGGATCACTGATAAAGAACACTTGAAGGCGGAATTTTTGAGACCAACGGTTAAGGGAAGACATTGATAAAGGAGACCATGGCTACAATTTATGTAGGCAATAGGGAAGACCAGAAAGTAACACAACATATTGGTTTATTACAATATGTGCAAGGAGTAACAGAACGTGTGGGAAAAATACTATCTTCAAAAGCAACAACAAAGTAGAAGATGTTCTTCGTTCAACGAAAGACGCAGTCTACAAACTGAATGCTGCCGGTGTTTACGAAGTCAGGTGTGAGTGTGGATAAGTATACAGGGTGTTTCACTAAGTGTGTTTGCCTCTGTAACTTATAAAATAATAGGTGACGGGAAATTTTAATGCGGTAGGTTAACACAAGAAATGTTACACTTTCTGCGGAGCTATGAACATAGTTTATTGTATCATTTCCCAAAGAGTTACAGCACAAAGATTTAATTTTTTTAAAGGAACAATAGGTTTTTCTATCGTGCATTGGATTCGTTGAAACCAGCTGCGTCCAAATCAATTTAAACTACATTCCTATCACTGTTAGTTTGGGAGCTACAACCCTTCAAAGTTTCAGGGGCAGATACCACAAACGCTGCGCATAATGCAATGCGCCTTCTAAATGTGCTAACTAACAGTGATAGGAATGTAGTTTAAATTGATTTGGACGCAGCTGGTTTCAACGAATCCAATGCACGATAGAAAAAGTATTGTTCCATTAAAAAAATTAAATCTTTGTGCTGCAATTCTTTGGAAAATGATACAATAAACTATGTTCATAGCTCGCAGAAAGTGTAACATTTCTTGTGTTGACCTACCGCATTAAAATTTCCCGTCACCTATTATTTTATAAGTTACAGAGGCAAACACACTTAGTGAAAACACCCTGTATATAGCTGAAATGGGACGACCTATCAAGACAAGAATTTAAAAAAAAAAAGGCTGTAGAGTTTATGGGACTGAACTATCGAGTCATCAGTCCCTAAACTTAAGAAATTACTTATGAACTAGCTCATACTAAAGACGGCATAAACATCCATGCCCGAGGGGGGATTCGAACCCCCGAGAGCAACGGCCGTGCAGACCGTAACTGCCCAACACCATCTAGAAGACTAGACCTCATAGCTGGCCGTGGCTACGACACTGCCGGCCGCGGTGGCCGAGGTGACTGAGGCGCTCCAGTCACGGTCAGCACGGCCTCTACGGTCGGGGGTTCGAATCCCCCCTCGGGCATGGATATTTGTGCCGTCCTTAGTATAAGGTAGTTCATAAGTAGTTTGTAAGCTTAGGGACTGATGACCCCGTAGTTAAGTCCCATAAGTTGTACAAACATTTGGCTACGTCACTGCTAAAGGCAGCTGTGAGGACTTGTCTTCTAGGTGGTGTTGGGCTGGCACACCGCGGACCGCTCGGCCACCAGGGCCGACAAGACGAGAATATCAGAACACGAAAGATACGTTCGTCTGGGACAACAGACAAAGTCAGCGGTAGCAGAAAACCGGGAGGAGTGCGGGGAAGAAATAATGTTTCGAGAAGCGTGTGTACTAGCGAAACAGCCATTTAAAACGAGGAGGAAGATCAGAGAGGCCATAGAAATTGCAACCTGAACAGAGAGGATGGGTACAGTTGGCCTGGCTGCTAGCACTGACAACTCTTCGGGACGACGGCGCACGAACCAACTGACGCGCGCCGGACACCAGTGCGGCCGTATGTTCACAGAGCACCAGCGCGCCCCATCCAACACCAGGAAGCAAGGAAACAGCGTGACGTCATAACCGCCGCCCGCCTCTCATTCGCCAGTTTCCACCAATAGGAATAAACAATGCAAACGCGTATGAAGTCCCTCTATTCTCTTCAATCACAGGCTGTAATATAAACACTAATAAAGAGCGCCTAATACTTCGATAATAGCTACTCCCACTATTATATACCAGCAATCCGTTGCATTCAGCAGTCACCCAAACACCTCGACAAAGGCCACTTGAAACAGTGGCCGAAACTTCGGATTTTATAAATTTACAATGTGGCCAAAAACCCCAGAGAATTTCACTGCCAGTGACAACGGCCGCGGAAGCCTTCGTTTGCAAATTAGCATTTGATTTAAAAATTAACCATAAAACATAGAATGTCAATGAATACTTTTTATTTTCCTTTTCACTAAAGGAACAATGATACCTTTATTCCAGTAAAACTAACTCAAAGAAAAGTTCTTAAACTGAAATCTGGCAGTGCGCTTGTGTGGGTAGATTTCATTCTCTTCTTTGCGTGAAAAAGCAGCATGCACATGCAGGTTTATCATCGACATAATGGTAGCTGCAATTTTACACTAACGAAACATTTTCATATGAGATGAATTTTGCTATGAAACTAAACACTCAAACTTCACGCTGTAGGCGTGTAATTACTAGTTGTAGACACATTTCCACACTATCACCACAACTCGAAAATCAGCAAAACTTCATAATCTTTTATATCTGAAAAGCAGTATAGTAACTTGATCTAACTACAGATTAATTCGATTCCTCCTGTAAACTGAAAGGTATTTTCATTGTGAAAATGTTTGGAAAGTTAATGAGACTTTATGATGACTTTCTTGAGTCATACCGGTACCTCTTAAAATAATTTTATTTACAGCAATAAGCACAGAATACACATATTAGGCTTCCTGTACAGATATGGTAAAGTGTCAAAGTTGACAGACATGCTACTTTCATTGCTTTAAAATCAGCTACTCTCGATTTTACCGAAAGACTCCACCCTGAAGCTTCAATTAAAGAAACAAATTAGACTATTTCACATATTTGGAGACTTTACTCTTAAATCCCAAAACGATTTGGCTGTATTCGAAATACAAATATATCTAAGAAATGTTTCAGATACGGACTGCTTAAGGGACTATGACACACAAAAATATGCCAAAGATACACTACTGGCCGTTAAAATTGCTACACCAAGGAGAAATGCAGATGATTGACGGGTATTCATTGAACAAATATATTATACTAGAACTGACTAGTGATTACATTTTCACGTAATTTGGGTGCATAGATCCTGAGAACTTAGTATCCAGAACAACCACCTCTGGCCATAATAATGGCCTTGATACTATTGGGCATTGTGTCAAACAGAGCTTTGATGGTGTGCACAGGTACAGATGCCGATGCAGCTTCAATATGATACCACAGTTCATCAAGTGTAGTGACTTGCTCGGAAACCATTGATCAGACATTTTCAGTTGGTGAGAGATCTGGAGAATGTGCTGGCCAGGGCAGCAGTCGAACATTTTCCGTATCCAGAAAGGCCCGTACACAACATGCAACATGCGGTCGTGCATTTATACTGCTGAAATGTAGGGTTTCGCAGGGATCGAATGAAGGGTACAACCACGGGTCGTAACACATCTGAAATGTAATGGCCACTGTTCAAAGCGCCGTCGATGCGAACAAGAGGTGACCGACACGTGTAACCAATGGCACCCCATATCATCAGGCCGGGTGATACGTCAGTATGGCGATGACGAATACACGCTTCCAGTGTGTGTTCACTGCGATATCGCCAAACACGGATGCAACCATCATGATGATGTAAACACACCATCGCAGGCGCTTCTGTCTGTGATGCAGCGTCAAGGGTAACCGCAGCCATGGTCTCCGAGCCATAGTCCATGCTGCTGCAAACGTCGTCGAACTGTTCGTGCAGATGGCTGTTGTCCTGCAAATGTCCCCATCTGTTGACTCGGGGATCGAGACGTGCCTGCACGATCCATTACAGCCATGCGGATAAGATGCCTTTCATCTCGACTTCTAGTGATACGAGGCCGTTGGGACCCATCTCGGCGTTCCGTATTGCCCTTCTGAACCCACCGATTCCATATTCTTCTAACATTGATTGGATCGCTACCAACGCGAGCAGCAATGTTGCGATACGATTAAGCGCTATCGAGATAGGCAATCATCCGACCTTTATCAAATTTGGAAAGGTGATGGTACGCATTTCTCCTCCTTACACGAGACACAATAAAGTTTCACGAGGCAACGCCGGTCAACTGCTGTTTATGAGAAATCGGTTGGAAATTTTCCTGAAGTCAGCACGTTGTAGGTGTTGCCACCGGCGCCAACCTTGTGTGAATGCTGTGAAAAGCTAATCATTTGCATAACCCAGCATGTTCTTCCTGTCGGTTGAATGTCGCGTATGTAGCAGATCACCTTCGTGGTGTAGTAATTTTAATGGCCTGGAGTGTAATTTCTGATTTCTGTCACCATTAAACAGAACCATCTTTATAAAATGATTTCCAGTCCATGGTGTACAGCAATCAATGAGAATGAATATTTCTTTCAGTAAAAAACCGTCTTGATTTCAAAAGAACCATTTTTACACCGAACTTGGCATAAACTTAATCAGGGAGAAGCAGTTGCAATATTTCGGGGTAAAGTGAAGTGAAACACTTGACAGCTACTCGTTGCTCATCAATTAGTTTGCCTGTTGACTGTGTAAACATAAATACAATGAACTGATCAGTACAATAAAAAGGTTCTAAGGAAACAGGCAGAGGCTCAGATATCCGTACCACTGCTCCTCCTCAATTAATCTGTAAAAATACAAGAAAAAGGCCACCCTAGTGTCTAAAAATTACGAGAAGCAGCCCCATATAAGCAGAAAGGGGAAACATTATGGTGCTGGTACATTTTAATGGGTATGTGTCTTGCAGTAATGTTCGTTTTTTGTTTCTATAAAATGTTAAAATCTATTTACCACAAGTTAAAAAATTAACTATGTGCAAACCATTTTATCATAAGGATTATCCATTGTGAATGAAATTATTGCTGGAGGTAGTCTTGATGTGTTTGTATACTTGTAAGCATTAATATTATCCAACATGTAACTTGTTAAGTTTATGATCACTATTAAGTACCAGTAACTAAGGACGACTTAGGGCTGAAATTTGAAATGAACCCTGAAAACATATGATGAATGCACAGAACTGTTAAACTATTTCTTGTGAATGTATCTGAAACATGTTATTTGAAAGTACCAAAAGTTGATATAATTACGTAGGCTTTCGCGGCCAGAGTCAGATGACATAAAAGTTTTCTGGGTATTGTATCGTGTCATGATGTAAGGCTATTACTTAAATAACCGACGTTTCGGCCAACGTTACCGTGGCCTTCATACCCAGATGAAGGCCACTGTAACGTTTGCCGAAACGTCGGTTATTTAAGTAATAGCCTTACATCATGACGCGGTACAATAGCCAGAAAAATTTTATGTCATCTACCAAAAGTTGGTTTTCTAGTATAAAACCTTTGGTATTAGTGCAACTTCCCTTAGTATAGGGTGTCCCGAAAAGACTGACCCGTTTTAAACTTATTTATTAAGCAGAAGGGCTTAACACCAACAAATTGTACACTGAATTACGCACAAAAGACAGAAGTTTATAAAAATCCATCATCGATGTTCAATATGTCCTCCATTGGCTACATAGATGACATCTAGCCGATAGCCGAATTCATCCCAAACTGAGCGTAAGGTGTCTTCTGTCACTGAAGCCACAGCAGCTAATATTCTGGTGTTCAGTTCATCAGTGTCACGAGGTAATGGAGGAACGTATGCACATTGTTTAACATATCCCCATCACATGGTGTTAAGTCAGGGGAACTAGGAGGCCGAGAGAGTAAAGCCTGGTCTCGGGGACGCCATATTGTGCGAGACTGGCTGCACGCTCCAGGTCAGCGCTCGTAGCGACATGTAGCGGTTTTTTTCTGAAACTCTAGACCATGCCGATTACATCAGTTTCTTAGTGACACTTGGCTCGATTTTATTACAAGTTAATATCGGGTCATTCTTTTTGGGACACCCTGTATACACGATTTCTATCGCCAAAATAAAAGTTATATTACATTAGGTTATACTTGTTCCATAGATCATATATACGACATTTCGTAATGATGTGGAACATGTCAGTTTAGTAAATGGTGCCTATAGAGACATTATTTTAACGATTTCTTAATTTACATTATTTTCACAATTTTTTATTATTTTTTAATTTTTTATTTTTTTAAAGTTTTATCTAAAAAGAAGTTGCCGTTCAGAAATTCAATTTCTTTTTAAATACCAGCAGGCTATCTGTAGGTTTTTTATGCTACTTGGTGAGTGAAGACTATTGTGGCAGCATAATTCACCCCTTTCTGTGCCAAAGTTAAATTTAACCTTGAATTGTGGATATCACCCTTCCTCGTAGTATTGTAGCTATGCCTACTGCTATTACTTTTGAATTGGGTCGGATTATTAATAACAAATTTCATGAGTGAATATATATATATATATATATATATATATATATATATATATATATATATATATATATATATATTGTAAAGCTACAGTGGATATCCCTAGATCCTTAAATAAATGTCTGCAGGATGATCTTGGGTGGGCTCCAGCAATTTGATTACACGCTTTTTGCAATGAATACTCTTTTACTAAACGTTGAATTACCCCAGAATATGATCCCATATGAAAGTAGTTAATGAAAATAGTCATAGTAAGCTAAATTATTTGGTGGATTCTCCCCTTAACACTTCGCCACATATTGGGTGAACCACCTAACACCTGGTCCGCAAATATTACGGAAACGGAAAGTGCGATTGATGTGCGGTTTTCACAGAATGGATTGGTAGTCAGGGACTCGTATGTTTAGCCAACAAACAGATTGTAATATTACTTAGAAAGTGTATTTTTATGCAAACATACAGTTTTTTTTAATGGAACAATGGTTGATTCTATCATGCACTGGAATTTCTGACACCAGCTGTGTACAAAGAATTTTGAATGACAATTTTTACCACGTTTAGTTTGGCCGCTACAACCGATCAAAGTTTTGGGGGCGCAGGCTGCGTTAGCGTATCTGACTGGATGGGTGGCTAGCCCCTGGGGCACGGCCCACTGTCTCATGATCACCAGCCAGTCAGCTACGCTGTCGTAGCCTCCGCTCCCAAAACCTTGAATGGATGTAGCTGCCAAACTAAACATGATAAAAATGTCATTCAAAATTCTTTGTACGCTGTTGGTGTCAAAAATTTCAGTGCATGTTAGAAACAACCACTGTTCCATTTGAAAAATTGTATGTTTGCATAAAAATACAATTTTTATTTTACAATCTGTTTATTGGCTAACAATACGAGTCCTTCAATACCAACCCATTCTGTGAAAACCGCGCATAAATCGCACTTTCCGTTTCCGTAATAGTTGCGGTGCAAGTGTTAGGTGATTCACCCTGTATACCTATGTTAGTTTACAAGTCTATGGCCGCGGTGGAGTAGCCGAGCGATCTAAAGCGTCTCGCTGCGGAGGATCGAGTTCTCCCTGGGTCATGGGTGTGTGTGTTTGTCCGTAGGTTAGTTTACCTAGGTGTAAGTAGTTTGTAAGCTACGGACTGATGACCATGCAATTTAGTCCGATAGGTTTGTAAAAAAAAAGTCTATGCCATACCTAATTATGATCGTTCCTCTGAACTCACATTGTTTGCACTTCTCCTGCACTGCCAGTCGGCTGCACCAAGACGTACAACGTAACGACTTCGGACCGTTCATTTTTACCGCGAGCTCTCACAAGCCAGACGGCGAGCGAGTCCTAAGCAACTTGTGGCGGACAGACCCATGTATAGGGTTGCCAGACTGAACTCGAGGCAGGCCCGGAGACCCCTTGTCCAATGACTCACCCTCACCCCCCCCCCACCTGCTGCCAACTCCCCCCCCCAACCAGGATTACATGTAAATTCTAAAAAAATAAATAAATAAATAATAAAAAATAATAAAAACCTAACCATTGCTAGGGGTGGCCTTCACATGCGCAGCTGACCGGCGAGGCCGCCAGTTGCTGTGGATCAACAATCGGCACACTTCAGTCGGCGTGGCAGCAGAAGTGGCAGCAGCATCAAAAGCTGCTCACATCGACAGCTGCGCCTTCGAAGAGTTGCCGCTTGCGGCTCCGCAAACTGGTCGCCAAGATGAGCGCCAAATACCTAATAAACTTTTGTAGCTAGTCTTTATAATTTCCTTCCTGCAACCATTCTTCACGGAACGAACTTAGATATCGTCTCTTCATTTCACTGTTATTACTCAATAATCTGAGTTACTGTAAGCTTGTCTGTCCACACACGATCCGAGTATTCCAAAAGTAACAAAAAATAAACGAACGAACATAAATAACAGACGTCGCCAGTTGACATGTTGCCGCAACAGTGTTTGCTAAATAATGCGCTAGCCGATTACTACCGACGCAACAGCGAAAAGTTTTCAGAGGAAGAATAGAAAAGTAGCGTTTTGTTGCAATAAGAAATTGACATTTATATAAAGTTATTCAAAATCACTAGAGAGGAGCTGGTCGGGAATGGCCGAGCGCACTGAGGCGTCTTGCCACGGTGCGCGAGGCTGCTCCTGGCAGAGGTTCGAATCCCCCCATAGGGCATGGATGTTGTGTTCGTCCTTAGTTTAAGTTACGTTAAGTTCGATGTAGATCTTCGCTACATAAGCATAGTACTTAAAAAGCGTCGTAAAAAAAAAAAAAAAAAAAAAAAAAAAAAAAAAAAAAAAAAAAAAAAATTTGAAGGTTACAATCAAGCCCGGAGATGAGAGTCACTGGCCCGTAGAACCGGAGAATTCATTCCAAACCCGGTCACTCCGGGCGGCGCCCGGAGATCTGGCAACCCTACCCATGTACCCTACTTGTGGAACAAGGGCCCTGCGCAAGCTAGTGCTGGTTCTGAGTCAGTTATGGTTCAGCGTCTGAATCACTCGGTAATGGTTAACGCCGAAATTGGAATTGTGGAATTACAATGAAATAAACACACTCATCGGATGATTTAATAAAGTGAATGACCACAAACAATAGCTGCCAACTGCAGTCATTCCAAATATTAAACACCACTCAGAAGCTATTACGGGAATACTGAACTGTGCAACGGATACATGCAAACTGAATCCTGTTTTCCTGATTGTAAATCACATTTGAGAGTTTGTTGTCCGGCGTAGGAAGGCGGCTGAATTTTAAACCGCTCGCGCCTCGCCGTTGCCCCCGTCCCTCCCGCTAAGCTAACAAGTACACACAGCGGGCGATTCATCACTGGCCGCCTGGCGATACGCACTGGACAATCGCCGCCAATCAGGCGCGCCAATAACCCAGCGATTGTGCGACTGCAGCCGGCGGCCGAACAGATGGCGCCCCCATCAATCCGAGGCCGGTAATTGCAGCTTTGTTACACTCTTCCACATCGGAGCAAGAGCGGTTTTCAGTCGGAAGGTCACTTTTCATTCCCATTGGAATTACCTAATCAGACTCAAGAATCTCAAAATACAAACGGAATGAAAGAACTTTTTGTTTGTTTTTCTCTCTCCCTCCTTTTTTTATATTTTATTTTAATTTTTATACTCTTACGCGCAAATAATAAGTACAATATACGTTAAGGGAATTTTTAGCTTCTCAATTATTAGAGTCGAAGGTCATGAAAGGATCCAAGTGGTTGGGAAGGGAGTGAGGCAGGGTTGCAGCTTTTCCCCAATTTTGTACAATCTGTACATTGATCAAGCTGTGAAGGAATTAAGGAATGCAACGAGAAATCTGGAAAGGGAATTCAGGGAGAGGGAATAAAAACCTTGCGGATTGCTGATGACATAGTAGGCTAATTCTGTCAGAGACAGCAAAGGACCTCGAAGAACAATTAAATGGAATGGACAGTGTCTTTAAAGGAAGGTATAAGATGAACATTAAGACGTTGACGACGGAGCCCGAGTGTGATTCGAGCAGCACCAGTGGGACAAGCGAACGGCGCCCGACTCACGCTCGGGCGCAAGAAAAAAAATTTCCCTGCGACGTTTCTTCTGGTGAAACCAGGCACTTCCACAACTGATATAGTTCTGCGCTCGTCAACAGGGCTTGTTACAAAATCCCGACCAAATGTTGTGCTTGACTACAACATTTACAATACAGTTGACAGGTTTCATCAGATAACTGTATATCATCCATTCAAAAGGGAACAGCTAAAGTGGTGGAAAAATATATTTTCACTTCCTTATTCTCTCTGCCACCAGTGATTTTATCCTGTATCGCGAAACTAAGAATGAAGCTGAAATAGCAGAGTTTGTAGTAGAGTTAGCAGAGACTCTTGCTGTGGAAGGAAACAAGCACGTAGAAAGCAAGGCATTCCACGGGACAGGTAATACCAGACTGCGAGGAAGACTTTTCCCTGGCAAGATCCCACCATCTGAAAAGAAGGCGAATCTGCAAGAGTGTGTAAAGTGTGCTCTGATATCAGTAAAAGAGGGACTGGGAAATCCTACAGCAAAGAAACTTGTTGGTGGTGTGCTGACTCTGATCTGTGCCTCAATGCTTTAAAAGCCAGGTACACGTGAAAAATGTATGTGCGAGTTTTTTCCAGTACTAAAAACATTGTATTTTTGAAATGCCATTATTTGACTACTGTAAGGCAAATAAACTAGTTTGTTTCAATAAACATGTCTATAGAAGTTATTTATACATAAAGAAAAAAATGTTCAAATGTTTGTATAGTCTATGGGTCTTAACTACGGGGTCATCAGTCCCTAAACTTACAAACTACTTATGATCTACTTACGAACTAGGACGGCACAAATATCCATGCCCGCGGGGGGATTCGAACCCCCGACCGTAGTGGTCGTGCAGACCGTGACTGGAGCGCCTTAGTCCCCTCGGCCACCGCGGCCGGCTATACATAAAGAACTATGTAGTTCTATTTCCCGTTCCAAAGAAACAAGTTTTTGAAAACTCCCTAAGATGTTCAGTCCAGCAGCTCCGAGGTGGTCCTGAAAGGCCAGTCTTCAAAGTGTTAACAGAAGTAAAACGAGGTAATGGAATGGAATGTCAGAAAATCGGGCAATGCTGAAGGAATTAGATTAAGGGATGAGGCGATAAAAGTAGTAGATGAGTTTTGTTAGATAACTTATGATGGCCGAAGTAAAGAAGATACAAAATTCAGAATGGCTATAGGAAGAAAAGCCTATCTGAAGAAACTAAATTTGTTAACATCCAGTATTAGTTAAAATGTTAGGAAGTCCCGTCTGTAAGCATTTGTCTGCAGTGTAGCATTGTATGGGAGTGAAACTTGGACAATAAGTTCGGACAAAAAAGATGAAACAAGCTCTTGAAATGTGATGCTGCAGACGAACGATGAAGATTAGATGCGTAGATCACGTAACTAATGAGGAGGTGCGCAACAGAATTGGGAAGAAAAGGCGTTTCTGGCATTTCCTGACTAAGAGGAGAGACAGGTTGATGGGACACATTCTGAGACATCAAGAAATCGTCAACTTAGCATTAGAAGAAAGTTTCCGACGGTGTGGTATTTCTGTGATGACTACGATGCCCTAATATTCCTTTCTGTCAATGACCTCGTGCCTGATAAACAATTCCCGGCTAGGATAGCTCACTGTGCCAATTTATACATAATTACAAAGAAGTCTTCGAGTCACAAATCTGTAACGTATTTCGTATGCTCGTTCCTTCGTTAGTATTCTTTAATGGGATACCTGCCAAACGCTTTTCGGAAATCATGGAATACTGGAACGTGATATACACGTAGTGGAGTTACTGCTCGACAACACATGATTACCAGAAGGGAGTCTATAATTAACCTTGCCATCTTCAGAAACTGAAGGATACTGAAATCTCGCTAAAAGATTTCTCAAAAGCAACAACCGCTATAAATGTAGCTTTGCATTTCCTTGTCCTATTTTCTAAGATTAGTCGTAGGGTGAGTATTGTCCTTCGTGTTCTTAGATTTCTCCTAAAACCGAACATGTATCTTGAGGTTAGATCTATCAGTTTTTCCATTCTACTGTCAATAATTCGTCAGTATTTTGCTGTCATTATGTAATAAATTGATCTGCATTTTCGCACTTATGTGCGCTTTTTTCTTTCTTTGGAAATTGAATAATTATATTATTCTGCAAGTCTGAGGTTATTTCCCCCTTCTCATACACGTTCCACACCAATTACAATAGTTTTGTCCCTAGTAGAGGGAATGAGGGGCAATGATTCGATTTATGTGTTACAATGTTCTGTCAAATTTTTCTCGCAGTGTCGAATCTTCTATACCATCTTAGTCTTGTTCTGACTTCCTTAGTACATTCCTGTTTATAGTCTCTCTATTCATTACTCCCAAAGTTCATTTAAATATTATGGGGAATAAATATGTTAACAATAAATCAGATACTGAACACAAAAGTGGAATACTGTTTGCCTGTTGTGTGATTTTCGGAATATGTACATTGTGACACTTCCGGCTTTTCATCCACCGCCGGCCGCGGTAGCCGAGGGGACTGAGACGTTCCAGTCACGGTCGGGGGTTCGAATCCCCCCTCGGGCATGGGTATTTGTGCCGTCCTTAGTTGTAGCTAGTTCATAAGTAGTTTGTAAGTTTAGGGACTGATGACCCCGTAGTTAAGTCCCTTAAGCTTAACAAACATCTTTTTTTTTCATCCACCACATCATGTTCTAATTTTAATTTTTGATTTGGTTCCCATAAAACAGTAGTGAAGGCATGATACAATAAGTGCAGTGACTGATAGTCGGTAGACGGTACAGTATCATTCCCATGGAAAATTCCGCCAAAATAGTGAGGATGTAATTTGATTGGTTGACTCTCAGAGACTTAGCACGCCAAACCTTCTAATTTAATTTCTCAATATTTAATATACCAGAAATTCAGATTGTATTAACCACTAATATTACTCACCTCTCAGTCACAAGCTATCTTTTAATTATCTGCAATCTTTATTTAATTATAAAACAAGTTAACAATTGACAGACGAAACGCTTCAGAAAGTTCTCTTGGCTCCGAAATACGCGGCCAATGCGGAGTGATTCGTCTGCCACATTCAGTAGATCACCAGAAACAAGTAGTCCACTAAGTCGGTAACACGTAGTTGAGCGCAACCACCCGTCGAGCGTAGGCAAGTGAACGATCTAAATATGTTAACAGCGGACTGGAAGTGGATGGCGTTTATGTATTAGTTCAATAAGTCTTATAGAATTTAGTGTAGTCAGTTTGATATTTCGCGAATGTACGTGTTTAACAGACTGAATCAGAAAACATATCTGTCGTCCTAATTATTCATTTTAGTACTACCTTTAGTACGATTTTCGGCCATTCTTCAACATCATCGTTGTGTTACTTTCGCGCTATGACATCACCATCTATAGATCTCAGGATAGTAAGAGGTCAGGAACTTAAATAGTGGCAACACTGCTGTGGAGACATTATGCAATGAAATCTTCTACTGTCGCTGATTGCACACGTTGCACTTCCGAGGAAATGAACTCGCCCGTCCCACGTTGGGTAAAGGCCTTCAACGAAGGTCGGCAAAATGTGGCACATATGCATCGGGCAGGTCGTCCTAGCGTCTCTGAAGAAGAAATGCATACTGATGCCGCGATAGTGGACAGCGATCGACGCCAGACGATACGTGACCTTGCCCACGAAACCGGATTATGAATATGACTGTGCTTCGCATCATGAAGAAACTCCTGGGCATGCGAAAAATTGCATGTGATGGGTTCCGCATGAATTTACGTTAAGTGCAGAAATGGATGCGTTGCGACGCTTCTCAGACGCACTTGGAGCGCTATGAGCATGCCACAGAGGCTTTCTTAAGGCGTATCGAAACACTAGATGACTCATGAGCCACATCGTACGAGCCAAAACTGAAACGCCAATCCAACTAACGGCGTCATTATGAGTCGCCGAGAAAGTCGAATGTGCATCAGAGCCCGAGTCCGGTGATATTTATGGTGATTCTAGTATACGACTGTGATGGTGATTAACCTAACACATTAGATCCCCCCACGGCAGGCCGTCAGTGCACAGTATTACTGTTTGTTTTTGGAGCATCACCTGTGACCAGCTTTGGGAAAGAAGCGACAGCACTTTCCGCGCAACCCGCCCAACATTTGCGCGGGTGCATACAGCACAAGCTGTGGCTGCTCTGTTCGGTCATGGGACTGGAAAGTACTGTAGCATCCACCACACTCTCCGCAATTAAGTCCTTGTGACTCTGATTTGATTCTGATGATGAAGAAACCACTGCGTGGCAGTCGCTTAAGAACTGTTCCAGAGATTCGACAGGCAGTAGACAGCTCCATTCACACCATAGACTTTCACAGTACATACAGTTCTGTACAGCAAATGGTATGACACCATTAATAAATATAGACTTTGTCAGAAATCTGTAGCAATGGAAGAATATTCAAAATTTTTAGGTGTATGCATTGATGAAGGGTTGAACTGGAAGAAACACATTGAAGATCTTCTGAAACGTTTGAGTTCAGCTACTTACGCTATTAGGGTAATTGCAAATTTTGGTGAAAGACATCTCAGTACATTAGCTTACTATGCCTGTCTTCATTCTTTGCTTTCGTAATGAGTAAAAAAGTATTCATTGCACAAAAGCGTTTAATCAGAATAATTGCTGGAGCCCATCCAAGATCATCCTGCAGACACTTATTTAAAGAGCTAGGGGTCTTCACAGTATATATATTCACTTATGAAATTTGTTATTACCAATTCCACCGAATTCAAAAGCAATAGCAGTGTACATAACTACAACACTAGGAGAAAGAATGATCTTCACTGTTAAAGGTTAAATCTAGCTTTGGAAAAGAAAGGCGTGAATTATGTTGCCACAAAAGTCTTTGGTCACCTACCAAACAGCATCAAAAGCCTGACAGGTAGCAAAGTAGCATTTAAAAATAAATTAAAAGAATTTCTGAATGGCAACTCCTACACTATAGATGAATTTTTAGATATAAATTAGTGAATGTGAAAATAAATAAATAAACAGGAGAAAGAATGATCTTCAGTATTAAAGGTTAAATCTAGCTTTGGCAAAGAAAGGTGTGAATTATGCTGCCACAAAAGTCTTTAGTCACCTACCAAACAGCATCAAAAGCCTGACAGATAGCAAACTAGCATTTAAAAATAAATTAAATGAATTTCTGAATAGCAACTCCTTCTACACTATAGATTAATTTTTAGAAATAAATCAGTAAATCTGAAAATAAATATATATATATAAATAAAAATAAATAAAATAAATAATCCAACCATCAACAGAAGATGATTTGATAACTGTATCTACGCCTTTCACATCGCTGGCAACGGGTTCTACACGGAGCTGGAGACTGCTCTGAAGGACAGTAACAGGTGAAAACATGTCACGCTTTGGAATCGGTTGTGAATAAATAGTTACCACTATTTAAGTTCCAACTCTCGTATAAAGTAATAATACTATTGCGTTCCACCCGGACGAGATTGAATGCAACTTGCCACGTCACATGTGAATTCCTAGTAGAAATAGGACAACAGCCATGGACGCTCATAGTAATAATGGTAAAGGAAGGAGAAAGTAGGAAGAAATTTCAAAAACTTCAAATGTTTGTAAACCTATTGGATAAAACTGCTATGGTCATCCGTCCCCAGACTGACATACTACTTGAACTAGCCAAGGAAAACACACACACCCATGCCAGAGGGAGGACCCGAACCTCCGATGACGAGCAACCGTGCGCTTCGCAGCAATGCGCCTTAGAGAACTAGGCCACTTCATCACGGCTAGGAATAAATTCAGGGATGGCGAGGGACTAAATAGACTTCAAGTAATATCTGCTAGTAGTACCTGCAAAGTGAAAACTGGCCTCTTATTAAACTGGCCACATCCTCACAGCTTTCAGTTTTATCTTTCTAAAAATAGTATAGTTCTTCTCAAATAATATATCTTTTCCCTTTTCCCCGCCGCTAACTTCATGTAACTCTCTCATCGTTTCCAGTGCGATTATCCGCCAGCCGTTTCTCACTAATGCAGCAATCCACTTTCCCTGTAAATACGAGGAAATATGTTTGCTTCTAATTCTGAGCTGCACACTCTGAAAGCTGCCGACTATGCCTTACAATATTCATATTCCAAACTTAGCTCTGTGCGTGTGTGTGTGTATATGTGTGTGTGTGTGTGTGTGTGTGTGTGTGTGTGTGTGTGTGTGCGCGTGTGTGTGGAATGAGGGTGGGTGGGTAAAAGAGAGAGGAAAATGAGAGGGAGAGAGTTTTGGAGGGGGCTTCCACGGTTGGGCTAATGGCCAAGTTAAGCCATAGCTCGCTTCCATTAGGACCTTCGCAATCACGAGGCCCCGATTATTGTAATGCTTGGCGATGCGTTAACTGCAGCCGCCGCTGGGCACTGCTAATTGCCATTACAGACCGCGTTTGCATAACTCGGCGACAAAACAGCCACAACTATAAAACAAAAAACGGTCAATGTATTATGTACATTACAGACGAAATAATCATCTTCTAGAAATACTTTAAGTATTACAAACTTAACACCGTTAACAAATTCGACGCAAAGAGCAACTTTTCCGATTATTAATTTATTGATTACCAAATCAGATGCTTTATATGTCGCCTGTACTTGGTGCTTTTCTCTTCCACTCCGACGTTCTGCACTTAAGTATTCCGTAATAATGGTGTGGTTTTTGCGTTTATTCCACTTTAAACTGTCTAGATCAGAGTTCGTTTTCTGTGTGCTGCAGTTGTAAGACACAAAAAAGTTTCCAAACCTTTATGCTACAGTCTACCTTTTATGTTTTTCATCATTTACTAATTAAATTTTAATTTCGTTATTTGTTTGGGAAAGAGGAATTGTTACACTGTGATATTCAGCATAACAATTGACGATGATAACATTAATAATAACAATAATAATAATAATAATAACTAGAGTTAGTTAATTTGTAAGACTAGGGACTGATAATCACAGTAGTTAAGTCTCATAGATTTAAAAACATTTGAATAAATAATATAGATATTATAACAACTTGAATGACTATTTCACTACCCAGACTATGTGGATCTTCACCTCCAGGTTCTCTGAAGTGCACAGTCGAGATTTATCACGAAGCCAGAACTTGTGGTAACCTCCACAGTCCCTATCTAACAGTACCCGCCTCTTCTGTCTTACACGTTTTCCCAAATAATGCTTCTCACAGTTTCCAATTATTTCTCCTTCAGTGCTCCTCCCCATTCGATTCCCCCCTCGCCGGCCGCGGTGGCCGAGGAGACTGAGGCGCTCCAGTCCCGGACTGCACGGCCACTATGGTCGGGGGTTCGAATCCCCCCTCGGGCATGGATATTTGTGCCGTCCTTAGGATTAGCTAGTTAATAAGTAGTTTGTAAGTTTAGGGACTGATGACCCCGTAGTTAAGTCCCATAAGCTGTACAAACATTTGAACATTTCAAACATTTGATTCCCCCCTTCCCAGTCGCAATTCCACCGTAACTGCATTCCAAAGATTCGCGTCAAATCATTTTCCGCCGATCTAGTAGCTGCACAATCACACAGAGCTGATGTCTAACCCCACCCTTATCCTGCATCTTCCCTCTCCTCTCACCTACGACTCTCAATCATATATATGGTGGTTCACTAAGAGTGTTTGCCTCTGTAACTTATAAAATAATAAGTGACGGGAAATTTTAATGCGATAGGTAACACAAGAAATGTTACACTTTCTGCGGAGCTAAGAACATAGTTTATTGTATCATTTTCCAAAGAGTTACACCACAAAGATACAATTTTTTTAAATGAAACAATAGTTTTTTTCTATCGTGCATTGGATTCGTTTAAACCAGCTGCGTCCAAATCAATTTAAACTACATTCCTAATACTCTTAGTTTGGGAGCTACAACCCTTCTAAGTTCCGGGGGTGAAGACTGCGATAGCGTAGTTGACTGGCCGAGTGGCTATCCCGTGGGGCACGGCCCACTGTCTCATGACCACCAGCCAGTCAGCAGATCGATGCTATGAGCTCGTCGCCAGTTTCCCTCCCTATTTATGACGTTGATGTATGCGATACTTGCTGTTCTGCATCTACATCTACATGGATACTCTGCAAATCACTTTGAGGTGCATGACAGAGGGTTCATAGAACCACTTTTATGATATTTGTCTATAGTTCCGCTCTCTAGTAGCTAGCTGGAAAAAAGTAAATCTTTCTGTTTTCGATCTGATTCCTCTTATTTTAATATGATGGTAATGTCTCCCTATGGAGGTGAGTGCTAACAATATATGTTCCAGTTCTGAAGAGATAGTTGTTTGTTAAGGCACAGCTCTGATAAGTGATTTAAATTCCAAAATAGGATACCAATAACTTAATTTGCAACAGCGAAATGAAATGAACACAATAAAGTTGCTGATCCTGCTCGACCCAATAGAAAGTCCCGAAGATTGAAAAGTTTCGGAGTTGCTACGATCAACACCAGTTAATAGCATATTTTCACTGATGAGAGTAACACCTCAAGATGTAAGAAATGGTTAGTCGCAGAATTTTTTATCTAGGAATAGGTCGCAGAGATCCTTTGTTTGACTCAAGCTTACTCTTCAGGTGGAAAAAGTCTTCTGGAAGAATACGGGCAACAGAAGCGTCTACCACTCTCTGCTATCTCTAATAAGACACGTATAAGACCCACAGCAGGTGTAAAACATGAATAATAAGGTGCACAACTAGTGTATGACATATTAGTGATGAATACTGCGACTGTAGATCGAAAAATGTTCAAATGTTTGTAAAGCTTATGGGACTTAACTACGGGGTCATCAGTCCCTAAACTTACAAACTACTTATGAACTACTTACGAACTAGGACGGCACAAATATCCATGCCCGAGGGGGGATTCGAACCCCCGACCGTAGTGGCCGTGCAGACCGTGACTGAAGCGCCTCAGTCCCCTCGGCCACCGCTGCCGGCCTATAGATCGAGACAGGACTGCACACGTCTTGGTTTATAGCCTTGGTTTATAGCTCACCCTGTGGTGAGCTAGACATGTTACCAGCAAATAATCCTATGGTTATCACTGCTGAAACTTCGACTAAAGAAGGCGGAAATTCTCAGTCATTATCCTGACATAGGTTTCTGATTACATTTTTTGATATTATATCCACGCACTGATTGATTTTTTTCTACGAAAAAGGAATACCACAAGTTGTCAGCTGCCAGCCTCGACAAGGCTAATGGCGTAAATATCCGATGACAGATGGATTGTCCGGCACTGAGACAGCTACATATTCATTCAGATGCGTAATTTAAAGTTCGCGCACCGGATGGAGAAACAATACAAACTCGCAAATCAATAAACAGGTGCAGGTCTTACGAAATCACTTTCAGAAAGGCCAGAGCTAATAAAACGAATCCATTAATGCACCTCCTTTATTTACACAAACAATCACAAGTTTCTATTCAGTGCTCTTTGTGTAGTACCCTTCAACTGATGACCTCTTTGAACTGCACACGTAGATGTAGATGTAGATGTATTGGCAGGAAAAAGGAAGGAAGATGGATTATAGTACAACGCCCTGTCGACAGCTTGGTCATTAAAGGCGGAGATCACGTTAATATTGTTTGATTTAGGATATCAAAGGAAATCGGCAGTATCCTTTCAAAGGAAAAATACTGAAAAACAAATCACAATGGCATGTTTTATGGCCTCTTTTAGTTGCTTCTATAGTTTTATTTCGGACAAAAACAATAAGAAAATAAAAAAAAATATATTGGTTGTATAGACAGACCCTGCGTAATAACTGATAACTTTCTTCGCGGGTATGCAGTCGGATAGCATCGTCAACTAGACACAATATTTCGGCAGACCAACTAGCTGCCATCTTCAGGTGAGTACGTACACGGAATGCACTTACTCGCCGAAAACTAAGACAGAACAGAAACAGCGGCGCCTTAATACACCGCTAAAAGCACACCGCGAAAACAGGGTGGAGGTCCTCTAGGCGCAATAGAACTAGTAGCGCGCCGGTGGAGAAAATCGGCATAACGATGGGTCGAAATAAAACTAGATGAAAGAAACCGCAGGTCGAAATGAAGGCCGTTGTTGTTTAACGTAAGATAAAATTGGGTTCCAAGTTTTACATAAAGGGAACCCCTTGTCCTTATTAATGGTATTATCGGCCATACGAATTTCCATTGATTCTTTAAGAACACATTCCAAGTAGCGGGAGGCAGGAGAAATCATTTTTGTTTCATTATATATTTTGTGTCCCTCATTCAGACAATGTTCAGCAACAGCCGACTTTTCAGGTCGAATTAAACAAGTATGACGCAACCACATCATGAAACTCTGCAGGAAGGAGATGGTCAATCTTTTCAAGGTGTTTGAAAAATTCGCAAAAAGAAAGGGAAGTTGCTGAGTGCACTAATATCTTTAACAAAACCCGGAATGAAGGTACTAGTTCCTATATTTACTAGAATTGTCCACTATATTAATTGTAAAAAGCTAACAAGATTAATAAGCGGGCCAGTTTTGCGCTTGTACGTCAAAACCCTCGATTTATGCGTAGACAACTAGATTTTGTTTCCAAAGACTTACATTTTTTGCATCTGCAGATTTCATCACGGGTGTTGGCCGCGTCTTGGGAGTGGATTGATAGCGCTTCTTGGGCCTTTTCAGACTCGGCACAGAGGTGTGCCGCCAGTAAACAGTTACCTGAATTTCAGCGACTTCGCACTCAACTTACAAATATCTGGCGACGACTTCTGTCGTCGGGTTGAGATCAATCTCACAGATAAGGAATTAGACAATGTGCATTATCGGTTTTGGAAACGGCTTTAATTTTGCACCCAGGGTGTTTTCTGTTATGGATTTTATTTGTGCTGTTGAGCAAGCTGAGTCGTATTTCAAAAGTTCAGGCTGATAAAATTAGGCAAGGAGTCGCCTATAAACTTCGCAGAGCACCTCCTCGAAGAAGCAATATTCCAAGTAGTGAGAGGGCGACCGTCAGGTATTTGAGAGAAGACAAGGATCAAATTCAAATGTTTATAAATCTATCGGACCAAACTGCGTGGTCATCAGTCCGTAGCTTACAAACTACTTAAACTAAGGTAAACTAAACTAAGGACAACACACACACACCCATGCCCCAGGGAGGACTTGAAACTGCGACGGCGAACAACCGCGCGCTTCGCAGCGAGGCTCCTTAGACCGCGACACCACACTTACCTTCTGCTGCGGTGGAGTAGTCGATACTCCACCGCAGCAGAAGGTAAGTGTGGTGTCGCACAAGTCTGAAGTGCGCGCCACGTACTTTCGCGGCGCGCCGCCATGCACGCACGGCGCGGCGTTATTAAGACGTCAGCCACGAGCGCCCTCTTCTACAACTCCGTTCGTGGCCACAACTAAACTGCAACGTTCACTTGGGAATCAGACAGGCACTAGGGAAGTATCTCATCAGTAGGCAGGCCTCTACCTAGTGAACTTATGTCTCAGCAGTACACAAGGTTGGCAGTCACGAACTTTGTAAAAGTTGAGTATTATATTTCTACGAAATATACAACTTTTTCTAATCTAGTTTAGTGTTTCTAGTTTCTGCTGTCCCACTGGCTGGTCACTTCAAACTCTGTACCCGCGCACGCGTGCATCCTATTTCCCTGTGTCGGTCTCTCTCTACTCGGCCACCGACACCCACGACAACCGGCGGAAACGAGACATAAAAGTGGCGACGAGGATGTTCAAATGTTCAAATGTTTGTAGAGTCTATGGGACTTAACTACGGGGTCATCAGTCCCTAAACTTACAAACTACTTATGAACTAATTACAACTAAGGACGGCACAAATATCCATGCCCGAGGGGGGATTCGAACCCCCGACCGTGCAGACCGTGACTGGAGCGCCTAGTCCCCTCGGCCACCGCGGCCGGCGCGACGAGGATGGGATACAGAAATAAGGACTTGGTTATTCTTTCGGCCGATAAAGGGGATGCTATGGTTCTATCACGTGGATAGTATGTATCCAAGATGAATCTTTTACTGAATGAATCAGCCTACCATAGGTTACGTAATGATCCCAGGGAACGGGTAAAACCGAAGACTCTTTCACTTTTAAGGAATTCCTTGTCATAGGATGTTCTTAAGAAACTTTAACCTGGAGCTGCTGTTCCTCCGAGACTGTATGGCCTACCTAAGGTTCACAAACATGGAATTTCAAGTCGTCCAATTATACCCCCACCTACAATCTGGACAAATTCTTAGCTTCTGTCTTCGCCCATCATGTTGGAAAATGTGAACATCACATCTTGAACTCATCACATTTTATTCGGAGGCTGCATTCAATCGGTCTGGGTCCGTCAGACTTGCTTGTGAGTTTTGATGTTGTTTCCCTGTTCCCTTGGGTTCCTCTTGAACAGTGCCTGTTATTAATTAGTGAAAAATTGGATGATGAAACAGTCGATTTATGAACTTCCTGGCAGATTAAAATTGTGTGCTGGAACCGGGACTCGAACCTGGGACCTTTTCCTTTCGCGAGCAAGCGCACTACCGACTGTGCTATCCCGACACGACTCACGATGCCGCCCCACAACTCTACTTCCGCAGTACCTCGTCTCCTACTTTCCAAACTTCACAGAAGCTCTCCTGCAAACACGCAAGCCTAGCACTCCTGGAAGAAAGGATATGGTGGAGACATGGCTCAGTCACAGCCTAAGGGATGTTTCCAGAATGAAACTTCACTCTGCAGCGGAGTGTGCGCTGATATGAAACTTTTAATCTGCCAGGAAGTTTCATATCAGCGCACACTCCGCTGCAGAGTGAAGTTTCATTCTGGAAACATCCCCTAGGCTGTGGCTAAGCCATGTCTCCACCATATCCTTTCTTTCAGGAGTGCTAGTCTTGCGTGTTTGCAGGAGAGCTTCTGTGGAGTTTGGAAAGTAGGAGACGAGGTACTGGCGGAAGTAAAGTTGTGGGGCGGCATCGTGAGTCGTGTCGGGATAGCACAGTCGGTAGTGCGCTTGCCCGAGAAAGGCAAAGGTCCCAAGTTCGAGTCCCGTTTCCGGCACACAATTTTAATCTGCCAGGAAGTTTCATATCAGCGCACACTCCGCTGCAGAGTGAAGTTTCATTCTGGAGTCGATTTATGTCTTCAGGTTCTGACTTCGAAGTATTTCCTTTTTAATTGTGCCTCTTTTGAGCAAACTGACAGTGGCTATGGGGAGTCCTCTTTCCCCCAGTCGCCAACCTTTTTATGGAAGACTTTGAAGACGTGTCTCTAAGGACGTCTTTTCGTAAGCCTACCTATTTTTTGAGAAATATCAATGACGCTTTAAATCATTTTAGGCCATTTTTAACTGTCTTCATCCCAGTATTAAATTAACGATGGAGGTTGAGAAAGATTTCCTTTTGTGGACGTTTTGGTTCACAAAAAGAATGATGGGACCTTAGGACATAGCGTTTATCGTAAACCCACACATACCGATCTTTATCTTCATACAACGAGCTGTCATCCACCACACCAACGCATGGAGGTGTTGCGTACTCTAGTGAAAAGAGCGTACGCCACCTCTGATGTGGAACATCTGGGTGAAGAACTGATGCATCTTAAGGTTGTCTTAGAATGGGTACACTGCTTAACAAATTTTTCGTGAGTTTCAGTTTGGACCAACAGGTGAACCATTAGAGGACAACTACGATCCTATTCCTTTTCTGCCTTTCGTCAGCAACATATCCTCAAAAATTTCAAGAATTTTAAGAAGTTTTTACATTAAAAACTGTTTTTATGCCACTAGCTAAGACTTGGTCCCTCCTTGGATTAGTCAAGGATGATTTGGGACTGAGGAAGCCCGGTGTTTATAGAATTACGTGTCACTGTGGTAAAAGTATATCGACCAAACGATCAGCACACTTCAGGTGTGTAGAACATCACCTTCATACTCGTTTACTTGAACCTGAATAGTCGGTTGTTGCTGAACGTTTTCTGACTGAGGGACACAAGATGTTATATAATGAAACAACAATGATTTCTGCTACCTCCCGCTAGTGGGAATATATTCTTGAAGAATCAGTGCAAATTCGCATGGCCGATAATACCTTTAATAGGAACAAGGGCTTCCCTTTAAGTAAAACTTGGAACCCAATTTTATCTTACATTAAATACCAACGGTCTTCATTTCGACCTGCGGTTTCTTTCATTTAGGTTTGTTTCGACCCATCGTTATGCCGATTTTCTCCACCGGCACGCTACTAGTCGTATTGCGCCTATGCCCTGTTTTTGCTACGCGCGCTGTGCAGTCAGCGGCTTATAAAGGGACTGCTGTTTCTGTTCTGTCTCAGTTTCCGGCAAGTAAGTTCATTCGGCGTACGTACTCACCTGAAGATGGCAGCCAGTTGGTATGCCGAAATATTGTGTCTAGTTGACTATGCTATCCGGCTGCACACCCGAGAAGAATATTATCGATAAAAATTATGGACGGTAAGATTACGACTCTACTATTGTGATAATATCTTTGCACCTAAAACATAGTATTTCTCTCATCGTATTTTAACAAATAGACAGAATTACTTGATATCTTTGACAAACACTCCATTTTTAAATTTTACCTCTTTAAACTCATATTTTAATATCTCTCACCTATTTCCATTACCTTCTTCCGTTGAAATATTATCACGTGTCTTACCGTGGTAATTTGTCCTCTTTTTCAATTTTTTTCTGTACTGGTTTAGGTAAAATTAAGTGACAGTGTCAACTCGCCCTTAGTTTTCCAAATATCTCTGAAACGGTGCGAGATATGACAGAAAGATACAGTAGAGTATCAATTTTCCGAATACCGGTCATCTGTTGGTTAAAAACTTTTTAAACATTTGTAAACACCCCGCGCGAGTTTTTAAAGTATTAAATTTCCCGCATGTGAGGGTTCGATGTATTCAATTACCGCGCGTGTAGCGCTCGTTGCAGTTCAGGATTTAGCCGCTCGGAGCGCCCATAATCTGCCATGTCCAGAGAGCCTTTATATGGAGATAGTGGCCATGCGTCATACCGCTCCTGATTGGTTAACAGCCCATGACGCCATGTTTTTACCAGATTTGGCGGGCTTTGTATATTTGTAAATAGCTACAGTTGGCGTTTCTATCGGTTATATTTACGTAAATCAACGTGATGTTCGTTGGTCGTTGACGATTAATGTAGAACTTCGCGACAATTTTTAAGATTAAATGTTGACTTAAATTGATTTACTGAGTGCAAGTATTAATATATATTACATAATAATTAAGTACATTCAAGAGAAATGCCTCGTTGTTCCTTTTGTTGGCTGTAAAAACCGAAGTGAAGATTTCTATATGATTCTTGTGTTCGCAAGGAATGAGGAAAGACGGAAACAAGTGTGCGGTGAAATTTAACCGAGAAAGAGGGAACCGTAAAAGCGACTTATGGAAACCAACGAATTATTCCTGTCTGTGTGAAGTAGATATTTTCTGATGACCCCCACCCCCATCCTCCGCCCGATGCAATAAAGGTACTGATGAAAATTAGTTATAGGTGTTATGGTAATGTGAATGTCGTGAGTTCGAATCCGAAAAGCGGTAAATATTTTTAAACCGTATTTTCTAGCTTTTTGTTAGTTCATGAGTTTGTTTTTTCTTGAAGGTACGTTTTAAGTTGGCTATTCACAATGTTATAATGGATTATGGGATGTAAAAAGAAAAAGGGAGGGGTAGGTGTTTTCGGCTCGTTCTAGATATTCAGTCACCTAGTTTGAGTCCATTTCTGCTGTTTCAGTAGACTTAGTGTCGGTATTTTCCGACCTTTTGTGATATTAAAAGTATCTACCGAATGACATTTTTAGTATTTCCTAGTGTAGGAAAATATTGTAAGATCAACAAGGCCACACTTAAAATTCATTATATCGGGTCAGAAAGCGATAATAATGTACTAATTTCAGAGATAGATGTGCACACAGAAAATTGTGAAGTGGCATCATTTTCTATGACATACACAACATGAAATACTACTCCTTCTTATTAATCATCTGCCAACTGTCGAAGTTACCAGTACATCGTAAAGTATGGTATTTACATTTGACAAACATAGAAACTGTTTTACGCGAATTATTTGCTTACAAATTTATTAGGCCTGAATAAACAAAGATGAATGGCATTTCCTTACCTACATACTGATTAGTAAACTAGAAGATATGCTTTGGCTTCACGGGTGGAACTGCTGCCTTATTTCAATCGTTACGTGGCTGCATTTCTGCTTGTATTGCTATCTAAATGCACGGTTCGCGCGTAGTCTGGTAAAAACATGGCGGCCACCGGCCGGTTGGCTACTCTACTCATGTCACAATAAAGGATCGCTATTTCGGCAGTCAACAATCTACGTTCGCTGGCGAAGTTGTGATATTCGTGTTCTGAGATTATTTGTACTGTATTTGCTGTATTTGCTGTTGAATGTGATGTCGAGTAAACGTAGGCGTATAGTTTTTTCAATTGCTGAAAAACAGAATATTTTGAGTATGATCGTAGTGTAAGTGGAACTAGTTTAGTGCAGGAGTACAATGTTGACACATCTACGACCTCAGCATTAAAAAGCAGCGTCAAACTATCAGTGACTATGCTACCAAACTAGACAGTGAAGAAGGGAGTACAAAAAGAAAATCAATGAAATCAGCTGAGAGTCAGTAGCTGGACTTGGCAGTGTATACTTGGTTTATTCAAATTAGAAGTCAAGGATAACCAATTAACGGACCGATCACTTGTGAAAAAGCGCTGCAGCTAAACCAAATGTTGAAAGATCCTAATTTCAAAGCTACAACTGGCTGGATCAACGCTTTAAATCAAGGCACAGGATAATGGAGCTAGACATTCAAGGTGAGAGACTGCCAGCTGATGTAGCATCTGTCGGGAATTTTAAGAAGACATTTAATGGATTTTTCAAGACTTTTGGTTTCGAACCAAAGAACATTTATAATGCGGACGAAACAGGTCTCAACTGGAAAAGCTGCCTACCAAGTCTCTTGTTTCCAAAAGGGAAACTGTAGCACCAGGGTTACAGCCATGGTTTGCGCCAACTCTACTGGCGATCACAGGCTACCGCTGCTCATTATTGGGAAAGCAAAGCAGCTTAGATGTTTTAGGAGCATAAGAAAGCTTCCTGTTGAATACAAAAATAAATAAAAAATCCTGGATGCAATCAAATTTTTCACGACTAGTATCTGTGTTTTTATCCCAAAAGCAGAAAAAAACAGCAACAAATGACAGGCTCAACAGGTAAAATGCTCATAGATAATGCACCAACTCACCCTTCAGACCTTGTTTTGAGCTCACATGATGGCAAGTTCAATGTGTTCTAACACCAAACGTGACAGTCATACAACCAGTGGATCAAGGTGTGATAGAAACATTAAAACATTTCTACAGAAAGGGACTGCTTCTAAATATGGAGCATAATGAAGAATCTATGCTAAGCAGTTACAAGAAATTGAATTTAAAAGACGCCATCTACATGGCGGCGGGTGCTTGGGCCTCCGAAAAGACACTACACTTGAAATGCGTGTTAGTAATCTTAACAAAACAAAACATAAAAGTTATTTATTTTGTCAGCATATTTAACCTACAGTGCTGTAATTTTAATAAGTGAAAGGAGAACTGTAAATTCTATTTGCTGTTCCTTGTTTAAAAACTTCTTTGTTTACGGTATTCATATTAATAAAAGAGTTGAGTTATTCTGTAGTATTCATATTACAATACGAATAAAGCTAAAATCGAGTCCAAATCAGTTATCCGGATTTTCAATTATCCGGACATTGCCGTGCATAAATTAGTCCCGATAATCGATGCCCTATTGTAGAGGAAAGTTAATAATTTCAAAAACCAGCCAAAGTTGCACACAACTAGTTCTTTTTATTGACGACTAGTTTCGGGCTTACCTGAGCCGATTATCAAGTCAGGTGCGTGCAACTTCGGCTGTTTTTGAAATTATTAATTAAAATTTTAACTTGCTGTCCTGAAACCATCCAACATGTTGGAATTTCATAGAAGAAAGTTGTATAGAATTTCCTTGTCTCCAAATTAGTTTATTCATTTTATGTGTCAGATGAAAGCTTAAGACGTTATTTTCATTGAATTCCGAGGTTTCAAAAGGTCCGTAACCGAAAGTGGGTCAATATGGATGGCCGGAGGTGGATTTGAACCACAATCCTGCCTAATGAGTCCACTGTCTTACTAATAGACCACACCACTCGGTTTTCGCGGATAATCCAACCATGAAGATGTGCTGAGGGTTTCAGGCCGGTTTTCTAATGGCATTCTCAAAATCAAAACTAGATTGTATTACAGGGTAGTATTAATAAAACGTACTGTGTTCTGAATGCTGCAGTGCAGACTGAGTACATCGAAGGACGCTGACACTTCAATCATTAATCTGTGCGCTCGTGGAGTGTGCTAAAAAAATTCCACTTTCCGGTCCAAGGCGAAAACATGGCGCTGTCAGCAGTCAGCATGGAAACGTTTCCTGATTTGACAACAGTATGCTGTTGGTTGTTTGGCGACGAGTGTTGATGTCGCAAATAGTTCCGAAGAGTCCCATGTTGGAGAATAAGCTAGGGGATATGATCAAGAAATTTGAAAAAAAAAAAGGTGATTTAGATAGTGCAACATGGAGAGGGCGGATTCCCATTCCGAGTAATGAGGATGCTGTAGCTGGAGCCGACCATGCATCTGCGAGGTTATTTAAGGGCTGTCTGTGCAGAATCTTATATAAAGTTAACACAATCAAGTTGACTGGCTCAATAAGTTCTACTCTGTCTAGGGGATGATAAAAAATTCGTTCAGTTTCCACCTGCATATGCTTAATAAGACAGAAATAAAATGAGAAGAAAGGATGCACTACATGTGAATACATTTCACAACACTTTCGTTTAAACTTTTGTTTAGTATGTGTATTTATCAGGTCAAAACACTGTCACTGGTAATAGAACTGTACGTTGGCGTATCTAACATAGCTCGTGAGCCACCAGACAAAATTTACATTGCCGAAAATATTTAGAATTAGCCTACCAGGCTACTGTTCACTGCATGAAACACGGGTTATAAAGTGCATACTTTAAGACACATGACCCCCATCTTTATCATGGATGCTTTGAATATGTCTGTTGGATGGTCAAGTGCTCAAGGCCTGCTTCATCCGTCTTGAGGTATCCTCTCTGCACGGAGTTACTAGCTCCTAACTTTAATCGACTGTATGATCAGGGGGGACACTATGAGTCGAAGTACTTAACAGTTGACCTGACACGTTATACGCCCTTTCAAAATAATGTCTCCAGAGGACTTCGACCATTTGTTTACATGGACATTACTGGATGATATTGCCAATGTTCAGCAAGATTCTAAAAAGACGATCATTGGGCTATGGCGACATGTGCCTTAAAGACTTCCTAGTAAGGGAATTTGTTGCCGACGAAAGTACACACAAACAATGTAGTACATAACAACTACGTTTGTTTGTATTTTTGTTCCTATTTTTTGCATGATCACACCGAACATCTGACCGTAATAAAACTTTGTCAACTCATTGATTGCACTCGCCCGAAGGTTATAGGCACACTAAAATTAACTTCGTATGGTACATGGCGAAGGGTGCTTCACAATTAGTTAATTCGTTTTTTATGCCTTCACGCTGAAATTGCTGGACGGATATGAATGAAATTTGGAATAGAGGTAGTTTATACCGTGATTAACACATTAATACCTTTCATAATCCACCGTATGGTGCGTGGCAGAGGGTGCCTTAGAATGTGTTAATATGTGTGCTAAACCTTCATGTGAAAGGAATGGATAGATTTGAATGAAATTTGGAATTAGTACATGGGCTACGTTTCTTACCACTTCGTAAGTGCGTGGCTGAGGGTACGTTACAACAAACATCCAAATTGTTTGATTGGTCACCATGAAAGCACATAAATGTTTCATGTTTGTTAAGCTTAATGGACTTAACTGCGGGGTCATCCATCCCTAAACTTACAAACTACTTACGAACTACCTTATACTAAAGACGACACAAACATCCATGTCCGAGGGGGAGGAATCGAATCCCCAACCGTAGCGGCCTTTCATGAAGGAGATTTTTTTAATCTGCAAGACAGTTAATTTATCATGGCGGTGGGTACCTTTCCACTAGTCACCGTGAACCTTGGCGCATATATGTATGTTTTCTTATATAGGAAGGAGAGGAGTAAGTGGAGGAGCAGGCGGACAGAAAGGGGAGGAGACGGACAGAGAGAGAGGAGATGAAGATATGGAAAGAGAGAGAGAGAGAGAGAGAGAGAATACAAGAGGGCAGATGGAGTACGGGACAGATATATACCCGAATAACGCCGCGTATTCAGCTAGAACCTGATATAAATTATTGCGTATCAACTGAATTATTTTGGTCTGAATTTCATAGCACAGTGCCCAACGCGTAGTCACGTATTTTGCTAACGCGGAACTGCTCCCGGGAGAAGCAGTGTGCCGAGACGGCAGCAGTGAACGCCTTAATGGCCCAGCTTCCTCCGGCTCGTAAACTGACACAAGGGGCCGGGCCAACTCCAGGCCGCGCTTACAGCTCCTCTTTATCTTCAGTCCGCCATTAGCAGTTCTCATTTCCCAAGCCCAAAAATTTCTTTCCCACGAACTAAACACACTACGGCAGTGGTTCACTAACTCTGCGTTGGCCGCGGTGGAGTGGCCGAGCGCACTAAGTCGCCTTGTTGCGGAGCGCACGGTTGCTCTCCGTCAGATGTTCGAGTCCTCGCTCGGACATGTGTGAGTGTAATATTCTTAGGTTATTTTAAGTAGAATGAAGCTTTCACGATGCAGCGGAGTGTGCGCTGATATGAAAATTCCTGGCAGACTTAAAATTACGTGCAGGAACCGGGTTAGCTAAGTGGCAGAGCGCTTGCCCGCGAAAGGCAAAGTTCCCAGGTTCGAGACCCGGTTCCGGAACGCAATTTTAAGTCTGCCAGGAAGTTTCATATCAGCGTACACCACGCTGCAGAGTGAAATCTTCATTCTGGAAATATCGCTTAGGCTGTGGCTAAGCCATGTCTCCACCATATCCTTTTTTCCAGGAGTACTAGTCTTGCAAGTTTCGCAGGAGAGCTTCTGTAAAGATGCGAAAGCAGGAGGCGAGGTACTGGCAGAGTTGAAGTTGTGTGGGGGAGCCGTAAGTCGTGTCGGGGTACCTCAGTGGTAGAGCGCTTGCCCGCGAAAGGCAAAGGTCCCAGGTTCGAGCCCCGCTTCCGCCACACAATTTTAAGTCTGTCAGGAAGTTTCATATCAGCGTACACCACGCTGCAGAGTGAAATCTTCATTCTGGAAATATCGCTTAGGCTGTGGCTAAGCCATGTCTCCACCATATCCTTTCTTCCAGGAGTGCTACTCACTCGAGTTTCGCAGGAGAGCTTCTGTGAAGATTGGAAAGTAGGAGGCGAGGTACTGGCATAGTTGTCAATCGTTTGACAATGTTTGTTTTCTTATATTTCATTTTCACACGTAACTCTTTATTTTATTGAAAATAGGAGGAAAATGTGATAAAAAACTGTATCTGAAGATGATGACATAGATCATCGAAACCGGTAAAAAATTAATAAATAAAAAATAAATGAAAGTAAAATTAAAAAACAGCGATCTTGGCTGAAGTAAGTGTGTTTTATATAATCTTGTCATGTTAGACCCAGTATAGTGTTACTAAAAACTGGTTCTGATTTTGGAAGTAACTTTTTCAAAATTCATTACGAACTGTTAGATGTAGGAAACTGTTGATAGAGGACAACTTTTAAAAGCTAAAACTATTAGTATCTAGACAACACTCTTTGCTGGAGCTATCAAGAAATTTTTTGAACATTTTCTTTAAAGACTCTAATCTCATTCTAAGTCAGATGAGGGATAGTATCGTATGTTGGCAAATATAGCTTTGAAGGAATTAATGGGATTCAAAACTAATTATGCGAGCGTCCGGATTGTAGTTTTCTTGTCCTTTTTATTGGCTTTCTTTTTTAATAAATATAATAAAATGTGTGTAGAAAGCAGTTTACGACTAAAACCATCAAGCTTCAATTTAAATATGTGAAAATATTATATTCAAACAATATTCTCACAATTTGTACTGAACAAAATAGCGACCTATACTGCCGCTCAGAGGCCAAGTCCATACAGAACAGTATTGTTGCGCACTCACAAATCATGTGCCGTAGCTCACCGAGATGTACAGGAGTGCCTCACACAAGAAAGTATCCTAGCGTGCCCCTGAGCTACAACGCCAAGATGAATCGCTTCTCGGCGTTTGGCAACATCAATGTGTAGTTTTCTTTTTCTTCGTTATCACACTTTTAGTTAATAATAAAAAATTATTAGTGAAAATATAATGTACAAAGCTTACGGTACTATGTCTTTGTCGACTTAAAAAAGGCCTATGTTACAATCCACAGAGCGACACTATTTAACATTCTTGAAGAAAAAGGACTGGCTCGGAAGATACAGAAAATCATGAACAGACATTTACAAACACAAAATCCAAAGTTAGATTTTTGGGAAAACTTTCAACATCGTTTGAGATAAAAACTGAGGTTAGACATTTTGATGGATTATCGCCTTTGAAATTCAACGTAGTTCTGGATAGAATCATGGAAGACTGGGAGAAGAAATTCAAAGAAGAAAATTACTGGAAACCAATCTCACTGGGAACCAAGGAAAGGAAGGTACAAATCTCCTACCCAGCTTTTGCAGACGACCTCGTAATACTAGCAGATTTTGGTGAAATAACGCTGAAACATGTATAAAACTTAAATGAATGTGCAGAGAAAGTGGGCTTGTAAATAACTTGAAAAGACTGTGTTTACAGCAGCAAATCTAGATATTTCCAAATTACTGACCAAATATGAAGATTTTAAAAGGGCACCATACTTTAAATACCTAGAAGAAACCATCTCTGAAAGGTATTCACAACAGGAAAGAATACAGAAGACTTGTATAGACTTCGGATTGATGCAAAACTTCCAATAACAAAAAGTATTATCGCTAAATACGAAAATTAGACAACAACATAGTAATTAAAACAATGTAACATGATAGCGAAATCTTGTCACTGAATATATATATATATATATATATATATATATATATATATATATATATATATATATATATATATATATAAAATTCTGGGACCAAGTTGATAGAAAACGATATAGATTACAGAAAACATCAAAAATTGAAGAATATTTAGACATGAGGAAAGGCGCCTTTAATTCTATGGCCTCATAATGAGGCATCCCGATCACAGAAAGACAAAAAGACTGGTCAAAACTACAGTAGATGAAATGGACACAAGAACAATTTTAGAAGAAGAGTTGAAGAATACAATGTTAAACCAGAAACATAAGTCCCGAGAACCGGAGCAAAATGGAGCGAAGGAAGTTGTGTTTTTGTGGTCTTCAGTCCGGAGACTGGTTTGATGCAGCTCTCCACAATACCCTATCCTGAGCAAGCCTCTTCATCTCCACATAAGAACGGCAACCTACATCTGTCTGAATCTGCTTACTGTATCCATCTCTTGGTCTTCCTCTGCGATTTTTACCCCACACACTTCCCTCCAACGCTAAATTCACAATTCCTTGATGTCTAAGAATGTGTCCTACCAGTCTATCCCTTCTTTTAGTCAAGGTATGCCAGAAATTTCTTTTCTCCCCAATTCTGTTCAGTACCTCCTCATTAGTTACGCGATCCACCCACCTAATCTTCAGCATTCTTCTATAGCACCATATTTCAAAAGCCTCAATCCTCTTCCTGTCCGCACTGTTTATCGTCCATGTCTCACTCCCATCCAAGGCAACACTTCATACAAATGCCTTCAGAAAGGACTTCCTTAGGCTTAAATCAATATTCGATGTTAACAAATTTCTCTTGTTCAAGAACGCTTTTCTACCCATTGCCATTCTGCATTTTATATCCTCTGTACTGCGACCATCATTTGTTATTTTACTGCCCAAGTAACAAAACTCATCTACCTCCTTTATAGCTTCGTTTCCCAATCTAATTCCTTCAGCATCACCTGATTTTCTTACACTGCATTCCATTACCCTAGTTTTGCTCTTGTTAGTGTTCATCTTATATGCACCTTTCAGCACACTGTCCATTCCGTTCAATCGCTCTTCCAGGTCCTTTGCTGTATCTGACAGAATTACAATGTCATCGGCAAAACGCAATGTTTTTAATTCCTCCCCCTGAACTTTAATTCCTTCTCCAAATTTCTCCTTGCTTTCCTTTATAGCTCGCTCAATGTACAAATTGAATAACAATGGAGAAAGACTACAACCCTGTCTTACTCCCTTTCCAACCATTGCATCCCTTTCATGCCCTTCAACTCTGACAACCGCTGTCTGGATTTTGTACAAGTTGTAAATAACCTTACGCTCCCTATATTTTACTCCTGCTGGCTTCAGAATTTGAAAGAGTTTATTCCAATCAACATTGTCAAAAGCCTTCTCCAAATCTACAAAAGCTAGACATGTAGGTTTGCCTTTTCTTAATCTATCTTCTAGGATGATCCGTAAAGTGAGTATTGCCTCCCGTGTTCCTACATTTCTCCTGAACCCAAACTGATCTTCCCCGAGGTCGACATCTACCAGCTTTTCCATCCTCCTGTATATAATTCGTGTTAATATTTTGCAACCATGACTTATTAAACTGATGGTTTTTTTGTTTTCACACCTGTCTGCACCCCCTTTCTTTGGAATTGGGATTATAACATTTTTCTTAAAGTCTGAGGGTACTTGGCCTGTCTCATACATCTTACACACCAGGTGAAACACGTTTGTCATGGCTGGTTCTCCCAGAGACTTCAGTAGCTCTGAGGGAATATCATCTACTCCAGGGGCCTTGTTTCGACTTAGGTATTTCAGGGGTCTGTCAAATTCTTCTCTCAGTACAGTATCTCCTATTTCATCTTCATCGACATTCTCTTCCCTTCCTACAATATTGTCTCGAAGTTCATTTCCTTTGTAGAGCCCCTCTATATATTCTTTCCACCTTTCAGCTTTCCCTTCTTTGCTGAGAACTGGTTTTCCATCAGTGTCCTTGATATTCATAGAGCTGTTTTTCTTATCTCCAAATGTTTCTTTTATTTTCCTATAGGCTGCATCTATTTGTCCCCTATTTATACATTCTTCTACTTCCTTGCATTTGCTTTCTAGCCACTCCTGCTTAGCCATTTTGCACTTCCTGTCAATCTCATTTCTTAGTCGTCTCTACTCCATTTTGCCTGTTTCATTTACTGCATTTTTATATTTTCTCCTTTCATCGATTCAATTTAGTATCTCCTGTGATATCCAAGGATTTTTTGTAGGTCTTGCCTTCCTACCTATTTTGTCCTCTGCAACCTTCACTATCTCATTTCTCAATTTTACCCATTCCTCCTCTACTGTTTTATTTTCCCCTGTTTCTGTCAATTGTTGCCTAAAGCTCCCTCTGAAATTCTTAAGAACCCCAGGTTCCTTCAATTTATCCAGGTCCCATCTCCTTATTTTCCTACCTTTTTGTAGTTTCTTCAGTTTCAGCCTACAGTTCATAACCAACAAGTTATGGTCAGAGTCTATATCTGCCCCTGGTTAATACTTACACTGTAATACCTGGTTCCGAAGTCTATGTCTTACCATTATAAAATCTATCTGGTATCTCCCGGTGTCTCCTGGTCTCTTCCACGTATACAACCTTCTTTTGTGATTCTTGAACCAGGTGTTTGTTATAACTAAATTATGTTCTGTGCAAAATTCTACCAGGTGGCTTCCTCTTTCATTCCTTTTGCCCAGACCATATTCACCTACTATCTTCCCTTCCCTTCCTTGTCCTACTACCGAATTCCAGTCTCCCATAACAACTAAGTTTTCCTCTCCCTTAATTGTTTGAATAATTTCCTTTAGCTCCTCATATATTTCTTCGATTTCCTCATCATCGGCAGAGCTAGTTGGCATATAAACCTGTCCTACTGTTGTCGGTGTTGGCTTCGTATCTATCTTGACAATGATAATGCGATCACTGTGCTGGTCATAGTAGTTTACCCGCATTCCTATTTTCTTATTCATTATCAATCCTACTCCTGTGATACCCCCAACTGATTTTGTATTTATAATCCTGTACTCACCCGACCAGAAATCCTGTTGATCCTGCCACCGAACTTCACTAATCCCCACTATATCTAACTTCAACCTATCCATTTCCCTTTTTAAATTTTCTGACTTTCCTACTCGGTTAAGGGCTCTAACATTCCACGCTCCGACTCGTTGAATGCCAGTATTGTCTTTCCTGATGATCACATCCTCCTGAGTAGTCCCCGCAAGAAGAGCTAAATTCTCACAAAGTCAATAACCAGTACGCAAATAAAAAGAACAATAAACCCCCAAATTTAACCATCTTTATTTAGCGTCTTCCAATTTGGTGCTTTACACTAATAATAACAATACCTCACAAACACCTTGTCCTTTAAACATATACAAACTTATCGTCATATATTTTCTGAATTTTTTGTCCTACAATAAAGAAAAGATTGGGAACTAATGCACTACGGCATTCGCCATGAGTGGTGACCTAGGAAGTGACGTCAAAACGACATTCAATCTCTGTTTACATGTATTCTTCCACATGACGGATGACACCTTGATTTGATTTAATCACAGTCGAGACACCACAACTCGAAGTGAGACAGTAACAGCGCCTTAGAGATTCATCACAAAATTCATCTGCACTTACATTTCCATGACTACGTGTAAATAACAACACATCAATGGTTAATATCGTACGGAAATTGTATTATATTAAACAGTTGAGTTAAAGTGATTCCAACCAATAGATACTCCCCGTATCAAAAAAATTGTTTTCAATCTTACTGTTTGTAGCACACTTCGGAATCAATAATTCTCTATTACGATAATGTCACAGACTTTCTTATTCATATAATAGTAGTACGTTATGCAATACTCAATGTTACCAGTAAGGGAACGCTGTCTCAAAAATAGGTTAAATTTTACTTGCGGTATCGCCGGCGTAGTGTGCTAATGTTGGCAGCAAAATGTTCGCTTTACGATGATAATTAATTTACTGACCGGACGAGGATACATCAAAGAACTTGTCAGTCACAGAGCAGGAAAGCATTAATTATCTATTTCAAGTCAACACGATAAATTATTCCCTTTCATTATTTCAAAGAGCATTCAAAGGTCGTCGCCATCATCAGCACACCAAGCCGCCAATGCTTTAAGTAACATTTTACCCAGCAATGAGTAACATCTATTTTCTGACGTCTATCTGATTATAAAAAGCAGAATTCGTTTGCTGCAAGTAAAATGACCTTTTCCACAGAGATATCACGATTTCCGACCTATGTTCTGCGAGAAACCTAAGGAAAATTTTTAAATTGCTACTAATGGAATGAGTGGCTATGACATTTACCTTTATGCTGGTCGCTTGTCAGAAATATTTGGCTGTTTTAGAATATCTCGTGATTTTCGATGATGTGCTTAGGCCCATATTTCTTACTTGTCTAGAGTATTTGTCAGTTTATTTATGAATATGTCGCGATTGCGGAGGGTGACTGAAGAAGACTACTCAGAAATGTGTCGTCCGCTGGCGTTACTAGGTCCGTACTGCTTGGAGTAGATCTTACTCCTCATGACATATTTCTTACGGGAAGAATGTTTTTCTTGCGAAATGACTGCATGTCTACTACGCTGTTCTTACTTCCACTGAGAAATGGCTGGCGAGTAAGGTGGGGGGGGGGGGGGGGGGGATAGGACACCTTGCGCTTGTGATGAATTGGAAGTAGGATGCGAGACGACCACGCTCCGTGAGCTTAAAACCTGCAAAAATCTAGACGCTACCGATGTCGGGAAAGATTTCCTACCAACCGCAATAAACACATCATCGTGACAGATATGTTACTAACAGAACCAGAAAAAAACACTTCCTATTGCAAAGAGTTTAATTTCCCAAGTGTAATGCGTTTACTTATACGACTATGATAATAACTGTGTATTAACGATACGGAAACAGCTATTTAAATGGTTAACACAAGACTATTGATCTTGTTGCGCACGTGAATAGCGTTTTCTAAAATTATTTTCCTTAAAGGCAACTCTTTCATTTGAAATCCCCATTCTCGCAACATAAACCGATATTATTCATGACATATAACATCTGCTCAGCTTTTCTCAATAACATAAAGCTAAGCGAAAGCAATTATTAATTTGTGTCTATTTTCACCGTAAAGTTATAATTTATCAAGGTTTCGTATTATTTACTACTTGGACAGTCGCGATGTAGGTCCATATTTATAAGTTAGTAACGTGATTTCTCTAACAACAAAATTAAAACTAATTCTTTATTGTACCACTGCATCTCTAATCTGAACAAAAGAAGCGGCAACAGCTGTACGTAAACACTAATCTCATGTGCTTGAAAACATTGACGCACTCATTACAGTTAACATTAATTCTTCATTACAATTTGAACTGTGTGGAAATATGGCAGCTGTTGGTTGGTTGGGGTTTTAAAGGGGCCAACTGCTATGGTCATCAGTCCCTGTGGTAGCTATTCTAAGGTAGACAGCAGGGTGATTTGTTGTCAGTCTTCAAGAAAGTATAAAATATTTTGAGAGGGGGGATGCTGTAGTTACAACATTTGAAAGGCAGAAGAGATTACCAGCTGGAACTGCAGAATACGCAGTTGGAATATTTGATTGAGGAAAAAGACCGTTGCAGGAATGGTTTCAAGACACGGAGTTGATCAGTATTAAGGGAGATAGATGACGTTGGGAACGGTCTGCTCTTACATGCAAATGACATCGAATACTGAAGATGATATTTCTGTTAAATGAATTAGAAATTCATAATATTTAACCTTAAATAGAAACAACGGTCTGAGAGACCTTTACGGTTTTTTAATGTGTCCTGTGGCAACACGTTCTTCTTGGGACCATCCCCTCCACAGTACCCTCACATTGTTAAATAATATACGTGACAGAAACATTGTCGTCCAGTTTTTTACTTCTGGCTGTCAGGTAAGCATTAATTTTATAAAACTTGCAGGTCTGTCGGACCGGATGTTTCGTATTACGTCTTTTCTTGTGTGATATGATATTTTTTGTATGTTTAGAAGACGCTATGATGGATAATACTTCAGAAGGCAGTCGTAAGTCTACGAGGGGCGTGCGAAATGAGAGAATGCGGTGTAGTGATTTCAATTTTGAGAAAAACTTCCAGGGTGGTTGCAGGAGAGCGGTGATGAATCTGAAATGGAAAATGATTACTCAGATGCTGATTCTGACTTTACAATTACCGATGCAAGATAAGACGATGAGAGAAGAAGAAACGATGGTAACAGTCAGTAAGTCAGTGACGAAGATGATGATGACGATTGTTACAATCTACTGGAAGATGAACAAGAAATAATTGGTGAGAATACACGTGGAGAACAAGACGGTGTGCCAGATATTTTTGTTGGGAAAAATAACAAAAGAGATTTTTTATGGAAATCAGTGGAACGAACAAGAACAGTAACCTCGTTAACTTTGAACAAATAAAACTTATTTAATATTCAATTTGATATTTCATTTGAAAACTACAAAATATTATCCTAAACAGATTAATAAATTATAAAAAATGATAAATATATGAAAAAATATAGAGGAGGAAAAATCCGGTCTGTTAGACGGGATGCTTCTAATAATGTACTATGGACCTATGTTTCCGTTTAAAGGGTTAAGTTGTATATGTGTGGCGTCTGTTCCTTCAGACATGTCCGATAAAACAGACGTTTGTCTTGATCCTGCAGTTGTTATCTATTCATATTCGCGGAATGTATTACATTAACTGCGAATGGGTAAAGTTGAAAATGTGTCCCCAGACGCGACTCGGAACCGGATGTCCTGCTTTCTAGGCAGTTGCGCTGACCTCAAAATCACTGGGGACACAGCGATCACAACACTTGCACGGAATTACTCAAGTACGCTCCCCAACAGATAAAAATCCTCATCTTTACCCTGTCCAATAGAACTCAAACTCGTAGTTATTGTAAACTAATTCCGTTAGAGTAAGGGCCTAGGAGTGCCTCCGCACTGAAGAAAGGATCACTGCCTGCCATCGGCAACTTACATAGGTTATATGCGGAGGCACTCCAAGGCCCTTACTCTTACGGAATTAGTTTACAATATCTACGAGTTTGAGTTCTATTGGACAGGGTAAAGTTGAGAATTTGCATCTGATAGGGGGGAGAGACGTACTTGAGTAATTCCGTGCAGGTGTGGTGATCGCTGTGTCCCCAGAGGTGTAGAGGTCAGAGCAACAGCTTAGAAAGCAGGAGACCTGGGTTTTAGTCCCGACTGAGTACAAATTTTCGACTTTACCCATTCGCAGTTAATGTCATACATTCCGTGAATATCATAATATTTGTTCGATTACGAGAAAAGAAATAAAGTCGCAAAATGAAAAAAGTTCACTACTGACAGATGGCACAGTTATATCTGCATAAGAGAATATTGTATCACATGCTGTTGTTACATAAATAAAAGAACCTGAGAAAGTGTTACAAATGCAAACATACACCAAAGAATACAAGCATACCTCTGGAGGCGTACCTTCAGTCACATGCATTTAACAAGAGGATCACGGTGAACAAGCCGAAGAAGGGTCTATGAATCTGACCTTCACCTATAAAAAATAACACATACAGTGCGTATGGTTATAAAGTAAACATCCAGAAGTTGCTGGGATGCAGATTCATTCACAACCCGTTTCGGGCAATTACTGTGCTTCTTCAGGTATGTTAATGTCTACTCAGAGCATCGCATAATAACACGATGCTCTGAGAAAACTTATAAGGCACAATTAACGTAAGATTACCTGACACAGTCGGGTTTGGAGGCGATCTGATCGTTTTATAGTTTTCAAAATGAAATGCCAAGATGGCACTTTATAATTGATTTACTGACGACCGGTTTCGGTGAACTGTGTCACCATCATCTGATCACATACATATTATAAGCTGGTCATCTTGTTAAAAAATTGGGTATAAAATAACAAGTGCAACATTGCACATAGTCACTATATAAAAGATAAAAACATGACAGCTTGTTGTGTTCAGCTACGGCATTTCTCGGGAGGCACTCGGCGTCTGCGTCCGGTTTTGAATTCCACTGCGACACCATAATCTTGGAGTCTCAGTGCCCACCTTGCTAGTCGACCTGATGGATCCTTCAAAATGGACTGCTAACATAAAGAATGGTGGTCTGTCACGACGGTGCATGGTTTACCGTATAGATACGGCCGGAACTTGTTGATAGCCCAGATAACGGCGAGACATTCCTTTTCGGTTGTAGAGTAATCTCAGACTTTTCAGCAGCCTCCTGAATTTGTACAAGCACTGCACTAATCACATAACCGCTAGCGTCTGTGTGAAGTTTGATCTCAGCATTCTCGTCGTATGAGGCTAGAACTGGTGCCGAAGTTAGAGCCTCCTTAAGTGTCTGGAAAGCTCTTTCTTTCCTCTCATCCCAGTAAAACTTGGCGTCTCCCTGCAGAAGTTCTTGTAATGGACGTGCCTTGTTACAAAATCCTTTTATGAAACGTCGGTAGTATGAGCACAGCCCGAGGGAACTTCTCACATCCTGAATATGCTGAGGATTTGGAAATTCGGACCTTATTATCTGGATCAAGACGGAAACTATCTCCGTTGACTAGGTGCACCAGGATTTTTATCGCTTTGGCGACGATGAGGCATTTCTTTGGGTTGAGGGCGAGTCCTGCTGTCTGACCACACTTCAAAACAGTTGACTGGCGGTTTAGATGTTCTGAAAATGTCTTTGAGAAAACTACATTGTCATCTACATAACAAAGACATGTAGTCCATTTTAGGTGTCGAAGACAGTTGTCCAACATGCGTTCAAATGTGACCGGGGCATTACGTAGTCCAAACGGTATGACTTTGAATTCATAGAGGCCGTCAGGTGTAATAAGAGCAGTCTTCTCCCTATCAGCTTCTTCAACCTCGTTTTGCCAGTAACCTGTCTGCATGTCTGCATGTCCAGCTCGTTTCAAACAGTCTAAGGTATCGTCGACGCGCGGCAAGAGGTAGATATGCTTTCGTTGTGATTTTGTTCAGCCGCCGATAGTCGACACAGAAATGCCATGTGCCATTCTTCTTCTTCATGAGGACCACCAGAGACGACCAGGGACTCTCTAACGGTTTAATTATGTCATCGTGCAAAATCTTCTCCACTCCTTTCCGAATTATTCTTCTTTATCGTAGGCCGTTTCAATTGGCTCTTCTCCTGCCTGGTTTGGAATAGACCTGAAAGTTGATGTAGTATGGTTAATATCTGCTGACGTTGTTCCTGTGTCAGACCGGGTCCAATATGCAATGCCATAGTAGTTTCCTCTAGTGTGTCGGCAGTAACAGCAGAGCACGAGACTTCGTCGATGAAATTGAGCTCACCGTCCTGGACTGGTTCAGCTGTTCCAACACACTTTCCTTTAGGAATGAGTTGCGATTGCTCAGGAAAATTAGTGGTCCAAAGTTCTCTTCGACCACCTGTAATGCTTATGATAGCCGCTGGTATGTAGATTTCGTTATTAACATTTTGCGATCGACAAGAACTTCACCGTCCAACTGGTCATCTCTGCTCTTGACTGGAACTCTTCTCATTGTTAACGGTGGGATCTCAACATTCTCGACAGAAAAGAACCTTCCTGGGAAGTACATGATTACTGTACTCAACGGAACGGCTTCCTTAATTTGTAGCTGAAGTCTTCCACAGTCAATGACAGCCTGGGATGCATGAAGGAAGGCCCATCCGAAGCTGGCGTTATGGTTACTGTTAAAACGACAAATTCAAACGGCTGCTTCCTGTTGTTGATAGTTATTGTGGCAACACATGTTCCTGCCGGTTGCACGTATTTTGCATTTACGACATCCAGCACAGTTGCTGTTGTATCACAAAACATTATCACCTTTAGTTTGCGGCAGTAGTCATTAGACAATACAGAGAAAGAAGCTCCTGAATCGACTAGTGCCCGGACAGGTTGGTCGTCGATGATGACGTCAATGATATTTCCCGACGTCTTAGCGATTGTTGTACACGGAGGATTTTCATCTGCGGCGGCCTCACCTCCGTAGATGGTCGCCTTGCCTAGTTTTCCTGAATGCGGCGGTATCTCCGTAAGGCGACGGTGAACGGCGGCGGCGTGTTAGAGAGCGACCACGCCCTGGATACGGCGACGGATTCATCCCATAAGTCGACAGTAATCATCTACATTTGACTGCCGTTGAAAGGACTGCTCCGATGGTTGGCGTCTTGCGGCATACTAATTGTCAAATACTCATCTTCTCTCCATACAGTACCGTATGACATGTCCAGGAAGCCCACAGTGAAAACACAATGGCGTGTTGTTTTCTGTCCTACAGATATCTATCCTCCTGCGAGGCTTCACTTTTGCTGGAGGAGTTGGCGGTGGGTTCCTAAGCTGCCGTTTGGCGTAGGGCAAGGCCATTCTTTAGGTCGGGTGCGACTTACGGGGCTGACAGGCGCTAATGTTTGAAATACCTCTTCCTCAGCAGCGTCGGCTCCCTCATGACACAGGACTGACATCCGTGGCCATAATATGGTGCTCGCTTGGTCCAACAGTCCCAGCAAGTGTTTAATTCTTCTGTCTCAAATTGTCGTATGAGAAAAGCAAAGTCATGCTGGTCTTCCACAACGGCCTTAGGGACTACATTCGGGAGTCTGTCGTACTTCTTTCGTCCAACCCTCCTCTGTTGAATCTCTTCAATTTTCTGTCACCTCTGAATAAACTCTTGTGTCGTCGAAACGTCGTTTAACATATTAATATTAAAACTCGAATTTCTCGTGTTCCGAAATAAATTTAGTATTTAGATACGGATTTTCATTTTTATATAGTTTATTTATATAATATAATATTTTACATAATAAGTATTTTGTAACGCTCAGATATGTGTTAATTACCATAAAATTAATGAAATTTATATTTAAATGGACGAAGTACTCGAACAGAACGAAAAAAGTTAACGTTACAGCTGGATTCGAATTACGTAACCTCCGTACGTAACTAACTTACAACGCTACCAAATGAGCTCAGACGACAGCAGAAATAATTGGAAGCTAACTACGTATTTATATCCGCTTGCAAAACTTCAAAGATTCAAAGGATAGAAATGCAGCCCTCGGTCGCAAAAATAAAATTCTTTAACATATACATGTGTGTTCGAATCCCGGCTGGGTACACATTTTCAGCTTTGCCCATTCGCAGTGAATATGAAAATTGTTCAACCTGGTTTCGGCAGTAACCATGATTGCTTCATCAGATATTAGAAATTAAAACAAGACACACAATAAAAGTTACAACTCAGCTGTAAAGCTTACGTCACTAAATCTGACTGATACCTTCGTGGAGGCAAGCAGCACATTGTAGCTAGCTCTTTCTAAAAAGATTTATTTTTTAATTTTGTGACGTAAGCTTTACAGCTTAGTTGTAACTTTTATTATGCGACTTGTTTTAATTTCTCATAAATATGTTCAAATGTTCGTTAACCTTAATGGACTTAACTGCGGGGTCATCAGCCCCTAAACTAACAATCTACTTATGATCTACCTAATACTAAAGACGACAAGAACACCCATGTCCGATGGGGGATTCGAACCCTGACGGGGAACGGCCTCACGCAACGGAGCATAGCGCCTCAATGCGACTGGCCACTGCGCCGCGGCTTTTAATTTCTGATTTCTGATGAAGCAATCATAGTTATTGCCGTAACCAGGTTAAAGAATTTTATTTTTGCGACCGACGACTGCATTTGTATCCTTTGACGTTGTAACGGTCGCTGACAATAGCAGCTATGTCCAAAATTTTAAGATTACTTCAAAGACTATTTTGTCGAGAATTTTTGGGAGTTGAATCGAATGGCTTTGGCTGATTATTATTTTAAGTACGAACATCAAGCACTATAAATATTAAAAAAATCCTATACCCATATTGCTTTCATCTTGGAATTCTGTAAGAATTGTACCAATGCAGACTATAAAGAATCGTGAAAAATAGGAATCGATTCACAATGTGGGATTGAATCGCAAGAATGGAGTCCTGAAAAATAATCGTGTTGCCCAACTCTATGCTGAACATGTCTGCCTCTCATAGGCGGGAACCGGGAGTCTTAACAATGAAATTACAACGTCGTTATTCTTTCACACTAAACGAAAAAAATATCATCAGACTAAATTTTAGCCCGGGAAATTTTGACCGTAAATAACTATGTTAATATTCACGGAATATATGACATCAACTGCGACTGAGGAAAGCTGAAAATGCGTACCTAACCGGGATTCGAACCCGGCTCTCCCGCTTTCTAGGCAGTTGCGCTGACCACTTCACCACAGGGGACACGGGGATCACCGCACCTGCAAGGACTACGTAAGGACTAAGCACGCCTCCCGTCAGATATAAATTTCCAGCTTCACCCTGCCCACAGTAATCAAACTCGTAGTTTTGAAACTAATTCCCGTAAGAGTAAGGGCCATAAACATATATCGCAGCGACGAGCAATGATCCTCTCATTAGCGGGGAGGGATTGGCACGTTTATGGCTCTTACGGGAATTAGTTTCAAAACTACGAGTTTGAGTACTGTGGGAAGGGTGAAGCTGGAAATTTATCAGATGGGAGGAGTCCAAAGGTCGTACTTGCAGGTGCGATGATCCCTGTATTCCCAGTGGTGTAGTGGTCAGAGCTACTGCCTAAAAATCGGGATACCCGGGTTCGAATCCCGGCTGGGATTGCCCATTCGCAGTTGAATATTCTGAGTTGATGAGTATTCTGTGTATATGAAAGGTAAAAACTGCAGGATCAGAAGTGACGTCTGATCCTTCAGAACAGAAGCCACATGTATATAAAAAATGAATATTCATCTCGTGTTTGCAGCCATATATCATCGTCAACTAAACACAATATTTCGGCAGACCAACTGGCTACCATCTTTAGGTGAGTGCGCTGATTACACTTACTCGCCGGAAAATGAGGCAGAACAGAGACAGCGGCGCCTGTCGCGGTGGCCGAGGGGTCTGCGACGCGCCAGTCACGTTCTGCACGGCCACTACGGTCGGGGGTTCGAATCTCCCCCTGGGGCATGGATATTTGTACCGTCCATAGTTTTAGCTAGTTCATAAGTAGTTTGTAAGTATAGATACTGATGGCCCCGTAGTTAAGTCCCATAAGCAATACACACATTTGAACATTTTGAAGAGCGGCCCCTTTATACACCGCTGACGACCTACTGCGCTTGCGCGATACCAAAGTAGAGGCCCTCTAGGCGTAATATAACTATTAGCGCGCCGCTGTAGAAAATCGGCAAAGCGATGGGTCGAATCAAAACTAGTTAAAACAAACTGCAGGTCGAAATGATGACCGTTGTTGCTTAATATCAGTTAAGAATGGGTTCCAAGTTTTACTTAGAGGGAAGCCCTTGTCCCTATTAACAATATTAATAGCCATACGAATTTCCATGGAGTCTTTAAGAACACATTCCTTGTAGCGCGAAGCAGGAGCAATCAGTTTTGTTTCATCATATAACATCTAGTGTTCCTCATTCAGACAATATTCAGTAACAGCTGACTTTTCAGGCTGAAGTAAACAAGTACGAGGGTGATGTTCCACACATCGATCTTGAAATGTGCGGATCGTTTGGCCGATGTAAGTCTTACAACAATAATATGGATTTTCCTCAGTCCTAAATCATCTTTGACTATCCCAAGGAGGGCCCTAGTCTTTGGTGGTGGAATAAAAGCAGTTTTAATGTCAAACCTTCGTGAATTATTGAAATTTTCGAGGTAATATTCCTGACAAAAGGCGAAAAGGCAATAGACTTGTAGTTGTCTAATGGGTCACCTTTTGGACCAAATTGAAACGCATGACAAATTTGCTGAGCAGTGTACCCATTCTGTTTAAAGACAACCTTGAGATGCTCTTCACCCAGAAATAATGTACGCTCTTTTTACTAGAGTACGCAAGAACCCTCCCCCCCCCCCCCCCCTACGTTAGTGTGGCGGATGATAGCTCGTCGCATGAAGATAAAAATCAGTACGTGTGGGTTTGCGATAAATGCTATGTCCTAAGGACCCATCATTGTTCTTTTGAACCGAAACGTCCAGAATAGGAAGTTTCCAGTCTTTTTCAACCTCCATCGTAAATTTAATACTGGGATGGAGACAATTAAAATTATATGAAAAATTATTTAAAGCATCCATTCCATGAGGTCAAACCATAAAAATGTCATCGACGCATCTCCAAAAACAGATAGGCTTAAGACACAACGTCCCTAGAGCCATGTCTTCAAAGTCTTCCATAAAAAGGGGGAAAGATGACTCCCCATAGCCACTCCGTCACTTTGTTCAAGAAAGGCATCATTAAAAAGGAAATTCAATGTTGGGACCTTAGGACTTAGCATTTATCGTAAACCCACACATACTGATCATTACCTTCATGCGACGAGCTTTCATCCGCCGCATCAACGTATGGGGGTCTTGCGTACTCTAGTGAAAAGAGCGTACGCCATCTCTGATGCCGACACATCTGATTCAAATGTTCAAATGTTTGGAAATCTATCGGACCAAACTGCGTGGTCATCAGTCCGTTCACAAAAATGTTCAAATGTTTGTAGAGTCTATGGGACTTCACTACGGGGTCATCAGTCCCTAAACTTACAAACTACTTATGAACTACTTACGAAATAGGACGGCACAAATCTCCATGCTCGAGGGGGGATTCGAACCCCCGACCGTAGTGGCCGTGCGGACCGTGACTGGAGCGCCTCAGTCCCCTCGGCCACCGCGGCCGGCATATAAGTCCGTAGCTTACAAACTACTTAAACTAAGGTAAACTAACGTAAGGAAAACACGCACACACCCATGCCTCAGGGAGGACTCGAACCTCGAACCTCCACGGCGAGCAACCGCGGACTCCGCAGCGAGGGGCTTTAGACCGCTCGGCTACTCCACCGCAGCCACCGAACATCTGAATGAAGAACTGGAGCAGCTCAAGGTTATATTTAAACACAATAGGCACGCTGCTCAACAAATTTGTTATGCGTTGAAATTTGGCCCATGTTATTGTGGTAAGACTTACATTGGCTGAACGATCAGTACAGTTGAGGATCGGTGTGTAGAACATCAACGTCATACTCGTTTACTTCAGCCTGAAAAGTCAGCTGTTGCTGAATATTGTCTGAATGAGGGACACAAGATGTTATGTGACGAAACTGAACTGATTGCTCTTGCTTCCCGCTATTGGGAATGTATTCTTAAAGAATCAATGGAAATTCGTATGGCCGATAATATTATTAATAGGGACAAGGGCTTCCCTTTAAGTAAAAGTTGGAACTCAGTCTTATCTGATATTTAGCAACAACGGTCTTCATTTCGACCTGCAGTTTTTTTTCACTAGTTTTGTTTCGACCCATCGGTTTGCCGATTTTCTGCACCGGCGCCTACAGGGCCTCTACTTTGGTTTCGCGCACGCGGGGTGGGTCGTCAGCGGTGTATGAAGGGGCCGCTGTTTCTGTTCTGCCTCAGTTTCCGGCGAGTAAGTGTATCAGCGCACTCACCTGAAGATGGCAGCCAGTTGGTCTGCCGAAATATTGTGTTTAGTTGACGATGATATCCGGCTGGGAACCCGAGATGAATATTATCAGTTATTACGCCGGAAAAGTCTACGCAACTACAAAAAATTAAGTTGTTTATTGAAGAGCACTCATTCGTTAAATTCTTTATGCTTCTGTATTACCTGGTTTGTAGCTCATTTGTATATTGGCCCACTTTAGGTTACGGTAGTAACACTAAAAGTGGGCCTTTGCGATCGTCTTTTGCCAGCTCGAAATTTAAATGAAAATAACGGCTTAACTATTCACCTGACACTAAAATTGAATAACCAAATTTGTAGAGGAAAAACTTCTCTGCAACTTTGCTCTCTTGTGGGGTCTTTTTTTTTTTTTCATATCTCGTATCGTTTCAAAGATATTTACAACAATAACGGCGATTTTGGGATTTATGTCTGTCTGTCTGTCCGTAACGTGTTCCCTGTTGTTAAGACGAACCGTTCAACCGATCAGCACCAAATTTTACAGACATGATTGTAGGCCTCCAGAGACCAGAACCTCCCTTTTTTAAATTTTTCGGTCATAAAATACGGTAGTAATACCAGAAAAAGTTATTTGTAATATAATTGTAATTGCGACGAACCGTTCATCTGACACAAAAATTGAATAACCTAATTCGTAGATGAGAAAATTCTCTACAACTTAGCTCCCTTACGTTTTTTTCATATCTCGTATCGTTTGAGATATATCTGCAAAAATAACGGAGATTTGAGACCCTCCATTGAATTAACAAAAACCAGCCGTTCGGAGATGTCACGTGACATTCCTCGCCCAGAACTCTCTCTGGCATCTTGCGTTGCGTATTTGACGATTTTCTTATTGTAACTTACACGTTGTCATTTCAAAGCAATGGCGCACTGAAGAATTAACAAAAACACATAGTTCTTCGTACGATAATCTAGTGTCTACAAATGCCATATTAGCATCAGTTAACAACGGCCATGAATAGTATGAGATTAAAAGATTCATCTTCTGATTGAAGTGATTGAAGCCTTGGCTCCGAAAGATCAGAGGGCGCCAGTAAATGTGGACACATTAAGGCTCAACTGGCCTATGTCTGTACATATTATACAGAATTAAGTTATTTACAAGAAGCTGCTCACAGATGTACCACTTCGAAGTTATACATTTCACTGATTAGGGGACACCCACAAAACCCTATACAGCTATAATATTCAAACAAAAAGTGAAAAAATCTGGGAAAAAATAATAAGATCCTTACGACTGATGAACAATCTGTGTGGTATGACATTGTTAATGAAAAAGTTCCAACAGGAGAAAAACTGTATAAAATTAAAATGAAACCTGACCCTTATTGTGACCACTGCCAATTGATAGACACAATAGCACATATCTTTGTTTGCAGAGACCGTAATACCATCAGGAAGTGGACCCGAAAAAGGCTAGCAATTATCAACAGGACGTGTGAAAATGCAATATCCAGACTGGAATCGATACCCCAGTATGAAACACAACAGTTATCTTTGGTTACTTGGAAAAATTATAAACTACATCATTAAAAACAAAAATACAACATTAGAAGAATTTGTGATGTATATTAAAGAAGAACACAACAAATTACATAAGCTACTCAAATATAAACAACAATTTCAAAATTTCCTCTTTCATACTCTGAAATAAGAATGTAAATAAGTTAAGTGTGAGGAGGTATCACAAATTGTGCAACAATGATTTGCAATAGTAGATAATTTGTTTTTACATATTTTATGTAAATGCTTTGTATAATAATGGTAAAGGATTAATAAAAAATAGTAGCGTAGTGAATAACGCGTTAGACCATGACGCTAAAGATCGGTGGTTCGAAACCCGCCACTACCTAATTTATTTTTTATTTCCTAAAAGGGTTTCAGACACTCTTATTAATTAATTTTTTAATTATTTAGATTACTATTTTGGTCCAAAATGTTTGCACAAACTTATAAAACTACAAATCTAAAGCCGGCCGCTGCGGCCGAGGGGACTGACGCGCTCCAGTCACGGTCTGCACGGCCACTACGGTCGGGGGTTCGAATCCCCCCTTGGACATGGATATTTGTGGCGTCCTTATTATTAGCTAGTTTGTAAGTTTAGGGACTGATGACCCCGTAGTTAAGTCCCATAGACTCTACAAACATTTGAACATTTCTTGAACAAATCTAAAGTGGGCCGTAAAACACGTGAGTGCGATTTTTTTTTTTTTTTTTTTTTCACGCGGTTTAATAATTGTCAGCCTTTACATCATTCCATACTCAGCGGCTCTCCGCCATACAATTCCTTTGCATGAAATATTCCGAGAAATACAAGCATGACGTGTCGCGTTATGTTAAAAGTCCTTTGGTGTCTGCTCATAAATTCATACAACGAGGACAGCCGACCTCGTCTCTCCGCTCTCCTTTAGGATGTGCAGCAGGACGCCGTTACTGCGCTCCCTACTTTAGCGAGGACATGGTGGCTGCCCTGGTTGGGGGGGGGGTGAGGGGGAGGGATGGCGTTAGTCGACTCAGTGCTCCCGCCGGCGGGGTAGTGGTGGAGCGGTCGCGAGCTGTGTGGCAGCCGGGGCGGCGCGCAGCGGCGACAATATCGCATCGTGGCGCAGGGCTTAGCGGCGGCGGCGGCCGTGGGCGCGCCGGAAGAAATCGATGGCAGCGTCTGTGTGACGGCAGATGCTGCGCGTCCGCTCCCCTGAGGCCGCCTCCCCAAATTCTCGCCTCGCCTCGCCCTTCTGCTGCCGCGGGCACAAATGCGATTCCGCGCCGCGCGCTGCCGCAAGTGTCCAACTCGCGTTTGCGAAAACTGACGAATGTCGCGCACGTCTGTTCTCTCGCGCTACGGAAATTTCTTTCCTCCGTGGGTCGGACAGTCGTTGCGTCGTACGGCGTACCGTTCGTTGCCGTTGCGGAAATCAAACAACTTTTTCGAGGAAAATGAGGCGTGTGTCACAGTCCTACTTCGCTGTAACTCCGCGCGCGACAACAGGATGTCCCAAGAGGATCCTTTTAGATAACACTGTATGAAAACCCGGCTTTGCCGGGTATTTATTTATTCCTGCCTCGAGTCAGAACTTCTCCTACCCCTTCTCTTCCTGTCCATCTCTTTTTTTTTTTTCTAAAAACATTTTATATTGGTCGAAAAAAATATAAGAAATAAGGCGCTCTTGCAAAATATACAAAATTATACGAGCGAAATCCAAACAAAGAAATATAGCAATCAAAATACAAATGGCGTATAAAATTCGCAAGATCTCATATTTGTTCAGTTATACGTTGTAAAATTGTATAATTTTTCTGGTATATAATGCATTTGTATATATCTGTAAAATCTTTTGAAGACATTATGCAATAAATCCTAAATGCTGCTTTAAATATAATTATTTTATGACACTAAAGGCCGATTTCGGCTTTTAGCGCCATCGTCAGGTGATGTATGTTGGTCCTGACATCCATATGCATCGATGGTTTTATTGCTGTGAGTCATTTATTTATTGCTTTGAATTTTAATTATTGCAACATTTCTGATGACTTATGTTGTTTTATTTTTAATTATTGCAATATAATATAATATAACTAAAATTCAAAACAATAAATAAATGACTGACAGCAATAAAACCATCGATGCATATGGATGTCAGGACCAAAAGACATCTCCTGACGATGGCGCTAAAAGCCGAAATAGGCCTATAGCGTAATAAAATTATTGTACTTAAAAAGCAGCATTTAGGATTTATTGCATAATGTCTTTAAATGACATTTATAGTGCTGCGATTTGTTTTACTGTGAGTGGCTTAACTTGACTTTCCGAATTCAAGTAATTAGATAATGTCACCGCAAAGACCTTTCTCTAGTGCCATTTTCTGAGTAAGTTCTCAGTTTCGTATGAATAAAAATTTCGAAGCATATACTCTGAGCAGGAAGTTCATTCTCGCTTCAAACGATCGGAAAGAAGTTGTACTGCAGTGGTTACAAGAAAGAAATATTGCTGCAGATATGTCAATGTCAAATCTTCTTTTATATTCCTTCGTGAAACAGAATAAGCCTATTACGCCCACATATGTAGTAGACGAAATCGCAAAGGAGCAGCGTCACAATGTAATACGGCTGACCCCATATCACTGCCGTTTTAACACTATAAAATTACTATGGAGTGACGTGAAGAATTACACAAGGAACAATAATAAGTCTTTCACAATAACATAGGTGGAGAGGCTGTTGCGTGAAGCTGTTGCCAATGTGGATGCTGCATCTTGGAAAAAAAGTTCGGGCACGTTGAAAAACTGGTTCGGGAGTAATCATGAACAGTTAATGATTTGTCTTGGTGATGACGACGATTTTGGCAGTAACGACAACGGTGAAGATGGGGACCAGGACGAAATTGCACCATTGTCGCCTTAAATTGGTGAGTGAAAAGCATTGTGATTACGAAACGTAGAGAGAGAAGTTACTATGTTGATTACTGTTTATTTCGTATCTCTCATGATCAAAGGCTTATTTTCTATAAGCTCTGCTCCGTTATTGAAAGCGTGTGCGTTGTTGGGCTATTGCCTAATTTACTATGCCGTTAATTAATTGCTGCTTTGTGGTAGCAGCTCAAGATCGAATTATTATGTGCACTTTTATTTCTCAATAGCTTACATTTACGAGGTGCAACTGAAAACAGTATCGTCTGCCGTGTGTATAGAGGCGTGTTGCAACGTCGCTAAAGCAGTGGAGCCAACTTAACTCGCCGAGAAACGTCAGGTGCAATGTTTCAGAGGCCCGGGTATAGTGGTAGTTGACGTTGTTGGGGTGATAGTAGAACTTGAAGCATCCAATGTCGTCATCGGTGGTCTCGCATCGCTTGGTGTCACGTTATGGTGGGTGCCACCAGATCAGCGACCTGGGCACCTTATACTTGTGCTATCATTGTGGATGTATCAGCCCGACGAGGCGGAGATGGCGAACTTCCTCTCTCGTCCTGTCCACTTTCGTAAACAGTTGGCTAGCGTAGTCTTCGATTTTTTGCCTTGAGAGATTTTTCTCGAAGTGCGATGTGCAGTTCACGGGTCCTCGTGTAGCGCGGTGCCCCCAGGGTCCACCGTAGGCATCGATTGAGGTCCTAAGGATCTGATGTTTGAATCACAGGTGACTCCCACGCTGTAATCGTCGATTTATAGAGACGTATTTGGTTTTGACGTTCAGGTTTATGGTGGTGAAGAGAGGCGCTAAGGTATTCACCATTTCAGGGTGTACTTCTTCCTTTCTTGTGTATTTTCCTTGAAGGTGAGTGAGTTGTCAAATATCACCCCCAGATATGGTGTGGAAGGCGCCCAAGGTATAATCTAGCCTCCAACCCTCAGTGGGTACGGCTCCGTAGCACAGTGGTAGAGTGCCAGTCTACAAAGCCGAAGGTCGCGTGTTCGATTCCCGCCTGGTCCTAGGATTTTTATCTGTCACTTTCCACTTCTTTCACCTGTGGCAGTGTTGCTAATGTGGTTCGGTGCCCTATAACTGGCTTAGTAAGTCAGTTTGAAGGTCGGAGGAAGGCAACGGCGTACCACCTCCAAACAGGACCATGCCCAGTAAAGCACTGTGGTGTTCAAACCAATCTTCGGATTGTTGACTGCTTAACCCTCAGTGGGGTTCGTAAGTCTGGACGACGTTCCTTCGCGAAAAGAACGGCTGCCGTTTTCGCAGCGTTGATCTTTATTTTGTTAAATCGCGCCCACTCCTTCATGATGTCGATCTGTCGTTGCGCTCGGGTTATCTGTTGGTTGATGATTCTGCCAGATGTGGCAAAAGCAGTGATTTCCACGTACATCCTGCAGCTCACACGCGGGACGGTCATAACGTCAATTGTAGAGGGTGAATCACCTAACACTTGCACCGCAAATATTGCGGAAACGGAAAGTGCGATCGATGTGCAGTTTTCACAGAATGGATTAGTAGTCAGGGGCTGTCATTTGTAGCCCACAAACGGATTGTGATATTACTTAGAAACTGTATTTTTATGCAAAAATACAGTTTTTTAATGTAACAATGGTTGTTTATATCATGCACTGGAATTTTTCACACCAGCTGTGTACAAAGAATTTTAAATGACATTTTTATCACGTTTAGTTTGGCATCTACAACCGTTCAAAGTTTCGGGAACGGAGGCTGCGATAGCGTAGCTAACTGGCCGAGTGGCTAGCCCCTGGGGCACAGCCCACTGTCTCATGACCACCAGCCAGTCAGCTACGCTGTCGTAGCCTCCGCCCGCAAAATTTTGAATAGTTGTTGCTGCCAAACTAAACGTGATACAGCCGCGGTGGAGTAACCGAGTGGTCTAAGGCGCCTCGCTGTGGAGCGCGCGGTTGCTCACCGTCGGAGGTTCGAGTCCTCTCTGGGGCATGTGTGTGTGTGTTGTGATTAGTTTTTTTATGGATGCTGGCATGTTATTGAAAATTTTTACTGCTGAATACTGGATACCTTTCTGAGCCAAAGTAAGTTTTTTTTTCCTAGTATTGACCCATGAACTAAGCTATTGGTTTGAAAAAAAAATTAAAAAAATAAATTTAAAAAAACAGATATATTTTAACGACAAATTTAATTAGAGAATAAATGTATTGGGAAGCAGTAGTAAGTATCCCCAGTTCCTTAAATAGACCTCCACATGATGTTCTTGAGTGGTCACAACTAATGATTTGTAACGCACATTTTTGAGTTCTGAAAACTTTTGCTTGGCCTGATGAGTTGCTCCAGAAAAAAATCCCGTATGACATTATGAAGTGAAAGTATGCATAATACGCTAGCTTTTTTATTTTTATATCTCCTTTATCTGACAACATTCGCATAGCAAACAGGGACTTGTTTAGACGCTTCAGCACCTCTGTCGTATGCCCCTCCCAGTTAAAATTATTATTCAGCTGTAATCCTAGGAATTTGACACTAAACCTCTTCTATTTCCTTGTTGTGGAAGGAAGGAAGGAAGCTTAGGGTTTTACGTCCCGTCGACAGCTTGGTCATTAGAGACGGAGCTTATGCTCGGAGTTTTGGGGAAGGATGGGGGGAAGGAAATCGGCCGTGCCCTTTGAAAGGAACCATCCCGACATTTGCCTGGAGTGATTTAGGAAAATCACGGAAAAACTAAATCTGGATGGCCGGAGGTGGATTTGAACCACCATCCTTCCGAATGCGAGTCCAGTGTCTTACCACTGCGCCACCTCGCTCGGTATTTCCTTGTTGTCATAATCAAGGCATATACTGACAAGAAACATTTTACAAGTCCTAACTGCATATAGTGTGTTTTTTCAAGGTTTAGCTACAGATAATTGGCTAAGAATCATTTATTAATGCCCATGAAAATTTCATTAGCCGATCATTCTAAGGCTATATTTGATTTATTACTTATTGCAATGACTTATTATTTTCAAGTTATAATTCTAACACATTTACAATTTTTTAAATGACTGTAGAGAGTTTTTTTCTTTTTCTGAAGACGAAATCTCATATTCCTATTGTTAACACTCGATATCGTATTAAGAAACGTAGCTTGCCGCCACTTTGAAGCGTTGCTGTCGCCGTGTATAATAAAAATGAGTGCGAGTGTCGTGACTGCGGCATAAAGTTCTCATACAAGACACGACAGTAAAAAGAAGTTGATATGAAGAGGAAGCGTGTAGTAAATGGCAGCCTGCAGAAGCTCGCCCGCCGTCTTGTGCCACTTTATGAGCCGGAGGGGACTCGGCTATTAAAACGCTCACTACCACCGTCTCGGGAGACTGCATCTCCCGAGAACAGTTTCGCGCTACCAACAAACGCGAGAACATAACACACTATTTACTATCACCAGCCACTGGACCATCAAGTTGTTATGTCTCGATCAATCACATTGTAGATGTATTCATTCGTATTATATCTTGCAAGAGAGAGGCTATCACATTAATTGTAATTCGTCACTGTGGTCCTTGAACCATTGCATCACACTTCTGGCCTTGTGTATACAGGGTGGTGTATTGATAGTGACCGGGCCAAGTATCTCACGAAATAAGCATCAAACGAAAAAAATACAAAGAAGAAAACTTTTCTAGCTTGAAGTGGGAAAACAGATGGCGCTATGGTTGGCCCGCTAGGTGACGCTGTCATAGGTCAAACGGATATCAACTGTATTTTTTAAAATAGGTACACCCATTTTGTTACATATTCGTCTAGTGCGTAAATAAATATGAATATTTTACTTGGAACACTTTTTTCGCTTTGTGATAGATGACGCTGTAATAGTCACGAACACAAAGTACGTGGTATCACTTAACATTTCGCCAGTGCGAACGGTATTTGCTTCGTGATACATTATTCGTGTTAAAATGGACCGTTTACCAATTGCAGAAAAGGTCGATATGGTATTTATGTATGGTTCTTGTGATCAAAATGCCCAACGGACCTTAAGTTGGATAGTTATGTTATTTAAAGAGACAGTGAGTGTTCAGCCACAATTGAAACGTCAACCACGACCTGCAACAAATGATGACTGGTGGTGCCCAAGTAAGGTTTTAGCTACAGTTGCGGCTAATACGCACATCAGAAAAATTGAGCGAGGGTTTTTTCTGACAACCGGTTTCGATACACTTAGGGTATCATCATCTGGTCACTTGTGTGCTTTGGTTTCGTTTTGTGATGGCTCATGTCATTAAAATGGTACGTCTATCATAAAACATTTAACATTGACCAATGGTACGTCACACATAAAACGGTTAAAATATTTAAAACACATACTCCATTGTAAGTTGTAAGATGGCACTCTGTCAACATTACACAACATGACACAGAGTACAAGTAAGTCTGCACTCACAATGCACCAAATATTGCCAACTATGGGCCACTGCAACCGACGACCCATGCATGTGCCAAAGTTGACACCAAGACATCAGCAACTACGACTGAAATGAGCACGCGACTATCATTATTGGACGTTGACACAGTGGCAGAAGTTTGTATCTGATGAATCCCGATAACTTCATCATTCCGATGATCACCATCTTAGATGTATGACGTCGATATTAGAAAATTTCACAGTATATAAGGGTGTACATTCAGCAGCATCCAACAGTTAACCGCCCTGAAGAGGACCACTACACAGTGGCCAAAACGTCGTCAGTACATTTGCTAAGTGTTTAAAAAATGATGCGCCCTAATACCCAGAATGACACCGGCCGTGGAGGCCTGCGAGGATATAACAGGCATAATGGGTGACTGTTGACAGCTTCCTGTCACAGTCTAAATGCTATTAGACTGATAATGCAGTAGAAAATGGTTCCAGAATGCTAACGTGTATCATAAAAACATTTATTAGGCAAAGTATTGTACTTCTTAAACTATAAAGTATATTTCAATAAATTTTATCTTACAGCTTGAGTTAATGTCATTCATTGTTACGACAAAATAGTAACTTCCTCCGTATTGTAGATCAAGAGTAATGTGCACCGAAAGCAAGGTGTGAAAATGGTATGAAAATGCAGCCCGTTCACGGCCAAGTCCCCTCAAGATTCTCGTTTTTTTTTTTTTTCTGCTTGTGGTTTACTATCAATCTGTTTACTCACCCTGAATTTTTATAGTAATCTAGAACTTTTACTTTTGTCCTTTCTTTTCGACGTATAAACTGTTGTCGAAAGACTGTAAAATACTATGGTGGTGCAATAAGGGCACATAAAGTGGCGTGACGTGGATACTAGCCGAGGGCCTTCCATATTAGGGAACGAGTTAAAGATAGGCCCAGGATTGGCCGACAGGGGTAGACGCCACGCTTCTGGCAGGACGACCAAATGTGGGAACAAGGAGGTCAGCCTTCTCGCTGCCTGAAGAGTTCAGATCATAAGAACACACAGCTCCACATTTTGGAATTTGGGCTAAAGGAAGCCACAGAAAGTGGTGATGGTGAACAGAAGGGATGTTTGCACCGATCGAAGCGATCAGAAGTTGTTAGGAAAGTATGTTAAGTACTGACTAGGCGAGAAGAGTTTCTGTTTACCCCTATATTTGGCACACAGATATCACGGGAACTATGTTACTTAAATTAAATGTGTAGGGCCATGTGAACAGATTTATATGATTTTTTTTCTTCAAAATATAGCTTTTGGTTTGTAAGTAACATTGCCGAAAAACTTCGCATTGTGGTAAATTATCAATACTACAGTGTTGTTCTTTGTAGAAATTATTGTATTTTGGACTAATTCATGTGAAACGTCTGAAAACAAGTCGTTTTTGGTTCAAAGTTCAGAACAGCCCAATGATTTCCACATTCTACATTAAAGTGTCCCTGAAGACTAAACTTGCAAATTTCTTTTTGCTCGCAATCTGTCAAGAGACAACATATTGTCATATGTGTCATACTGTACATTATTGACTGGTAAAGGAGATTATGTTTCCTTTGTTTGGACTTATTGCCTATTTTGTAGCGGTCCACCTGGACTCCTCTTCCCACTAAATATAAGTCCATTTTCAGTCTCCGATATAAGAACTCGTCAACTATTTTCCATAATAATTGCACTACATGGCTTCCTAGTCCGCTTTTGTAAGCATTTTTCCATGTATCACGAAAAATATCGTCACAAAATTGAAACAAACATGTACCTCGGTAACCTATGCTTGGAATGTCCGCTAAAGATTCAATTTATTGCTAAAATTTTCGCAAAACACAAAGAAACATGACTATCGGAGAGCCTAAATGTTAGTTTCAACCACTGTTGCCCATTCAAGGATGAAACTTGAAACATGTTCCAGAAATCCACCCGCAATTTTGATGTTGCTTGAGAGTAATATTGCCATAAAAAAAGGTAAAGCAGTCAACAATCCGAAGATTGGTTTGAACACCACAGTGCTTTACTGGGCATGGTCCTGTTTGGAGGTGGTATGCCGTTGCCTTCCTCCGACCTTCGAACTGACTTACCCAGCCAGTTATAGGGGGACCTACAGTTTCACGTGGGTTCCGAACCACGGTGCTACTCGGCATTTTTCACATTAGGAACACTGCTAGAAGTGAAAGAAGTGGAAAGTGACAGATAAAAATCCTAGGACCTGGCGGGGATCGAACCCACAACCTTTGGATTTTTAGTCTGGCACTCTACCACTGTGCTACGAAGCCATATAAAGGATTAATAGTGGAGGATAGTGTAACAGTGTAAGGGTACAAATGAAAATAGCAGTCCTTTTCCGCAATAGACAAGGAGTATCCATTTATCGCAATTACAGCTTCATCTACCGATTTTCAACGAACCGGCGACTAGCGTATTCACTGCACCTACTGGGACACACTTGTGAAGGCTCAAGGTTAGTGCGTTTCAAAAACTCTGTCAGATGTGACGGATTTGCGCATCTACAACCGCAGCACTCACGTGTACAGTTGTTCTAGCACAACCGGAGGCTGCGGCACATCTTTCTAACGCAAGAAGCGTGTTGTAACTGTATCCCACTACCCCGGTGGTATAAATGGAATTTATTGCCTTCTTTATGACCATACCAAGTCCGCTTATTTATTACCAAGCACCATATCCAGCCACCTCATGTTCATTACATAGCTCACATTCTCACAAAACCCTAAAAACTATCGTAAATGAAACATCGTAAATGAAACAGTTTCAAACCTCAGCAGCACGAACCGCGGCCCAAGATTCCTGTCTTATCCTCGCGAGCGGTGACGGTCTTGCTGCGACGTCGCTTCAAGGAATTACATTTGCTTCCACAGCTTTCGAGCAAACCGCTCCGCGAGCGGAAAGCAGGAAACTCAGTTGGCTGTTTCCCGCCGCTTGTGCTTCCTTCAAAATTTTTCTCTGCGTCTGGAGGGTAATATCCTACCTGCGAAATCAGAAACCTTTGAGACAGAGATGAAACCTCTGATGACAACTCATTTATTAGCTATAGGAAAGACCTACCCATCTCCTTCTTGTGGATATCGGCGTAAATTGACGCCTACGCAGACCTGGCCTTGAAATTTTGTGTTAACATTTCTTCACGAAGGACGATCGAATGTCGTGACGACATTCCATAAACGCCTCGAATTCGAAACTAGAGGGCTGTGGAGGTGGAATGGCAGGTCATCTAACCGCCTTTTAACTGATGTTGGAGAATCTGTGAATGAAATATCGTTCGTTTCATTAATAAAATTACAACAAATATGCATATCATCAGAAGAATCTTCAGAAAGTCCACCCCACAGACGGAGGATGTAAGAATAGATGGTCACTTAATCCCAAAGTAATTTCATTTAACATGTATTGTATCTTTGCTTAGTAATACCTTATCGTCTGTGGTATTGTATTTTTGCAGATGCTCATCATTTCTCTAAGAGCCTCTACAATTTTCCTATGGGTGCTTTTATAGTTCTCTAGTTGTCCTCTCTCCATTAATACTTAGGTATTTACCAATTTCCGCTTTTAGAAATCTGCATTCCCTTTTCACTGGTAAAATTTCGGAATTTATTCTGCCGAAAAAGAAGTATGTAAAAAAGTAAATGCAACGAAAAAAGAAGATTACGGTTTAATTTTCGATCGACTTCGTGGTCGGAGCACATGCTCAGTACAGGTGTGTATGTGATTGGGACAGAAATCGTCCGTGCCCCCTGAAAGGAACCATCCCGGAATTTGCTTGGACTGATTTAGGGAAATCAAGGAAAACCTAAATCAGGAGGACCGAGGACGGGTTTGATCAGCAGTATTGACAAAAATTGACTAAATAAAAATAGAACAGGTAGAGAAGGTGGCAACTGTCTTAACCTGAAGACTATTCTCGAAATGTACACCTAAAACGCATTATTGTATACAATGTATTCATAGGCGTTGTGAAAGGATAGGAAGGTCATCGAAACGTCGAAACTATGATATTACAGAACAATGGTGAAAATTAAATGATAAGAAAGGAAGAGGTAGTCTACTGTGGAATATGTACTGTAGTATAAAAAGGTATGATTTTATATTTTTACTAGCTTAAACCCGCGGCTCCACTCGCTTGTTGGTTGATTGTGATACATAATGCGTGAAACGTCAAATCGGGTTTTTTTTTTTTTTTTTTTTTTTTTTTTTTTTTTTTTTTTTTTTTTTTTTTTTTTTTTTTTTTAAAGATACGTATTAAAAGATATTTCATTTTTCCTGCTTTATTTATTTATTCTTATATTTCCTTATTCGTATGCTTATCCTTACAGAGCAAGAGCTGAAGACATTGTAGGACGCATAGACCAAAGATATGGCCTGGGGCAACACGTTTCGCTGTATGTAACCTCCTTGCTATAGAGTCGCAAACGTCATCGCTGACCTTCAGTCCGAATTTTTTTATAACTTGACGACTTTCAACCACCATATCTTCCACATCCTTACAGCTATCGGCATGGAACTGCTATGGTGTACAACGGGAGACTTCGGATAACAATTACACACAGACCATTCGTTTGCGTTCTGTAGTTTTCGCTGCAGAGCCAAATATAAACACACACACACGTAAAATTTTATATACACCGATAACTTTCCATCCCGATATACTCCATCCTTTTATCCTTATCAACCTCAAGCAACAATGCAATCAATAAAACCATTTTCAAAGAGTAAATATAATTTTCAAAGAGTAATTATTATTCCGCCTTTCGCGTTGTATTCTTCAAATTACTAAATATCTATCAGATCGCTATAAAACCGTGCCTAAAACCTTCCTCAGATATAAATTAGTAACTGTACAAATATTTAAGTCTCTGCGTCTTGTCGTTCGGATGTGATATGCGTACACCGAAAAGACATTCACATTAATATATATATATATATATATATATATATATATATATATATATATATATATATATATATATATATATATATAGCTATCCGATCGGCATAAAACCGTGCCTAAAGCCTTCCCCGGGTAGACATTAGTAGCTGTACAAATTTTAGCTCTTTATGTCTTGTGGTTCAGACGTGATAAATGTACACCGACCAGACATTCACATTTATAGATATAATTTTGAGACGGTATAACTTCCAAATACTAGAGGCTGTTATTAAGGGCAAATACTTCTGTGAAAGACAGTTTGGCTTGCAGCGAACAGGTACTAAACTCATTGGACTTACTTTCTGCTGAGAAACGAGAAGGTGCCTATGGAGAGCAAGTAATGGTGGCAGCTCTCTCCAAATTCGTCCTCCACCTCCCCCCCCCCTCGCCCATAAAAAGCTCTTTCTCTCTTACCACAATAAAAAAAACGTAAGTAAAGTTCTACAACTCCGTCACTGGTAAGCTGTCAGTTACTAGCTAGAATCCGTATATTACGTTATACACTGATACGTCGTATTTTCCACTTTAGTCTCTGTTAAATAAAAAAAACTGTAACAATTTTAATGGCTTATGTCAACAAGCCACTCGAAGTCAGAGAGCCAAAGCCACACACAAACACACAGTTTGCGCACGCTTTTGTAGCGGTGTGCAGTGTTTGAAATGAGCGGCAGACAAATGCTAATATTCCTGCCAGCTATTGTTTCCGGTCACATAAATGTAATCTGCACGCGCAGTGATTCCGCGTGGTTTCCAAATCATTCACCGACACTCATTCATCGGCATTAATAAACGCAGACACGTGCTGGAATGTTTGCCGTCGGTGGCCCTCATTGTCCTGCGGTTAATACGGCCCCCGACTATGTTAAATGTCAAGGAGCGAATAATAAACTTGCTACCGGTATTGTTTCGACTGTTCCGAACAGTACTGGTAACAGAACAGGGTGACATATGTTTTTACGACCAGAATAAAGTCGACTTTCAATCTCTTTGTGCTTTTCGTAATATGGGACTAAACTGCGGGGTCATCAGTCCATCAATTTACAAATTACTTATGAACTAGCTTATACTAAAGACGGCACAAATATCCATGCCCGAGGGAGGAATCGAACCCCCCGACGGGGAGCGGCCTCGCGCATCGGAGCATAGCGTATCAATGCACTCGGCCGCTCCGCCGCGGCTACGTGTTAGCCCATTCAGATACAAAACTCTTTGCAAGATTGTAGTTTCTCTCTCGCAATCTAAATACTGATCCGTAACAAACAATTGAAAAAAAAAGGTATATGTAGTAAAAAATACGTTTTTAATGAGAATAAAATATTAAATTTCAAACGTAAGAATGAATCTCTTTGATGAAATCTCATTCCAAAATCATAAAGACGGGTTCCGCCTCGTGCGAAACCCCCATTTTGTTTCAGTTTAATTAAAGTTGCTTTTTAACTTCTACTAGCGGCCTCCTATGATTTCGCATGGCTGCACTACGTAACTATTGCTGCACGACTTCTCTGACGTAGCGGCAATAAGTTCATGTACACAGGCATTCATCTTGAAACGTCTTATACTATTCTTGAAAATTGTATCAATATCCCTACAAAGAATGGATGTACGAGCATGTGCGTGTTGTCCACATCTCCTATTAAATTACTGGTCTGAATTCCTTACTGTCATCTAACAATCGGTGTGGGAGTAAGAATCATCTGTAGTTCAGAACGTGGTGATTGATAAATACACGCCTGAACGCAAGCGAACGTGCCGTCAGCAGTGTAGATACTACTTCGTCACTAATGACCACGCTGTCGACGGGACGTTAAACCCGAATATTCCTTCCGTCTTTCATTATGACTTAAGCAGGTTATATCTAAGACGAAAGAGGCCTTGTATCGATTAATTACAGTCTATTAAAAGCTATTCTGCTTTGTAAAAGGCCTCTTCCGTCTTCGATATAAGGTGTGAAATCATAATGACATCACGGTATAGGGATCTACTCTTCTGACGACACATTCACCTACGCTTAGACCCGTTTTTGTCGTTGGTACGGTTCGAGAATTATGACATTATTAACAATGGAATTCGCACAAAACTGCCACAAGAAGCTTCACTCTTGAAGTCCCCTGTTCAATTTATACACATAATTTAATAAAAACGTAACGGAAGTACACTTACACATCAGTAAACAATCGTCAGAGAGTAAAAAATAACATACGACACATAGTATAGACGATATCAATTCATAAACAATGAACGCTGTTCCGTCATGCGAAGAATGAATAACAAAACTTTATTCTTCCAATGACAGCACTTAGCGACTCACAACAACCCTTACACATAATTTCAAACCCATAAGCAACTTTTTATCGCCTACAACCCCAACCAGATGATGAAAAGAAAGAAGTTTATCACAACTTTTCTGCTTTTAGTGTACGAGTAGTAAAACTACGGAATTACGATTTTACTATCTATTACCATACTTCTACACTAATAATTTTGTTCACAAGATATTTTAGAAATAGTATACTCACATATCACTGAAAGTAACCCTGAACTTAGTACGACACACAGTTTTGAGATAATAGGTCATAAACATTTTGGTTCACGAAAATCGCCCCGTCACGCATGAGTTTTCGATTTATTGGCAGTTTCCTGCTAACTCTATTCGCAACGTATTTTCCAGACAATGTGTACATATACCCCTGAATGTATGCCTTCCTTCGAAATTACATCACAGTAAAACAGTTCATGGGATATGTACTTAGAAAACATTGCTTTACAAATACATGAAAATCTGCGCCATTGCACACGGTACAATTTATTACGTCTGATACATATGACATTTTATGACTTGGAATAACACTTTCGTCTTTTCGATTAAATTAGAAAAATGAATTTTATGAAGTGTGCAAGCGGACAAGTAGAATGCGAGGTACTGGCAAAAATAAATTTGTAAAGGAAGGAATCGTAGAGTTTAAAGTCCCATCGACTGTGTGATCATTGGAGCTCACGCACGGATGTTTGGGTAAGGTTGTGGGAAGGAAATCGGCCGTGCTGTTTGAAAGGAACCATCCCGGCATTTGCCTGTAGTGATTTAGGGAAATCACAGAAAACCTAAATGTGGATGACTGGATGTGGATTCGAACCACCATCCTTCCGAATACGAGTTAGTGTGTTACCACTTCGCCACCTCGCTCTGTAGGTAAAGTTGTGATGATGGACAGTGGTAACGGGATAGTTCAGTCAGTAGAGCGTTTGTCGCGAAAGGCAAAGCTCCCAGGTTCCCGGTTCCGGCACATACTTTTAATCTGCAAGGAAGTTTCATATCAGCGCACAGTCCGCTGCAGAGTTAAAGTTTCATTCCAGAAGGTTTACCAGTTGCAGTCCTAACCATCTATTACAAATTAAAATATAACATGTCGGTTAATAATATATTATGAAAAACAACTCTTTTTATGGGCACTGCTGAAATCACTCTAATGTCTCCGCTGACAATGGCATGCTGCATTCTATTACCCAGAAACTCATCAATCTACGTATACAGTTGGTCTGTTATCCAATATACTCGCACTTTCTTCAGTAGGAAACAGTGACAAATCGTAGTCGGTACCTACTGCCCTCAGGCTGTCTTGGATGTATAGCTAAATATTCTAATGTTTGTATAGCTTATGGGACTTAACTACGGGGTCATCAGTCCCTAAACGTACAAACTACTTATGAACTAACTAATACTAAGGACGGCACAAATATCCATGCCCGAGGGGGGATTCGAACCCCCGACCGTAGTGGCCGTGCAGACCGTGACTGGAGCGCCTCAGTCCCCTCGGCCACCGCGGCCGGCGGATGTATAGCGCCAGCTGCATTTCACATAATCGTTACTTTCGATAACATAATGGACTCGCGTTCGGGAGAATGGTGGTTCAAATCCACCTCTGGCCATTCAGATTTAGGTTTTCCGTGATATCCCTAAATCACTCCAGGCAGATGCCCGGATGGTTCCTTTCAAAGGGCACGGCCAATTTCCTTCCCCATCCTTAGGCTGGTTGACCCACACCGATTTTGGACGACCGGTAAAATATCAGTCAGTATTCTGCCGGTATTCTTGCACACAAGCCGGAATTTTACCGGTTAAACGAGCTGTGGCTAGGCTATCGTAGTCGAGTTAAGTTATGCAAAATATAAGTTAACGAATTCCAAATATTTTTCGTAATATTACGCCAAATATTGCTGACATGATACAAAGAGGTAATAAAGTACCATACCATACATCAGTTCGCAGGAAACTTGTCTCCATGTAACTCTAGTCGCATTTCTATCTTCAAAAGTGTCCAAAGTTTTGTTCAACACAACTTTCGTGCTTCCAGTATCGAAATACGTATATCGCTTACCTTTTAACCCTTTGCAAACGTATGCATAATATATACGCTCGTCCCTTTCATCCGCGTGCCACTGGAAGTTTCTCTAGCACTCCTTCAGGGACACTTTGATGAAGATACCCTCAAACTCTTCCGATATGTGCTAACCACCACTTGTTTCAAATGTGATGGAGGGGTTCTGTGAACAAATAGACGTAGTTGCCATGAGCTCCCCCTTAGCTCCGGGCATCGCCAATATTTAAATGGAGCACTTTGAAGAGGTAGAATACCGCACGCCTAAAACCAAAAGCGTTCTACAGATACAAAGATGACACTTTTGTGGTATGCCCACATGGCAAGGAACACCTACAATTCTGCGTCATCTCAATAGCATACATGACAGAATCAAATTAACAGGGGAAGTAGAAGAGAATGGATGCTTACCCTTCTTGGACATTTTAATCAAGGTAAATCTTCATTGGGACACTCGGTCTACAGGAAGAAGACCCACACGGACCTTTATCTCAATGGAGTTGCCACCATCCAGCTCAACGCAACTCGCTTCTACGCACGTTGGTACAAAGAGCCAGGTCCATCTGTGACAAGGAAAGTTTCCCACTGGAGTTGCAGTATTTGTGGGAAACTTTCCGCAAAAATGGCTACAGCGAGACGCAGATAAGACCCGCCTTACGAACAGAAAAGAGGCGGAAGGACAAACCAGAAGAAGACGAAGATAAACGTGTTGTGTTCCTTCCTTATGCTGGCACGCCAACAGCCCAAATCGCCAGAATACTGGAAAAGCGCGATATAAAAGCCACCTTCCACGCAACTCTAAAAGTGAAGGACGTACTTGGTTCGACCAAAGACCCTTTAGGATCTATAGTATCGAATCCGAATGTGGTAAGCTGTACATCGGACAAACACGACGGTGCATATCACAACGCTGTGTAGAGCACGTCGGAAATGGCCGGCCGCGGTGGCCGCGGGGACTGAGGCGCTCCAGTCACGGTCTGACCGGCCACTGCGGTCGGGGGTTCGAATCCCCCCTCGGGCATGAATATTTGTGCCGTCCTTCGTCTTAGCTAGTTCATAAGTAGTTTGTAACCTTAGGGACTGATGACCCCGTAGTGAAGTCCCCTAAGTGCTACAAACATTTGAACATTTGATTTTTGGAAATACAGGCCTAGGACAAAAAAGCAAGTCCGCTTTAGCAGACCACAGCATTGACGAGGGGCACACTTTGATCTTTAAGGAAGTAGTGGAAATACGTCTCCACGACAATTTGGTCAACCGGGAAAGCGGATTTCAGCTGAGAGCAATGTGGAATCCTACGATTGAGAAGATTAGGCAGGAACGCTCTGTTCAGAACTTCGCGGCGTCTGCAGACAGAATGGACAGCCGCCGGGACCCGAAGCACGAACCAGAGCCGCACGATGATCCCCCACCACTGACGCCGCAACAGCTTCCGAAAGCTCCTGATTGGCTGCCTGCAGAAGTGGACGATGTTCAAACGACTATATAGGGATGTGCAGAACAGCATCCTGACACCTCCCGATTGCCGAAAACGAACCTTCAGTGCGGGAACTCCTGCCAGTTCATGTAGCTCTGTGGTGGGAAAGCGTGTTGGTAGATGGAGTGCCGTCTTTAGTGCTCGGTGTCAGCGGAGTTCTCCGAAACGACTGCAGCGTATTCCAGTATTGGTGGTACCAGGGAGAGATATAGGATTACTGCTAGCCTTGGTGGCAGTGCGGAAGTAGGATTTATTAAGGCATTCTACGAGAGACTCCAGCTGACCCAAAATCGGTTGGTCAGTGACCTAGGACAACGAGTGCACAGACTGGTCAGTACCAGATCCTCACTAATAGCTGATATATAAATACACTCACGGTACTGATAACTGCCTGCTACACAATCGCTACCACATACCCCACCCAAAGATATATAAAAGAATATCCTCTCCTATCACGCTCATCTGTATATATTTTTCTATCACTCTATAAAAAAAATCCTCCTACTATCACGCTCTACCTGTATATCTCCCTCTGTCACTTTTATAATTAAAGAAAGTACATGTAGGTCTAGTATAATAACCAAAAAAGCCATGGCATACAAATGCAATGCAGTGCACAAACAAGACAGCCAAAAACCACATGTTATATTCTATGACATTTCTAATTAGTGAAGGCGTAGCCGCAAGGCCTGTACTTCTTATGTTTCTGACGGACCACCAAGAGGTATAGACAACTACTGCAGAGGACATCCCGACAGCTCCAGTCAGGATTATGAGTACAAAACTCATTGAAACGTTGCGCCAAGACGACGCCACCACTCGGCTGATCACCCGAGAAGATTTCATCGATATACATAACATGATTGCATGTATGTCTCAAACAGGCAAATGACATACTGCACCTATGAACCTGAAATTTTGCCGGTATGTAGTTTAAAGGTAGATGTTAGGAAGTATTTACAAAATGTTCAAATGTTTGTTAAGCTTATGGGACTTAACTACGGGGTCATCAGTCCCTAAACTTACAAACTACTTATGAACTACTTACGAACTAGGACGGCACAAATATCCATGCCCGAGGGGGGATTCGAACCCCCGACCGTAGTGGCCGTGCTGACCGTGACTGGAGCGCCTCAGTCACCTCGGCCACCGCGGCCGGCGAAGTATTTACGATAGGACGGAATGAGGGCGTATGGTGGAGGATACTTTTCCTGCAGACTGACGAAATCTACAGTTTCATTCCGACCTTCACGAAACTTTGCACGCTTGACCTTCAATAGGAAGGTCTACCTAAAGTTTCATACGGTGCATGGGGGAGAGTATCTAGCAAGATAAAAATGGATCCCTAAGTATGTTGGTCGCGCCATAACGGCTCGACCAATTTCACAGATCATTTTTATTTTAATTATTTATTTATTTATTTTTATTTACTTTTTTCATTATTCTCAGAACACAGGTTGTATGAAATAAAACTGGAAAATTTGAGAACAAGTGCTTTTTGCAATGTGACTCTGTGTTTCTATTGCATACAAATCTGTAGTTTTGTTCCGATATTTATGGAATTTTGCACACTTCACCATAAAAACAAAAGGATGTCACTGTCTGTGTAAAATTTCGTTCGATGCACGGTAGAGGGTACTTAACATACGAACTTTGGCAAAATGAACAGCTTTTCTCAGATCTTGATGATTTTTTGCACACACAACACTTATACAAAGAGGAAGGTCACAAGATACATACATGTTCGTATGGTACATGACGGAGGGTGCCTTGCAAAAAACATTGCCAAGAAAGGGAAAGGTGGAAACGAACAGATACATGGGAAAGATAGAGATGAATGCAGATTGAGTAGGGAAGGGGAGGGCCGGCCGCGGTGGCCGAGGGGACTGCGGCGCTTCAGTCACGGTCTGCACGGCCACTATGGTCGGGGTTTCGAATCCCCCCTCGGGAATGGATATTTGTGCCGTCCTTAGTAGTAGCTAGTTTATAAGCAGTTTGTAAGTTAAGGGACTGATGACCCCGTAGTTAAGTCCCATAAGCTATACAAACATTTGAACATTTTTGAAGGGGAGGTGGACTACGAGAGTGTAGAATAAATACACATCAGGGCAACGCCAGGTTTACAGCTAGTCTGAAATATCTTCAATGTATTGTATACAGAATCAATATTTTTATATGGTAGTTCTACATGCGCTACGTCTACTGAATGGCAAGAATGCACAGCGACAACTATTCAGGGTGAACGGCCGGTAAAATCGTAGTGTGTGCCACTACACTACTGCTGCCATTTGGCCACGTGCGCCACTGTGTCGCCTTCACCGGCCCGGCGCCGGCGGTCTGCAGTGGCAGTCGCCTGCTGTGGCAGCTGACCGGCTTTTCTCCGGTGCCGGTCCGTGTTGTCCGTGGCCGGCCAGTGTGCAAGCTACAATGCCCTCCAATGGGTCACTGCTGGATTGCGGACGGTCGATATTTTACCGGTCGTCCGAAATCGGTGCGTGTGCAACCAACCTTACCCGAGCGTAAGCTCCGCCTCTAATGACCACGCCGTCGACGGGGCGTTAAGCATTAATCTTCCTTCCTTTCTTTTCCGTCACTTTCGGATACCAAGTAGATTCCTGCAAAGGAGATTTCCCCATTTTCAATAACAAGCTATACGAGGAGCTAGAGACAAAATTTCCCGATGAAAATATAAATTAAGAAACCCTGAGACGGTTTGTCGTCTCAAATAAGTCCATGACATTGAAAATGAAGGTGAAGCAATGAATTAAAATATGTAATGCGGCCGGCAATCGAACCCGGACCTCCATGCTTACTAGGCAGACGTCTTACCGTCAGACCACCGCACCACTGATTAAGATTATTCCGAGGCGCCTCAATCGTTAGTGGTGCGCTGGTCTAACGGTACGGTAGTCTAATGAACAGTTGCTCACGGTTGAATACAATGATTTTAGTTCAACTTGATGACAAGTGAAGACGTGCTACCGTAGGCATCGAGAAGTCACCTCCATTCCGACATCACGCACATTTATTTGTTACAAACTCTATTTTCTCTATTATTATGGCCTGCTGGTAATCGAGGCATCCTTTGGTTTATTTATCACGTAACTTGCTGATGGAATGGAGAAGGAGCCACGAGCCCTGAGCAAAAGAAGTATTGCGCGAATTTTGGCAAGTGAAGCCCGAAGTTAAGAGAAGACAAAAAGCAATTACGATAGGGAATACTGAAGAAAGAAAAACGACACGGAAACCCTTCCAACATTCGAGAAGACGAACTTTGTGGTTGCCACCACGCCGAAGAAGACTCGCAATGACGTCGCTCAAAAAAGAAAGAAAAAAAAGTAATTTGGAACATTGAAAGAGACTATATGTGGCAGAAGGCCAATTTCTTTCCTTTGAAGGCATTGAAAAAAAAAAAAAAAAACAAAAAAAAAAAAAAAAAAAAAAAAAAACTGTAAGACGTCTGCTAGTAAGAATGGAGGTCCGGGTTCGATTCCGGGACGAATCACAAATTTTAATTCATTGCTTCACCTTCATTTTCAATGTCATGGACATATTTGAGACGAAAAAACGTCTCAGGGTTTCTTATTTTATACCCAAATTGATATTTATATCATCTTCGCAGGAATGTTCCACTATGTCCGTTGCCAGGGTGCTATTCCGCTGCATGGAGAGCCTTGGCAGTAGTGTCAATTATCTATGGAACAAGAAAGCTGAATTAAAGTTTGTGACATGGATTATATTAGATTAGTTTTTCGTTCCATAGATCCATGTTGAGGAGATCCTCGTAGATGTGGAACATGTCAAGAAACAAAATTTACAATCTGAATAATAGATAATACTAAAAATATAAATACAAATACATACATTTTAAGTGTTATTAGGTGTTAATATAATAATACTAATATACTATGAATGCCGATACATGCATCATTTGATACAATTTAGAAACTCATTAATGGAGTAGAAGGAGTTGGCCATTAGAAAGTCTTTTAGGCCCCTCTTAAACTGATCTTTATTTGTAACTAAATTTTTATACTTGATAGTAAATTATTGAAAATGTGTGTTCCTGAGTAGTGGACTCCTTTTTGAACTAAAGTAAGTGCTTTTTAGTCCTTGTGTAGATCATTTTTATTCCTAGTATTGTATGTATTAACTGAGCTGTTTGTTGGGAAAAGGGATATATTATTTATGACAAATTTCATTAAGGAATAAATATACTGAGAGGCAGTAGTTAATATACCTTGTTCTTTGAAGAGTCTTCTACAGGACGTCCGTGAATTTACTCCACAAATAATACATATTACACGCTTTTGGATTCTGAAAACTTTTGCTTGACTTGAAGAGTCACCCCAAAATGTTATACCATATGACATTATGGAATGAAAGTAAGCAAAGTATGCAAGCTTTGTTATTTTTATGTCTCCTATGTCTGATAACACTCGTATTGAAAATACAGATTTGATGAGTCGTTTCTGCAGTTCTGCGGTGTGCTCCTCCCAACTAAATTTATTATCAAGCTGTAGTCCCAGGAATTTTATCCTGTCAACCTCTTCTATCTGCTCTTCTTCATACTTAATGCATTTGCTGGCGGGAAATCTCTTACATGTTCTGAACTGCATGTAGTGAGTATTTTCAAAGTTAAGTCGACTATTCTGAGGGGCGTTAATCGTTATTGATGCGGTGGTCTAATGGTGCAGGACATACTTCTGATTAACACTCTCTAGACATGAAGTAAGAGCATATTTGATGAAGTAAGAGAAAGTAGAGAAGAACGTAGATTAAAGGACTACCTATACTAAAAATTACAAGTTCAGTTTTTGTTGTTTAGTTTAATTTTCAACATTGAAGAACCTTTGAAGAAGCTGGATAATATCTGTTTAATTTTCCATTTAAAACGAGTAAAACTTTTGTTAGTTTTGAGACGAAAAATATAGTCTCACCTTCACACGCATGAAGATTTTTGTATAATAATAATAATAATAATAATAAATAAGAAAATAAAAACATAAAAAAAGAAAAAAAGTGGTAACAGAGGAAAAATTTTTGTTAGTTTTGAACGAAAAAAATATAGTCTCACCATCACACAAGTGAAGGAAGACCTTTTTTTTTTTTGTATCCTATTATACTGAGCCAAACAAGCAGTATATTTCTATGATGTGGAGAAAAATTTGGAGCAAAAAAAAATTTAATTCGCATTCAAGAAGTTTTCTTTTTCTTTGCCAAAGTGGAATGAAAGATTTAAGTAGAGATACAGTTTCTAAGTAACACATACAATTTCAAAGTGGCAGTCTGAAGCCGACGCCGAAGAAGGCGACGATGGCGAGTGCAAGGAAGGGCTGAAGGGGAGGAAGGAGGCCCTAAAGAAAAAAAATGCAAGTAAGCACGGAGGTCCAGGTTCGATTCCCGGCCGTATCACAAATTTTAATTCATTGCTTCATCTTCATCTTCAAAATTTCCCGTTGCTTTGGCAGATGCTGTAGCGTTTCCAGTCCGCTTATTTCGTTACATCGGGGCGTAACGTGAAAGCAACATCCGGTCTCGGATGGTGCAGGCGCGGCGTCGCGTTCAATACCGACGCCGTCAAACTCCGCGACGGCGAGAGCCCTCGGGTCTCAATTACGCCCGCCAGCGGCAGCCCACAACGGCAACAGAGGCCCGCTCCAGGCTGCACGCCTCCTGTTATTGCCGTCGTGGCAGTGGCAGCAGCCATGCCTGACAAGAGCACCCACCCGCTCTTGTAACTTTCGCTCTCGTCCGTACAACACACTCAAGTTTGAACAATGTCAGATCAAACTGTCACACTGTTCGGCATTGCCGCGGTGGAGTAGGCGAGTGGTCTAAGGCGCCTCACTGCGGTGCGCGTGGTTGCTCGCCGTCGGAGGTTCGAGTCCTCCATGGGGTGAGTGAGGTAAATATAGGAAAGGTTGGGGAAATGCCATCCGACTATATTATAAACCCATACTGCTTCATCAAGTCTTACAATATAACAATTGGAAGTAGGGAGCAGTGGGAGAAAATAGTTCGACACCGTACGGGGGATTTTGTCTGGTTCGCTGACGGGTCAAGCCGGCCGCGGTGGCCGAGGGAACTGAGGCGCTCCAGTCACGGTCTGCACGGCCACTACGGTAGGGGCTTCGAATCCCCACTCGGGTATGGATGTTTGTACCATCCTTAGTCTTAGCTAGTTCATAAGTAGTTTGTAAGCTTGAGGACTGATGACCCCGTAGTTAAGTCACTTTGTAAGAGTACACCTGTCGCTGTATCTTCCAGTTTGATTTAACGTAATGTGTATATTGTCTTAATTTTGTTCGTATCACGCATTTTCATTTTGTTTTATGCTATATATATTATGCTAGTATGCTAGATATATTTCTCTTACCAGCAGTAAGAGCACCTATTGTAATCATATCTGTCTTGTATGGACTTCACGACGAAGACGACGAAAACAGATGAGTACTTTTGTAAAATTTTATTTTGTATGCATGTAAATGTAGTGTCAACCCAATCAGAATTGCGGTTGAATTGTACATGACTTATTTTAAAACTAGTCTTAATTTTGTAAGTAGTTGTAGTCACCCCATTACCACCATTATTAGATTCTGTTGATTATGCAAGTCTGTATAGTGACTAACCAGTTCAATCATTTTTTAAAGTATTTACTATCATTTATAAAGAAATTGCTAGACGAGTTAAAGAATTGCTAAACGTGTTACATCTACAGAGACTAGTAATTAATGTGCAGTGTTGTTCTAAGTTTTGCAACCAATTATTATTATGCCAAAGCTTTTAACTTGCTAGAGAATTTGCACGTAGAGTTGCTTTCATATATATAGAAAGTAACCAGGCTAACAGTAGTCAAAGTATTATAGTTGATTAACCAGACTTGACGGAAGTAAATTTTTTATGAAATACGTTAAATGCCAAACTCTGCTCAGCCAGTTACACGCGTACGCTACCCAGGCCCTGGAACCAATTAATCAAAAATCGTTCACGTAAAGTTTTATAAGGAACTTGAATGCTTTAAACAGTATTATCAAAATTATTGAGAACTTCGACTGTAGTATTTGTGAAGCTCATTGCACCACGGAGTTTCACAATACTGAGCTATTATCATTGCAATCAGGGTCTATCAACTATTACGATTTTGATTATAACACGAAATCGCCATCACCACTACATGGATTCTGACACATATATTAGTAAAGTTGTGCTGTTCGTGAATCGTAAGAGATGCTGGTTGGAAGCTGTAGTCAATGCTAAGTCAGATAGGGCCAAGCTCAATTAATTACCACAGTGACTGTTTCAAGTTAATTAATATCAATTTTTTTATTTATTCAAAATTTTAACTTTTACTGCGAAAGTGTTGTTGCGACCCATCAGTTGTGATTTGCTGCAACATTCAATAACGAAATTATTATTACTGCAGCATTACGCATTACGCATTATGATTTTTGACAGATTTTTTGACGACCTCCAACAGGCAATTTTCTTACAACATAGGTTCTACAAACATTTGAACATTTGAACTGACGGGTAAAAATCAGACCAAGGTGTTGGGGCCGGGGTATACGGGGTGCAGCCAAGACTGGAGGGCGTCATCTCTCTAGGGAAACGGGCCTCAGTATTCCATGCCGAAATCACTGCCATCAGGGCGTGTGTGGAGGAGAATTTGCGTAGGTACTACAAAGATCGTAGCATCTATATCTAGTCAGACAGCCAGGCAGCCGTGAGATCACTGGCGGCTCCTGCAACAACGTCTAAAATTGTTGCAGAATGTTACAGGGTTCTGGTGGAGCTAGGGGAAAGCAATAGAGTAAACCTATTGTGGGTCCCTGGCCACTCGGGGATCAGTGGCAACGAACATGCCGACAGATTAGCCAGGATGGCGGCAGAGACTCCATTTATTGGACCGGAACCTGTCCTGACAATCACATAGGCAATGATCAAATTGGAGCTACGTAACTGGCTGAGAAGACAGCACGTAGAATATTCGACCAAGGTCCATCAACAAAAAAACGGCAAGGTAATGATGCCAAAGCCATGTTTTAAAAGAAGCTCTGCAATCCTGGGTCTGAACAGAAGAGAGATTAGACTCATGGTTGGATTGCTGACAGGCCATGGGAATTTCAAAAAATACCTACATACAGTGGGAATAACAGAAGAGGACCCTAAATGTAGGATCTGTGATGACGGTGATGAAACTGCATTACATCTAATCTTCGAATTCACTGCATTGGAGAGTAAAATGCACGGAACGTTTGGGACAACCAGACCCGAAGAAATTGTGTCTAATAAAGAACTGGTAAAGGGACTCGTTGCACTGTTCGAGGGCATTGGTTGGCTTTACTAGATATACAGGGAGCGATACCGCACAATAAACGTAGTTTCAGTGCGGGCAGTGGCGGGGTGGACCAAGACTGTTTTGGCTTCCCTGAAAAAAATCAAATCAATCTTCCATGGGGCATGGGTGTGTGTGTTTCTCCTTAGATAGGTTTACCCTAGTTTAAGTAGTTTGTACGCTACGGAGTAATGACCATGCAGTTTGGTTCGATAGATTTACAAAAATAAAAATAAAAATTAAAAAGCTTATGGGACTTAACTGCGCGGTCATCAGTCCCTAAACTTACGAACTACTTATGATCTAGCTTACACTAAAAACGGCACAAACATCCATGCCCGAGAGCTGATTCGAACCCCAGACGGGTAACGGCCTCGCGCATCGTAGCATAGCGCCTCAATGCCCTCGGCCGCTCCGCCGCGGCCTCAAATTATCACACGATTATTCTTAACCATACATTATACAGCAAACATCGAAATTGTATTTAGAAGAGTAATTCACATATGCCGAGATGTTAATAATGGTTGAGCAATTCTCACGCTGTATGCAAATGGAGCATCAATATTTTTAATCTGTATATATCTGCATGTAGGACGAGGGCTGTATCCTTTACAGACGATCACATCTTCCAAAAATTTTCCCAATAAACCGAAGTCGATCATTCGCCTGCCACACGACTGTCCTTGTATGCTCATTCCATTTCTTATCGGTGCGCAGCGTTACGCCTAGGTATTTTGGTGTATCTCGGTCAATCAGCACACTACTAATGCTGTATTCGAACATTACGGCATTGTTTCTCCTACTCGTCTCCATCACCTTACATTTTTCTACATTTAGTGCTCACACCACCTAGAAATTTGTAGTAGGATGCAAAATTACTTACATTCAATTACGACACCTTTCTGTACACTAGAACAACATCAGAAAACAGCCGCAGAAGCAAATCACTCTGTCCATCAGATCATTTAAATAAACAGAAAATAATGATGGTCATATTACACTTTCCTGTGGCACTCCTGACGATACCCTAGTCGATGATGAACACTCGTCCGTTTGGTAGTCGTTTTTCTCTCGCTCTGTTAGCGAGTAGAACAGTTAGGAAATGTTGGTAGTACGGAATATCTAGCGAAGAACGTATGTTGATGTAAGTGTGCAAGTAAACAGCTTGTCAATTTCATGTAGCCACTGATAAGATAATGAAAGGATAAAGAATAAAAGGCGAGAACAAAGGTGGCCAGATAGTTCTGTAATTGAACTGTTTTTAAAGCAGAGGCTTTGGTAACACAAAGGTTTGTAGCGTATCAGAAGTTATGTGTAACATTGGTGACAGACTGCTTGTAAGTGTGCAAAGCTAACACAATGATTTGATGGGAAGGAATCAGAAGACAGCGCTGAGGCTAGCCGAAGGTATAACATAAATAAGTGATATTTCTCTAGATGAAATAATGTGACTGTACCATTCTGCCCGTTTCTCAAGACTCACAGCAACTCAAAAGAATGTGTCCTGCCTAACGTGCTAGGGAAAGAGGAACGTAGATTACGGTTTAACGTTCGTGTCAGGGGCTGTAAACCCCCTCAGACACAGATGCACAAAGGAACAAGACAATACAGAGTAAATTAGTGAGAGGACATTGGGAGACGTATATGTCCTAGCCAGTAAGAGTTCAGGGAAGGGGACAGCGACACGGCAAAACGACAAGTTGCGTGCTGTTGTCGGCTTACGTAACGGAAGTTATTTTTCCAGCTGTATTGAAACTGCGCGACATTGATTGGACCGACAGCTACATTAGAGAAGTATTGACTTCAGTTCTGTTACCATGAAACGGAGTCGTGACCTGTTTGTTTCATATTTGGTGTCGTGGAGTCCAAAAGTATAATGTTTTTATTTAGGCATGAAAAGTAATTAATGTAAGGAACTCATTGTTATTTGGGGCGATCTGAATCAATTTCTACAAGTTTACAAGCAAGAATGCGTTTTTTATTTACGGATGACCGGTTTCGACGTTCACATACGTCATCTTCTGATCTCCTATGTTTTACCTATATTCTTTCATTACATTTGTCATGGAGTAGTTAAATACAAACATTGATGGTGAAGTTGGATCTACAGTATTCATGTCTACATTGGTTTCACAAGAGTTGTAGACATGTATACTATAGATCCAACTTCACCATCAATATTTATCTACAACTACTCCATAACAAATGTAATGAAACGATATAGGTAAAACCATATATGCCATTGTAAAATATAGGTGATCAATTAGCCCATGTACTGTTCCCTCTTCTTCATGTCTCCACCTACCTCTACCTAGTCCTCATTTCCCTCCTCTCACATCTATCCACCTATCTATCCCCTACACTTGTCATTATCTTCCCCGTTCTCTGCCAATCCCCTGTCACAGTACAGATTTAGCACCGACTGCCTTCCATCTGTTCCCGGTAATGAAAGACGATCTGAGGGGACATCATTACGCTTCTGATGCACACGGTGAAAGAAATGAGAGACTGTGATAATGGAAACAGCGTCGACTTCTTCCGTGACGGCTTCAGAAAACGTGTTCACCGTTGGAAGAAAGGTATCCAATTGCCTGGTGATTATGTGGAAAAGTGAATATTCCGATTTGCCAATCACTGCAGCAGGTTACCCGCTATATTTGATTTTTTTATTTCTCCTCACTGTAAAAATAAATAAAAAATAAGCACTATTTCAGCTCTATCCCGTGAATAGGTGACCAAAAAAGCGATGTAATTATCGATGATCGATGTTCAATAAATATAAATGTTTAGACGTGAACATCGATATTTTAACATCGTTGATACGTCCTCTAAAACATCGAAACATTGATGGTATGGAAACAACATCAGACCATTGATACTTCCACGTTGAAGATTCAACTCGATGATCAAATAAAAAATTTTGTTCATTATGAGCCGCGCGGGAGTAGCCGAGCGGTTTGGAGCACCACGTTGCAGTTCGTGCGGCCTCTCGCGTCGGAGGTTCGAATCCTCCCTCGGGCATGGATGTTTGTGTAGCATTTGGTGTTAGTTCATAAGTAGTCTGTAAGTCTAAGGACTGATGACCCCGCAGTTAAGTCCCATAAGCTGTACAAACATTTGAACATTTTGGTTCATAATGAACAGCCAAGATAGATTATAATTTTCTTATAAGAATTATAGGCTTCCTATTTCTCCATTAGAGGCTAAAATTTTACTCGGTAGCCGTGGCATAGTATGCTGAAGTTGGCAGCGAACGCCAAAAGCTACTCGTGAAGCGAAAATTTTATGACCAACGTAAGCTCTCTACGACGACGCCGTAAGTAAAATTTTACAGTCTAAGATATATCAGTTTATCGCTATTTCTTACGGTTGTTTTATCTGGACACAAATAGTTGTTTACACGCCGTGACAATGGCACCAGTGATACTGTACGTGGCACTGTCAGTCTAGTAATGCATTTTGTTATTATTTACAATACAACCTGACCCAGCTACGTTCACCAGTCCACCTAACGAACTCATTGTTTATTTTAAAGTCATCTACCGAGCCCAATTTTTTATAAACAATATGAGTTATTTGTAATGGTTCAGACTCGCGCAGCTTCTTGTCAGAATGCAGCAAGGCGACCGCTTTTAACAACGCTGCGACACGTCACATAAGTACAATCCCTACATAGTGTTGCTACCGGTGGTCTCAAATTTTACCTTTTTAGGATCGGTTATGTGATATTACAGATACAGGGGAAGCTGATTGTTTCCACGTGAAAGGCGGTTTTGCCAGGCTGTTGGGTTCCCCAGCCAGCTGGCTAACAGTTTGGAATCGGTGAATGGGATACAGCAGGTAGTCAGGATTTCCCTAATCTGCTCGGAAACAGGAAGCGACTGTTTTGACTGAGCGAGGGTGGCTATTCCAGATTGCAACTGAAAACATTATTCTAAAAATCCATATAAAATCAGGGAATGATCATACGGTAAATATAATTATATGAATGGATTCAGGAGACTTGGGAGAATCAAATGCTATAATTACAATTTCAATATCCCTTACAGATAAAAAGCCGATAAATCTAAGTACTATAATAATAATAATAATATAAGACTTATATTTACAATTATTGATACATAGTGTTTATCAGTAACAGATTAAGAAGCAAATGGGCAGCATTGCACCACGCTACATATCTTAAAAGACGTACCACGTTGTTTCCATATTCTTTCAATAAACTTTGTTTTACTCTCTTGTTCTGCTTTTCGTTCAGGTAATAATATTCTTGTGACACAACATAGATTCCAACACAGAAACACAAAACATGAACTCAACAAAGCGCATTACATTTATATATGTATTTTATTGTATTTAATATTATTCTTAGTAACGTTCGTTCTTTTTATGTTGTAGACTGACACTTAAATATTCCATGGTCGACTAAAAATAGCAGATAATTTATATATAAACAATTATAATATTTGTGGACAATAACTGAATATATTTGTATAAAAAGCCATGATAAAGAAATATTAATTTTGTAACTATATTTCGACGGCGGCAGTGAGACGCCGCGATTAATGGCTATCTGAGAAAAGAGCTTCACTCTCAACCGTTTTTAGTATTGTTAATATATATTTGTTTGTTAAATGTAAACAATATTTGTAGGGAGGTGGTCAAAGCATTTAATTCTGTGATATTCAAATGTATAATATTTTGAAAGGGAAATTGTATTTTAAAGATGAGGCGTTAGGATGCGTGGAAGGATACAAATTTGGCAGCAGGGAGAGCACGCTACTCGAACGCTTGTGAAGGGACTCGTAACTTGGACGTGGTGGTGAAAAGTTGTGACGCTGGGCGGTCTGAAGCCGCGTTACGAACTTGTGATTTGAAGAGATAGGCATGTATGCACTTAAAAAATTTATGGGATTGTGACTGCAGAAAATTGGTAAACTATGCACGGTAGTAGGGCTGTAGAACTGTGATAATTCAGCAATCTTTACTCGTGTCATTACAAACTGTGTTTTATAACAAGTACCTTAATCGCAGATTAATTAGGAACTGAAATGTTTGATGGACTACAATAATTTACGTGTGACAATTTGGAACTTTTACTATCGAGTGCGTGTGATACTTCTAGTGCGCATCATGAACAATAATTGGGGAAATATTCAGTTATTTACCAATATATAAAGTAGGACCACCTCCGTATTTTCATGTCCAGAAAGAGAAATAAACTCTATTTATAAATAGTTACTTCGTGAGTGCATCTCTTCTTTATCTTATAATCCATTTCGTTGGTTGTTCAGAAGTTTAATTTATGTTTGTTAAATAAATTTTCACGTCATCGTATGCAGATTAATAGACTGGCTAAACTACAGATTAATTATTGATCTTGTTTAAACATATTGGGTAGCTGTTTAAGGCATAGAAGATGACGTACATAACTCACCCCTATGTACAGAGACAAGGAGCCATAAACTTTTACTACTCGAGTTATGTATTGCCCAATTCTTATTGGGGAATACCGATAGGAAGGACGCAGTTATTGCAACTGAAACATCGATATTTTCTTTTCAATGCTCGTCGTACATCGATTTCTTTTAACGATGTTAATATCGATGTCAACATCGATGCTTTTCTAATATCAATCGTCCATAATAATAAATTAACTAGGATAATCTTGTACACGTTGCTTACAGAACATTGTAGTAAACTCTTATATATTTGAATTATTCAACGGGTCGTTGTTGGACGCTGTTTCCAAAATAACATGGACTCTGAATTCGCCGACGACGAAACACAGAACATACATGGGAAAGACAGCGTTTGGGAGAGTGATAGATTTACTGGCCCATTAATCTCCGGAAAAGGTTCGTTAAATGTTTAGTGTGGAGTGTAGTGTCTTAAGGATGTGAAACATGGACAGCTAGATAAAAAAAGAACATAAATATTTAGAGTTTTGAAATGTGGCTATGAAGAGAGTGAAATACCCTGACAGAGTGAGAAATGAGGAGGTATTGAGCAGGGTAAAGGAGGAAAGGAACTTCATGAAGATGATAAAGAAGAGGAAAACATCTTTGGTGGGTACGCAGGATCTGTCTACTGACGAGGATAATTAAGGGAAAGTAGAAGGAAAAAGAGAGAGGTAGAAAGAAGGTTTGCTATGCTAACAAATGTGAAGAAAGGAAGAAGTTATAAGCAAACGGAGGAAGATTCCTAGGGCAGAAAGCCATGTAGGATGTCCACTACAGCTATGGCAAACAGTATGTATTCGGTGCTGAGTAACGAATACTTCGGCTGATATTAAATACAGCATAGTTACTCGTGAATACATTTCATTACTCGCATATTTCGTATCGATACTAACTTACTCAGGAATACATTTCGTTACTCGCATGTACCGTATCGATACGAACTCTGTAACGAAAACCAATACGGATAATGAATATATTCCATGATACTATTTATTATGAGTAATTTATGTACACATCCGTGACGAACTTTTAAGTGCATATTCCGTAGCTCTAAGATTCTAGATGGATATTTCTTTCTTTAAACATTTTGGATTATACTTCTTGGTCCGTGTTTGCAGGTTAATTCTCGATGATGTGACGTTCGGTGTTAAGTCAAACAAACGTTTTAATATTTTTTTACCTGTTAAGGTTTCAGTTTAATGGTTAATTAATTTTTGACCTTGTCTACTATAAACAATTTTTGTAAAAAGTATTCAAAAGCCATCATCTACGCATTTTCATTCATGACGGTATTATTGTAATCATTAATATCACATAATACAGTACAAAAGTCCCGCTGCTTACAAATGTAATGCTACTACTATGATCGGTCAGAATGGCATTCGTCACGAAGTATTCCGATTGATTCTGACATTCCAAGCCCCTAAGTGTGGGAACAGTACTTAAAATGGAGGTCGCGGATGAGTCTCGCTAATGTTGATCAATCTGTATGAATCACGGGGGAAAATTGACTGTACTTATCCTTTCCTCAGTAGCATAATTGCCTCAGAAAGCAGGCAAGCATCTATGTGGCAAATTTAAATGTTAAAGTAATATTAACAGTAAGAGTTAAAATTTCTTCACTGTAGCGGCCGTATTTCGGGTGGCACTGGTAACGAGAGTAACGAGTAACGATACGTTTGTAACGAGTACTGTTGCTATTAATAAAGAATACGCACGAATACGGATCTTTTCGTTACTCTCACAGCTCTAATGTCTACTTCATAGCTGTCTATGGACACGTTTACTGAAATATGAGAGAAGAAGAAGATCTACACTCCATTAATATGGAGAACGTGGATTATATCTATTAACAACAATTATCTGTCAAATCCGACAGCGAGAGAGTAATGTTGTTTTATGAAAATTGTGATTTTGTTTCTTTACTTGAATTTCGCTTTAACTATAGTACTATGATAGCAAGCGTTGCGTTGGCGACATCATAGGGTTTGGGGGGGGGGGAGGGGTTATGATGTAGTCTTGTGTAGTTCGCGGACGAACTAGTTCGGAAGAGCGCTCCCACAGGCGAACTAAGTGAACTAGTTCGCAGATCCCTCGCCTCTTAGTTCGTCCGGTCCTTTTCCGATGACTGACGGGGAACAGCAAGAGGACGCGAGAGCGCGCAGAATCGCGTGATTTCCTTCTGCCAGTTACCTTCATTTCGAGCTGAGATGCAGCTCAGCTGTAGTTTCATAGTTCACTGCCACAAAAAAATTTAAAAATAAAGTATTACCAGTACTCTGTATGCAAAGTAGTTGAATACCATTGTATCATCCATTCGTGTAAATAACTGGTTTATTTGCCTAAGTATTTGATGTCAAATTGCCCAAAAATACGGGTAATTGCACTCGCTTTGGCAACACTGATTATTCTATAAAAAAGCTGTCATAAAAAAAAGAAAGAGCTCTTTTAGTAGCGGTAGCAAAAGCCAAAAAGGGCGGACAGACTAAAAAGAGCGGACGAACTAAAAAGAGCGGACGAAATAAAAAGAGCGGACGAACTAAAAAGAGAGCTACTGGTCGCGAAATAAAATATGCACGATCGGTCGCGAACTAAAATATGAGCGATGGGTCGCGAACTATTATGCCAAACGTATCTCGCTTCTTAGTTCTTGGATTCTTTTCCGAAGACCGACGGGCAATAGCGAGAGGGTGCGTATCAGACTTAAAAGTCACGTGTTTGCCTTCTGCTGATGAGAGCCATTTCGAGGTGAGCGTCTGTCTGTTAGATTACATAATTCAGTGCTACAAAATTTCTCTTTTGAAGTGTTTTGCACTCTGAAATATCTGACTAATAAATTCCATAATGCGAAGATATAGAGATAACTCTAAACTTAAGCGCGAGAAATTATCCACAAACTGTTTCTTTTGGTTTGCGTGATATCGTTAGCGGCTCACGCAGCAAGCGCATGAAGCAGCTAGTTGGGAGAACTTCTCCCTCCACCTGCATGTGCAGACCACGCCGCTCAGCCGTTACTGGGAGCGGACGAACTAAAAGAGCGAACTAGTTCGCGGCATGCGAACTAAAGTGAGCGCTCCCGATCGCGAACTATTATGCGCAAGTCTCCCCCCCTCGGGACTACCTTTTCTAAGAAAAAAAAGGAAGAGGGAGAGAAGTAAGTCATATTCATCTGTTGTTATTGTGTTTCGATATTCTGCTCCCTTTTTTTTGCCCATGTACGAGTATAGTGTTTCTTCTTTTATATAATTTTACAATCAATTAGATGCAGAACAATATGCTATTTCTTTTCTTTCTCGCACTTGTTTTTAAAGGAAAACAGGTAAACCGTATTTATGGCTATCTTTGTGATCCAACTCGTTCGGGTATTAAATTACCATCACTGATATTCACAGATCTAGCGTCTGTGAGAGTCTTTCACGTATCTCGTACACCAATGATCTCAAACGACTGAGAAATTTATCGACTTCAGTTACCAATTAAGGTTTCGTTTGCAATAACTATAAACAACGATCAATATCAGACGGCGGATGAGGAGATCTTCGAAGAAGGAAGGAAGGAAGCGTGGTCGTTGGAGCACAAGCTCGTGTCCTTCCTGAGGAACTGTCCCGACATTCACTTGACGTGATATAGGGAAATCACAGAAATCCAAAATCTGTATGACCAGAGGCGGATTGGAAGCACCATCCTACCGAATGAAAATCCAATGTGCTAAGCGCCTAAAAAGAAGAGGTGATGAGATCGACATGGCAAAGTTGGACAGAGCGGGGAGGATGAGGTGGACAAAGGTCGGGGGTATGAGAAGAAGGACAAAGATAGAAACGTAGGAAGATAAGAGAAGATGGACAAAGATGGGGAACAGGAAAAGATGGAGGGAGTAGGGTGTAGCTGAAGGTAGACAAAGATAGGGACGAAGAGTAGATTAGGATTTATATTCAATATTCAAACATGCATAGCAATTTGAAAGCCATCACAAGTGGTATATCCTCATAATGGGATTAGCACACAAGATGCTTATAATCACTCAGTATAAGAATTTAAGCCATCTATATAGCCAAAACCAAAATGTTTGATGTGTCGTGTTTCCTTTCTATACTTCAAAACAATGTTACCAGTGTTTCTCCCGTGAACTATGAGAGAATATATTTGAATTTTGGTGGGTCTTGGTAGGGGGGCCTACGTACACTGTAACATACATAATCTCTCCACGTTAAACAAACATTCAAACAAGGGACATTTAGTAAAACAAACACTCAACTATAGGGGTTGGAGAAAGTGTAATATGATAAAGCTAAGCTTCTACACACTAACTTTTAAAGTTATCTCCCATCGGCGATATTTCTACATGTCTACATGTAAACAAACGATGTCGACTTTCAATCTGTAGCGAGAAGTCTTGAGGCACTACAGAAAGGTGAGGATTCTTTCCCATGCCCAGTCACATAGGTCATAAGTATTGGACGTCTTCATAGCTTGTGCGGCCTCTTTCGGAAATGCATTAACTGTTACTGCTAACTGTCGGGTTCGCTCAACAGTGACTTCAACGATAATCGTTGGTAGAGACGTCACTCCTGTGCCACTATCTTCGACACTACGTTTTAGAATGGCCAACTACGAAGATTTCAGATGTGGTCCGCAATCTAATGAACACAACTTGTACGGATTCTCTCAGAAGTTACGTTCGCAAAGTGTTTCACAGATAGTAAAAATTTTTAAGTATAATTGAAGATTGAGTTGTAATCAATAATTACTGCAACAATTTTAGCTGCCCACAGTCGTAATTACACACATTTTGAATAGCCTTATAGATAGTGTTATTAATATGTTGTCTGTTCTTTTCGCACATGTCCGAAAGAACAGACACCTATTGAAAAGTAGGCCAAACATATTCCGATATGACCTTGAATTTCTCACGTGTGGTTTCTTGTTCATAATGTGTCTCGTAACGAAATCTTCATTGACCATTTTGGATATATAATTCTTTCGAATCACCAGCCTTTCTGTTTCGCTTCAGTTACTTTCTTGATATACTCGAGAGGAACATAGTCATTAGCTACATCAGATAAAGGGTCATAAATTAGTTCAACATCGGTAAATGACCTCTGAAGGCATTTGTACCACTTCTTCATCCTCCAGGATGTCAGTGATAGTGGCTTCTTCAAGTTCCTAGTTCAAATCTAAGATATCTGTTGCAATGGCACCTTGTTCCCCATATATTTCACGCGATGGAAATTGTAATTCAGTCTGGTGTAAAACCTGTACCATTCTTTACGTCAGTTCTCATAGTCCACAATACAATCAGAAATGTCCACTCTCATTTACCTTTATCACCCACATGCAAATTCAAGCTATTGGCTAAACTCTGCTAGAGCTTGAGAACGGTACACTAACCCAAACCGGTAGCTTTGAGTTAATAAAGTAATCAACAATGGTCAACATGTCATTTTGCAAAAGTTAAATGTAGTCAGAATATACTTATCTAGCACTGTCAAGACATTATACTGACACGCCCAAAGAATACCTACAACTGATGGTCTGTTCCCCGCCAATCAGCATTAGCTGCTAAAATGAGCATTACTGTCACCTGGTGGATCGGTTACACCTACGCGACAATTTTGGGTCGATGCCCGTAGGGCATTTCTCAAATGTACCTCTCACGACGGACGAGAACACTGGAATAGTTGAAAGCAAACACTGACCAACACAAGGCATTCCATGTAACAATTTCCGGGAAGCAAGTTCCAGCTCCAACATGAATGAAGTTGTACTGAATCCTATACGATACTACATATGATTTCGAATATCATCTTTCAAAAGTCAATGATCTTTAATGACGAAAATGAAGGATATAAAACGAATTTTTGTATCGACGTTCGCTCATGTTTTAATGTGAATGATCCTCCCCAAATTTTATTTTTTCCGATAGCAAGAAGTACAATGTTGAACTACCTATATTCTCGTTTAGTTATATGCTTGGTTTAAAGATGCAAAATACTACTGATACGAGGTTTTGAAGTGAACTACTAAGTTTTTCTCCTTGTGCTGTTCTTTCAATTTTTCAGTATCAGCCACAAGTTTGGGGCGTTTGAAACCACTCTTTCCTACTGATTGCTGGCATTAAGGTAAAGCGATCGAATCTGTTGAGGCCCGCTGCGTCAATCTTTCAGTGCTGTGGCGAACTGACAGCTACGATTGTTCTTTCACGCGCGATCAGCTTTCGATGGAAGCACTCAGAAACGACCGGCTTTAAGGAAAGCAGGGATTCGAACTCTGAGGGCGCTCACAGAAACTTTCTGGAACTGGCGTTGCGGAAGAGGGGGAGGGGGGGGGCAGGAAAGGGTCTCTCAGCAGAGAAAAAAAAGATACAGCAAGCAACTGTGATCCGTGTACTTAACTGAGTAAATATTTGTTCTTCAGAACGAACAGATACAAGCGAATAAATGTTCTTTAGATAGCAGAAATGTCCAAGTATCTGTAAATCTTTCGAAACTAGCTGTATGTTCCACATCGCCTCTTAAGCTATTGGAACTATTTCAACCAAATATGGAACACATATTCTTTAAGGTCGGGAATCATTTTCTGTTGTGGCAAAAACCAACTGTGATACATAGTTCATACGATACCACGTTATAAACAACGAAAACGCCCCCAACTTGCGGCTTGTAGTAGCGTGAATTTATTCTTCAGATATCTGAGAATTAGAGCACTTAGCAACTTGCAATAAACTTTAAACATAATTTCGAATCAATGGATAAATAAGCAGTCCTCGGAATCAAATTAAAAAATACTTTGACCTGGTTTCGGAAATGACTAAGATTGCCTTCATCAGAAATTATGAAATAAAAAAGTCACATAATAAAATATAAAACTCAGCTGTAAAGCTTACGTCACAAAATTTAAAAAGAAATGTTTAGAAAATGCTAGCCACTATGGGCTGCACGCCTGCACGGAGACTGATGAAGGCTATTTTCAAATCTTTCTATGATGGCTACAAGCAAGAAATATTAGAAGAATTTAAAACCGAGGTGTATATCAGTGGCGTCTGCTGCTTCAGATGCCCGGGGGGTCACTTTTTTGAGTGCCGGTTCGAAGATGCGTCGGCCTACTTTATTTCACACTTTTGTTTAAAGCTGAGTAATTTGTTTCTAAAAGATGCTGGAAGTAGTTCTTTTTTCTTTGATAATAAACGCCAATAACATATGAATATGCTCATGAACAGTAAAACACAGCAAGTAAATGATTACACTGTTAGGTGACTGTAACAAAATGAATCTGTTAACGTTGCCGGCCGCGGTGGCCGAGGGAACTGAGGCGCTCCAGTCACGGTCTACACGGCTACTAAGGTCGGGGGTTCGAATCCCCCCTCGGGCATGGATATTTGTGCCGTCCTTAGTATTAGCTAGTTCATAATTAGTTTGTAAGTTTAGGGACTGATGACCCTGTAGTTAAGTCCCATAGACTCTACAAACATTTGAACATTTGTTAACGTTGAAGAGACAAGCTACTGTCGGTCACGTGACAATCTAAACAGCAACCTTCCTAACCTTACGCATACGCAAAGCCTGCTCCCCTCAAAACTTTTCAAACAGTTAAATAATTGTAACAACGAAGAATATAAATGTCATTTACCATCAAAATCGCGACACATGTTCTAAAACGTCCAAAGATATATGGCAAGTAACAATACACGATTATTTTTTGTTTCCATATCCGTTAAAAGTATGATTGGGTTTAAAACAAATTGCTTGCAGTCGGTCTCGAATTCACTATATGCCGCTAAGCACATGGCTACTCTTCCGAGGTAAAAAAGTAGTGACTTCATTATTATTCATGTTCGGATCCTCTGAAGGCTTTTTCAGTTCTACTTCTGCATGGGATACTCTGCAAATCACATTTAAGTGCCTGGCAGAGGGTTCATCGAACTACCTTTATACCTTTTTATCTCCCATTCCATTCTTGAATAGCGCGCAGGAAGAAAGAACACCTTAATCTCACCGTTTTAGCTCTGATTTCTCGTATTTTATTCTGATTATCATTTATACCTATGTAAGTGGAATTCAACAATATATTTTCGCATTCGGAGGAGAATGTCGGTGATTGGAGTTCGTAAGTAGCCCACGCCGCAGCAATAAGCGGCGTTGTTGTAATGATTCCCATCCCAGATCCTGTATCATTTCCGTAACGCTGTCTCCCCTGTATCGTGACAGTACAAAACGAGCAGCCCTTTTTTGAACTCTTTCGATGACCTCCGTCAAATCCACCTGATAAGGATCCCACACTGGGCAGCAATACTCCAAAAAAGGCGGACAAGCGTAGTGTATACAGTTTCTTTAGTAGTTCTGTTGCATCTTTTAAGGTTTCTGCAAAAAAAAAAAAAAAAAAAAAAAAAAAAATAGAAATAAAAAAAAAAAAATAAAAAAACTCATTCTCTGGTTCGCCTTTCCCACGACATATCTACGTGTTCTTTCCAGTTTAAGTATGAAGTAATAGTATTCCCAGGTATTTTGTGGAGTTTACGGCCTTCACTTTTGATTGATATAGATTGTAAACAAAGTTTAACGGATTTCTTTTCGTATTTATGTGGACGACTTCACACTTCTCATTAGTTGCAGTCAATTTCCAATGTTTACACCATAGTTATATGTTATTCAGATCGTTCTGCAATTGATGCGTCTGTAATTGATAGTTGTATTTTACTATATATGACGTGTTTTTGATGAATTTTCAAAGCGCCAAAAACAATAAATGTGAATGGCGGATGTTGCCTTCATGGAGGATCCGCGCATGCGCAAGGCGATTTGCGCAGTAGCACAAATGTTCAAATGTTTTTATAGTCTATGGGACTTAACTACGGGGTCATCAGTCCCTAAACTTACAAACTACTTATGAACTACTTACGAACTAGGACGGCACAAATATCCATGCCCGAGGAGGGATTCGAACCCCCGACTGTAGTGGACGTGCAGACCGTGTCTGGAGCGCCTTAGTCGTCTCGGCCACCGCGGCCGGCACGCAGTAGCTCCGCTGCCTTTGCTTCGGGACCATTCGCGCATAACCGCCAGAGCTCGGGTAGCCTGGAGCTGGCGTCTCTACCAGCTCCAACGCCAGTGTTAAAAGCGGCCACGCATACGCATTACAACGCTGCAACCGCTGCCGCCTATATTAGGCTGCCGCGCTGCGACTCATATACATTCTTTAAATGTGAATATAAAATGATCTAACAGAAGAACGAAACGAAGAATGATTAAAAACACTTTTTATTTTACTTATTTATTTACCTTTTTTTCACGACAAGCTTTTTTTTTTTTTTTTTTTTTTTTTTTTTTTTTTTTTTTTTTTTTTTTTTTTTTTTTTTTTGGTTGGTACAGTGAACTAGTGAACACTAGGACGCTACGCCAATGGTGTCTATAATAAAGAAAGATTTCCTTCCAGCAGCCGAAACTTGCCAGATAATTAGAAACTAGAAAAACACATTTTTCACGTTGTTTGGGGATAGCCACCTGAAACGTGGGTACGCGTGCAGATGAGAGACGTGAGGCAGCGACTCCCCCGGCAGCTTAGCGCGATGCCTGTGTCGGCCTGTGTGTCGGCCTGTGAGACTGCCGCCGTGTTTACCGGCCAGCCGGCGCCCAGTGCGTTAATTCGGAGCAGCCGCCGACACCGTCGCCCACCGCCTTATCAGCTGGGCCATAGGGAGCCTATGTAGCGAGTGGCCATGTGTGAGACTGCACCTGATTAGCTGACAGCCCAGGACGCCATGTTTTTACCAGATTTGGCAGGATTGACATCTGTATGAATAGCTAACAGTGTGCGTTTCTGTACTGTGGGGTGTCTTAAAAGCTTCTGACAGAGATTTCACTGTATAGGTTGTATGGTTGTATGGTAGGCACTACTTTTACACGTCTTTTGTCGGTTCTATTTACGTAAATTAACGTGTTGCTCATTGGTCGTTTACGATAACCTTAGAACTTCGCGGCAATTTTTAAGTTTATATGTTGGTTTTTTAGTGATTTACAGAGTGTAATTAATCAAGACAAAGGCTCCTTCTTACTCTTCCTCTGTTGGCTGTAAAATCCGAAGTATATAGATTGTTATATGATGCTTGTGTTCGCAAGGAAATACTGATAAAGTGCGCAGTGAAAATTAACCGAGAAAGCGGGAACCGTAGAGGCGACTTAGAACGCAAGAAATGCATTGATGAAATTCAGTAATAGAACTACTGCCTGTCAAATTCCCGCGTGGTGTAGTAGTTGCGTACTGAATTCATAATGTGAAGGAGGCGAGTCCGATAAGTGGTAAATTTTATAAACGATATTTGCTAGCTTTTTGTAAGTTCTTGGTTCTGGTTTTTTACATGTCATGGTACAAGGTATGTTTTAACATGTCTACGGCACGTCCCCTTGTCTGTGTATTGTTGGCTATTCACAATCCAGTAATTGGTTACGGGATGTGATGCGAGATGGGAGCGGGACTATAGAGCCGTCGTAGATATTCAGTTACCTATTTTGAGTCTGTTTCACTAGAGATATTATCGGTATTATTCCGATTTTCTGTGATACTCTGTCCTTAAAGTATCTACAGAATTACGTTTTTGGTTTGCCAGTGTAGGAAAATGTTTTAAGATCGACAGCACCCTTAAAATGCATTATATAAGGGCGTACAGCGATAATATTGTACTAACTTCGGCGAAGGATATTCAAGGCAGAAAATTCTGAAATAATATCATTCTCTTTGAGATACATAACATGGAGTATCTCTTTCTTGTTACCAACTGTCAACTGTCGAAATTACCAGAACATCGTAAAATATGATATTAACGTTCGACAGCCATAGAAACTGTTTCGCGAGTCTTATTTGCTTACAAATTTATTAGGCCTGCATGAACATTGATGAATGGTATTTCTTTAACCACGTGCTGATTAGTAAACTAGAAGATGTGCTTTGATGTCACGGGTGGAAGTGATGGCTTATTTCAGTCGTTAGGTGGCTGCATTTCTGCCAGGGTCACTATGTAAGTGTACGTCCCGCGCGCAGTCTGGTAAAAACATGGCGGCCACAGGCCGGTTGACCACACTCTCCCTATATATGCTCTCTAAGGGCTACTTCCTGACCCACCACTGGGCTCCGATGCTCCCTTAGAAAGACTTTCCCCCATACGCAGCCAAAATTACACAGTTTAAACCAGTTCTCTGTACATCAAAACCAAGATACACAAATGTAGAAAGTGCACCCCCTAGTTCGTCTGTGTCTTTCAGGCCCCTGCACGCGCAACTGTGCGGTTCTGGTTTTGATCGCTTTATTTCTTTGAGATTCACGCTAGGAAGTTCGGGACTGTAGTAACGTGTGCAACGTCTTTGAAGTCCATGTTTCTACACTGAACCCGCGACGACGTTCCCCATCGGGCATTGCTCTGTTGTCTTTAATACAAGATATTTAATAAGTAGTTTCCAAGCTTAGGGCCTGATGACCTGGCACTTCAATACTATAAGCTTAATAAACATTTGAACATTTGAACTCGTACTTCGAAATTTGCTAATCAGATCTCGCACAGTATATCGATGTCTCCGGGAAAACTGAATAAAATTTTTGACGATCTGAAACAGTGTATTTACCGCCATTTTTGAACACTCGTTCCATTAAAAACACACGTTCTTCACTGGTTAATATTTTAAGTGACAAAAACGATGCAAACGAAAAAAAGGAACTAAATCTAAACGTTCACGTCAACATGTAACGACAGACTCCAAGGATACTACAACAAAACAGTGGAATATTGGGACAGTCCACTTGAAGGACAGTAACCCAGGCAGCCGAACAATCATACGGCAAGCGCGAATATCATACGGCACTGCAGGGAGACGTTTTGAACACCCCATGAATTGCTGTTCGTAAGTCTCACAAAACTCGAGAACGGCTGAACCGATTTGGCTAATTTTAGTCTTGCAATATTCGTGTAAGTCCAGGGAAGGTTTAAACGGTGCTCTAAAAAGAGGAAAAACTGAAACAACTTTTTCCAGTGAGCTATCAATACCGTTTGTTCAATTACGATTAAACTTTGTACATTTCATGTTGAAAGCAAGAGGAAGGTTCGCATCAAATAAAATTTTGGAAAAGTCGCCTGGAAGGTAGGAAAATTCAGTAAAAACCGAAAACGATATTTTTCTATTAATAAAAATCAATTGCCACATGGTTGTAAGAGCAAGGTTTGCATGAAATACATTTTTCAAAAAACCTACCTGAAAATTAGAAAATTTGAGAAAAACTGAAAGTGCGTTTTACAATGAGTTTTTGATTGAATTCAGCACTATAACTGACTATTCGCACGACGGAGATGGATAATTCTTTTTTCCAGAGAGTAATTATTGTTCGATATTTCGCTTTTTAAACTTCAAAAAATATGTTGAATTACACACTTTCTGAAGTATCTTATCCGGTACTTCCGCGCTCAAGCCATCTCCATACCAGTTTTCATCACCATAGATTAAGTGGTTCATGTAATGATATATAGCCAAATCGGTTCAGCCGTTCTCGAGTTTTAGCGAGACTAATGAACAGCAATTAATTTTTATTTTTGACATTTCATATAAGGGTTCAGATCGTGAAAATCAAACTTTACTCTTTCAAAGTATATTTTTAAACGCACCCAACTCAACAACCAAGTCATTATTTTACATGTTTTAAGACTAAATTTTCCTCGCAATTTTTCCATATTTTATCACCGTTTAAATCTTCCTTGAAATTCCATGAATGTGACGTCAACATTATCCTGGACAAGTGTGCGTGATTTGCCCACTCTTTCCGCCCACTATCGAACCGATACTTAGACTATCTGATGATACCTTTATAAAGCTACTGGATCTAAAATACATATGATTTAAATTAACATGGTTCATATTAAGAGGTAAGTGAGACGACGTTCACCGGGTCATCTAGTCTTCAAATAAAGTGCACTTAAGCCAACCGCGCTGTGCTACATCGCAGCTCGTCCGCATTCCGTGAAAGTTGCATCAGCGTTAAGAGCACACAAACGAACTGAAACAGTATCTGCATTTGTAGTCAACCTGTGCACTTCGAAATTATGGACAAAACATTTACTGTAACACTGAACTAGGTACATTTATGGTTATTTTAGTTTAACGATTGCAATTTCTGTTTAGGTAGTATAGCAAAATATTTATATAACAATAGCAGTAAGAAACAGAAATATATATATATATATATATATATATATATATATATATATATATATATATATATATATATATATATCCCGCGCACCACTCGGTGACCCGATATTGGGCTCTTATATAACCTTACTTATTTCCTTTTCGTTTCATATCAATCTTCCAACTTAAAATTTTGAACACAGCTGCTATTTTCAGCGACCGTTAGAACGTAAATTCATGATATCAATGATTTTTAAAATAAAACAAGTCACATAACAAAAGAAGTCCTTGTATTCCATTTGTTAAATATGTAAAGTGAGTTCAAGAAGTGATATTAGGTCTATTATTTCACTGATTTTATTTGAAAACGTTGATCTGGAGATCATGTGACAACGTCGAAACCGGTCATCTGTCATGTTTGTTTTGACTGGTAGAAGAAATAAAGTTCAAAGTGTTCAAATGTTTGTTAAGCTTAAGGTACTTAACTACGGGGTCATCAGTCCCTAAACTTACAAACTACTTATGAACTACCTAAGACTAAGGACGGCACAAATATCCACGCCCGAGGGGGGATTCAAACCCCCGAACGTAGTGGCCGTGCAGACCGTGACTGACGCGCCTCAGTCCCCGCGGCTACCGCGGCCGGCAAGAAATAAAGTTTGAAGTTCTTGGCGATCAATGGCATTTATTCCCTCGTGGAAAAAAAACTATTTCATTCATCGTTTCTTGTCCATGATGAGTCACAACTGTATACATACGCCGCTGTTTTTGGTCTGTCAATGTAGACCATCGCCCACTGCGTTGTCAGTGGTGAGAGGTAATGCCTGAAATCTGGTATTCTCGGCACACACTCGACACTGTGGGAAAACTGAATTCCCTTTCGGTTTCCGAATTACATCGCCCAATGCGTGTAGCTCAAAGAACCATTCGGCCTACTTTAATTCTCGCCGCACGCCCATAATTACTTCGGAAACCTTTTGACGCGAATCACCGGAGTACAAATGAGCACCGCTCTTTTATACGTTGTGCTGGCGGCAGTGTCGCCTTGTGTCCCCGTGCATATCGCTCCCCCGTGACTTACGTCAGCGCAGTATAGACGTAGGCCGCTCCTGCCGCCTTATCATTCACGCGGAGTGTGACAGGTGAAGGGCGGTGAAAGCGGCCGGGCTCGTTAGCAGGCATCCGTCACCCTGCACCCTGGCTGGCTTGCGGACTCTGCGCCTTTCACCCTCGTCGCCGCCGCCGCTAACTCGCGACTGCACAGCCACCCCCTACCACCCTCAACCCTCCTCTTTTATCGGGAACCAATTCCTCGCGGCTGCCGCTCCGCGCGCCCTCTATTAAATTAACCCGGAAACTCCGGGGCCTTCCCCCCCCCCTCCCCCTGCCGCATAGGACCGTCTCCGCCCACGCCTGCAACCCCGCTGCCTAATTATGCAAATTGCAGCGCGTTACTCAGTTAGGACCGAGGCGCTTTGCATAAAAGATTCCTCGTTTGTTCAACAAGTGTCTCTCTGTTTTATACGCGCCACCGGAGGGACGCCGACGAAATATTTAAATCTTCCATCAGAGTCTTTTGGAGATAAAAAGCGAGAGTGATTTACCGAATATTCATGATCCAGAGGCATCTGTTGGGTGTATCGGATAAGTTTCGCTTAACGTTGCTTAACGAGTAAGGAGGGTAAAAAATTCTACGAAACTTTGACACAATGATATCGTCTCGCACACAACTTTTTAATAATTCTCACACTGTTGATTAAATTTTCACTGTAGTCGAATTACTAGTTTTTAACTATTGGACTCATCACTTTTTCTCTAGACTTTGAGTACTGTCGGCAGGGTAAGGCTGGAAATTTGTATCTGACGGGAGTCGTCCTTAGGTAGCGGTAACAGGTGCGGTGATCACATTGCCCCCAGTGGCGTAGTAATCAGTGCAACTGCCTAGAATGCAGGAGACCCGCGTTCGAATCCCGGCTGGCCTACACATTTTTCAGCTTCGCCCATTAGCAGTAGATCAACAACTGCTGGATCAGGAGTGACGTCTGTTCTTTCGGAACAGATGCCACATGTAGATAGATGTATTTCTTACAGCTAATATTTCGGCTGTGTATCGTTCGGCCATCACCATAGCAATGTTAATACAACTACACTGTCGGCAGAGTGTTTCGGTCAACCTTCTACACTGTAAAAGCTTGACACATCGACGGCAAAAATGTATAAGGCTGTAGCGCCCGCCCTCCATGGAGATCATACAAGATCATAACATAATCTAATATACACAGTCACGTCACTCCAACACATTTTTGTTATGCGTCATGACAGCAGTGTTCCAAGCGGATGGCGAGGTACATTTCTAAATACGATATCGTACAAGTGTGAATAGTATCGTTTAAACTGATTTTAACATTCTTTTTACGACAAGAAAAGTACGTAGTCCCATAAAATTGCAATAACTAGAAAATAACTCCACACTTGTCTCTGTTAGGTTTCCTAAGAACCATTTCACGGTATGAAACGGTACTTTCCAAGATAATTTATTTGTGATTATCTTCAAATCTAGGACTTTTTAATCAAGAATTTCATTTTCTATTAAGAACAAAAACGAGTTAATACACAACAAAAAATCCAGACTTCCGCCGAAACACGTCAGTTTTCTAATCAGAAATGTCATCGTTTGTTCACTACATTTGCAGTGGAATCAGTAGGTGTTGAATCTATATAGAATGCAATTCCCATCATTTAAAGTATCACATTAGTCATTACCATTGTAGCTGAATAAAAATCCTCACAAACATGAAAATAAAATATCGAAAGCAAAGAAAAAATAGTTTCCCAACAAAGTAGGAACCAATTCCCGAATAGCAGCTACATCTGAACCACAAACGACAATAATCTTCGAGACTTTCGTTTTATTAGCAAACTTAATTACACTCAGAAGTATATACGTTTATAAAAAAAAAGATGAGTGAATTGGAAAACTGTTCGAATCATTAGATGGCACATTGAATTTTTACACATCCGTGAAAGTGCCTGTCATATAAAAACAGTCTCTTAGTTTTAGTGGAGTTGGCTGCAAATCGTATGTATTTTCTCATGGATAAGTAGTAGTTTATATCACTGAAACAGAGACATTCAGCTGGTTTTACATTTATTTCATGATTATTTATGTCTTTCGATATTTTACTAATGCTTGGAACGCAAAAATTACAGAAACTATTTGGTTAATTACATATAAAAGTAAATATAAACTTTATTCTTACGGCGCCTTGCCCACCACTAGGAGCGCTAGTGTCGTTGCAACTGTCAGTTGGTAACAACATTTACTGCAGTGAGTGTCGCGACGATGGCTGAGAAGCACGAAGCCGTCATGCCATCTATGGAGAGCATATGTCTTTGATTCCGTGAAATTGTGAGTGCTAGGATCCAAATTTTATCAAGAATAAAACCATCATCCCAGTTATTTTAATTACTTCCCAGCCAAATTTCAATATTGGATGCACTTTGCGCACAGTTCGTGAACGATGTGCGAAACATCGACGGTATACCCGCCTGCTACACCCCGGATAAATCAGCTGTGGCTGAACATTGTATTCAAAGAGGTCATAATATGGAATATGAGAGTGTTAAGATATTAACGTCTTTATCATCTTTCTGGGATACGGCTGTTAAGCTTATGGGACTTAACTGCAGTCCTTAAACTTGCAAACAACTTGTAAACTAACTTATACTTAAGACAACACAAACATCCATGCCCGAGGATTCGAACCCCCAACAGATAACGACTTCTCGCATAGGAGCATAGGGCCTCAATGCACTGGGACACTCCTCCGCGGCCGGGCTGGGGAGTTGTTGTTAAATCAATTGTTTGTTAAGCTTATGGGACTTAACTACGGGGTCATCAGTCCCTAAACTTACAAACTACTTATGAACTACTTACGAACTAGGACGGCACAAATATCCATGCCCTAGGGGGGATTCGAACCCCCGACCGTAGTGGCCGTGCTGACCGTGACTGGAGCGCCTCAGTCACCTCGGCCACCGCGGCCGGCGGGCTGGGGAGTAATTTAATTAATGGGGATGGTGGTTTTATCCTTAATAAAATTTGGAACCCGGCATTCACAATTGTATGCAATCAAAGATAACGGCAGTGTTACTATATATGCTCTGAAAAGATGGTATTACTGCTTCGTACATCTCTGCCATCGAAGTTAACCAGACACTGTATATAATCTCCATGGATCAAGAAGGTTAAAATAAGAAGAGACGGCGCTACTATGCAAAGTTTAGTTGCCGATTGAAACCAATCCGCTATCTTGCGGAGCAAAGTAAATATGTTTATAGATTAAAGCACTGTGTGGTTCTTGCCCAGTCAACTTCCGTACATTTAAATGACTTATTTATGAGTAAATATTTGATACAGTATACTTTTTGGAGAAATACAGACCTTTCAGGTAGCTGAACTGAGATTTATTAACGCAAAGTATCATTCGATACGTATCTTACATATCGGGATAATACCCAAATGTTTTACAAGAACTGTAGTTACCAGTTGGGGTAGTTCACGGGATAAGTAGAAAAAGTTTTTTTCAACAATGACAGAACAGAGTTGTATCATTTTAGCAAGTTCAGTACAGAAGGGACGATTTTTTTATGTTAAACACATAGAAAATTCGTTCTTCGGGTTTCACATCATTAAACATTCGTACTAAAATTCTGTACCAGGTCTTTAAATTTTCATGGAAACCTATATCTAAGCACCACTTTCAACTCAGAATGAAATGAATACACACTCGTCACCACAAATGTTATTGGCTCTGTTTTGGCACATTAAGGGCACCTCCCCGTATTCTAACCTTGCCATGGAGGGTACTACAGCATTATACAACTTTGCCGTCGATTTGCTACACTTTTACAGTGTAGAAGGTGGACCGAAACACTCTGGCGACTGTCTGGTTGTCTTAGTATCGCTCTGATGATGACTGAACGATGCAGAGCCGAAATATTAGCAATAAGAAATAAATGGTTACGTCTGAATACCTGTAATCTTACATCTTATAAAACAGGCTGCATGTGTGTGTGTGTGTGTGTGTGTGTGTGTGTGTGTGTGTGTGTGTGTATGTAGGTATGTGTGTATGTTCCACATGTCCCCCTAACTACTGGACCGATTCCAACCAAACTTTGTACACATGTTCCTTAATATCAGGCAACAATCGCTGACGGGGTAAGAATCGCCTACGACACATACGTAAGGAGATATGACGTCACAAACAATGAGATGCGCGAAAAACCTGAATCAAACGACAATGCTACACATTTCCTCCTAAACCACTGGACCGATTACAACCAGATTTGGTACACATATTCCTTACTGTCAGGTAACTGTAAGGTAACATGGGTAAGAACCCATACGACACATGGTTCAGGAGATATAACGTCATGAACAATAGGAATCGCAAAATACTGCTACATAATGCGACGAGACTTTATAAATATACTATATGAGAATGACAGTACTTGGCGACTCGCAAAAAAACTTGAAACATAATTTCAAAACTTTATGACACTTTTTCTCGCAGACAACCACATCAAAATAATGAAAGGAAAACAGTTTCTCGTTTAGTATTTTTCCGCTGTTCATGGAACAAAAATATGACATTAGGTATAACGTTACAATTTATAATTTCTACACTACCATTTGTACTCGCAGGAAATTTTGCAGACAGAATACACACTTAAAGATGAATTTCCGTTCGAAATTTTATTACAGTACGACACGTAGTTCATGAGATATGAGGACGTAAAAAGTAACGTTCATCAACCGTCAAGTTTTAATCTATTACTTCTTTACTACTAACCATATTCGCAACAGATTTTACCGACATACAGCAATTTTACAAATCAATATATTCCTGCAAAATTTTACAATTGTACAAGATATCTATACTAACAATAAATCTGCAAATGTAGACCTGTCGCTGTTCGCTTCAATCTTCAAAATTACTGGACGAATTTTCATGCGGTTTTCACAGGAAACCTGAGCGAAGATTGGTTCAGGATCTAGGCATGATTTCATCAAAATAAAATCACGAAGTGTATCCATAGACCGTCGCATCTGTCTGTTCATCTATTAGAAACCACTTCTCCAAAACCACGAATTCCCATGCGGTTTTCGCAGGTTACTTCAGCTTGGAATAACATATAGACTTAGATTCATAAAAATCGGATCACGGAAGGAAGAAGATCAGAATTTAACGTTTTTCATTGATAACTGTCATGTCTCCCTTTCTCTTTCATCTCCAAAACTAATAGACGAATTTTCAGGGGGTTTTCACGGGAAATGTGAGGGTATCTTACGGTTACAGAAACGCTTCATTTCACAAAATGGGATCAGAAGAAGTAAGCTATCACAATATAAACATTTCTCTGAAAGCAATCGCATGTGTCTATTTGTAGAGAGTAATCTCCAATAGTACTAAATGAACAATCATGGGGGTATCACAGATAAATAGAGAATATCCTGGGGCAATATATAGGCTTCATTTCATGAAAATTAGATCAGGAAAGTAAAAGATATAGTAATTTGAAGTTTTAGGTGTATTTCATGCTTGGAAAGAACGGCGTAACGCAGCAAAGAACTAATAGATAGCGCTGCGGGTGTTCGTGTGAAGTTCGGGGCAGCGATCGGATTATTACCCTTTGAAAATACTACTTATTCTTAGACTTTACAAATTTACCATATTTCTTTAGTTTTCATGGTTGCTATGTTCTGCGAAATATAATTCAATGCAATGAATATAAAACTGATGCAATCCTCGCCGTATTTAATCCATATATTTATATATTGACATCACAGTCTAACGTATATGTACAATTCTCACGCTTGGAGCAACAATCGCGCATCTAACGGAAAGAGAGCCAACCGTAAGAATAATAATTGTTTTGAGTGATATTTCTACTTCATTAAGGAAATACTTATTATATTTTAGCTTTCCATGCTTCAGCCTATTGACCAGAGATATGATTGATCATGAAATAAATGTTTTAAATGGCGAATATAATTGATGTATGAGGTAAACTACTTCATATTCATGAAGATATGTCTCTTTCTAACACGTTTCGCAAACATATTTAAAAACAACAACTTACCCATTTTCATGCGGTTTTAACAGGAAATTTTAGATTAGATTGGTGAACATATAGGAATGATTTCATCAAAATCAGATCACGGAAAAATATACATTGCTATCATAAGTGTTTTCAGTAACTGTCTATTCATGTATTAGAAATACCTAATCTCCTAAACTATTTCACTGATTTGCATGGAGCAACTTCGTTTCATAAAAGTGGAATCAGGGAAATTGTTTTAGATGTAGGTTATGCTTGAACTATGGATTTCGTTGCACAGCAAACAAGCGATAGAGGCGCTGTAGTGCTCAAAAGAACTAATAAACACCGCTGCTGCATAATAAGTATGGTGTAGTACAACAAGGAAGCGAACGTATCTGACAGAATTAAGCAATCTTATGTCCACAATACCAACAAATATTGAACATAGTGTTACTGAATTCGCATTATGTATTAAATACACTACGACATTTCTTTGCTTATTTTGGCACGTTTCAACTTTTGTATCTAAAACTTTATGAAGATACATCGTTTCGGACAATGGCTTTTACTTACATTTCATATCTTTATGAAGATTCATCGTTTCGGACAATGACTTTTACTTATATTTAACAACTTAGCTAGGACATATAAGGTATTATTATTTATAATGAAGTGCACCGAGAAAATATGAAGATTCACTTCAAGAGAGGAGATATTTGGAGGCGGAATAAAAAGAAGGAAGAAGAAATAAAAACTTTAAGGTTTGCCGATACCGTCGTAATTTTGTCAGAGTAGTAAAGGACCTGGAAGAGCAAATGAATGGAGTGCGCAGTATCTCACGAGTAATGTATGAGATGAAGATTGACAAAGGAAAACAATAGCAATAGAAGAATGAATAGCAAATTCAGGCATTGCTGGAGAAATTAGGTTACTTAACGAGTAGTAAGGCCTTAGGTGAGTTTTGTTATTTGCACAGTAGAATAAACTACGACGGCTGCAGTACAGTTGGTATAAAGTGCATAGCTTCAATGGGAAGAAAAGTGTTTCTAAAGAAGAGATATGTGTGTCTACCACAGTGGTAGCTGGTTTTTGGTGACATATAAGGAAGGGAATGTGAAAATGCAAAAACGCGTTTTGGTGGTAAGTACTATAACGTGAAACCTGTTGAGATTTTTATTCTACTCTTCTAATTATAGTGCGCAATTGACTTATCTGACCTATTGTACCTGAGGCTCCTGCAACGAAGACATCAACAGCATTTCACGTAGAAGTCAGAAAGGTGCTTCTTGCCTACTTACACACTGTGAAACGTATCCCTTATGTAAAGATAAACATAGATGACATCTCCTGTAAGACAAAAATAAAAAATCAACAAAGTGTAACTAGTGAGGATCAGTTCGGGTACTAAAGTGATGTCGCTAGTTACTGAAATGAAAAACTGATTGTGAATCACATGTTTTATTATTTAACCTTTTTAGAAAACTCAAATTTATAAAAACAATAAATTAAACATTTTAATTTCCAAGTTCTGGATAGGTTGACAGGATAGATGAAATGTATAAGTAATTTCAAAATAAAATATAGTTGGTAGAATGGCTGAAGATACATGTCTACTTGACTTTAATTCAATTTTGTAAGTTTATGTTCAAGGCTGTCGCAAAGTCCGAAATGTTACGCAATGATAAACAGGTATTTGTTATTGCTGTTTGGTGATAGGTGGAGTTAGCCTAAAGAATTAGCACACAATACCATTAACTGCATCGACGTCTGCTAGCTGCGTCTTCACTGTAACCGAAACTAAATATTGTCTGCCTTGATAGACTACTGCCGATCGCACTTTCCCTGAGGCTTGATGAAGTTAAGAATGAGCTATAAATGCAAGTCTATAAATTGGCGTGGCACGTTAGCCTCAGACTAACCCACCACGTTGCTCTCAAAAATGCGCTTGCAAACATTAATGAACTCTGTGTTCACACCGGATAAGAAGTATCTCGGCGAAGACTATGAACAATGCGCAATCTTTAGTTCTCTCCACTGGTATTCACTAAAGTCCGCTCCACAACAGAGGTGCTCCGTGTTGTTGTTGTGGTCTTCAGTCCAGAGACTGGTTTGATGCAGCTCTCCACCCTACTCTATCCTGAGCAAGCCTTTTCATCTCCTCATAAGAACGACAACCCACATCCATTTGAATCTGCTTACTATACGCGTCTCTTGGTCTCCCTCTGCGATTTTTACCCCACACACTTCCCTCCAACGCTAAATTCACAATTCCTTGATGTCTAAGAATGTGTCCTACCAATCTATCCCTTCTTTTAGTCAAGGTATGCCAGAAATTTCTTTTCTCCCCAGTTCTGTTCAGTACTTCCTCATTAGTTACGCGATCCACCCACCTAATCTTCAGCATTCTTCTGTAGCACCACATTTCAAAAGCCTCTATCCTCTTTCTGTCCACACTGCTTATCGTCCATGTTTCACTCCCATATAAGGCAACACTCCATACAAATGCCTTCAGAAAGGACTTCCTTAGGCTTAAATAAATTTTCTATGTTAACAAATTTCTCTTTTTCAAAAACGCCTTTCTACCCATTGCCATTCTGCATTTTATATCATCTGTACTGCGACCATCATTTGTTATTTTACTGCCCAAGTAACAAAACTCATCTACCTCCTTTATTATTTCGTTACCTAATCTAATTCCTTCTGCATCACCTGATTTATTTACACTGCACTCCATTACCCTAGTTTTACTCTTGTTAATGTTCATCTTATATGCACCTTTCAGCACACTGTCCATTCCGTTCAATTGCTCTTCCAGGTCCTTTGCTGTATCTGACAGAATTACTATGTCGTCGGCAAAACGCAATGTTTTTAATTCTTCACCCTGAACTTTAATTCCTTCTCCAAATTTCTCCTTGCTTTCCTTTATAGCTTGCTCAATGTACAAATTGAACAACATTGGGGAAAGGCTACAACCCTGTCTTACTCCCTTTCCAACCACTGCATCCCTTTCATGCCCTTCAACTCTGACAACCGCTGTCTGGTTTTTGTACAAGTTGTAAATAACCTTACGCTCCCTATATTTTACTCCTGCTTGCTTCAGAACTCTAAAGAGTTTATTCCAATCAACATTGTCAAAAGCCTTCTCCAAATCTACAAAAGCTAGAAATGTTGGTTTGCCTTTTCTTAATCTATCTTCTAGGATAAGCCGTAAAGTGAGTATGGCCTCCCGTGTTCCTACATTTCTCCTGAACCCAAACTGATCTTCCCCGAGGTCGGCTTCTACCAGCTTTTCCATCCTTCTGTATATAATTCGTGTTAACATTTTGCAACCATGACTTATTAAACTGATGGTTCTGTAGTTTTCACACCTGTCTGCACCCGCTTTCTTTGGAATGGGGATTATAACATTTTTCTTAAAGTCTGAGGGTACTTCACCTGTCTCATACATCTTACGCACAATGTGAAACAATTTTGTCATGGCTGGTTCTCCCAGAGACTTCAGTAGCTCTGACGGGATATCATCAACTCCAGGGGCCTTGTTTCGACTGAGATCTTTCAGTGCTCTGTCAAATTCATCTCTCAGTATAGTATCTCCTATTTCATCATCATCTACATCCTCTTCCCTTCCTACAATAGTGTCTCGAAGTTCGTTTCCTTTGTAGAGCCTCTCTATATACTCTTTCCACCTTTCAGCTTTCCCTTCTTTGCTGAGAACTGGTTTTCCATCAGTGTCCTTGATATTCATAGAGCTGTTTTTCTTATCGCCAAATGTTTCTTTTATTTTCCGGTAGGCTGTATCTATTTTTCCCCTATTTATACATTCTTCTACATCCTTGCATTTGCCTTCTAGCCATTCCTGCTTAGCCATTTTGCACTTTCTGTCAATCTCATTTCTTAGTCGTCTGTACTCCATTTTGCCTGATTCATTTACTGCATTTTTATACTTTCTTCTTTCATCGATTAAATTTAGTATCTCCTGTAATATCCAAGGATTCTTTGTAGGTCTTGCCTTCCTACCTATTTTGTCCTCTGCTGCCTTCACTATTTCATCTCTCAATTTTACCCATTCCTCCTCAACTGTTTTATTTTCCCCTGTTTCTGTCAATTGTTGCCTGAAGCTCCCTCTGAAATTCTTAAGAACTTCAGGTTCCTTCAATTTATCTAGGTCCCATCTCCTTATTTTCCTACCTTTCTGTAGTTTCTTCAGTTTCAGCCTACAGTTCATAACCAACAAGTTGTGGTCAGAGTCTATGTCTGCTCCTGGGTATGTCCTACACTTCAAAACCTGGTTCCGAAATCTATGTCTTACCATTATAAAATCTATCTGGTATCTCCCGGTGTCTCCTGGTCTCTTCCACGTATACAACCTTCTTTTCTGATTCTTAAACCAGGTGTTTGTTATAACTAAATTATGTTCCGTGCAAAATTCTACCAGGCGGCTTCCTCTTTCATTCCTTTTTCCCAGACCATATTCACCCACTATCTTCCCTTCCCTTCCGTGTCCTACTACCGAATTCCAGTCTCCAATAACAATTAAGTTTTCCTCTCCCTTAATTGTCTGAATAATTTCCTTTAGCTCCTCATATATTTCTTCGATCTCCTCATCATCGGCAGAGCTAGTTGGCATATAAACCTGTACTACTGTTGTCGGTGTTGGCTTCGTATCTATCTTGACTACGATAATGCGATCACTGTGTTGGTCATAGTAGTTTACCCGCATTCCTATTTTCTTATTCATTATCAATCCTACTCCTGTGATACCCCCAATTGATTTTGTATTTATAATCCTGTACTCACCTGACCAGAAATCCTGTTCATCCTGCCACCGAACTTCACTAATCCCCACTATATCTAACTTCAACCTATCCATTTCCCTTTTTAAATTTTCTAATTTTCCTACTCGATTAAGGGGTCTAACATTCCACGCTCCGACCCGTAGAATGCTAGTATTGTTTTTCCTGATGACAACATCCTCCTGAGTAGTCCCCGCCCGGAGATCCGAATGGGGGACTATTTTACCTCCGGAATATTTTACCCGAGAGGATGCCATCATCATATGTTCATACAGTAGAGCTGCATGTCCTCTGGAAAAATAACGGCTGTAGTTTCCCCTTGCTTTCAGCCGTTCGCAGTAGCTGTGTGGCAAAGCCACATTAGCTGATGTTACAAGGCCAGCTCAGTCAATCATCCAGACTGTTGCCCCTGTAACTACTGAAAAGGCTGCTGCCCCTCTTCAGGAACCACACGTTTGTCTGGCCTCTCCACAGATACCCCTCCGCTGTGGTTGCACCTACGGTACGGCTATCTGTATCGTTGAGGCACGCAAGCCACCCCACCTCGGCAATGTCTGTGGTTCATGGGAGTGGAGGTGCTCCGTACAGCTACGAAAGCAGGAGACCCGGGTTCAAATCCTAGTTGGGTAAACATTTTCAGCTTTGCCCATTTGCAGTTATGTCATATATTTTGTGAATATGAAGAAATACCTGTAATTTTATTTATAATCTCCTTGCTGTCCAAAACCGTTTAGATACTAGTTAAGAATATCACTAACATTATGCAATAAAATTGCAAAAATGTTCAAATGTTTGTAAAGCTTATGGGACTTTGTAAAAAGATATAAAATAGCCAAGATCGCTTATCATCAGTTTTTATTAATGACGACCGGTTTCACTGAACTATGTCAGCATCATCAGGTCAAGTAAAATATTTTACAAGGCCATAATCTGTTAAAAGGAGAAACGGATATTTAAAACATGCAAGTCATTATAATAAAACGAGAAGATACGTCAATTAAATCCATAAGAGCAAGATCGGGCATATTTAGAGATGAGACATACCTGGTAATGTCAAATAGTTGTTATATAAAACGATTTACAGTGCATAAGTGCACTAAGTCATTATAATAAAACGTTATTAACACAGTGAGTGACAAAAGCAAACTGATGGGACTTAACTACGGGGTCATCAGTCCTTAAACTTACAAACTACTTATGAACTACTTACGAACTAGGACGGCACAAATATCCATGCCCGAGGGGGGATTCGAACCCCCGACCGTAGTGGCCGTGCTGACCGTGGCTGGAGCGCCTCAGTCACCTCGGCCACCGCGGCCGGCAATAAAATTGCAACCGCTGCTTTAAATACAAGTATATTTATTTTACTATAAGACCTATTTCGGCCTTAGCGCCATCTTCAGGTATGTCAGATAGTCGTGACATCCACAAACATCATTGGTTTGTTTGTTGTCAATTTATTCGTAAATTATTATTAAAGCAATATTTATTCTAAAATGTTTTATGATTTTCTTATTGATGTTCGACAGATGGTTATCTGTCAAGAAGCTGTCAAACATCAATAAGAAAATCATAAAACATTTTAGAACAAATATTGCTTTAATGAAATTTACGAAACAATAACTAAATTGACATAAGGAAAACCAATGATGCAAGTTGATGTCATGACCATCTGACATACCTGAAGATGGCACTAAAGTCGAAATAGGTCCTATAGTGTAATAAATAAAGCAGCAATTGGAATTTTAGTGCATAATGTCTTTAAAAGAAATATATAATGCTGTAGACCCAATAGAGATAAAAAAAATCACTGACGTTAGCATGTACACAGTTTCAGGTGATAGGAATTTACGTTCACAGATTTGTGACTGGCTGGAAGACTTCCTGTGTAATAGGACGCAGTACGTAATTCTCGACTACGAGTGTTCATCAGAGACGAGTGAATCGTCAGGCGTGCCGCAGTGGTGATATGACCGCGATTATTTTCTATCTATATAAATGATCTTATGGACAAAGTAACTTGTAATTTGCGGCTGTTTGCTGATGATGCAGTGGTGTATGGGAGGGTGTTGTCTTTAATTTAGTAGCATACAGGTTGACATAGATAAAATTTCTAGTTCGTGCGAAGAATGGCAGCTAGCTCTCAATGTAGAAAAATGTAATGTGATGCGCATGAGTAGGAAAAACAATCCCAATATGTTCGAATACTGCATTATCTGTGAGCTTCCTGATGCAGTCGCGTCTCTTAAGTATCTATGCGTAACATTGCAGAGCGATATGAAATGGAACGAGCATGTAAGGACAGTTGTGAGTAAGGCGGACAGCCGACTTCGGTTTATCGGGAGAATTTTGGGAAGTTGTACTTCATATGTAAAGCAGACCGCGTATAAAACGCTTGTACGACCACGTCTTGAGTACTGCTCAAGTGTTTGGGACCCCCTGCAGATCATTTTAAAGGAAGACATAGAAGCAGTACATAGGCGAGCAGTTAGGTTTGTTACTGGTGGGTTCGACCAATGTGGGAGTGTCACGGAAATGCTCCGGGAACTCAAACGAAGATCGATGGAGCAAAGACGACATTCTTTTCGAGAAATTCTGTTGAGGAAATTTATAGGGCCGGAATTTGAAGCTGAGTGGAGTACGAACCTCCATGCCGCCAACTTACATTTCGCGTACTGACCACAAAAACAAGATAAGAGAAATTAGGGCTCATACCGAGGCATATAGGCATTCTTTTTTCCCTCGTACTATTTGGGAGTGGAACAGGAAAGGAAATGTGATTCTTCAGTTTCTCCCGGCGTATTTGATCTGAATGAAAACCTACTTGCTTTTTCTGTTACGTGGAAGACACTTACGTCATATGGCCACATGGTATGGATACACTCCTCGACTTCCTTACACATCTGAACTCCATACACCCCACCATAAAATTCACTATGGAGACTGAAACGGAGGGTAAATTGCCGTTCCTTGACGTCTTGGTCAAGAGAAAAGCTGATGGCACCCTGGGTCATGGTGTGTATCGGAAGACAACGCACACTGATCTGTATTTACACGTAGACAGCTGTCACCACCCTTCACAGAGGAATGGGGTACTTAAATCTCTAGTACATAGGGCGCGCACTATCTCCGACGCAGAGAGTGTACCCCAGGAATTGGAACACCTGAGAACTGTATTCCGAAAGAATGGGTACTCAGAGTAGCAGATTCAGCGAGCTCTTCGCCCAGCCACTACAGCTCAACCTGTGGAAACGGATGAAAAGACGAGGGATGATGTAGGCACTGCGTTCATTCCATATACCGGCGCACTCTCGGGAAAGGTCGCCCGCATTTTGAAGAAACACCAGGTTGGAACTGCCTTTTGTCCGCCAAATAAAATTCGTACACTGGTGGGAAGCGCCAAAGATGATCTCGGTTAGAGGAAGGCCGGCGTGTATCAGATTCCGTGTCAGTGTGGCAAGTCATATAGTGGACAGACGATGCGTACCGTAGAGGATCGATGCGTTGAACACCAGAAGTACACACGATTGTTGTATCCGAGCAAGGCGGCGGTCGCTGAACATTGTTTATCTGAGAATCACGCGATGGAGTATGAATACACCAGGATTTTGGTACAGACGTCGAGATACTGGGACTGCGTCGTTAGAGAGGCCATTGAAATTCGCACAAGTGACGACCTTATTAACCGTGACTGTGGCTATGATGTCAGCAAAGCTTGGGAACCAGCGATTGGGATAATTGAGAGTAAATGTAGCAAACGTAACGAAGTGACGACCACGGCGGACAGACCCCTCACATCGACGTCATCTCAGACGCCGTCGCAATCAGTTCCACTGCTCGGCCGCGGCGCGGGGCGCGGACCACGGAGGGGTCGCTCCGCGGGCCGGCGGTATTTAAATCGCCCGCTACCGAAAAAAAAGGGGGGGGGGGGGGCTAGAAACCAGTTCCCTTAGAGCCGCCAGAGCGTGCGGATCTCCGTGCCGGCACGTTTCCAGGAGCTCAGTCTGTCAGTTTACCTGATGATTGCGGCATGTATGATCGTCGAAATATTGTGCCAGTTGGACACTATAGACCGGCAGTACACCGGTGGATATTTTGATTAGGAAAGGAAATGTCTAGTAGTGGTACAGTGTACCCTCCGCCACGCACCTTACAGTGGATTGCGGAGAATGTATGTAAATGTAGATGTACGTAACTGAACCGACAGCAAATGCAGGCACAGAAATGGCGCCGGGAGAGAGTGCTGCACCTGTGGCTGTGGACAAGATTTTTGCAGAGCTCGCGTCTCGCTAAGCAGTGGCGCTCCTTTGTGCAGCTGGGGTGGACAGTAATGAATTCCCGCGCCGGCGCCGGCGTCTCACGATGGGAGGCCTCCTCTCGCAGCCCCCTAATGAACTTCCGGCCGGGGATCGTTAGCTGCTCGTCACGGTCGTCCTGCTGCCGCGCCCGGCTTCCGGCTCGAAAAATGCCCTTTGTTATCTGCAGTCCGGTGGAACTACTTCAAACACAAACCCATTAAAAGAAGGATCGCCACTTACTCGGGTTATATTCTTAACGTACCTCCTAAGAGAATCTTACGACATTTAAAGAACGGCAGTGGTGTGAGACTCGGGTTCACCGCGGTATATTCAGTTCTTTCGAACTGAAATTGTGTAGACTATCATAATCATTCGATGCACTTGCGTATACCTACAATGTAATGCAGAATCTGCCCTTTTGCTGTATTTTAATTTTGCAGAAATAAGTACACATAAATTTCCTGTGATACATTTCATCTGAGAAAGCACCTTGGACAACCATGTGGGAATTTCAAAACTGAGTTGGACTTGTAAATTAACTGTTGTTGTTGTTGTTGTTTTGGTCTTGAGTCATCAGACTGGTTTGATGCAGCTCTCCACGCTACCCTACACTGTGCAAGCCTCTTCATCTCCACATAAGAACAACCTGCGTCCTTTTGACCCTGCTTTTTACCTCAGACACTTCCCTTTATTGGTAAGTTATCCATTCCTTGATGTCGCAACGTGTCCTACGAATTGATTTCTCTTAGTTAAGACATGCCAGAAACCCCTTTTCTCCAAATTCTGGTAATCACCTTTAGTTACGTGATCTACACTTTTTAATTTAATTTTCCATTTTAGCTTTCGCATTTTCTCCTAATATTTGTGGGGAGATGGGTTGTTTCACGTGGACCTTACCTAATTCGCTTCCATTTTACATGGACATGCTTGTAATGTTACTACGACAGCCTATGGCAGATGTTTTACTGCCTGTTCATTTTGCGTATCGATATTTTGTCCTACTTTTAACTAGGCAATTCTCACTTTGTTGATCACTTTACGTCATCGTAAAATTAAATTCTTCCTTCCATTTTTAATCTTTTGTGGTCTAACTTATAATTCTCTTACTACAGAGTTAATGAGGTAGTAGTCTTTCGCGTCGTTAGTCGTGTAAGACTTTCGTCACAAAAATTATTCAACTAATGTATATGAACGTGATACAAACCTCTTAAGGGTGTCCCGTAAACAAAACAAAAAAAAAATATTCTGTAATATAGTTGCTGAACGTGTGCAAAATTGTTAAGTTCCGGTTTCACGAAAGACCGTAAAATCGCTATGAAACAACAGTATCCATATTCCCCTGTTCATTTTCAAAAAAGTACGGTCCTATGATCCCATGCGATAAAACAGCACGTCATACTGTCCTGTTATTGGTGAGTAAATGGCTCTCATGAACGAGGTTAGCAATTATGTCTGCCGAGTCACGGCAGTTCTGCTCATTCAAGTAACCTGTAAGATAATTGCTTATGTTTGATATCATTTGTTGACAGAATTTTAATCGCAACTGGTAGTTCTTTTCAAATGTTCAAATGTTCATAAGCCTATGGGACTTTAGTTATCAATCCATAAAGTTACAAACTACTTATACTAACCTAAGCAAACACAAACACCCATGCCCAGGGAGGACTCGAACCTCCGACGGCGAGCAACCGCGCGCTCCGCAGCAAGGCGCCTTAGACCGCTCGGAGTCTTCACCGCGGCGGTTGTCGTTTTCGTTCAGTTGCTGCACTCTCTGCAGCTCGTGTGAATGAAATTTCGAATCTGTAGAGGAGTTCTGCAAACACTCTCAATGGACATTTCAACCGCAGATCTTTGCTTACGAATTGAACGTCGTGGGCTCCGTATGGCAGACTCGCGTACAACAGCATTGTTCTGTGGAGTACGAGGAGTTTTTGGTCTTCCTGTTGGTTTCTTCTTTATCGCCGATCCAGTTTTTAAGAGTTAAAAACACAACTTTTAATCGCCCATTTTGACGGAACGGCACTATCACGCCGTAAGTTGTAAAAATGTCGTAATTCCCACTCTGCAGCTTCCAAACTACCACTGTTTTTATAAAACATTCTTACTGCTAACGCACGCTGTTTCCTGTTCCACTAGTCCATGGCTAGTTACTCGTTACAGAGATGCCACTAAGCATTTCGAAAATTTCCGTTAATCTGAACAAAAATAGAACAGAGCGAAGACAAACGATATTTAAAATGTTGATATAATCCCGTCAATTCACTTTATATTTGCTGAACTCTCATGAACAGTGATAGACAACCTACGTTATACAGGGTAAATCACCTAACACTTGTATCGCAAATATTGCGGAAACGGAAAGTGCAATTGATGTGCGGTTTTCATAGAATGGATTGGTAGTCAGGGGCTCGTATTTTTATTACTTAGAAAGTCTATCTCTTATGCATACAGTTTTTTAAATGAAACAATGGTTGTTTCTGTCATGCACTGGAATTTTTGACACCAGCTGGGTACAAAAATTTTTGAATGACATTTTTATCAGATTCAGTTTGGCAGCTACCACCGTTCAAAGTTTAGGGGCGGAGGCTGCGATAGCGTAGCTGACTGGCCGAGTGGCTAGCCCCTGGGGCACGTCCCACTATCTCATGACCACCAGCCAGTCAGCTACGCTGTCGTAGACTCCGCCTCCAAAACTTTGAATGGTTGTAGCTGCCAAACTAAACATGATAAAAATGTCATTCAAAATTCTTTGTACACAGCTGGTATCAAAACTTCCAGTGCATGATAGAAACAACCATTGTTCCATTTAAAATAATTGTATGTTTGCATTAAAATTACACTTTCTAGGTATTTTATTGGCTAACAATACGAGTCCTTGACTAACAACCCATTCTGTGGAAACCGCACATCAATCACACTTTCCCTTTCCACAATATTTGCGGTGCAAGTGTTAGGTGATTCACCCTGTATAGAAATCTCTGTTTGTTAAGAGACGTTAAATGCAGTCGTCAACGAAAACTCAAATTAGTTTCTACAAATAAGCAGGTAGCAGTTTAAGAAAAAAATAATCCGTAAAAAAAGAAGAACGAAAACTGTTGTTCTAGAAATCAAATTCATGCGAAAAAATTGAAGGTAATACAAAGTGAAACACGTAAAACAACTCGATCACAGTATGTTCCTTGGTTACACGTAAATACCGTTAATACTGCGTCAAGCGACGTTCACGTAATGAGGAGTATTAACGCAGACAAATATTTTCCGTGAAACAAACAGTGCGAATTGCTCCACAAACAGCCAAGGTAAATTGTATTGTGAGCGCGGCGATCGTGGACAGCCCTGGATTGAAAGCACACTGCTAAATATACACCCGTATTCATGCTATTTCCGTGCTCCTTTACCCTTTTACGAACCAGAGCACGTATATTGGGAATTGACAGACCTTTACGCGTGTAGGTGGTAGCCGGTAAAACACGCCCTTGTGTGTCCTGGAAAACGTTTAACAAGAGGTACATCTCCTGTCAATTACGTTAACTATTTTTAAGCTTCTTACATAAGTAAAAAATAATCTTCAGTAAATTCCATACCTTTAAATTGAAAAAATTATACGGATAAGAGTAATTAAGAAGAAATTAACGGTCGAAATTGTAACTTTCCCTTATGAATTCGTAAATTAAAAATTTGCAGCAATAATTAACGTCCAATATTAATTTAAATGTTAGGAAGTCCTTTCTGAAAGCATTTGTCTGGAGTGTAGCATCGTATGAGAGTGAAACGTGGACGATAAGGAGTTCAGACAAAAAGATTAGAGAAGGTTTTGCAATGTGGTGCTACAGACGAATGATGAAAATTAGATGGGTAAATCACGTAACAAATGAGGAGATGCTTAACCGAATTCGGGAGAAAATGAGTTTCTGGCATATCCTGACTAAGAGAAGGGATAGATTGGTGGGACGCATTCTGAGACATCAAGGAATTGTCAACTTAGCATTATAAGGAAGTGTGTGGGGTAAAAATCGTAGAGGGAGACCGAGGGACGAATACACTAAGCAGATTCAAAAGAATGTAGGTATTCTCAGATGAAGAGACTTGCACAGGACAGGGTAGCGTGAAGAGCTGCATCAAACCAGTCTGCGGACTGAATACCACAACAACAATAACAACAATTAACATTACCTGACATTGTCGGTTTAGGAGACGATCCAATGGTTTTATGTTCTTCAGAAATGAAACGCCAAGATCGCGAATAAATAATTTATTTACTGACGACCGGTTTCGAAGAACTGCTCCACCATCATCATATAAAAATACATAAGTTAAAACACCACAGCTTACAAGATACTGACAGCTTTGAGGAATATTGAATCCTCAAAGCTGTCAGTATCTTGTAAGCTGTTATGATTTAAAATGTGTATTTTATATGATGACTAAGTGCTGTGCTGAACGTATTATTTTTATATCCAATTTTTTAAATAAGATGGCCAGCATATAAAACATATATGACAAGATGATAGTGGCACAGTCCTCCGAAACCGGTCGTCAGTAAATAAATTATTTATACGCAACATAAGGACAACACACACATCCATACCCTAGGGAGGATTCGAACCTACGATGCGGGAAGCCGCGCGAACCGTAACTTGGCCCTCCAGACCGCTCGGCTACTCCCGCGTGGCTAATCTACTTCAGGTCCGTGGTTAGTGAGAAAGTTCTTATTGGCAAACAACGATGTCAATAGAATTGTCAGTCTTGATCATTATTTTATCAAGATTACGCCGTAATTCGTTTTGGTCTCATCCAACATCCGGTGCCAAATAAAAAAAAAAAAAAAAAACTGAAATTAGTATGAAATTTCCTGGCAGATTAAAATTGTGTGCCGGAACTGGGACTCGAACCTGGATCTTTGCCTTTCGCGGATAAAGGTCCCAGGTTCGAGTCCCGGTTCCGGCACACAATTTTAATCTGCCAGAAAGTTTCATATCAGCGCACACTCCGATGCAAGGTGGAAGTTTCATTCTGAAAATAATATGTTTGCCAGGAATACAATAACATATTGTGTAGAACAAGAGAAGACATAGCACATTTAAAATCTTGAAATACTGGTTATCATAAATTCACTTGTACATTCATACTATTAACTGCTGCTATTTAATGAGACTGCCAATAGCCGATCCATCACAAAAATCAGTGGTTGTTTCGTGGTGTTAGTAACAATTTCTGCGTAATTTTCTCCGGTTTCTCTGTACATAAAAATCTTTCTCACATTTCAACGAACATTTGGAGGAAAAAGTGCCAAATTCTTCCAACTATTCTTGAATTTTACACATTCAGTCATTCATTTTTATTTATATACACTATGTGATTAAAAGTATCCGGACACCCGCCCAAAAATGCCAGGTACCCCACATCAGCGACCTCCGCGGAAATTATGGACTCCGAACGTATTCATCTGATTGGGTGTAATTTGTCAGAAGTCTGTAAGCGAGATTTGAACATTGTACTGGAAACAACATATTGCGCCGGAGCAGAGCGGCCGAGCGCATTAAGGCGCTATGCTGCGATGCACGAGGCCGTTCTCCGTCGGGGGTTCGAATTCCCTTCGGGCATTGATGTTTGTGTCGTCTTTAGTATAAGGTAGTTCATAAGTAGTTTGTAAGTTTAGGGACTGATGACCCCGCAGTTAAGTCCCATAAGCTTAACAAACATTTGAAAATTTTGAACGTTTGAGCTGACTGACAGAGAGCGCCGACAGTTGAAGAGGGTCGTACAGTGTAACAAGCAGGCATCTACCCAGACCGTCACACAGGAATTTCAAAATGTATCAAGATCCACACAAAGTTCTATGACAGGCGGTAGGTGAGAAAACTTGGAGTCTGTGGTACAGTGGCTGCCCTTAAGCCACACATCATGCAGGTCAATGCCAAACGACTCCTCGCCTGGTGTAAGGAACGTAAACGCTGGACGGTTGAATAGTGGAAAAAGGTCGTGTGAAGTGACGAATCACGGTACACAATGTAGCGATGCGATGGCAGAGTGTAGGTATGGGGAATGTCCGTTGAAAGTCATCTGTCAACGTGTGTAGCGCCAACAACAAAATTCCGAGGTGGTGCTAATACGGTGTGGTCTTGTGTTACATAGAGGAGGACTTGCACCTCTTGCTCTTTTTCGCGGCACTATTACTGCACAGGCCTACATTGATGTTTTAAGCACCTTCTGGCATCCCACTGTTGAATAGCAATTAGGAGATGGCGATTGTGTCTTTCAACAAGATCGAGCACCTGTTCATAATGCACGGCCTGTGGCGGAGTGGTTACACGACAATAACATGCCTGAAATGGACTGGCCTGCATAGAGTCCTCACATGAACTCTATAGAACACCTTCGGGATGTTTTGGAACGCCGACTTTGTGCCAGGCCTGACCGACCTTCATCGATACCTCAATGCAGTACTCCAAGGAAAATGGGCTATCATTTCCCAAGAAACCATCCAGAACTTGATGGACGTATGGCTACGAGAGTGGAAACTTTCTTCAAGGCTAGTGGTTGGCGAACACCGTATTGAATTCCAGTATTATCGATGGAGGGCGCCACGAACTTTTAAGTAATTTTCAGCCAGTGTAGATATGAAATAATGTAACAAACAAAATACAATGTACTGCAGAGCGTAGAGGAAACATTGGAACAACGATGAGTTAATAGCTGAAAATAAGCGCTAAAACAGAATACAGGGAAAGGAGAGTTATTTACAACTTGTACAAAAGCCAGACCGCAGTTATTAGACTCGAAGGGCATGAAAGGGAAGCATTAGTTGGGAAGGGAGTAAGACAGGGCTGTAGTCTTTCTCCGATGTTATTAAATTTGTACATTAAGCAGGCGCTGAAGGAAAGCAAGGAAAAATTTGGAATAGGGGTTAAAGTTCAGGGTGAAGAAATAAAAACAATGCTTTTTGCTGATGACATTGTAATTCTGTCAGAGACAGCAGAATATCTGGAAGAGCAGTTGAATGGACTCGACAGTGTGTTGAAGAGAGCGTATAAAATGAACATTAACAAGAGCAAAACAAAGATAATTGAATGCGGTCTTAGAAAATCAGGCGATGTTGACGAAATTAGGTAACGAAACAGTTTTGTTACTTGGGAAGTAAAATAACATGTGACTGTCGCAGTACAGAGGATAAAGAAAGCAGAATGGCAATGGGGAAAAAGCATTTTTGAAAGAGAGAAAATGCTAGCATCGAATATTGTGTAAGGAAGTCTTTTCTGAAGGCATTTGTGTGGAGTGTTGCCTTGTACGGGAGTAAAACATGGACGATATACAGTGCGGACAGGAAGAGAATAGAGACTTCTGAAATGTGGTGCTACAGAAGAATGCTGAAGATTAGGTGGATAGATTACATAACTAATGAAGAGGTACTGAACAGAATTGGTGAGAAAAGGAATTTTGGCATACCTCAACTAAAAGTAGGGATCGCTTGGTAGGACACATTCTTAGACATCGATGAATCGTAAATTTAGCATTGGAGGGAAGTGTATGGGGTAAAAATCGCAGAGGGAGACCAAGAGACGTATATAGTAAGCAGTTTCAAATGGATGTGGGTTGCCGTTCTTATGAGGAAAAGAAGAGGCTTGCTCAGGATAGAGTAGGGTGGAGAGCTGCATCAAACCAGTCTCCGGACTGAAGACCATAACAACAACATATTTGACTGATTTATAGTGGCATTTTAACGTCTTCCTTTTAGAGCTCATATGGATTTCACACTTATCAGTATTAGCCAGATGGGCCGCAAATTCTGAGGATGACCATTACATAAGTTTTAATATTTCGTGCACTCTTGAGTTATTTTGGCCTGTCTCAAATCCCTGCTCGTCCTATGTACTACGTTGTCCATGATCTCTGATCAAGTTTAAAAGGGAGTTTTGTGACCAGCTAGGTTCCTCAGCGGGCAAGGTTAGCACAGTCCTAAATAGCGAGCGCCAGAGCTGGTATTCTGGCCGGCAGGTGCCGCCTTGTGTAAACAAGCGCGGCTCGCGCTTCCTTCTGGCGCTGCAGAGTGCAGCGAGACGCGAGGCAGACGCGGCGCTGCGCCATAAATCAGCGCTTCTTGCTGCACCAGCCGTATTTATAACGCGAGGCCGCATATGTGCATGGTTCCTCTGTAAGGGCGATTGTCCGTGGCTGTCGAGAGGTTTGGCTATGTTACTTCCTGTCTCAAAACCTCATAGGCTTACGAGGTTGTCTGGAATGTACAGAAAAAAGAGAATACTTTAAATGCCGCAGAAGAGTAGACGTACGCACTAAGGCGGCTGTCCGCCGTCGGGGGTTCGAGTTCTCCCTCAGGCATGAGTGTTTGTGTTGTCCTTAGCAGAAGTTACTTTTAGTGTAAGTAGTTTTAAGCCTAGGGACTAATGACCAACGTAGATTTATAAGCATTTGATCACTTTGATTTACTAGACATAGGATCATTCTAATTTCTTATAGATAGGAACTTCATTATCATAGGAAATTAGAATTTTCTACAAAAATGATTAGCATTTAAACAATATCAGGTTCATTATCAATATAATTCTTCCCGGTATGAGACCACTTCGTCATTTTATAAACTCTACCGACGTTTCGGCCACTGTTGCAGGCGGCCTTCATCAGGGTCTGTGTCTGAGTCAGATAATGACAACAGTCGCGGAAGCCTATGTTTTTAATATCAGGTTCAGGTTATAACTTGATAAAGTTTATATTATTATACAGAAACTGGCAGAACAACTTCAAAATAGTATATCGCATCACCTGACAGTCATCAGCCACGCCGTCGCACAAGCTGCTTATGTCTTGAAATTATTATTTATAATATTTCCAGGTTTTTTAAAGGTCATAGAAACTATAAATGTTATATCAATTATAAAATTCTGTTATATCGGTTACTTTTCAGTTTAAAAAGACACTTGACGTTTACACAAACTGAGCCATACAAAAATTAACTGACTAGACTTTCGCCCGCGCATATGTAGACAATGTTGGTCCCTAGAACAAAGTTGATAAAATAATTATTTCATACACTACCCATTACATAAATGAACAATTCTCACAAATAATACCATAACAGATTATTCATTATAAATCAAAATTACCCTTTGAAACATTTGTATGTTACATAAATTTTGATTTACCAACACATTAGACGTGTATGCAAATTACGATTAGGTCAGTCTCTTTTTTTGTTTACATAAATGAAAAATATTAACAAAATCGCAAAGTTTTGTTACCAACAGGCCATGAAAAAGTATTTTTGTATTTGAAACAACATCAGGAAATGCTAGTAAGCGAATCCATATAACAAATGTTCAAATGTTTGTAGACTACGGGGTCATCAGTCCCCAAACTTACAAACTACTTATGAACTACCTCATACTAAGGACGGCACAAATATCCATGCCCGATGATGAATTCGAACCCTCGACCATAGTGGCCGAGCAGAACGTGACTGACGTGCCGCAGACCACTCAGCCACCGCGGCCGGCCCATATAACAACATGAACAATTGCACAATACTACAAGTCACTGCTGTTACGAAACTTTTTAACATAATTTACTTTGCAGTGACCTGTAAATATAACAATAGCTGTCCATAGTCAGTGCTTCTACTGTTGCATACAAATGGGTTCCCTAGGGTTAAATCTATTACAACGTTTTAGGTCAACGTCGTAGCGGTGAAATGTGTTTGTGGCTCGCGTTGTTATTATAAACCGAAGGCAATGAATTAGCGTAATTGAGCAGACGTGCAGGATGCCTTGCGTAACTATTCAAGAACCGTGCCGTCAAATTAGTGAGTTTGAAAGTGGACACAATATGTACTGGAAACAACATATTGCGCCGGAGCAGAGCGGCCGAGCGCATTAAGGCGCTATGCTGCGATGCACGAGGCCGTTCTCCGTCGGGGGTTCGAATCCCCTTCGGGCATTGATGTTTGTGTCGTCTTTAGTATAAGGTAGTTCATAAGTAGTTTGTAAGTTTAGGGACTGATGACCCCGCAGTTAAGTCCCATAAGCTTCACAAACATTTGAACATTTTTGAACAACGTGTTGCATTCTTCCTGGAAATCGTTGCTCGTGTGGAACAAATTGTTTCGGCAGTGTAATAGGTGAGTGTAGAGTGTTTCCCGCAAGGGCGTAGAACACGACCAGATATGTCAGCCATAGCATCCAGACCACGTATCATGGTGTTTTACTTTGTAACAAAAATTGTTTTCCTTTAGTGTTTACTGTTATTGTGTGTTTTGTACATACAGAAGGTGTAGCACATCTACTCTCTTCCTCCACTTGTTAGCAGTCGAATCCTACTACTTGAAAAATGGTTGATACTGTTTCATAGCTTCGCAAATGGCTCGGTGCCCTTTAGGCTGAACAATATCTACAGTGCAGAGTGCCCCGTTATTCAGGGGTGGATCCAGGACAGCCTTTTTTTTTGGGGGGGGGGGTGTGAAAGGATTTTTATTGTCAGCTAAACTCTGATCAAATACATAGACTCCAGTACCGGCCACCACGTTTTACTCCACGGCAAATCGAACAAAATTCTCACATACAGTTTTTAACAGTCAGTGCAGTGATAGCACAGTGGAAGGAAGGTCCCGATCGATTCGCACGCCTTAACCGGAGGAGTGTGTTTTGTACATACAGAAGGTGTAGCACATCTACTCTCTTCCTCCATTTGTTAGCAGTCGAATCCTACTACTTGAAAAATGGTTGATACTGTTTCATAGCTTCGCAAATGGCTCGGTGCCCTTTATGCTGAACAATATCTACAGTGCAGAGTGCCCCGTTATTCAGGGGTGGATCCAGGACAGCCTTTTTTTTGGGGGGGGGGGGTGAAAGGATTTTTATTGTCAGCTAAACTCTGATCAAATAGATAGACTCCAGTACCGGCCACCACGTTTTACTCCACGGCAAATCGAACAAAATTCTCACATACAGTTTTTAACAGTCAGTGCAGTGATAGCACAGTGGAAGGAAGGTCCCGATCGATTCGCACGCCTTAAACGGAGGAGTGTGTTCTAGGTTCAGTGGAGGAAAAGACTGGATCAGTGTGCGAAGCTAAGCAGCAGCATAAGACGTGTCTTATTGACGGCTGTGTCAACAACGGCTGTTGTTGTAGTGTGCCACACATCCACTTTTTATTTTCAGTGTCTTATTTACGTATGACGCAAGGTTCTCAAGTCTGCTATTGACAAATTACATAAACAGCGTGTATGTGAGTGTAAATCGCAAGCAATTTAGGAAAAAGGCATCCTCATCGATTCTCAATCTACGTATCGGCAGGCCTACGTCACGATAGATTAATACGGCTATTCGTGCTACCACCAAGGTTAAACAGGGCGCAGTATCTGGGCTTTCTCAGCAGTGTTTTGCCAACTTTCCTGGAGAATGTGCCATTCCGGATCATAACTCAATCCTGTATGTGTACCATGAATAAATATCCTTCTCAAGGAGAGCTCCAGGGTCAATCACTTTAGCAAAAACTGATGGCATCACAGTAATTTTCAAGCATGAAAACAGAAGCGATTGTAGGAACTACAGAGGTATCTCTTTAAGTAGCGTTGTAGGCAAAATATTCTCAGGTATTGTTGAAAGAAATTAGTGAGAATTGAATGAAGACAAGTTGGATGAGAATCAGTGTGGGATTTGGCCTCTTGGAGGCTGTCAAATTCAGATCTTTAGCTGACGGCAAATAAAGGAGAAGGAGAACGAGGAAATGTTTTATAGATCTAGAAAAAAGGCTTATAACCGTGTTTCTAGGAGGAAGCTATTTTCGGTTCTACAAGGTAATGGAATAGGAGGCAAACCTCTGCAGCCTTGTCTTACCCCTGTATCTGCCCTGAAACGTGAACTAAATTTACCGTTAACTCTAACTGCTACCTGTGTGCAAAGACCCTTAATTTTGTATTTCGTAAGAGAACATTGAGGCGGAATTTATGTTGCGGAGGGAGGCATACTTTAAGACAGTCCGTATATGCGCGTTATTCCGTAAGGCTGTGTCAGTTGAACGGTTAAAGTGTTTGCCACGTATTGGGGAGCTCCTGGGCTGAAATACTGGCACCAGCACAAATTTGTGCGTCTCATTATTACAGTTAGTTACAGATATGAAAGTAGCAAGGATAATTGCAGTTAGTAATAATGGGAATAATGACAATTGGGTGTCTATAATTAGGAAATTGAAGGAAAACTGGAATGAACACCATAGATGAAGAAGTTAAAGCGAAAAAGCTGAGGAGGTGGGGCCATCTTACACGTATGGGAGAAGCAATGTTACCTAAGAGACTCATGAGCTACGCAGTAGAAGGTAAGAGGAGTCATGGTAGACCAAGGAGAAAGAATGAATTTAAAGTAACTGGCTGAACATCAGAGGAGCATCAAAGTTAGCAATGAAGAGAGTATTGTGCAGAACATTAAAAGTCGTAGTTAGTACTAAATGATTAACAAGACTGTGAAAAATATGAATTTTTACTGTGCTGCTAGTTCGGAGTATTGACTTTAATTCCAAAAACCATTATTATCCGTAATGTAAATTATCAAAATAACTTAGGCATGTATCTGAGGCAATTTATGTTGGGTCCTCTACGAAAGGAAATATTACTCTATTGTTCTTTAGTCATTGTTCGAGATTCGAGCTTGTACATCACTATAAACCTGAAACGTGATCGATGTTGGATATTGTTTTTATTATTATTATTATTTATGTCGATATGTACAGTTGTGCAATGTGTGTTTAAATCTTTCTACTTGATCTAAAATATAAGTGTAAAACTGTTGTGAAGTCGTTATTTGTTAACAGTAGCACATCCTGCCCATTTCTGGAGTATTTCAAGTATTTTAGCATCAGCCGCAGTTCTAGCAGCATTACTGGACAGTTGCAGCCAGGCGCCATTTTTACGGATATGAACCACATTTCAGATCTTTTATACACGAAATAAAGTACAGAGTTTTACATGGTTTATTTTCAGCTTGGATTCACAATACTGGACCACGGTGTGTAACTTTTATGAATACGAACGGAATTTCATGTAAGTTATGACCCACCATGATCTTAAACCTGCTTAAATGAACCATACCGAAGGCGCATATGAGATAAAGACTCATAAAGCTCAGTGAAGTGATATTAATCTATGACCTCTGACAAAGTTCAAAATGTGCAAATGTTTGTTAAGCTTAAAGGACTTAACTGCAGGGTCATCAGTCCCTAAGCTTACAAACTGTTTATGAACTAGTTTATACTAAAGACGACACAAAAATCCATGCCCGAGGGGGAATTCGAAACCCCGACCGTAGCGGCCGTGCAGATTGTGACTGGCGCGCCGCAGACCGCTCGGCCACTGCGGCCGGCTGACAAAGTTCGGTGAACAGTCCTGCAACATTAACATAGATGAACTATTAGCTACCTTACTATCATTCGCAATAGTCACGTCTTATAACTATGCACCGCTGAAGCTCTATGATATAGGTCCTGGCAGCTTTGCACGAATTCTTCCTTAGGGATAGTGTTCAAAAGCCTCGTCACGTTTCGCTGGATGTCATTTATATCGTCAAATCTCTTTCCTTTCAAAGGGAGTTTGAGTCGAGGGAATGAGAAGATGTCTGGAGGTTTGAAGTCCGGAGAGTATGATGCATGTTCGAACGGCATGACAGCGCTCACCCACACACAGCAGTTCATGACAAAAAATGGGGTGCTACAACTTGAATATTCACCATACTCGTCGGATCTCAACATTCCTTCCTGTTCCCTCGACTCAAAATCGCTTTGAAAGAGATTTGAAGATATTCCTGACATCAAACTGAACGTAATGTGGCTTTTTAACACCATCCCAAATTAAGAATTCAGGCAAAGTTTCGACGACAGCTCAGCGTTGCATAGTTAGGTGACTATTTCGAAGGACAGTAATGTAACTGTTGTTCTTAGTTCATCTACATTAATGTTGCAGAACTATGAGAGGTGGTAATTACAGTTAATTTTTGCTGGGAATGGATATTGGTTGGATTTTGTTGTGACATCTAAACATTTACAAGTGTTTCATTGTGTACTAGAGGTGCAACTAAACAAGAGCGTAATGTTCTAAGGTAACTAAGTGTAGTGTAAAAGCCCGGGATCGTCATGTTACTGAGCAGATTGGCTTTAAGGTTTCATCCTTTTGAGGCAGTGTTATTTGGTAAGACGAGGTATGTACACTTTAACAAAAAAATGTTCAAATGTTTGTACAGCTTATGGGACTCAACTACGGGGTCATCAGTCCCTAAACTTACAAACTACTTATGAACTACTTACGAACTAGGACGGCACAAATATCCATGCCCGAGGGGGGATTCGAACCCCCGACCGTAGTGGCCGTGCAGACCGTGACTGAAGCGCCTCAGTCCCCTCGGCCATCACGGCCGGCACACTTTAACAGAAAGAACCCTCAACTTTAGCACCACTTGAGAGATTTATTACAAATAAATGAATACTCTAGGCCTGTAGATGTACAATGTATAGGAAATGTTAAAATCTTGAAGATCTGTTGGACCAAAGCGCTCTGGCCATTAGTGCCTAGACTTACAAACTACTTAAAGTAAGTTAAACTAAGGACAAGACACACACACCTATGCCCCTGGGAGGATTCTAACCTCCGACGGAGAGCAATAACGCTCTCTGTGGCAAGGCATCTTAGGACACTTGGGCACTCCACCGCAGCCAATGAAACGGAAAGTGTCCTCTAAGTTCCATTGTTGTCCTTAATACATGTGTCAACACATGGTCTTAATGAATCTTCTGCATAGTGTGGCACTTTGTCGGGACCTGCTGTGTCGTAGCACTTACCACTCAACGCAATCACTCAGTGCACACGTTGCACTTTCTGGATGAACACGTTGGGCAGTCTGGATGTGCACGTTGGCCAGTATCGATGTGCACGTTGGCCAGTCTGGATGTACACATTGGCCAATCGGGATGAACACATTACACAGACTGGATGAACACGTTACACCGACTGGATGAACATGTTACACAGACTGGATGAACACGTTAGACAGACTGGGTGAACACGTTACACAAACTGTATGAACACGTTACACAGACTGGATGAACACACTGCACATAAACACGTTATACATTGAGGATGAATATGTTACACATGAACACATTACACAATTTGGATGAACATAATGTGCTGTCTGTGCACATTACACATGTGCACATTACACAGTGTGGATGCACTCATTGCTCAATCTGGATGAACAGATATACAATCTAGATTAACAGGCTACAGATAAACTCGTAGTCTGGATGAATATGTTACACACGAACATGTTACACAGTTAGATGAACTTGTTGCAGTGTTTGGATGAACACATTAGACAAGAACGTGTTACACAGTTAGATGAACTTTTTGCACTGTTTGGATGAACACATTAGACAAGAACGTGTTATACAGTCTGAATGAACACATTACACACAAACATGTTACGCAGTCCAGATAAACACATTTCGCAGTCTTTCTCCAGGCTGTATGGACCTAATGCTTAGCTATGCTTCGGCCACTCATGTTTCAGTCACTCGGTTCAGTACCGTGAAGTGTCTAGCGGGATAGCAGAAACTCATGGTGACTGATTCGTGTAGTTTCATGGTGAAATCAATATTGGTGTCTTTGACTGTCTCACAATACGCGACACTTCACGTTCACACTCGTAAAGGTAACAGTGTGAGTAAAACAAAAACAGAAGTACGATAATTTCAAATGGTCTAAACCTGGATAAGGGCATCACACCCATGAAACGAAAATAGACTCATCGACTTGTCTCCAGCTGACGTCCGTTACTTGAAAAGTCCTCAGTGCCCTATCCTTGACGTATTCCATTAAATTGGCGACTGTGGACGGTCAATGGCTACCCACAGTATGATTTGCTGAATTTAACAGGAAAACTGTTGACCACTGGAAGAAATTAGATGCAGCCTGAGGAGTTTGTCCCTCGGTCCCTCTGGGCGTCCACTTTTGCAGCCGTCAGGCGCCGCGGTGTATCGACTGCTCGCCGCAGGGCGCTCTTAACGGCGACCCACTCTACACTCTACAGCCGAACTGCGAGCGCGCTCTCAAAACAAACCGACGCCCTAGCGGCAAGGCGGCAGCGTCGGCGGGTCGGCTCTGAGGGGGAGGCGTAGGCGCGGCACAGAACATTTCGCGCATCTGGCAACTGTCACTGTAGACAGCTGCACGAAGGAATGATAAACTACGATAACCTAAAACGCGAATTTCAATGTTAAGTGCGGAGTAAAGAGGACATAGGTGGAAAGAGTTCACTGAAGATCTGTACGAGGAGAAGACTCAGCTGATGACTTGAGAGAAGAAGAAATTCGTGTCCAATGAGAGGCAACAAGATTGCCCGGCCAGAATAATTTAAAGACCAAGAACGGAGCATTGACATGAGTATGTACAGAGATGCCAGTGGTCCCAACGCTAGCTAGCTATCTGTGGAACTTCAGCCTGGTGCTTACATCGTCAAATAGGAGCAATATAATATTAAATAGCTGTATTCTCGCTGCTTCGCATGCGTAGACTGGGTGGTCTGCATTGGGTCTAATGAACTATTTTCATACAGCTTGCCACCCCCTATTGCACCATTGATGGAAGAATTCAAAACATCCCGAAACACTTTTTTTTTAATTCTAACCATAGTTCCAAATCCAAATTTTCATATTTCTAATATCAAAGTAGTCTTACAATGAAAGTACTTGGGCTCGAACAAACACATATACACAAAAATCGTATGAGAGATAATGTAAAGATCCCTTATTGCACAAGTGATACTCCCGCATCTGCAAAACTCTGCAGTCGTCCGACAGAGGCCTCTGCGTGTGCCATGCCACACTGCACTTTGACCTGTCGGTTCGCCAGTAGGGACGGTGCAGTGTGCCTCCGAAGTTGCGTTTTGTGTTGTTATTTGTGTGGTGAAGCGTCAGATGGGACGGCAATTGCTAATCAATCCTGCTAATGTATTGCGATTAGTTGAGATGAAGTTACGGAAAACTCTTCTTCGTGAACATGGTTTTAGTGTAGAAGATGAATCATTTGCATGCTTTCTCGTATCTGTTATGGTACACAAATATGAGCATAAGTTAGATACTGTTGTTACAAACTCATAATAATCATAATAGCGATTATAATGACGAACAACTCATTGCAAGCGGTAGTGCTACGGTAAGTGCGGAAAGAGGCGATGGAAGCAGTGGTAGTGAATTCAACAGTCTTTCGGAAAAAAGGATAAATTTGCAACTATCATCACGGCCTTTGATAACAATTTGCTAGAGAACATGTACGATGATTATTACATAAGTTATAGTTAAGATATCTGAATTATGTATGGCGTCTACAATTACATCTGCAGTGCTATCTAGAGCATGGTTGCAGAGCTTTGCAGAAAAACGACACCCACCAGCACATTGAGGTGTACGTAGAGATCCTGTAACGTTCATACAGATATGTTTATTCGAGCCCATGTACTTTCCTTGTTAGTAGCACCCTTAAGAGATTTTCCTTTATTTCACCCACTTATGGTTGAATTTCCAAAAATGTTTCTAAAATTGAAATAAAAAATCTAAATCCGAAGTTTTGTATTTCTTGCTTCAAAATTTCCTTAATACCAACGTATTTTCAGAAAACCGTTCATCCCCTATTTCACCCCCTTAGGGTTGAGAATATCGAAAAATCGCTGATGCCTACACTGTAAGTTAAACAAGTTACAAATTTCAAGTGTATATCGACTGTAGATTCACATTTCAGCGCGGTTTTCTGTCTTTTAAAAACGAATCGAGAACGCAAAATTTGTTTCTTGCACTTTGACATCTTTCTTGGTAGTTTTACTTTTCAAACTGCAATATGCACCTATTTCTGTTTATTACCGTACTCTTGTTGCAGAAAAACAACTGTATGTGCTTCACGTTTCGCTGTATATAACTTCTTTACTATTATAATGCCAAGTCATCGCTGGTCTTCAGTCCGAATTTTTATAAACTGACAACTTTCAACCAATGTATCTTCCACCCTCTCACAGCTATCGACACGCAACTGCTATGGTGTACAACGGGAGACTGCACTACAACAACTCAAAGAGATCGTTTGTCTACATTGTGTAGTCTTTGCTGAAGAGCAAAATATTGCCACGTACACGTAGAATTTTATATAAGTCGGTAACTTTCAACCCCATTATCGTTATCAACCCTCTACCACCATAGTGCACAATGAGAGACTAATACCTACTCCACAAACAAACACTATACGTTTGTGATGTGTAGTTTTGGTTCCAGAGTTAAATATTGGCACAAACACCTTAATTTTTATAGATATTATGATTTGGACAACATTGTTCCAAGGGGTAACAGCGATCTTCTCTAGGGACTTTAATGTAAAAAAGAATTGAGTAGATAGCAGAATGTGACCGATTTTAACCTATTTTATGTCATATTCAGAATATTCATATAGACTATGTGGCTACATCAGAGCTGCCTTGGCCGCACACTGTGACTTTACGTTGGTAACGGAGACCAACCGTGTGTAACCGAAGCAGCCCTGATATAGCCAGCAACAGCCACATGGGCTGTATGGACATTCTGAAGATGACCTAAAACATGTTTAAATCGGTCAAATAAAGTTACATTCTGCGATTGTGCTATTATTTACATTAATAGCAACATAATAGAGCATTGTCGATATTTATTGAAGCTTAAATCACTCGATGACTCATTTTGAAAATCATTACTCGAACGGATGGAAATGGTTGAAATATAAGAACTCCACATCAGTGAAATTTCTCCAATGTCAAGTATTTCACATCTTCTTCAGCAGTTTTGTGGATAAGTTAATGGCTGCGAAGGGAAAGAATGCGTGTTCCAATCCTACTGGCGCCTTTTTTTTCACCTGTACTTGTTAAATTTCAACTTAATTCGCTACAAATTGTGCTGTTGTAGGGTTTTATAGGTACCACTTTTCAAAAGTCTCCATTTTATAACAGTCTAATCCTTAAACAAGCAGACAAACGGTCATAATAAACACATTGAAAACGGATGCTTTATTTGTAATTATTTAGACCATCACTTATGGTAGATATAATTTTGATATAAGAGAATCAGTGATAAAACTAAAAGTATGTTATCAATAATATCAATCAATTTAAAAGTCACGATGAAATAAACCTCTGTCCCTGCATGACACTGGCATCCTAGAAGATAAGAGCAGGAGGCACAGTTTCACGATGCATCTTATAAATTCAGCTGAGGCATGGCAGCTCTCACATCACGTTTCAAGAGTATTTTCTTGTGGTCTGGCTCTTCTCCCAGTGCTGATGACCACCTTGTTTTCTAATTTGTGGCATCTTAGTTTGTTATCGTGAATTCCTGTTCTCTAATTTTATCTATTTATTCATTGGCTATCTGTCACGAGTTACCAGCTTTCCTCCTACGAACTATTTTACAGTGATTCTGTCATTCTTTTGCTGCAAGTGAGTTTTCTAGACTGCATTGTCGATTATATTTCTGCTTGCTATCACCGACGGCGCATGTGTTGCTATGTGTGGGCTTTTCTTACTAACATGAACTCCTTTTGCGCACGTGCGCTGATAAGCTGGGCCTCCTGCAAAGGAGAGGGCAGTTCAGCTTTCCTTTCAAAGGGAATTTGAGTCGAGGGAACAGGCAGATGTCTGGGTGTATAAGGTCCGGAGAATATGGTGCATGTTCAATTTGCATGACAACGCTCACCCACACACAGCAGTTCATGGCAAAAAATAGGGTGGTAAACTTTGAATATTCAGCATACTCGCTGGCTCTCAATACTCCGAAGTTCTTTCTGTTCCCTCGACTCAAACTCGCATTAAAGGAATTTGACGATATTCCTGACATCAAACGAAACGTAACGAGTATTCCCAAATTAAGACTTCATGCAAAGTTTTGAAGACATGTATCGCAGAGCTCAGCGTTGCATAGTTATGTGACTATTTCGAAGGATAGTAATGTAACTGTTGTTCTTAGTTCATCTACAATAATGTTACAGGACTATTCACCGAACCTGATTATAAGAGGGTGTAATTATGGCAAATTTTTGCTGGGGAAGGACCTTGGTTGGATTTTGTTTGGCATCTAAACATTTACAAGTGCTTCACTGTGTACTAGTGGTGCAACTAAACAAGAATGTAATGTTCTAAGTTAATTACGTGTAGTGTAAAATGTTACTGAGCAGATTGGCTTTAAGGTTTCATCCTTTTGTGGGAGTGTTATTTCGTAAGACGAGGTATGAACACTTTAGCAGAAAGATCCCTCCACTTTAGCACCACTTGAGAAATTTATTACAAATAAATGAATACTATAGCCTTGTAGATGTACAATGAATTGGAAATGTTCAAATCTTTGAAAACCTGTTGGACCAAAGTCCCTAGACTTATAATTTACTTAAACTAAGTTAAACTAACCTAAGGACAAGACATATAACATGTTACTTTAAATTCATTCTTGTGACAAGTTCATAGTGGGTAGTCTGACCTGGACCTAATGAGCTCGTTGTTCACTTAGGCTAAGTGTCGGCTATCCGATGGACGACGTGGCTTTCAACAGCACATATGTAGCGGAACTGTGACCTGATCTTGTTTGGAAGAAGCCTCAGGTTGAATTTGCTGGGAGACGATTGTCTGGTTCCCTCATGTGGTGTGCTGAGACTTGGTTCATCTGCAGCTGCCCACGGCCATGTTTCGCCACTCAGAATGTGTTTGCACGATTGACTCTTCGGCCTTGTCATGCAACAGCTGTTTTGTGCTGTGTTGTTACCTATTCACAATTGGTGCAGCAGCGTGCAACCTCGTCATTTTTTGGTGCGCCTGTTTACATTGAATGAGCATAGCTTTCCAGCAACTTTCCTGTGCTCCAGGTTAGTTCTTGCTTAGTTGAAAGTTCTCACAGTAATATGTTTTGCGATCTTCCCATCGGTACTCACCAATAAGAATTGGGCAATACATAACTCAGGTTAGTAAAAGGTTTATGGCTCGTTGTCTCTGTTCATAGGGATGAGTTATGTATCTCAGCTTCCCTGTCCTTAACAGCTACACCATCTGTTTATACAAGTTCAATAATAAATCTTCAGTTTAGCTAGTCTATCAATCTGCATATGATGACGCGAAAATATATCTAAACAAACGTAAATTAAACCTCTGAATAATCAACAATATGGATTCTAAGATAGAGAAGTTGTTCACTCACGAATTAATTCTTTACAAATGGAGTTTATTACTCTTCCTGAAAATGAAAATAACTGAATATTTCCCCAACTATTTCTCATGAGAGGCACAATAAGTATCACATGCACTCAAGAGTAAAAGTTCCAAATTATCACTCGTAAATTAGTGAAGTCCATCGAACATTGCAGTTCCAAATTATTCCGCGATTACAGCTTTTTATCACACGAGTACATGATTGCTGATTTATCACAGTTCCACAGCCCTACTACAGTACATAGTTTACCACTATTCAACCAGAGACTAAGTTCTGCAGTCACAGTCCCGTAAATTTTCTAAGTCTACACATGCCAATCTTTTCAAATCACAGGTTCGTAACGCAACTTCAGACTGCCCAACGTCACAACCTTTCACCACCACGTCCAAGTTACGAGCCCCTTCCCAAGCGTTTGAAAGCGTGTACCCTCTGCTCCCAAAACTGTATCCTTCAGCGCATCCTAACGCCTTATCTGTAAAATACAATTTCCCTCCAAAAATATTATACATTTGAATATCACAGAATTAAATGCTTTGACCACCTCCCTACAATTGTTGTTTACATTTAACAAACAAATATATATATTTAACAATAAGGTTGAGACTGAACGTCTTTGCTCAGATAGCTATTAAGCATGGCGTCTCACTGTTCAAATATACTGCCGCTGTCGAAATATAGTTACACAATTAATATTTAATTTATCATGGGTTTTTACGAAATATATTCAGTTCTTGTCCACAAATACATATAATTGTTTATATATAAATTATCTGCTACGTATGTACTATTTTTAGTCGGCCATGAAATACTTAAGTAGCAGTTTACAACATAAAACGAGCGTTACTATGAATAATATTAAATATAATAAAATACATATAATAATATAATGTGCTTTTCTGGGTTCATGTTTTGTGTTTCTGTGGTGGAATCTATGTCCTGAATCAGGAATATTACAACTTCAACGAAAAGCAGAACAAGAGAGTAAAATAAAGTTTATTCAAAGAATACGGAAATAACGTGCTACGTCTGTTAAGATAGGTAGCATAGTGGAATGCTGCCGATTTGCTTCTTAATCTGTTACTGATAAACACTACGTATCAATAAATTTGTCGGCTTTTTATCTGTAAGGGATATTGAAATTATAATTACGGCGTTTCATTCTCTCAAGTCTCCTGAATCCATTCATATAATTATATTTGCCGTATGATCATTCCCTGATTTTATTTGTATTTTTAGAATAATGTGTATGGCTATATTGCATTTCAGTTGCAATCTGGGAGAGCCGCCCTCGCTCAGCCAAGAGCGCCGTTTGCCGTTTCCGAGCAGATTAGGAAAATCCTAACGACCTTTATTCCATTCCCTAGGTCCAAACTGTTAGCTGGCTGGCTGGCTGGGGAACCCAACAGCCTGACAAAACCCGCGTTTCACAAGGAAACAATCAGCTTCCCCCTGTATCTGTAATGTCACACGTTGAGAGGCAAGTTGTACAGTTCTTACCAGTCTGGCTGCACTTCGTCAGCTCATTCTGCAAACTGCATGTGGTGTGTATTTAGTGTTTGGCAGATAATGGGTATTGTTTGAAGAGTCACAAGCACAGGCCAAATTTGTTACCATATCTTTACTAGTGTTTCTACCACCAGTGTCTGAGTTCCATTTCGACATTGTTTTGGTGAAATTTGTTGGCGTATTGTGACGTTTGCGAACTTCCGTTATTTTAATTGTAATTTTCGTAGGTCTAACCAAACTATTTGGTAGTTTTAAGGTAACCCTCCGGCGCTACAGTGTGTGGAATTTCTTCCTCTTATTGGTTTAATGTTCTGGTTGGAGTGTTTATTTTATTATGCTGTTTGCACGTGCTGACTACTGCCTCCTGGATTTCATTCATTGTGGTGTTTTACGGTTGGCGTCACCAGCCTGTTTTAGGCTCTAATAATTGGCAGCCAGGTGTGTTCAGGACATTGTCGGACTTGTATGTTAGTTCACCCTATTGCAGCGTACTGTGGCTTTAAATGTTAATTGATTAATGACACCTTCTGTTGTGGTAATTGTTACTTACGAACTCACGCCAGCTTGGTGCTTTGCCCCTTCTAATCTTTGTCAGTTTAATTTACAATTAAAGTACTGGCTTCAATCGCTGACTGTTGAATATTAAAATAGGCTTCACCCAATGCTCAATTTAATTTGTTTAAGAATTGAAGTTGGTGCCTTACCTTTTACAGTCTCTGTTGGATCAGTTAACATATTAATATACGGGCTTCAGTTGCTGATTGTAAAATTTTAAACTGGGCTTCACCCAATGCAAAATTTCACTTGTTTAACTTAAATAACACCAGCATGAATGTCACAAAATCAAATTCACATCACAATTAAAGTTAGCGCGTTCAGTGGATCACACTTAGGTGCCTGATGGAACCTTTCTTCATATCACGTTATCAGAAAACAACAACAATCAACCGTTCACTGTTTAATTATACTGCTGTAGTTCAGCACAATGCACAGGATGGCAGCAGTCGTATTACGTCGCGAGCAACAAGCCACTATCGAAATATCGCCGCCGTCAAAACAAGATGAACGAATTTCGGCCAAGGCAACGATCACTAATAAAGGAATAGATGGGGAAGATACAATCCGACTTCCCTGTGACATGAATATCGTTGAAAACAAAAATGCTGAGGTAAATAGGTATTTGACTGTTTTCTCGAAATGGTCTTGAAATGTTAATTGTTTAGTATTAATCTCATAACATCATTTTATACCTTAAGAATTTCAGTATTAAAAAACAAAGAAATGAAGTTCAAATAATTTGAAAGACCGCTAAAACGCTATATTTGATTCGTGGATGCCTGTAATGTCAGCTGACATTATACTGCACTTGCTGACATATGTTGTGATTCGGAACCCCGATCACTAAAAGGTAAAGAAGTCAACAATTCGAAATTTGGTTTGAAGGCCTCAGTGCTTCACTAGGCTTGGTCCCGGTTGAAGGTGGTATACCGTTGCCTACTTCCGCCCTTCGAACTGACTTACCCAGGCAGTTATAGCGGTACCTACTGTTTAACGTGGATTCCGAACAACGGTACTGCTCTATATTTTTCACATCACCTACATTGCTAGAAGTGAAACAAGTGGAAAGTGATAGATAAAAATCCTAGAACCTGCCGGGTATCGACCCCGCGACCTGTCGATTCATTGTCTAACATTGTGCCACTGTGTTATCAAGCCACAGTATGATTTAGGTTTTTCAGTAAGCTACAGTTGAAATCAGTGTGTTGCAAAGCGAGCTCAGATCTGAGATAAACAGTTTACACTCAGAATCGATATCAAGTAATTCCTGCTATTTTTTTTTTCATCAGTATACCTCGTTAAATAGATTTTTTTCGGCTTAGAAATATTTTTATTGCTGTTTAAATGGTTGATACAATTTCAATTATGAAGAACTGAAATAAAAATACTGAACGATTCGTATCACTCGCAATAATTCAAGTAATTGGAGATGTTACGCATCTACAGTACATTTAATGAAACGATGCAAAATACTGAATATTCTGCCTTAACAATCTGCCTTTTTCATTGGTAACACACACAAACTGAAAATTTACTTTATGTAGTTAACTGATTCGTAAATTGCTTTTTAAGTTGATAAATGAAAACTTCCTCATTATTGATAGAGCTGAAGCATTGAATTTAAAATTTGTGGTGCGGCCGGGAACCGAACCCGGACCTCCATGCTTACTAGGCAGACGTCTTAACCGTTAGACTACCATACCACTAACGATTAAGGCGCCTCGGAATAGTCTATGTACATAGACTATTCCGAGGCGCCTTAAGCGTTGAATTTAAAATTTGTGGTGCGGCCGGGAACCGAACCCGGACCTCCATGCTTACTAGGCAGACGTCTTAACCGTTAGACTACCATACCACTAACGATTAAGGCGCCTCGGAATAGTCTATGTACATAGACTATTCCGAGGCGCCTTAATCCTTAGTGGTGTGGTAGTCTAACGGTTAAGACGTCTGCCTAGTAAGCATGGAGGTCCGGGTTCGGTTCCCGGCCGCACCACAAATTTTAAATTCAATGCTTCAGCTCTATCAATAATGTCTTTGACATATTTGAGACGAAAATCCGTCTCAGGGATTCTTTCATTGTATTTAATTGAAAACTTCCTCGTTAAATGACTCCAGTTTTTAATGCGACTAATGGTTCTTATTTCAATATAAGTAGACGAGGATTAAGTATCAATTTCGCTTTGATACGTCTATTCAGCTGCCGCTCTAACGCATTTCAGGGCAGTCTGATTTTTGGGCCCCTTTACTTGTTTTCCAGGCTACAGAAAATTATAGACACTTCTTATACGCCGATGACCTGGCCATTGCTGGGCAGTCCCGAAACTTGCAGGATGTTGAGGAAAAACTGGAGAAAGCACTTGAGGACATGTATAAATATTATAAACTGCCTAAAGCCAAATCCCGCAAAGACGCAAGGATGTGCTTTCCACTTAAATTTAAAAAAAAAATGCATAGAACTCTGCAAATCATATGGGAAGGAAGCACCTTGAAGCATACAAATACCCCTAAATACCTTGGTGTAACACTGGACAGGACACTAACGTACGAACAACACTGTCTCAACACCATTCAGTAAGTCGGCTTAATGAATGTTCTTAGAAAGCTAATGGGGAGCGGCTGAGGAGCGAACCCAGAAATACTGCGCACCACAGCATGGGCTTTATGCTTTTCGTCAGGAGAGTCCATTGTAGAATAGATCTCCACGTGCCAAAACCGTCGATATCGCCCTGAACGAAACCTGTAGGATAATCACCGGGTATATGAAACCCTGAACTCCTATGAGAGGCATCTGGCTTTGCCTCACCAAAAGACCGCAGAATAGCTGCATAGTGCACAGAGCGATTCAAGCAAACTTTCGACGAGTGCCACGTTCTCTACAACGCCCAAGTTCTGTACCCTAGATGATATATGGTTGGTCAGCGATGTGGCAGTTGACATGGCCCGATACTGTCCAATAATTTAGGTTGACGGAGAGTCCGAACTCGAAAAAGTATATATAGAACAAGCTGAAAACCCGGCGTTGCCTGGGTCTTATTTATTTATTCCTGCCTTGAGTTAGTACCTATCCGTTATCTGTCTATCTCCTTTTTTTCTATAAACATGTCATATTTATCAATGAATATGTAACAAATAAAGCTCTCTTGCATAATATACAAAATTTTAAGTACAGCCGGCCGCGGTGGCCGACGACACTGAGGCGCTCCAGTCACGGTCTGCACGGCCACTACAGTCGGGGGTTCGAATCCCCCCTCGGGCATGGATATTTGTGCCCTCTTAGTTCGTAAGTAGTTCATAAGTAGTTTGTAAGTTTAGGGACTGATGACCCCGTAGTTAAGTCCCATAGGCTGTACAAACATTTGATTTTTTAAGTACAATATCCAAACAAACAAAGATAGAAATTAAAATACAAATGATATGTAACATTGAAACATTCATTTAATTCACAACTTTACTATAAACAACACCGAGCAATGTGACGCAGTGGTAACACACTGGACTTGCATTCGGGACGACGGCTGTTCAGACTAGCCTCCAGCTATTCACATATAGGTTTTTCGTGTTTTCTCTAAATCTCTCCAAGCGAATGCCGGTGGGATTCCTTTCAAAGGGCACGGCCGATTTCCTTTCTCATCGTTACCCAAACAATCCGAGCGTAAGCTCCGCCTCTAATGACCACGCTGTCGACGGGGCGTTAAGCACTAATCTTCCTTCCTCCCTGACTATAAACAATATTTCTTGTCATTTGTCCAGCATCTAATATCAGTATTTTCTGTGGTGAGCCCACGCCTGAGCAACCGATATAAATCTGCCCGGGTGACAAACATGGAGATTTCAAATACACTCCACAGTACTGAGTAGATTGCTCTGTGATTTATTAGTCATAGCTGTACCCGACATGCTTTACAATGCCATGGAAAGAAAAATGTTTTTGGTTAGTTTACAGGTTCTTACGTGTATTCCTGTCCGATCAGTAAAATAATTATCCTCGGAAAGCGAACATTTCGTTTCGAACATTAGCCGGAGACTTGACGCCTGGAGGATTCGTAACCCGCACGATCCATATGCTGTACACGCTGCCGCATTATGCCTGTAATCAGTAAATATCTTTAAATCAATAAAAATCTTGTTCCGATCGCTACCAAACTTCACATGTACACTCACTGGGCGAATCTGAATATTCTTTAATGATGTCATCAAAATCGCTCCAGCCGTTTTTGAACTTATAGAGGACATACTGACATTCATTTATATACAGGGTGTTTCACTGTGTTTGCCTCTGTAACTTATAAAATAATAGGTGACGGGAAATTTTAATGCGGTAGGTCAACACAACAAATGTTACACTTTCTGCGGATCTATGAACATTATTGCATCATTTTCCAAAGAGTTACAGCACAAATATATAATTTTTTAAATGGAACAATAGTTTTTTTCTATCGTGCATTGGATTCGTTGAAACCAGCTGCGTCCAAAACAATTTAAACTATATTCCTATCACTGTTAGTTTGGGAGCTACAACCCTTCGAAGTTTAGGGGACGGAGGCTACGACAGCGAAGCTGACTGGCTGGTGGTCATGAGACAGTGGGCCGTGCCCCAGGGGATAGCCACTCGGCCAGGCAGCTACGCTATCGCAGCCTCCGCCCCCGAAACTTTGAAGGGTTGTAGCTCCCAAACTAACAGTGAAAGGAATGTAGTTTAAATTGATTTGGACGCAGTTGGTTTAAACGAATCCAATACACGATAGAAAAAACTATTGTTCCATTTAAAAAATTATATCATTGTGCTGTAACTCTTTGTAAAATGATGCAATAATGTTCATAGCTCGCAGAAAGTGTAACATTTCTTGTGTTGATCTACCGCATTAAAATTTCACCTCACCTATTATTTTATAAGTTACAGAGGCAAACACACTTAGTGAAACACCCTGTATATGAAGCTGTAATTTCATTACATACTTCGCGTTTCTTATATATATATATATATATATATATATATATATATATTTCTTTCGTCAGCGGTACACACCATTGAGCTTCGCGCCTGACTACCGGCGGCTGTCTTCGCTGCCTGGGAGAGGGCCAGATGAGCGAGGAAGTGCGAAGAAGGGTCAGTCGGTCTGCAGCCGGATGGTGGAGTGTGTTCGGCGGCGGTACTCGGAACGGACATGGGCGGGCGTGCTGACAATGTTTACCCAGTGGTGAGCCACTTCAAGGGAGATCGGTGTCGCCTAGTGTGTTCCATGCGACGCCGGCGGCCACATGTGCACTTCAGCCTGGCATCTACCTGCTTCTCCGGAGTCTTCAGCTTGGATTAAAACAGACCCACTTCCGACTAGTCTATCCAGACACCGTGACACGTCGTGTACAACTACTAATGGACTTGGCCATGTCTAATTATTTGAGTTAGTTGGCATCTATCTGTCCAGGCTCGCCATGTACTTGTCTGTTTTTGTGTCCACGTCTTAGTTTAGGGTGATTAGCTGAACCCCAGCGGTTTTCCACGACTATGTTTTGTGAATACGTGTTCTTTGATGACCGATAGTGGTTGTCCTGCTTGATGGCAACTAGGGTTGTTTGAGCGGCTATTCGCCCACTAAATTTGTTCAAGAAGAGTTCAAATGTTTGTAAATTTATGGGACTTAACTACTTCGGTTAGTAGTCCCTAGGCTTACAAAATACTTACACTAAGTTAAACTAACCTAAGAACAATACACACATCCATGCGCCAGGAAGGACTCGAACCCCCGACGATGAGCAACGCGCGCTCTGCAGCTCGGCTACTCCAGCGCGGCTGAAATTTGTTTTATATGCTCTCTTAACTGCTACTTGATGGTTGTGTCTCTGGGTTTTTTCTGGTTAAATTTACCTGACTGTTATCTCGTGGCCCATGCGGGAGACAGCCGTAATCATAGGCAGAGTGGTTTTCTTCTACAGGAAAATTATGTCAAACCGTAGTCGTATTTTTGGGCAATGTTGTGGGATCTTAGAGTTTCCTTTCAGGTTAAGGCTGCAGCTCCTTAATTCGTTTCGGCGCTCCTTAGACCGTACCCCTTCCTTTTTCTTTTTCTATGTAGCCACTCTCCGTTCTCTTACTGGGAAAGACACTGCTGCTACCAGTTTGCTGCAATGAGAATTGATCAGTGTTTACCAATGACGTTGCTTCTCCTCTGCTGTACTTTGAATCGTAACTTTTATTTTGTGCCCTTCAGGCAAGTTGAAGTCTTTTCTTAAATTTTACGTTTTGCAACACGTAATGGCAATTAAAAAAGGCTTGTTGGTTTAATATTTTATCTGTTATTGGCAAAGGCCATTGTAAAAGATTGTTTTGCTAATTTGCTGCCCTTCAGGCAAGTTGAAGCCTTTTCTTCAGTTTTCTTCAGTTTTAATATTACGTTGGGAAAGCAGGTGTTTATAATGTCATTTGTGTTTCCTGTTCTTTTTTTAATAAAAATTGCGTGCTTGAAATACTGCATTTAGGTAACCCAATCCAGACCCTCCTAATTCCGCATTGGTCTATCCATACGTATGTACTCCTTATATCAATTCAACGGGAAAATTAGTAACCCCCTTGCAATTGATCCTCTCAATATATATATTTCTTTCCGGTCGTACTACCTACAATAATTTGTGTGTGTGTGTGTGTGTGTGTGTGTGTGTGTTTATGTGTGTGTGTGTGTGTGTGTGTGGTCACTGTAGGTAGTAAGACGGACAAGAAAAGTACGAAATATCCAAAGTTGAGTTCTGCATCTAAGGACGCACTGCATGGATGAAAGAGAGCCTTGCGAAAACATATAAAATGACGTGATACTTGCCAACATATTTTTGAAATCCGAAAACAACTCACAAAATGAATCAGACACATGAAGGAGTAATAGCATTCCATCGTAAAAAACTTCACAATTTGCAACAAACGACATTTCTACAACACGTTCTTAGGAAAGATCCGTAGATACGTCCAAACCACAACGATTCCGCGCAATTTTTTAACCAGAAAACAATAATTATAAGGCCACTCGAAGCTATCCAATGATTTCTATGTTCATTTACTCCAGACCGAATGGAAAAAGAAACAAAGATCTTTAACACTACAAGCCCACTCAACTTGGACATGTGAAAGACAAAACCCCAAGAGCAGTTGTCTGGGCTACAAATTTAATTTGAAACAACCAAAATTTATTTTCACTCTATTCAAGATGTGTGGCGGAAGGTTAGAGCGCCAAAACATCCTTGCGATTATTATTGTTGCCAATTGTATGCCTTAGGTGCAGCACGCATTCAAATCCACTAAAATAACCATAACTCCGCAAAGCAAACTAAACACGTCATGTGACATTCACAGCCGATTAACTGACTTAAATCAGTGATTATTTTCCTGTATAGATTGTTAGGTGTTAAAATCTAACTCTGAAAATAGTCGATACTGTACGTTTCATAAAATCTTCATTTATATTTTTATTCTTACTTTTTTCGAATTTGAAAATTACTTCAATGCCAGTGTTGCCGATTTGCCATTTGTTTTAGCCACATTAATTGGATACATTAAAATATCCACAAAATTGTTGTACTGCAAATATAGGTTGCACTAAAACAAAGTAATATTCACCAGAAAGAGAGGAACATGCACGTTAAACGAACGAATCTGTACCTAAAACCAAGACAAAATAGTATCTTAAAAATTTAAATCCAACACTTTATAAGTAACTTCTCAGACTGCAGTGATACCAAACCATCTGTGAACTAATTTTATTTGTATCCCAGAAAATTACAAAATCTTTCAGAAAAGCCTTCCTTATGTCTCTCAAAATAGTTTCCACATTTAAAAAAGTCGCATTTCCCTCAGATTATGGAGTTTAGCCATATGTGGCAATATTGTTTGCAAAATCATCCTCGAAAAGTACGTCTGAAATCATAATGTCTATTGTAATGTAAGTAGCAAATTTAAGAGGAAGATTTGATAATATACAAAAAAACTTACAGTTAAAATAAAACAGCTTACTACAAATACTGCAACGCCTGAGATTTATCACCGAATGCTACCTGTCGATCTCGAGCAATACTCCGTACTCTCTCTCAACAGGAGGACTAATGTGAGTGATGCCTATTAACATATTTGAAGATTTTTTCTTTTTATTTATTTGTTCTTTACAAGGAAGTAGAGCTTTGGGTAAGTTAAATTTTGACAGGGATCAATGTCGGGACCCCACCAAACTTCGGGGCCTTCAAAATTTCGGATCCTGCTAAACCTCGGGGTCCCCTCACCCTCGGGGCCCGCAGAAGCTGTGGTTCTTGCAATACCCTTGAACCGATCCTGCGTTTAATCCGCTCCACGTGTTCCAAATTTAGTGAAAATCATTGTGTGTACATCTTTCTAGGCGAGAGGCATTTACATACTTCAGAATTTTCTGAACAAATATACTAACCTGAGTCAACTCTTTTCTGTTGCGAAACAGCCCAGACACAGCCAAGTATCACAAAAGTTTTTGCTTTCATGGTTTAATATTGCAGTGAGACGGGAGACAAAGGAAGATAATTAGCTCAAACCTGTGGCTGGATGATCTCTTCGCAACTACACGGAAATGTTTATGCAAATACAGATTTAGTAATTTTATGACACTGTTTACCATCTACTCTGCTTTAAACGTGTTGAAACCTCATATAGTCACATGAATCTGCCTTTACTGTTTTTCATCGTCTTCTTCACACCTTCCATCTCCCGTTCAGTAATAATCAGAAATAAATATTATTAAAAACTCCTACTTTCAACACCTTTTATACATTTATGTTCCATTGTATTTTATTGCAAATACATGATAAGTAAATTTCAGCTTTTCGTTTATGTAATTTCACCTTTTACTCACATGATCTACTTTTATCTATGCGATCCTGTATTATAATATTTACGGTAGCTCCACTGACTTGATGGTTACAGGGCACTACCGCATTAGAAACATTTTATGATGATTCACTGGAACACTGAGTGAATAATAAAGTTTCAAAGATGCACGTTATCTTCTTAGCAAACACAGACCCTGCGGTAGAGTCTATCTCATAAATTTTCGCTCCATTTAATGCGACAGAGATTATAAAGTGTTATGAAGTTTACGCACTTACTGAATCTGTTTTCGAAACTTCGTCATATGTGAGTGAATGTCTGAACGCCTAGCTGTGTTTCACTCCTGTAAATTTCAGTGTAATTTCTACAACAAAAAATTGGGTTTTGGCCATTAACTTCAACTCATTGGTGGAGAAATCGCTTCCGAGCTGCGAGTGCTAAGTTTTTTGGTGGCGTAACAGATTTGCATCGTTATTTTCTCCGACGTAGCATTTCGCGTATTACGTTCGTGCCGAATTGGCAAATATAAAATGAATTACTGCCGGCTGATAATCTGCTAAAAGCGAAATCAAATGTATATCGCCCAGGCATTGTTAGGAAGCACGAATCTTCGTAACGAAGGAGACTCGTTATAATATCTCAGCGTGAAAATCTTTAAGATGCTTTGTCAGCAGCCAGTAATCTTTAATGACGAAGAATTCAAGGTGCGCTCTACCAAACGAGATCTGAATGGAATATTCGGGAAAAGAATTTGTTATTAAATTAAAAGAGGTACCTGTAAGGGCAGTAAATAATGGGGGGAACTTTGCAGTATTTAAGATGGATCAGAGTGGTACTTCCAGTGAGTACACTGTTATGTTCTTGTATCACTTGTGACTAGAATTAAATATAACTATTGTGATGATCTAGTGTTATGATCTAGTATGAGTGATATGAGATTACTTAGGTGACTTTACTAAAATGAAACAGAGTAGCAGAATTATTTGTATTTTAGGATAACGTTCATATTACTACGACAGTGCTTATAATCGTTACTCTTTTATGTCTTCAAACGACTAAGTTAATGTGAATGCGCAAGAAAATACATTCCCTTAATCCGTAAAGTTTCAGAGGTGCAGCCGCCTAAATTTTGGTTCTTCATATTTCAAATGTCCTCTGGCTGGACGGTATGCGGTCGAAATATGACAAGAAGCAAGATTTATGGGACTGCACTCGAGAAATTTTATGGATCAGTCATTCCCTTAATATTCTAACAACACATTAGCAGTGTCCTGCTTGACGTAATCACGTTGATTAAATATGTAGGTGTAACGTTACAAAACCATATGAAATGGTACCGACTATTAACATAGGGAGAAGGGAAAATGTGGTTCATCTGTAAAGGAAACCGCGTCAGTAATCTTAAACTGTACTACATATTCTTCGATACTGATCGAGCGTGTGGGTTCAGCACGAGTTACCCAACGACGTGGAGCAGTGGTAAACACACTGGACTCGTATTCGGAAGGATGGTGCTTCAAATCCACCTCCAGCCAACCAGATATAGATTTTTCCGTGAGTTCTCTAAATCGTCCTAGACAATTGCCAGGATATTTCCATTCAAAGGGGACGGCGGATTTCCTTCCACGTCCTTATCAAAAATATTCGAGCGTGAGCTGTCGACGGGACGCTAAAAACTAATCTTCCTTACTTCCTCTCACCAGCCGATCGGGTTAAAGGAAGGGCTGCTATGTTTGTTAATGGTAGGTTCGATCAACAGGCGAGTGTTCACAAACGGAAATAGGAATTCCTGGACATAAGGTACCCTTTTTTCCAGGAAAACTGTTGAGGAAATTTTGAGAGCCCAAAGAACCTGACTGCAGATCTATTCTACTTACCCAAAGAATTAAGAAGAGCACCTAGGACTGGTACGGTGACACGTAGACAGTTGGGAGCGGAACAAGGCGGGAAACGTCTGTAGTGGGTGACGTACCTTCTGCCATGTTCCACATGGTGCTCTGCGGAGTATTTATTTAGATAGTAATGTACTCTATAATAAAATAATCCTCTTTCCTTCTATGCTACGTTTTATTTTCTCCCGTTTCGGTTGACTCAAAAATTTCATGCATTAACCTCTAGTGCGTTAGCTGTGTTCACTCACTGATTTCAGAACATCTGTTGAGTTTGTAACATTTCTGGCTTTTGAGCCATCACGTCAAATTCTAATTTAATTCCCTAACTTGGTTCATACAACAGTAGCGAAGGCAAGATGCAGTCAGTGATGTGATAAACAGTCGGCATATCGTACAGTGAGTATCGTTACTACGGAAAATTCTGCCAAAATAGTGAGGGTGTTATCTTATTGACTGACATCAGAGATCTAGAGACAAAACTTCTAAAATCATTTATCAATATTTAAGAAATTGTATTTCAGATCGTATTTCTAGTTAGTATTATTGGCCTCTTAATAACAAGCTACCATTTAGTGATTCGGATTGTTTAACTTCATCTGCATCTACATGGGATAATCTGCAAATCACATCTAAGTGCCTGGCAGAAGGATCATTGAACCACCTTTATACTATTTATCTCCCATTCCATTCTAGAATGGTGCGCGGGAAGAAAGAAAACCTGAATCTCTCATTTCTCTTATTTTGTTCTGATGATCTTTTCTACCTATGTAAGTGGGAATCAACAATATATTTTTGCATTCGGAGGAGAATGTTGGCGATTGGAATTTCGTAAGTAGACCACGTCGCAGCGATAAGCGTCGTTGTTGCAATGATTCCCATCCCAGATCCTGTATCATTTCCGTAACACTGTCTCCCCTGTATCATGACAATACAAAAATGAGCTGCCCTTCATTGGACTCTATCGATGTCCTCCGTCAAACCCACCTGATAAGGATCCCACACTGTGCAGCAATACTCCAAAAATGGACGGCCAAGCGTCGTGTATGCAGTTTCCCTAGTACTTCTGTTGCATCTTTTAAGGGTTCTGCCAATAAAACGCGGTCTCTGGTTCGCCTTCCATACGACATTATCTACACGTTCTTTCCAGCTTAAGTCTGAATGAATAGTAATTTCTACGTATTTTGTGGAGTGTACGGCCTTCACTTTTGATTGATTTATCTTGCAAACAAAGTTTAATGGATTTCTTTTCGTATTCATGTGAACGATTTCACACTTCTCATTATTTACAGTCAATTGACAATTTTTACATCATAGTGATATCTTATTAAGATCGTTCTGCAGTTCGTATTGATCTTCAGATGATTTTACTAGAAGGTGAATCTTTTATTCCGTTCAGCTGTTCTTACAATCGTTTCTCAAATAGTTTATCATGTGATACAAATGTGTAACTGAAAATCAGGTCGAAGCAGAGAAGGAAGGTTTCAAAAGTGATGATTTGCTTCAGGAAAATACCTGACTGCTTACTGCTACAAGGTTTGCGCATCCAAAACCCAAAGGTTTAGTTAGTTATCCCTTGAGGAAAGTATCAATGCTTGCCTTGAGTGCTTTGTTAAAAGGCAGGTTGAACAGTATCAGGTATCGGCTAAAATCTCGTATCACTTCAGTCTAAACTTCTGCTTTCTGTACGAGCCTTTCGACTGATTTTTGGTTTCCACTCTACTTGTAGGTAACTTTTCTCGCCATGTACCCAGGAATCGAGGATAAATCAAATGTAGAAATGTTTGTGATATAAGGGACCAAACTGCTACGTTCATCGATTCTTAGACTTAAAACTACTTAAACTAAGCGAAACTAACTTATGCTAAGGACAACACACACACACACACACACACACACACACACATACACGTCAGAGGGAAGACTCGAACCTTTGGCAGGAGTGGCCACCCAGTCCGTAGCACAGCGCCGTTGACCACGCAGCATTTCCAAGCGGCCATAATACATTCAGAACATCGAAGAGAGGATTCCAAAAATGTTTGTCAAGCTTAAGTGACTTAACTGCGGGGACATCAGTCCCTAACATTACTACCTATTTATGAACTACCTTATACTAAAGACGACACAAACAGCCAAGCCCGAGGGAGGATTCGAACCCCCGATGGGAAACGGCCTCGCGCATCGCAGCATAGCTCCTCAGTGCGCACGGCCGCTCCGCCGCGGCGAGAGGATTCCAGATATTGAAGGTTTCTCTATGAAAGTGAGTATTCCAGATATAACTATCAGAAGGTTTTCCTAAATCAACAGAAACCGCGAAAATAGTTTTCAGTTAAAACATCCGGGCTGACAGGCTGCAGTCAGTGCAAGAAACTTCCGCTAATGTTTCGTCTCAGAATGTGAGCTACATCCTCGGAGAAAAAGGAGGAACTACTGCTGTTCGCCCCTCTGCCTCCGAGAATGTTTCTCGCGTTCGGTGACGAAACGTTGTCTGTTGTTGTGGTCTTTAGTCCGCAAACTGGTTTGATGCAGCTCTCGACGCTATCCTGTCCCTTTCAATCATCTTCATCTGAGAATACGGACGGCAAATTAACATCCATTTGAATCTGCTTACTGTATTCATCCCTCGGTATCCCTTTACGATTTTTACCCAACGCACTACCTTCTAATGCTGAGTTGACGATTCATTAATGTCTCAGAATGTATACCACCAACTTATCTCTTCTCTTAGTCAGGATATGCCAGAAACTCCTTTTCTCCCCATCTAAGCTCCTCATTATCAACGTCGTTCACCCATCTAATCTTCATCATTCGTCTGTAGCACCACATTTCAAAAGCTTCTATGATCTTACCGTCCACGTTTCACTCCCATACAATGCTACACTCCATACAAATGCTTTCAGAAAGAACTTCACGACATATAAACTAATATTTGATTTCAACAAATTTCGCTTCTTCAGAAACGCTTTTCTTCCCAGCGCCATTCTGCATTTTCTATCTTCTTTAATTCGGCCATCAGAAGTTATCTTGCTACCTAAATAAGAAAACTCATCTACTACTTTTATTGTCTCATTACGTAATCCTTCAGCATCGCCTGATTTTCTGAAACTACATTCCATTACCTTTGTTTTACTCTTGTTAATGTTCATCTTATACCTTTCTTTCAAGAAACTGCCCATTCCGTTTAATTGGTCTCCCAGAACTTTAGCTGTCTCTGACCGAATTACTACGCCGTCAGGAAGGATTTTATTCCCTCTCCCTGGACTTTAATTCCTTCTCCAAATTCCTTCTTGCATTCACAGCTTACTGAATGTATAGACTGAACAACATTGAGGAATGGCTGCAACCCTGTCTTACTCCCTTCCCAACCACTGCGAACCTTCCGACTCTAACAATTGCGCCGGCCGCGGTGGCCGAGGAGACTGAGGCGCTCCAGTCACGATCTGCACGGCCACTACGGTCGGGAGTTCGAATCCCCCCTCGGGCATGGATATTTGTGCCGTCCTTAGTATAAGGTAGTTGATAAGTAGTTTGTAAGTTTAGGGACTGATGACCCCGTAGTTAAGTCCCATAAGCTTAACAAACATTTGAACATTTTTTTTCTAATAATTGCTGTCTGGTTTCCGTACAAATTGAATATAACTCTTCACTCCCTATATTTTATCCCTACTACTTTCAGAATCTGAAAAAGTGGATTCCAGTCAACATTGTAAAAAGCTTTCTCCACATCCACAAATGTTAAAAACGTAGGTTTCCCTTTCCTATCTTCTAAGAAGTCGTAATGTGAGTATTGCCTCGCGTGTTCCTACCAAACGTTAGGGGGCCGTTTTGTGTATTGACCGCTTCCTGGAAATTCAGAAGATTCCTGTGAAGTACTTTATCTTAACACCGACCTTGAACTCGTACGTTGTATTATCACCTGTTACGTAGGTTTCCTTTCCTGCGACCAATATTCCAGTATACGCCGGCGTCAATAATGCCTACGCGGTTCCTACATGTCTCCTTGTACTGTGAGGTCAAATTATATACAGGTTGGGAGGGGGAGGACAAAAATACGAACACCATGCAGTATAACCCATCTTGTAGCAAGTTGGCTTGTTAACACTGAGACGCGACCGAAGTGCACAATATTGAAGTACAAAGTCTTGGACGTTACCTTGCAGTACATTTTACATTTTGTTCTGCGACGGGCAACAAAAATAATCGCTGATATGCGTGATCTCTCAGACTTCCAAAGAGGCCAGCTCGATTGTGGGTAGTTAATGGGGGCATCTATAATGAAAATGGATGCATTGATTAACGTTTTACTGCGACAGTTGTCTCGGTAATGTCATGGTACACAAAACAAGGTACATTATCATTCGCGAAGAGGGACAGCAGGTGACAACCGAAGTTAGCTGGCACGAGCGACACTCATTAAGATTGATCGTCGCTAGACAACATAAAAGTTTTAAGGCAAACTCAACTGCAAAACTGAATACTCAATACTGAATCGATGAAAACATAAGGTCTGGCACTCAACATTCAAGGAAGAAAACAACGCATAGCTGAGTAGGAAGTAGTGCCACTATCGTAAAACAGGGTAAGTAGAAGTAAGGTCAGATGAACCGTCGTTTACATTGCGTCCTACAAAAGTCTGGGTTTATATATCGAAATCCACAAAAGAAATTTAGATAATGCATAGCAGCTTTTTCAATCAATATTGGGGGACGTCCCGTCATTTCATGGTATTCGACAGTTTATTATTTCCCTCACTGGCCAGATAACTGTGAATCAATATCTGACCATCGCCCACAACGAACTGCTTACTATTACTAATGTAATGCTAACAAACGTTGCCTTATTCCAAAAAGATAATGTGGCCACACTGAGAGCCAAAGGTTCGGGCTCATTTTGTACAGCACTGGAAATTATTACTGTCCCCTGCACAGCAAAATGGATGTATTTTAACATAATTTGACAGTAATGGAATTTTGGAGCAGATAGTGACGATCAGGTTGACTGCTATCACATCGTTTAAGTAATTGGCGGATATCTTGGTACAATCATTTTCACATTGGAGTCATTAAGTTGCAGAAGGTTTTCTTTAAATTTGTAATAGCGTGTATTAGGAAGGGTTGGCCCCAAAAATGGTATCCATGAATTAAAATTTCCGGGCTAAGATTCCATGGTCCATGTATAAAACTTTCTCCCGACGTTTCGTTCCGGGCGACATCTTCAGAGGTGAGTTGAAGACTGGCCATTAGGTGCCCGATTAATGGAACATAAAAGGAATTTTCGACTGGGCCACACCGACAAGTCAGCTGTACCAGAACCTGTAGATCTCAAACACAAGAGAAATTAGAGCTCGTGCAAGGCGTATGCACATTCTTCTTTTCCTCGTTCTATTTGGGAATTGGATAGGAAAGCAAATGCCTAGTAGTGGTACAATCTACCCTCCGCCACGCACTTCACGGTGGATTGCGGCGTATATATGTAGATATCTTGGTGAGATCTAGAAGCACCACAATAATTTCAACAGAAATTATGTCATTCCCAACCACTAAGTCCCTTTAATGCCCTTCGAATATTACAACTGCTGTCTGGTTTTTGTACAAGTTGAATAGAACTCTTCGCCCCCTGTATTTTACCCCTGCTACCTTCAAAATTTGAAAGAGTGTATTCCAGTCGACATTGTCGAAAGCTATATATGGTAAAAACGTAGCTTTACCTTTCCTTACTCTAACTTCTTCTAAGATAAGCCGTAATGAATTGTCTCTCGTGTTCCTACATTTCTCCTACATCCAAACTGAACCTCTCCCAGCTCGGATTCACCAGTTTTTCCGTTCGTGTGTAAATAATTCGTGTTAATATTTTGCAACAGTGACTTATTAAGGAGATAGCTCTGTGATTTTTCGCATTTGTCTACAGAAACCTATGGCGCAGCCAGTAATCTAGGGGGGGGGGGGAGGGGGAAGTTTTTTAAAAATAAAGACTGTTGACTTTATTAATCTATGACTTATTTTTACACTTTTTATAATTTAACCAATTACACTGCGAAAAGAATTGCATAAGAAATAAAATGAGTAGGCTCGCACTAATTTGAAAATTGAAGAGGAGCGACGTGGTGGAAATGGAGTTTGGATAAGCAGCTCGTAAAATAATTAAGCAGCTTGTATGTTACTAGCCCAGCTGCGGTGCGCGCGGCCGTTCGCCGTCGGGAGTTAAAAGAGTCCTTTCTTGGGCATGCGTGTTTGTGTTGTCCTTAGCATAAGTTACTTTTAGTGTAAGTAGTTTGTAAGCCTAGGGACTGATGACCAAGGTATTTAAGTCCCATAGATTTACAAACATTTGAACATTTTTGTTGCTAGCCAAAGAGAAAGGTCTTCACAGTTTAATTAACATGAGACTCTATGAGTAAAAACTGAACTAAAGTAGCACTATTGTTGTTCGTAAGATTCCACTCGGTGGCGCCGCTGACCTGCTAAGCAGCGGGTCGCCGCGTATGAACAGTCGGCTCGTAACTTAGACACAGCACTAACAATAGCGGCAGCATCAAAGCTGGTCGCAGCGGCAATAAAACCGCACTAACAGCAGCACACGTTCTCAGTGGCGGCATCACATTGGCGACCCACTGTCACGTTTACTTGTGCTTGGAAAATAATAGTTACGTTGTGATTCGTTACATGTGTACGGTTTCAAATTTCCGGTGCCGACCTGTTTAAGAAAATAAAAACAGTAAATGAAATTGTTAAGAAATTCTAATAAGTAATACAGACGATTACGCAAGGATTCTTTTCAATGAATAATCGTAATCCGCCTTAGCTGTCATATATGCCTTTATTAGGTTACAACCGGTTTCGCACCATTAAAGGTACTTCTTCAGTTATTTCAATTTATGTGAGGTGGGATGGCTTATTGCGATGTCCCACTGTTCATGTTGGGTAACGGGTTTTATGAGGGCTTTCCTCGAAATTGCTAACTGCGTTTATATGGGTCACCATGTAGTAAACGTCTATGTGGTTGTAGTCAACAATTGGTTAATCCAAGTTTACTGCTTAATTTTTTTTATTAAATTGAACGTGGGGTGTGTCTTCTATTTTCCCTGAATCTAAAGCAAATTGTATTGGGGGATTTTCCATAATGATATCTTAAATGACATAATCAGAAATATTGCACTTCTGAATCTATTACATACTATTGTAGTGGGACATGTATTTAACCATCCACTATTTACCTCATAAAGCTCAATTTCGGAGTTATTCAGTACTTAAGGAATATATTGTTTCGAATGTTATTAATGTTTGTGAATATATACTTGCGTGAATTTTATTTGCTTTTGTTTGCTTCATGTGTTACGACGGTTCTTCAGCAGTACACAGTGACGAGTTCTTCGCCGACGTCAGCGAGAAAATGCTGGTGGCTATCGTTGATTAGCCGAGGGTCGGCGCGTTGAACTAGCAGACATTGCCTGCTGTTGCGGACTGTGATAGATTTTTTTATTAACAATGAATAAGAAGAAAAATGTAAATGATAAAGAGTTAGTCGTGACTTTTATTCCGTATTGAGAGGAAGTCTCTTTGCAATCATAATTTGTATATACTGAATTTTGTGTTATTAATTACGTCTACTATATTTAAAATAAAACTTTTAAAAGAAGTAACTGATTAGAGTCTACGATTTCTAAAAAAATGAATCAATGTGTAAATGATTTTTTTCTGAAGTGAAGTTTGAATGTGATCTGAAAGACTTATACGTGTCACTAAAGTTGCACGAAAGTTGACATGGTTTTAGCGATGGCAGATATATACGAGGACTGTGAAACAAAAAAAAACTCTCGTGGAGTCATCAACTAAAATTTTACCCACTCGTTTACGAACTTAAAGAATCTGATTGTAGAAAGCAATCCTGAAATATTTTAAATATTTACGTCAAGAAATTAATTCTGAATAATTTGGAAGCTAAAATTATTGTCAGGGATAATTATTGTGCGTTGGTACTAGTTAACTTCGAGTACGAAGTCACGGTCATTGTAAAGAGTTGTTTGTTAATGAAATCAGAGTTCATTAAAACTGGTACCACCACACAATCTGTGCACTAGAATACCTTTCCTGGGTTTTAATGACAACAGTAATTATATGTCAAAATGCGCACCTAATGGTTCTTAAAAAATGTTTACATTTGAGACATCATAATGCGCACTTTACGACTTCAAAACGCTTCTAGTTTTCTCAAGTCTTTTAACAGGGTGGTAGAAGACACACTCCACATTGAATTTAATAAAAAATTTTAAGCAGCAAACTTGGTTTAACCAACTGTTAACTACAACTACATAGACGTTTTCTTAAGGGCGCCCCATATAAAACCAGCTAACAACTTTGAGGAAAACCCCCATAACACCCTGCTCCCAACATGAATATTGCGACGTCGCAATAAGCCATTCCACCTCATGTAAATTACACCGAGCGAGGTGGCGCTGTGGTAACACACTGGACTCGTATTCGGAAGGATGGTGGTTCAAATCTACCTCCGGCCATTCAGATTTAGGTTTTCCTAAATCACTCCAGGCAAATGCCGGGATGGTTCCTTTCAAAAGGCACGGCCGATTTCCTTTCCCCGTCCTCACCCAAACATCCGTGCGTAAGCTCCGTCTCTAATGAGCACGCTGTCGACGGGACGTTAAACCCTAAGTTTCTTTCCTTCTTTCATGTAAATTAAGATACCTGAAGATGCACCTTTGAGGGTGCGAAACCGGTTGTAACCTAATAAAGGCATATAAGACAGATAAGGCGGATTACGATAATTAATGGAACGGAATGCCCGGCTTAATAGACTGCGACAACTCGCGCCTTTTAAAGTTATCGAATTTTTTTGACAGTCAAAGAAAGGTTTGTAACGTACTTAATATGTCTAAATATATAGTTGTATTTATAAGAAAACAGAAATATTTGACTATTTAAAATTGGTAAAATATCGATTGATTTAAAATTAGTGAGTAAAATGCTCACGCGCGAGTCCTCGCCGGTTAACAATGTATTTCAGCTCCGGATGCCCAAAGTACAAAATAGTAAAAAGAAAATTTAAATCTTTGGAAGGTGCCTGGAAGGGGGGGGGGCTTGATTTGATTTTCTCAGGGAAGCCAAAACAGTCCTGGTCCAACCCGCCACTGCCCGCACCGAAACTAAGTTTATTGTGCGGTATCGCTCCCTGTATATTTAGTAAAGCCAACCAATGCCCTTGAACAGTGCAATGAGTCCCCTTACCAGTTCTTTATTATACACAATTTATTCGGGTCTACTTGTCCCAAATGTTCTGTGCCTTTTACTCTCCAATGCAATGCATTCGAAGATTAGATGTGATTCAGTTTCATCACCGTCATCACAGATCCTACATTTAGGGTCCTCTTCTGTTATTCCCATTGTATGTAAGTATTTTTTGAAATTCCCATGGCCTGTCAGCAATCCAACCACGAGTCTAATCTCTCTCCTGTTCAGGCCCAGGATTCCAGAACTTCTTTTAAAACATGGCTTTGGCATCATTACCTTGCCATGTTTTTGTTGATAGACTTTGGTCCAATATTCTACGTTCTGTCTTCTGAGCCAGTTACATAGCTCCAATTTGATCATTGCCTTGGTGATTGTCAGGACAGATTCCGGTCCAATAAATTGAGTCTCTGCCCCCATCCTGGCTAATCTGTTGGCATGTTCGTTGCCACTGATCCCCGAGTGGCCAGGGACCCACAATAGGTTTACTCTATTGCTTTCCCCTAGCTCCACCAGAACCCAGTGACATTCTGCAACAATTTTAGACCTTGTTCTACATCTACATCTACATACATACTCCGCAATTCACCGTAAGGTGCGTGGCGGAGGGTACACTGTACCACTACTAGGTATTTTCTTTCCTATTCCACTCCCAAATTGAACGAGGAAAAAAAGAATCCCTTTATTCCTCCGTACGAGCCCTAATTTCTCTTATCTTGTCTTTGTGATCTTTACACGAAATGTAAGTAGGCGGCAGCAAGATCGTACTACACTCACCTTCAAATACCGGCCCTATAAATTTACTTAACAGAAATTCACGAAAAGAACGTCGTCTTTTTTCCAGCGATCCCCAACTGAGTTGCCGGAGCATTTCCGTGACACTCGCGCATTGGTCGAATCTACCGGTAACAAATCTAGCTGCTCGCCTCTGAACCGCCTCTATGTCTTCCTTTAAACTGATCTGCTGCGGGTCCCAAACGCTTGAGCAATACTCAAGACGTGGTCGTACAAGCGTTTTATACGCGGTCTCCGTTACAGGTGAAGTACATCTTCCCAAAATTCTCCCAATAAACCGAAGTGGGCTGTCCGCCTTACACACAACTGTCCTTACATGCTCGTTCCATTTCATATCGCTCTACAATGTTACGCCTAGATATTTGAACGACGCAACAGCATCAAGAAACTCACTACTAATGCTGTATTCGAACATTATGGGATTGATTTTTCTACTCATGCGCATCACCTTACATTTTTGTACATTGAGAGCTAGCTGCCAATCTTCGCGCCAACTAGAAATTTTGTCTAAGTCATCCTGTATGCTATTACAGTCAGTTACAGACGACACCCTCCCAAACACCACAGCATCATCAGCAAACAGCCGCAAATTACAACTTACTCTGTCCATCAGATCATTAATATACATAGAAAATAATAGCGGTCCTATCACACTCCCCTGGGGCACGCCTGACGATACACTCGTCTCTGATGAACACTCGCCGTCGAGAACAACGTACTGCGTTCTATTACTTAGGAAGTCTTCCAGCAAGTCACAAATCTTTGAACCTATTCCATATTGTTGCAGGAGTTGCCAGTGATCTCAGGGCTGCCTGGCTGTCTGGATACATATAGATGCTACGATCTTTGTAGCACCTACACAAATTCTCCTCCACACAATACCTGATGGCAGCCACTGGTATTAGACGTCTTCCAGTAGTATGAGAGAGAGAGCTCCGTATGGCGCTACGGAAGCAGCGTGTGGCTGTCAGTCTTCCGGGGCTGGATGTCTCTGCGCATGCGCCGTGTCCCCGTGCGACCGCGATCAGCCGGGCCTTTGAGAGGCCGCTAATAGCAGCCTCCTACCAGCGCAGCCGCGCTTTGAGCGACCGGCGCGCCTCTGCCGGCCGGCGCGCTAAGCCTTCAGAAGAGTGGCCGCGCGGCGCGGACAAATATTGTCTCTGACAGCGCCGGCACCCAAGCCCGGTTCGTCAAACATCGCTGCTCTCTCAGCCCGACTGTAATCAGCGATAACGCCCCACTCGGCCGACACCGGGACGCTACACCGCCGTGTCGGCCGGGCACGGATTTCAGCAGTAAATCTCCTCGTAGAGGGCACTGTTTGCAAATCTGAGTCAGTGAAATTAATGGAAACCTTATCAACAGCTGCGGTACGTGCAGTGTATTCACTGGTATGGTGTTGTAGCGTTCTCGAGGGTATAAATATAAATAGTTACGAAATTTGTTGTTTTGATTACGATCGTTAGCTAATTTTGGGTGGACATTTAGTTGGATTGACCGTTTGCCTGGCCAGAATTATTCCCCCTGAGCTGTTAATACACTATCCAATTCACCTTGATGCAGTAGAAGCGAGGGTGGTATTATGGGCTAGTGGTTGCAATATGGGCTAGCTTAATATCTGACTAATAAGCCCGCGAATACTAGCGGCAACCTCAGTAAATAGTAGTAGCTAGTTCGTACAAACGCCACAGAATGCGCTGCCGCAGTCAGTTACGTGGAATGTTAGTGGTGAGCTGTTTCGTGATTTTTCTCATTTCAAAACTTTGAAAGGTAAGAAATTACAGTTATATTAGACGTACTGCCAATGCGTAGTTAGCTGTTAACTTCTTAACTACATATTATATAAATATTTAGCTCTCTAATGCTCATGAAGTTAGTTTATAAAAGTTTGTTTATAACGGATAGCTACGTTTTACTTTCCAAGAGGGCTATGGTGGTAATATGGACAATCGCTGTGGTGGTTATATGGGCTACCCACTACAGTAGCCCATATTACAACCCCTACTAATTCTGTGTGGTTTTCTGTTTCAGCCTGATAACACAGAAGGCTTGCCCAAGTCCTCTACTGGTCCACACCATGTGCTAAAGACCCAGCAGAAGCTGGCCCAAGCAGTGCGTCCCACGTTCCAATAGGAAACATTAAAACTTCACCAAAGGACATTTTGCCTGTGCCAAAAAATAAGAAGAAGACAACAAACAAAGTACCTAAGCCAGGAAAGGCAGCTGTAATTACAGCATCACCCTACAAAATATATTTGGTAGAAGCTCAAAAAAGCACGAAGAAAAGGAAGCTGATAAAAAAGGAAAATAAAAAGAAAGGGGGGAAAAGAAGTGGACAAAAAAAGGAAGATCGAAAGTGACGATGTAACAGGGAATACGAAGAATGTGAGATGTGAGGCAGATGTTGACAAAAGAAAGAAACAAGGAATAAAAAGCAAAACTCCACCAGTGAAGCGAAAATTGACCATCGACCTACAATCATCCGAGAATTCAGAGGAGGGATCGATAGATTCTGGGGAGACAGTTCTAGAGCCCAGTGTTAGTGGAGATGACGATGCTACCTGCCTTTTTTGTGAGGAGTTATATTCCAAAGACACTAAAGGAGAGCTAAGGATCCAGTGCCTAATGTGCGAGATGGGGGCGCACAATGAGTGTGCTGGTTGTGAAACGGACCATTATATTTGTGATTTCTGCCAACCCTAAATGAACAACTTATGATAAACATGTCCCAGTATAAAGGGTTTGCTATTTTCCAATTACTCTAAAATTCTACAGAAATTAATATTGACTTTTTTTGTGTATTTATAAAGTAGCCCATATTACCACCACATTTACATTTTTTCACAATATGTCAATTTTGTAAACATGTTTCCATATTAAAGTTGCATAATGATTTAAACTAAAACTAAAACTAAAACTATGTGTTTGGCTTTTTTATAACATCATAAAGATTATTTTTGAGGTTTTCAGCAAATTTCACTGACAATTTTGGAATTTATGGTTCAAAAATAAAGTGGTACCCCATAATACCACCTTTTCCTCTATAATTAAAAATTATGTTTTTTTGACGACGTTACAGTGTTCTTTTTTTTAATGAAATAAATCGCAATTTGCGATCACTTATGGCTTCACTGTACAGTGAAGCCATAAGTGATCGCAAATTGCGATTTATTTCACAAAAAACTGATGCAATATCGTCGATAAAGGATTGTTATTCATTAATACAAATCAACTTTGAACCAGTATACTGAAAAATCGTGCAATAAGATTTGGTTGCACCGTAGGAAAACAAAGACAATTACAGGTTGAAGGTTCACACACTGTTCTAAATCAGTAGTACACAATGCGAATGATTGACTGTCCAGTTCCAGAATAAACAAGATATTTACGTATTACGCGTGTATTACATTGTATGCTGATCCACAATGCTGTTGACGTGCGATGGCAGTTCAACATTAATTACAGTAATTGCTGACAGCTCCATATGATGTCACGGTTGAGACGAATGTTCATATTTTTCGAGATCAAAATTCCACGTTAGCCAGATGATTTAGATCGAATTCATATACAAAACCGTTACCGTCGCGACGCGGTTGATGGTTTGCCGACACGACACACATTAGTGAAAAACAGAAATACACATTCCACTGACAACATCTACATCTACAATGATACTCTGCAAATCACATTAAAGTGCCTGGCAGAGGGTTCATTAACCACTTTCATAACTTTTCTCTACCGTTCCATTCTGTAATAGCGCGCGGGAAGAAAGGATACCTAAAGCGTTCCGTTTTCGACTGATTTCTCTTATTTTATTGTGATGGTCATGTGTCCCTAAGTTGGTGAGTGCTAGCAAAATATTTTCACATTCAGAAGTAAAAGTCGGTGATTGAAACTTCGCAAGCAGATCACGCCGCAATGAATAACGTCTTTCTGACTGTAAACATACACGATAGTTTAGCGTGGCTGATCAATATGATTCACTGTTCAATAGATTAGAGATTAGTTTAGCACTTGTTCCATTAGTACTTGAGTGCACACTCTTCAATCACGTGATTTCACAGGAGCACCACAGTCACACCTGGGACATCCTTGTATCTCCATTCATTAAAAAATAAATAAATAAATAAATAAAAATAAAAATAATAATAATAATAAAAAATAATAAAAATAAAAAAGCAGGTAGTACAGCTTCCATGCCCCGTGCGGAATCGGTGCAGGGACGTCCATGGTTTTCTGGGTAGAGCGAATCCATTCACACGTTTTGTAGGGTCAGTTATAAGACGAGAGTTAGTCGGAGGAAACTTTTTCCCAACAGCTTTCCATTATTGGTAGACATCGTAAACAAGGGGTGCATCTTGCATTGGCCATGGTGCTTCGAGTCTACTGGCTAATCCTTACAACTGGCGCTGCAACATAGCAAACATAGTTTTTACAACACTAAAATCGGACGATCTTTCTCGAGACCCCAAAATTCTGACAATGGGTACAACCTTCAAGATCTGTGACCTGAATATCGAAGGGATCTCTAAAAGCAAATGTGAATACCTTTCACGTCTGGGCCATGAGAACAATGTGGATTAATTGCTCATCAAGAGACACACACATAAGACGACTGTGCTCTCCAATGCAGAGGAAAAATCCCAGGATATAGTCTCGCACATGTTATACAGACTGATTCAAATGTTCAAAAGCTTAAGGAACTTAACTGCGGAGTCATCAGTCCCTAAACTTACAAACTACATTGTGAACTACCTTATACTAAAGACGACACAAACATCCATGGCTGAGGGAAGATTCGAACCCCGACAGTAGCGGCCATGCAGATTGTGACTGACGCGCCGCAGACCGCTCGGCCACTGTAGCCGGGTACAGGATGATTCTTACGCAGCAACGAATTACATTTGATTATGGTATTTATTTACAAAATTGCAAGCTGTTTGCCGGCCGCTGTGGCCGAGGGGACTGAGGCGCTCAAGTCACGGTCTGCACGGCCACTACGATCGGGGGTTCGAGTCCCCCCTCGGGCATGGATAATTGTGCCGTCTTTAGTGTTAGCTTGTTCATAAGTAGTTTGTAAGTTTAGGGACTGATGACCCCGTAGTTAAGTCCCATAAGCTATACAAACATTTGAACATTTTTCATTTGCAAGCTGTTTCAAACCTTAAACCTCATCATAAGACGTCTGTTCACAAAACATGTATGTGTAAGTGACAGCTGTCTGATGATGAACTGTAAGGTTTAAATCAGGTAACGGAGCTATTTTGTTAATAAATAGTATAATCACTGTATAATCACTGTAAGAATCATCCTGTGTTTTATATACAACAACGGTATCAAAATATTAATTTCTGACAAAATAGCACACCGTACATGCCCTGTGAATATGTTCTATCGCTGGTGTTGGTTTTTTTTTTTTTTTTTTTTTTTTTTTTTTTCCTAGACGTCAGCATGTCACGTTGCAATAGAGGATGCTAGAGTTCTCACCTGTATTCAGTGAGATTCTAACCCCTTATCATAATTTTAAATTCAAATATCTGTAAATCTAAGAGACTTAACTAGGTTGGTCAACAGTCACTAGGCCTACAAACTACTTAACTTAAAGTAACATAATGCTAAGGACAAACACCCATTTCCGAGGGAGGACTCGAACCCCCGAAGGCAAGCAGCCGCGCTCTCCAAGCGCTCGGCCACTCCATTGCGGGATCATCACAATTTTAATTCACAAAAAATACTAAAACAGAAGACCTTTTATTCCAGTGCAGCATTCCAATAGTTTGGGGACTCACCGCAGACTGCTTCGTACGAAACATAAATTACGTGACCACACAAGAAGCTTATTTTCCATAAATATCTTATGTAGCTACTGTCCTTCTGTATAATTAACTTTCCAACACTCAAGGAACTTTTGAATATACGTCGTCAACCAATGAAAAGATTCACATTCACGGTTTCAATATCTACTGCAGGACGAATGAAGACTGGCAGCTATATACGCAATGGCTTGATTGCAATATCGTTCATAGCTGAACATTTCGGAGAATAGGTGAAATGAATGTTGGTACAGCTCAGCAATTGCTTCCAGATAATGTACTTTCAGACAATATTCAGTTCCCTATGAAAGGAACAAGATTGTTCTCTATCTAGCTTCGAGGCGAATTTCTACGATACATTCTCCTCGGCAGCCAAAGAAGGCTTAATGAATAGCAAACTGGAGGAGTCTGGGCTTTACGTGGAGCGTGGAAGCGTAAGCCCTTAGATATTGCATCTCTCTGCAACGTAAAATGTAGTGGCTCGGAAAATATTTGCGGAATTTAATATTGTATGTCTACAAAACTACTCAGAGGGGACAACATAAAGCGAAAATGTTTGAGAGAAGCTGTATTTCTTGAATATATACCGTAGCAATAGAATGGAGAAGATGATAAAATTGTTAGATTAGATTAGATTAGATTAATACATGAATACGACACTTCGTAATGATGTGGAACGTGTCAGTTAAATGAAGTGTGTCTATACATAATATTACATGACACTCAATATTTGAATATTTATTTTTTTATTTATTTTTTTATTTTATTATATTTTTTTTTTATTTTTTAAGTTTTTCCTAAAGTACTAACTTTTATCTGGAAATTCATGTAATGTGTAGAAGGAATTGCCATTCAGAAAATCTCTTAATTTATTTTTAAGTGCTAGTTGGCTATCTGCCAGAATTTTGATACTACTTGGTAAGTGACCAAAGAGTTTTGTGGCAGAATAATTAACCCCTTTCTGTGACAGAGCTAAATTTAACCTTGAATAGTGTATGTCACCCTTTCTCCTATTGTTGTAGCTATGCACACTGCTGTTACATTTGAATTCAGTTGGATTGTTAATAACAAATTTCATAAGTGAATATATATATTGTGAAGCTACTGTGAAGATTCCTATATCCTTAAACAAATGTCTGCAGGATGATCTTGAGTGGGCTCCAGCAATTATTCTGATGACCCGCTTTTGGGCAATGAATACTTTCTTACTTAATGATGAATTGCCCCAGAATATGATGCCATAAGAAAGCAGAGAATGAAAATAGGCATAGTATGCTAGTTTACTGAGTTGTACATCACCAAAGTTTGCAATCACCCTAACAGCATAAGTAGCTGAGCTCAAACGTTTCAGCAGATCTTCAATGTGTTTCTTCCAATTCAATCCCTCATCAATGCATAAACCTAAAAATTTTGAACATTCTACCTTAGCTATAGATTTCTGGTTGAAGTCAATATTAATTAATGGTGTGATGCCATTTATTGTGTGAAACTAAATACACTGTGATTTTTTTTTTTTTTTTTTTTTTTTTTCAAAATTTAAAGAGAGTCCATTTACAGAGAACCACCTAATAATTCTCTGAAATACTTCATTGACAATTTCATCAGTTAATTCCTGTGATTCAGGTGTGATAGCGATACTTGTATCATCAGCAAAGAGAACTAGCTTGGTATCTTTATGAATATAGAAAGGCAAATCATTAGTATATATTAAGAACAGCAAAGTTCCCAGTACCGAACCCTGTGGCACCCCATGCTTGATAGTTCCCCAGTTTGAGGACTCGGCTGTTTTTTATATATTATGTGAATTACTTATATCAACTTAGGTATGATTTAAACTATTTGTGCACTTTCCCACTCATACCACAGTACTTAAGCTTATCTAGAAGAATTCCATGGTTAACACAATCAAAGGCCTTTGATAGATCATAAAAAATCCCAACGGGTCATTTAAGGTTATCCAGAGCTTTTAATATTTCATTAGTGAAAATGTGTATTGCATTTTCTATTGAAAAGCCTTTCTGGAAACCAAACTGACATTTTGTTAGAACTTTATTTTTATTAATATATGAAGTTACTCTGGAATACATTACTTTTTCAAGAATTTTTGATAGAGCAGTCAGAAGTGAGATTGGGCGGTAGTTGTTGACATCCAATGTATCACCTTTTTTATGAAGTGGTTTGACAATAGCATATTTCAGTTTATCAGGGAAAATGCCCTGCTCCAGTGAGCTATTACAAATGTGGCTAAGAACCCTACATATTTCTTGGAAACAAGCTTTTAATACCCTGCTGGATATGCCATCAATGCCATGAGAGCTTTTACTCTTGAGAGAGTTTATTAATTTCCTAATTTCAGATTGTCTAGGTACGCCCTGTTCCATTAACTGCCTAGCTTCTTCTAATGAACATTTTATCGCAAACATAATCCAATTATGCCTTTTTACGTTGGAACACGTGCAGTAATACCCACATTACGACGTATCTTAGAAGAGAGGCCAAGGAAAGGCAAATCCACGTTGTTAGCTCTTGTAAATTTGAATAAAGCTTTTCAAATTCTGAAGGTATCAGCGAAAGAAAAGTAACAGTAAGTAATATTAAAACTTCTTCAAAAATCAGACTGCCTATGTGACCCAGTGGTTGGGAAGGCAGTAACATAGCGTTGTAGAATTTTCCCCATTGTTGTTTAATCTGTGCATTGAGAAAGCTGTGATGAAGAAAAGCGAGGAGAAATTTCAAGAATGAATTAAAGTTCAGAGAGGAGAAATAGAAAACCTTGCGGTTTGTCGATGATAGTGTAATCGTGTCACAGACAGCAAAACCCTGGAAGAACTACTGAATGCAATTGACACAGTCTTCAAAACAGGTTATAACATGAACATCAAGAAGAGCAAAACAAGGGTAACGGAATGTTGTCTAAAAATCAGTTGATGGTGAATAATTGGATTAGGTAATGAGACGATAAAAGCAGTAGATAAGGTTTGTTATTTGTGAAGCAAAATAACTTCTGTTGGCCGAAGCAGATAACATATAAAATTCAGAATGGCTATGGGAAGAAAAACGTATCTGGAAAAGAAAAATTTGTTAACATCGAATATTAAGGGCTACGAAGTCATTTTGAAGTCATTTGTCTGCAGTGTAACAATTGTATGGGAGTGAAATATGGATGATGTGGAGTCCAGGCAAAAAGATTGGTGCTACAAAAGAATGCTGAAGATTAGATGCGTAGATCTCATAACTACTAAGAAAGTATTGACCAGAAATGGGGAGAACAGAAAATTTTGGCATATCTTGACTAAGAGAAGGGATCGATAGGTGAGACACGTTCTGAGACACCAAAGGATCGTCAATTTAGCATCGGAGAAAAGTGTGTGGGGGTAAAAGTCGCAGAGGGAGACCAAGAGACGAATATAATGTGCAGATTCAGATGGATGTGGGTTGCCGTTCTCAGGAGGAGATGAAGAGGCTAGCTCAGGACAGAGCAGGGTGGAGAGCTGCATCAAACTGGTCTTTGGACTTACGATCACCACAATACAACACGATGTCATTAATTCGCTCAGTTTTGTTAGATATGATTTTATGCTCTGGTTGATTGACGATGCTAATTATTATTCTAAAAAGTAATTTTTAGAGATCAATGACACACTTCTCATAATACAAACTTCACTGCGATTAGTGACATTTATGAATGAATTGCATGAATTGTTTAACTCGAGCAGGTAAGTGAATCAACACGAAGCGTTACTTACTACATTTGCGAGTACTGTACCTATCAGTTTCCAATCATAAGAGATCTCATGAAAGCAAGTGATGGTTTAATCCACTCAGGAAACACAAGTACGCAAACAGGAAGTTACTTCTGAATGCAGGCGAAGCCTGCAGAGAGCACTATACCTTGAAAATAATTTCCTCAGAAAGTCCGCCGTTTGCGCGGATGCAATGACGATGGCGTCAAAGGAATTCTTTCATAAAACGCCTTACGTCAGTCGTCCAATGTAATGGCGGTCGTTTCACGGCGAATGGCAGTCTTACGTTCGTAAACTGTCGGCAAACGATTGGTAAATAACCTTCCCTTAGATTTACTTCAGAGGGTAATAAGGAGCTCTTAAACCCGCCGTCTTCTTGGCACTTCACACGCTTCGTAACCAATATTCTCAGAAGTACGAGACGTTGGGTAGCAATCTCCTGAAATTGGATGTCACTCACAAGGAACAACTTTGACCTAGACCTGTCCCAACTGCGCGAACCCATGCCTAGAATGACATTCAAGAATAAAAGCAAACAGTGTTTGTGATGGGACGTGTATTCAGTTGTCCGCTATTTCCCTTATATAGCACACTTTTGCAATTATTTCTTGATCTACATCTACATAGATACTCTGCAAATCACATTCAAGTGCCTGGCCGAGGGTTCATTAACCACTTTCATAACTTTTCTCTACCGTTCCATTCTCTAATAGCGCGCGGGAAGAAAGAACACCTAAATCGTTCCGTTTTCGATATGATTTCTCTTATTTTATTGGGATGGTCATGTCTCCCTACGTAGGTGGGTGCTAGCAAAATATTTTCACATTCAGAACTAAAAGTCGGTGATTGAAACTTCGCAAACAAATCACGCCGCAATGAATAACGTCTTTCTTTTAATGATTTCCACCCCAATTCGTGCAACATTTCCGTGATGCTTCCCCCCCCCCCCCCCCCCGTAATGTGATAGAACAAAACGAGCTGCCCTTCTCTGAACCTTCTCAATATCTTCCGTCAATCTCACCTGGTGAGGGTCCCACAATGCGCAACAGTACTCCAGGAGTGGACGCACAAGTACGATGTAGACAGTCTCTTTGGTGGAGATGGTGCATCTTCGAAGCGTTCTGCTAATGAAACGTACTCTTTGGTTCGCCTTCCCCACAATATTTTCTATGTGTTCTCTCCAGTCTAAGTTGTTCGTAATTGTAACTCCTAGGTATTTGGTAGAATTTACGACCTTAACGTTTCACTAATTTATCGCGTAATTGAAGTTTAGCAGATTTGCTTTAGTAGTCATCTGTATTACTTCACAGTTTTCTTTATTTGGTGTCAATTGCCAATTTTCGCACAATGTATAATTTTTGTCTAAATCGCTTTGCAGTTGCTTTTGATCCTCTGTTCACTTCACTAATCGATAAACGACAGCATCATCCGCGAAAAGTCTAAGGGAGCTATTCAGATTGTCTCCTAAATCGTTCATAAACACAAGGAAGAGTAGGGGACCTATAACGCTTCCCTGGGGTACACCAGATATCACTTTTGTTTTACTCGATGACTTACCGTCAATTACAACGAACTGTGTCCTTTCTGATAGGAAATCGTGAATCCAATCGCACGCAATTTGATTAGAAGCCGCTTGTGAGGTACAGTGTCAAAAGCCTTCCGGAAATACACAAATATGGAATCGATTTGAGGTCCCCTGTCGATGGCACTTATCACTTCATGTGAATAATTACATACTAGTATAACTTTTCTTTGCCTTTTTTTCTTTCATGTCCTACGACGGTGCCGCAGCAGTACGCCGTGACGGGTTCGCCGCCGAAGTCAGTGACATGATGATGATGATGTGGTCCTCAGTACGCGGACCGGTTTGATGCAGCTCTCCACCCTACTCTATCCTGAGCAAGCCTTCATCATGTCCTCTCAAGAACGGCAAACCACATACATTTGAATCTACTTACTGTATTCATCTCTTGATCCTCCTCTGCGATTTTTTCCCCCACACACGTCCCTCCAACGCTAAATTCACGATTCCTTGATGTCTAAGAATGTGTCCTACCAATCGATCCCTTCTTTTAGTCAAGTATGCAAAAATATCCCCAATTCTGTTCATTACTTCCTCACTAGTTGCCGGCCGCGGTGGCCGAGGGGACTGAGGCGCTTCAGTCACGGTCTGCACAGCCACCACGGTCGGGGGTTCGAATCCCCCCTCGGGCATGGATATTTGTGCCGTCCTAGTTCGTAAGTAGTTCATAAGTAGTTTGTAATTTTAGGGACTGATGACCCCGTAGTTAAGTCCCATAAGCTTTACAAACATTTGAACATTTCCTCACTAGTTACGCGATTCACCCACGTAATATTCAGCATTCTTCTGCATCACCACATTTCAAAAGACTCTATCCTCTTCCTGTTCGCACTGTTTATCGTCCATCTTTCACTTCCAAACAACGCAACACTCCACAGAAATGCCTTAATATTTGATGTTAACAAATTTCTTCTTTTCAAAAACGTTTTTCTTCCCATTGCCGTTCTGAATTATGTATCCTCTGTACTGCGACCATCATATGTTTTTTACTGCACAAATAACAAAAATTCCTTTATTGTTTCATTGGCGAATCTAATACCTTCACCATCGCCTTATTTTCTTACACCGCACTCCATTACTTTTGTTAATGTTCATCTTATACGCACCTTTCAACACAACGCCCATTCCGTTCAACAGCTTTTCCAGGGCCATTGCTGTCTCTGACGGAATTACAATGTCATCAACAAAACGCAATGTTTTCTTATACTTCACCCTGAACTTTAATTCCTTCTCTAAATTTCTCCTTGCTTTCCTTTAAAGCTTGCTTACTGTACAAATTTAATAATATTGGAGAAAGGCTACAACCCTATTTTATTTCCATCCCAAACACTGCATCCCTTTCATACCCTTCAACTCTGATAATTGCTGCCTCGTTTTTGTACAAGTTATAAATAACCTTCCGTTCCCTATAGTTTACTCCTGGTTGCTTCAGAATGTGAAAGTATTCCAATCAACATTGTCAAAAACTTTCTGCGAATCTACAAAAACTAGAAATGTAGGTTTGCCTTTCCTTTATATATTTTCTAAGATAAGACGTAAAGTGAGTAGTGCTTCCCGTGTTCCTACATTTTTCCTGAATCCAAACTGATCGTCTCCGAGATCGGCTTCTACCAGTTTTTACATCCTTCTATAAATAATTCGCGTTAGTATTTTGCAACCATGACTTATTAAACTGATGGTTCTGTAGTTTTCACACGATACGAGATGAGACTGGTCGCTATTGTTGATTAGCCGAAGATAGATCTCTCTTTTTTATCCACTGCATGGAAATCCTGCATCAGCACTCCGAGGACTAATGAAACGACTGTCAGGTGTGTACGATACGTGTGTTTAACGCCATTATACGAGGGTTGAAACGTAAAAAATGGAAATATTGCTGTGAAGCCACTATGCAATGTAATCTACGATTGTCGCTGATAGCATACATTGTTGACTTACCTATCTTACCTCTGAGAAAATGGACTCGCCCGTACCACGTCACCTTCGTGCCCACAATCGAAGGAAACACAGTCACTTATGAACGAGCGGTGTAACGTAACGGTGTCACTAGACCGTGATGGTGTTAATGCCAATGCACAATATCACTGTTCGTTTTTGGTGTATCACCTGCGATCAGCTTTGCGAAAGAAGTGGAAACACTTTCTGCGCAACCCACCATCATTTTGCACGACAATGCGCGGGCGCATACAGCGCAAGCTGTGGCTGCTCTTTTCGGTCGATGGGACTGAAAAAGTACTGTACCATCCACCGTACTCTTCGGACGTAAGTCCTTGTGACTTTGATATGATTCAGAAGATGAAGGAACGACTTCGTAACATTCGCTTCAAAACTTTTCCAGAGATTCGACAGGTAGTAGACCTTTCCATTTGTACCATCAACAGAACAGTTAGTGCCTTCCACATCGCCGGCAGCGGGTTCTACACAACGCTGGTGATTACTTTAAGGCCAGTAACACGTACAAACAAGTAAACTTTTTGTATTGATTGTTAATAAATAGTTGCCATTATTTAAGTTCCAACCCTCGTACTTACTTCAAGGAGAGTGTTTTAGGCACTGGTGACTGAAAATGTAATGTCCCTCTGATGTCAGTGAATTACGTGTAATTTCCCTTCTGGAGTACTGATATCTTGTTATCCCGTTTCTCTCTGTTAAAATGTGGAAATAACACGGGGCACTTTTGCTTTTATCCTTGTTATTCATAGTTTCATGCGGCTGTGAGTGTTTGAGTCCGAAGTTGACCACTAATAGTAAACCTCCTGTTTACGACTCTGGGGAAGTGAATTTTGCATCATTTTGCAGTGACTGTCAGCAGAACACGAAGATAACTGCTCACCATGTTGAAGTTTTTAAGTCTCCTAGGGTCTTTTATTCTTTCCTTGACTGGATATGACAATGAGAAAAACTTCAAGCTTTATTTTCATAAAAATCCAAAACCAGGTATTTTGCTCATTAAAAAGTTTTCTACGTGGAACGTCAGCAGTTGTTGGAGAAATGCTGCTTCTTCGTTAATCATCCCGAGAATCCAGTGAGGTTGATGAGCATGTTTAGGCTACGGGTATCTCTCATATTCCGGAACACTGCAGTTTACATGCACAGAACTTCGAATCACAGACTAATTGCTTCGTCCTATACTGTTCCTCGGTGTTTGCATGTGTAACTTTCAATGGTCATTTGACAGGATTACCAACAGCAGTTCTTATCAGCAAAACGTGCCAAATAATGAGAGAAAAAAATTAAAACGTGGCAAAAGTCGAAAACGTTTTATCATCCGTAGACCACTGCTCTCTGTGTATCTTAGGGGGCCATTTTAAAATCAATATTTCAGATACAGCTACTGAATAATAATAAAAAATCTATTTTGCTAGAAACCTTTTTAGACATGTAAATTAAGAAATGAAAGCTGTTTGATGTAATTTACGTATGTTTCCTTTTTATGAAGATAATTGGTCGAAGAAAAAAAGAAACTGACTGAATCGATCTCGAGTTGATATTGGAGGTAGTCAATCAGATCCTTGCGAAAGCATATTTAAGCAGCCAATACCATAACATCAGTTTTATGGAGAATTCTTGAACATTTTCTCAGATCGAATATAATAAAAGAAGAAAATCTTATGTGCACACATCAGCACGGCTTCGGCGGCAAGTGTTAACGACTGAGAAGCTTAACGTCAGGGGTGTCCCAGAGAAGTGTGATAATACATCTATTATTTTCTATCTACATAAATGATCTGAAGAACTCGGTAGGTAATAATCTGCGACTGCTTGTTGATCATGCTGTGGTGTACGGGGAAGTGGTGTCTTTGAGTAACTGTAATAAGATATGGCTTAGACAAAATTTGTAGTTGGTATGATGAACGACTGCTTACTCTAAATATATTACTATCTCTGGTTTCCATGGTATGTTTTATTCCATGCTCAGTCCCTTTGTCAATAGTCTACCGCCACGAACTGTGCATTTCACATACAGCTGTTGCGAATTTTGGCCTGTAGTTTCCCTGATGAATTCTTAGACTTGAACAATTTATTTTAAATACATAAAAATTTACAGGAATGTGCAGTGCAACTACTTTTTTGAATATCTCAGCTGATTTCGATGATTAAACCGTTCACCAAACAGAAATATATGTGCTCCTCGACACTTTAGCAAGTGCCGAAAAGTGCATTTCGGTATGTGTAACCGTTCAAGAAGTAAAAACGGGTGTTAGTCTTACGTAACCCTGTTTATTAATGACTAATGTCCTATGTACACGACTGCATGATCTGCCAGTTAATCTGGCGTGAAAGAGGCGCTCAAGAGAAGCCCGCATGGTAAATCTACCTGATCGGAAGGGCTCCCATCCGAGTTTTACTTATCCTTCTGGGACTTGCTCGGAAACTGATGGCCATGGCAAATGAGATATTAAGCGGTGCTGGTAGGTCGAATTGTCTTGATTTCCAAAATCAGTGGTCGGTAAAGCCATTACATTTTTTTTAAAGTTAAGACGACCACTTGCGTTCTCGATCCCTCTGTTGGAGGACTAGGCCTCGTCCACTTTTATAGTAAGTGGATAGCACTATTAATCAGTAGGACACACTGCGGGACTTCGATCCCCAGGATCCCACGGCAGCCATTCTCCACCACTATGGATCTCAATCTGAGATAGTTGGCCTTTCCTACAAGATGTTGCATGTCAGGGACTACTTCATGAATCGGAGCTACGTCCTCCGGACTGCATCGTCTCGGCACCACTCGGTTCAGCTGACGCATGGTAAGCTGCGGGGCCGTACACCAGTCCACAAACTGGAGGCTCGGTCAACTGGAGACAGGTGTGAGCCAACATCTTTCACCCACACCTGCCATCCGAGATCCTCAGCCCCTGGTACAAGTTCGTCTACAACGTCTTGCTGACGAACCAAAAGATGGCCGAAATCCGTCTCGTAGTCTCTGGCAACTGTGTCCAGTGCCGCGTTCCGGACATTAGGAAGCACCGCTTTGAATGCCAGTGGGCGTCAGTCATGTGTGAGCTCACCCGAGGACCACCCCGAGCAACGTGCCGGTTGACTAGTTCACCATCCCAGACATTGAACTGTACCCGCGCTCAAAGCACAATTCAACCATTTGGTTGCTGGAGCATAAGTCCTATGCCATTATTTAACTCCAGCTGACGTACGAATTCGTGTCATATCTGTAGAAAGACCATCAAAGTTAAGGTCCCATGTTACCAGCAACATTTGCGAATTTCTTGTCGGCGGCACTTCTGCACGACTATCGGAAAGTCATAGGAAGACATCCATGGCAACCAGTATTTGTGATATTCTAGCCTATGAATTTGTTAATTGGTAGCAAACGAAAAAGTTAAAAATTAATGAAATAAAACAAAAAATAAAATAAACATAAAAGAAAAATAACGGTTCCTTCATGACGAAAATAAATAAATAAAATAATAAAAGAAGATGCAAAACTATAGCTTTTTGCTGACTATACAAGTACGGTATTGTAATCACACCTGACAACCAAGAATTCACTGATATAATTATAAATAAATCTTCCAGAATATCATGAAGTGATTCTCTGCAAATGGGCCCTCGTTAAATGTCGATAAAACACAGTACATACAGTTCTGTACAATTAATGACGTGATACCATTAATAAATCTAGACTTTGGACAGAAGTCTGTAGCTAACGTAGAATATGTAAAATTCTTAGGTGTGTATATTGATAAGAGGATGAATTGGAAGAAACACTTTGATGAAACGCTGAAATATTTTAGTTCAGCTACCTATGGTATTAGGGTTCTTGCAAATTTTGGTGATAGACGTCTCAGTAAATTACTATACTATGCCTCCTTTCATTCACTTCTCTCACACGGCGTCATATTTTAGAGTAATTCGTCATGGAGTAAAAAAAATTCATCTAACAAAAGCGAAATCATCCAGCAGACTTCTATTTAAGAATCCGAAATATTGAAAATACTTTTGCTGCAGCGAATCTCGAACGTGGATTTCCTACTTCGGGCCAGCGGTAGCCTTAACTACGAGGGTAAGTCAATTATTATCGTAAATTTTGTTATATTTTTGTTTATTTTGGTAGTACGTAGTTTTACGTTGATGATCTGTCCTTTATTTGTTGTTATATCTTTGTTATTTTCAAGCTGTTAGGTTAGTTTCGTTATCACTGCTCCGCTGTCTATTTTCACCACAGAAGTGATCCGGTTTTAGTGGTCAGATGGCGTATCAGAGGCCGAAATTCACTAGTCTACAATATGGGTACAGTGTTTTGCCACAATGTAGTGTCTACGAATGGATTGAAAAATTACGCAATGGTCGCACAGTGTTACGCACGATGAAGGAGTCGGACGGCCGTTTACCGACATAAATGAAGAAACCATTGAGCGTTCACGTGAAATGATTCTCTTAGACGATTAACTATTTACGAAGTGGCACATCATCTGCAAATTAATCACGGTTCTGCGTACGAAATCATCCACAATAGACTTGGTTATCAAAAAGTTTGTGCAAAATGGGACCCAAAACAACTCAAATAAACGTGCTTCGACATCTGCAAAAAAAAAAAAAAAAAAAAAAAAAATAAAAAAAAAAAAAAAAAAAAAATAAATAAATAAATAAATAAATAAATAAATAAATAAATAAATAAATAAATAAATTGGGTCGCTATCGTAATGAAGGGGACAACTTTTTACACAGGATCATTACTGGTGACGAAACATGGATGTATCATTACGAGCCGGAGAGTAAACGACAGAGTATGGAATGGAAACATCCAAATTCGCCGTGCAAGAAATAGTTCAAGACCCAACCGCGCGCAGGAAAGCTGGTGCTTACAGATTTTTAGGACGAACAAGGTCCTGTACTGGAACATTACGGGAAAGGGGCACAACAATAAACAGTGTACGTTACAGTGAGATGCTTATTGACAGGCTAAAGCCTGCAATTCGAAGCAAACGCCGAGGATTGCTGTCAAAAGGTGTTCGCCCGTTCGCATACTGCTGCCCACACTGCAGAAACGCTCCAGAAACTCAAATTTCAAGTATTGGGAGGGGACTGAGGCGCTCCAGTCACGGTCTGCACGGCCACTACGGTCGGGGGATCGAAGCCCCCTCGGGCATGGATATTGTGCCGTTCTTAGTATTAGCTAGTTCGTAAGTTTAGGGACTGATGACCCCGTAGTTAAGTCCCGTAAGCTATATAAACATTTGAACATTTTTTCAAGTATTGGATCACCCTCCATATGATCTCCATCTTGCCCCTTCTGACTATTACTTGTTTGGTAAACTCAAACACGCATTAAGGGGCCGTCGATTTTCCTCGGACGAAGTGGTGAAAGAAACGGTGCATTCCTGGCTCCCAGCTCAACCGTGATAACTTTCTTTATGAGGACATCAGGAAGCTTGTCCAATGATGGACCAAGTGCACTGAACCACACGGAGACTATGTCGGAAAATGATGTTCCTGTAAGTTTCCTATTTGATTACAATAAAATTTTGTAACTACTTTGAGGAAAATAATTGACTAACACTCGTAATCGAAATTCTCAACTTTTAGCGCACTACGTTAGTGGAGACCTCTGCCCGTTACTTTCGCTTGCTTTCAGCGTATACTGTATTTCCGCAAGGGATCGAGTATATTAATGCGTCCGATTGAAATTGTCAAATTCCTGTTGGAGGCAAATATACAATAATTGATATAGTGTCCTTTCGGACAGGTGCGAAAGAACAGACACAATATCAATAATTTAGTAATAGCTGCTTGCATAATTACAGCCCTAGGAGAAATAATTATGTTTACCAGTCAAGGTTAAATCTAACTTTGGCCCAGAAAGGAGTGAATTATGCTGCCACAAATGTCTTTGGGCACTTTCCAAATAGCATCAAAAGTCTGAAGGCCTATAAAGGTGTTATTGAATGTCAACACTTTCTATTCAGTAGATAAATTTATAGATATAAATCAGTAATTTGAAAAGAGTACATAAAAATTGTAGAACGACTGTATTGAAATATCATGTAGAAATACCTTTTATTACAGTGATCCACATTACAAAATGTCGTATTCATTATCTCTGTAACAAGCACTAATCCAATCTAGGTTCATACTGTCTACAAAATGTGTCGTGAAGATATAGGGTGGCCGGCCGCGGTGGCCGAGGGGACTGAGGCGCTTCAGTCACGGTCTGCACGGCCACTACGGTCGGGGGTTCGAATCCCCCTCGGGCATGGATATTTGTGGCGTCCTAGTTGGTAAGTCGTTCATAAGTAGTTTGTAAGTTTAGGGACTGATGACCCCGTAGTTAAGTCCCATAAGCTTTACAAACATTTTAACATTTGATATAGGGTGACTGTTATTGCACTATGTGGAAACGAACCGTAAATTACAAAGGTGAGTCAGTAAATAAGTCGCAAACTGAGGTAGATACGTAAGTTCTGCGGGCTGTGTAGGGGTGTTTCTCTGCCACTATGACACATCAGTCTTGTGGGTTGCAGCAGTTTAAGGAACCAAATAAAGTTACAGCTCAAGAGCCTCACTTGTAGGATGCGAAAGCTGCCGCAAATATTACTAGCTCCAGGCTTTTAAAGCCTTCTCGAACGATTGGACTTGTGTTTAAATTTCCAAATGGATTCAGCTGAAAAGTAAAGCAATTTTCTGGCTTGTAAAAGCGGTACTGGCGTGTCTACCTCAGTTTGCGAATTATAACTCACCCTAGTAGTTAGGAACCATGGCGTTCACAAACTTTATGCAACATGTAAACGTCTCTACAGATATTCTGATTTAGGTTATGACATGACCGATATGCCTGCATATAATGGCAATGATGTGGCACAGACGAATAGCGAAATTCATTATGGCCCGCTGAAGCGTCGGATCATCGATGCTGTCGATGACCTGAATGGTTGTGTTCAGCTCAGCAGCGGTTTTGAGGTTATTGCTGTACACCTTGTCTCTTATGTAGCCCAACAAAAAGGAGTGTATGTATTCAGATCCGAAGAATGTGCCGGCCAATCGGGACCCACACTAATGGCCTTTGGGCACCCCAGACCACGAATGTGAAGTAGTACTCCACGACATCAAACACTCATTCTTCGCTGAGATCGATCTCCGTCTTGGATATACATCTACATGCATGTCAGAGGGTATTTATGGTATTTCTCCACCGTTCTGTTTTCCAACAGCTCGCTGATTTCTCTTATTATATGTTCGCATGCTGAAGGGAAAGTTGTTGAATGAAATTTCGCATACAGATCTCGTCGATACGAATAACTCCTTTCTTTTAATGATTTTCACCCCAACTCGTGCTTCATTTCTGTGACACTCTCCCCCCTATATCGTGATAATTCAAAACGAGCTGCCCTTTTCTCAACTTTTTCTAAATCGTTTGTCAGTCCCACCAGGTTTGGACCCCACAATGCGCAGCAATACTCCAAAACAGGACCCACAGATTTGGTGTAGGCTAGGCAGTTTCTTTAGTAGAACAGTTGCATCTTCTGTTCTGCCAACGAAACGTAGTATTTGGTTCGCTTTCCCTACAATATTTTCTGTGTGTAATTTCCAATTGACGTTGTTCGTAATTGTTAGTCCTAGGTATTTAGTTGAATTTACGGCCTGTAGATTTGACTGATTTATCGTGTAAATGAACTTTAACGGATTTCTTTTAGTCTTTTAGTGGTTGTATGGAGGACTTCACACTTTTATTTATTAAGCGTCAATTGCCATTTTCTGCACCTTGTTGATATCTAAATCATTTCTCAGTTTCTTTTGATCTTCTGGTGACTAAACTAAAAGATAAATGACAGCATCATCGGCGAAAAGTTTAAGAGAGCTACTCAGATTGCCTCTTAACCATGTGTAGGGCAGCAGTATTAAAGTCCAAATTTAAACATTAAATATTTTTATTTCATATGCATGACAAAAGGTTAGTTGTATAATACGTATTTTTTTCTTTGATTTTTTGTATGCATGGCGTCCTGTGGGGTCGTAACCACACTTACCAGAGAACATTTGTGCTACTGGGTTTTATATGCCGGCCGCGGTGGCCGAGGGGACTGAGGCGCTTCAGTCACGGTCTGCACGGTCACTACGGTCGGGGGTTCGAATCCCCCCTCGGGCATGGATATTTGTGCCGTCCTAGTTCGTAAGTAGTTCATAAGTAGTTTGTAAGTTTAGGGACTGATGACCCCGTAGTTAAGTCCCATAAGCTTTACAACCATTTGAACATTTTTGGATTTTATATAATGTTCTCTGGTCAGACATAATAAGACCTACAACAAAACAGAACTCTTAGCTAAGAAATAACACCACCAATAAACCCTGGGAATACAAGCCATTCTACATTGTTTTTCAACTAGTAAATTTACGTCAAACTTTCACATGCGTTATTGAAATCGTGTGTAACCTTACTTTGGGTGACCGTGTATGATTATAACACTCTAACAGCTGATATTCATTACAAAGCGTGTGTAATAATAGTTCAGCTATGAACAACATTCGAGTTTTCTTCCGCCTTGCTCAAAGCATCAGAAAAGTTTAATAAATACTTCAACATACAATGCAAATGAATGATGTATACCACAATTTAAACAGAAATGCACTAATCTCAAGCTTGCACAACAAGTTATTCTTGACTGTGTACTGTTTTGAAGAATACCACATCCAGAGACTCTCAACGGTAAGAATGCTTACCACTTTCCTTACATATTACATTTATAAAGGACAGTAAGATGAAAATCAAAAAGTGGTAACTATTTGCGCCAGAGACCGTTAAAGGAAGTGAAAGTCTGAGTAAACATATTTTTCTGTATAAAGAACCGAATGGTAAGTATACTTACCAGTACACTATAGACGATGAAATCGTTTTTAAAGATAAGGTAATGTAGGGGTCCTATAACACATTCCACACCAGATATTACTGTTCTAATCAATGACTTTCCGTTCATCAGTCAGAGCCAAATTAAACCAGAGTTGAAACCCCGATCTCGGAAACATTTACGCTTTCGCCATAATATATATCAATGCCCTGTAATAGCCGAGATGTTCAAATATTTCGAATTATTTAATTTACTTTTGAAGGCCTACACAGGGTACAATCTGCAGTAAGTCAACTGACAGAACTTCCATAAAGTCGAGGTGTGTGTGTATTTCTAAACCAATATTATGATAGTGGATACATGCGTTTAATTTTTTCTTGTACGAGAACACTTTTTAAATGTTATTACAGACTACACTACATACTATATTGTATACCACAATATTGTCTGTTTAGGCATATGAAATGAGGTACCATAAAGGCAGTTCCGCTGTATTATTACGATAACGCAGGCATCCTTGTGCCGACACGTTTCGAGTTGGAGTGATCTGCGTCCAGCGCGAAACGTTAGCGAAGCAGGCCTGTGTAAAATCGAAACAATGCCATTGTGATGGATATGGTACACACAAATCCACTCTGCAGTACAAGGTCGCTCGATAGGGAGTTGCCAATCTCTCTATGCACGGTGCATCGCATTTTGAAAGACATAAACACGCACCCAGACTGCGGGCACAGGCCCCAAAGGCTTTCAGTCCACGACACGGTTTATCGGTCCATCTTTTGTGAAGGGAAATTAATCAAAGCTATCATATTTTCATCATATTTGTGAAAGAGACTCTCTTTACAATCGAGCAACATTTTGCAGTACAAGTGTGCCAAATTATACTGCCAAAGATAGTTCTGCCTCTTCGGCTCTTATGACAACGTTTAGACGGTATGATAAAACATACTGTCAGATTTTATACTGTCTCCGTGAACACACATTCGTTCCATGAGGATATCAATACAGATGGACGAAACATTGGTCGTGTGTTATTATATACTCACGAAAAGTAGATAAAATTCGCTTCACACCTTCCTTCCGACTTAACTACGTAAGCGTAATACCCGATAAGGCTGGAATTCAGGGAAAGATTACCGGGAGCAGGTGAGAGAGTTATGTCAATAAATTAATAAGATACGGAACTGATCCCCATGGCACACAAAACATTTCAAATGTTTGTGAAGCTTAAGGGACTTAACTGCGGGGTCATCAGTTCCTAAACTTACAAACTACTTATGAACTACCTTACACTAATGACGACACAAACATCCAAACCCGAGGAGGGATTCGAACCCCCGACAGGGAACGGCCTCGCGAATCGGAGCATATGAACTACCTTACACTAATGACGACACAAACATCCAAACCCGAGGAGGGATTCGAATCCCCGACAGGGAACGGCCTCGCGAATCGGAGAATAGTGCATCAATGCGCTTGGCCACTCCGCCGCGGCCACAAAACAGCACTGATAACTATAACAGAAGCAACGTAAACAGTAAGCGAAATTAAAAGAACGATAAATCTCCAAACTCGAAAAAGTTTTACTGAAGTTCGAAATTTAGTGCAGACTTCGATGGCTGCGGGGGAATGGCCGCGTGCTCTAAGGCGGCTTGCTTCAGAGTGCGCGGTTGCTCCCCGTCGGAGGTTCGAGTCCTCACTCTGGCGTGTGTGTGTGTGTGTGTGTGTGTGTGTGTGTTCAAATGTTCAAATATTTGTAAATCTATCAGACTAAACTGCGTGGTCATCAGTCCGTAGTTTACAAACTACTTAAACTAAGGTAAAGTAACTTAAGGACAACACACACATCCATGCTCTAGGGAGGACTCGAACCTCCGACGGCGAGCAACCGCGTGCTCCGCAGCGAGGCGCCTTAGACCCGCTCGGCTACTCCACCGCAACTGTGTGTGTGTGTGTGAGAGAGAGAGAGAGTCTGTGCGTGTGTGTGTTTTATCATTAGTATAAGTGCAAGTAGTTTGTAAGCCTAGGGATAGAAGACCACTGCAATTTGATCTCGTTGCTTTACAAATATCTGAACGTTCTGGACTTCAGTGTGACATGCTTTCAATAATTTACGCATGGAATCTCTGCCTCAAAATGAAAATCCAGCAATTTTTATAATGCGTAAAGTACATAAATGAAAAGACAATATGTTTATTGAGCGATTGCGATGGTAATGTTAGGAAAGTCAGTGTCATAACAGCATGGTTACGTAATACGGTGTCCCAAAATTCCTTTTCCACAGAAGATGAAGGAAATAACCCAAAATTAGAATCAAACTAGCTGTAAAGTGAATAATTTAGGAATCTATATCCTCAGTGTTTCAAAGCTCTTCGTAACTTTACCAGTAAGGTTCCTTTCAGAATATACTGATTTAATCGCGCCATACTTAGCATTCATACACAACGAAATATCTATACCTACAGACTCGAAAATTCGAAAGACCACACCAATACACAAAATCAAGAATACAGATGAATACAGATGATACATAGATGATACAGTTAGGTACAACTGACATTGATTTGTAGTTGATTTGAGAACATTTGATGGCTTCTCACATTACGATATACCTCGAAGAAAGTTCTACTTTAGTCAGCAATAATTTAAAAAATATCTCTCTCTCTCTCTATTCTAATGAGTATCGACAAGAGATCTCAAATTTATTCTCTCTGTCTGGGGTTGCAGCACAATGGGATTATAATCAAAATGAATGCTTGTGGAGTACCTTCTTGGTTGTGTGACTGCATTCAGACAGGTCACAAATGGCAGATAATTACAGAAAGTACCTGATGTTCCAACATGGAAGTGTTATACACCAACTTCTGTTTCTGATCTTGAATGATTTATGAAACACCCTGAGTGTCTCTCTTGCATGGTTTGTAGATGGTGCTGTCATTCACCGTCTAGTAAAAAAAGATCTGGATTTCAAAGTAATTTAGCATGCTTCTAAAGTTGGCAGTTGACCTAAAATAATGAAAAGTGTGATGTCATCCATATGAATACCAAAAGTAATTCCTGATATTTCTACATATTAAAAAATTGTATCAAATCTAAACGCTCTCAATTCAATTAAATTGCTAGAGACCCTAAGAACCGCTTTATTCGCGCCACACTCAGAAATGCAGCAAATTCATTAAAGAGAATAACTACACTAAAATGGTCCGACTGTGTTAGAGAACAAAGCGAAGTTACCTTTGCGTACGATCTTAGCACAGTGCAAGGCTGTACTGAGAGTGGTGGCTCAATACAGCCTTACGGATTGCTTGTTGTGCGCATATTTACAATTATTGATAAGGTGTCCGTTCTTTTCGGAATCCAGTATAGGCTGCGAGCAAGCGGAATCGATGAGTAGGGGGCTCCAAGTTCAGAATTTGGGTTGGAAGGGAAGCGTCCCTGGATAGCCTAATTGGTTCAGTCCGCTTTCGGCTGCGGTGGGGCGAGGACGTCCGCTGTGCCCCGCCTGTTGTGCTGCGAGCGAGCGCCCGTTTGTTTAATTCCGCGTAGCGGCATGCCTTAGAGTCCGCAGTCAACGACCGACATGGCGTTTTCATACCGCCAATCTACGATCAAATTAACGTTCCCTACTGATCATTTACGACCGAGAGCGCATGAAGTAGAACATTTTATACGTGAAGAAATGCGTCTCCCACCACAAGACGTTATAGGAATTCATTTTTCGATCCTTAGTACCACAGTGTATATCAAGTTGGCGAACGAAGAGATGTGCGCCGACGTAGTACGGCGCAATGCTAATGAACTCAAGTTCCGATACTCTGACGGCCATATTGGGTCCGTCGAGATTGATCATGTGGGTTTTGGCCTGAGAACGTTGCGAGTTTTCGAACTTCCGTTTGAGGTGCCGTCGGACGAGGTGGTGGCCGCCTTACAACCCTACGGCAACGTACTTAGTCACGTTGCAGAAACATGGAAGACCTTTGAAACGTATAGTGTCCTCAACGGCGTCCGACAGATAAAAATTGAACTTCGAAAGCATGTGCCTTCGTACCTCGTCATAGCCGGCTGTAGGGCTGTCGTAATGTACGATGGCCAGCCTCGCACTTGCTCCGGTTGTGGACAAGAAGGCCACGTCCGTTCAGAATGCCTCCGACGCAGACTGACGCAGACGCCAATCGGAGACGACGCTCGCCCAGCGACGCCCACTGCGCTACCTCTGACGTACGCGCACGCGGCTAGGCGGCCTGTTACGCACCGGCGTCGAATCAACCCGAGGATGAGATGGAAGTTGCATCTGTCTCCCACAAACCAGCACTGGACACAGTACCAACAGGTGATGCCCAAGCAGCAACACAAGACGTTTATTCCGACTCCATGGAAGTTGAAACTGGGACTGTACCGCCATCTAATGTTATGGAATCCAGCCAGATGTCAGACGACAGTCGTACAACATCCGACACGGAGCAGCATGTACGGAAGCAACGTTCACCAAAGAAACGGAAGAGACAGCGCCGTACTTCATCAGACGACAGCGTTAAACAGTTGAATGTTCAAGATGGCGATTCTACTCCCGATAACGCGCAATCCACCAATGCCATGGCACCTGACGAAGAGCCACCCATATCTCTCAAGAGTCAACAGCCAACTAAAGATTTTACATCGCTACTGTCTGACGGAGTTTCGTCCCTTCCAGGGTCTGATCATACTTCCATGCCCATCAATGCACCTATTCTACCGACCAATCATGGAGAGGCATCCATCAACTGGGGAGACACTGTTCCTGAAGAAGATGGATGTTCTGGTGGCCTACAGGGAGTAGGAACACATTAAACGATGTCGGCCTCATCCCAGTTGGAGTGATGTGCTTCCCCATAGTGCGTCACACATTTTTCTGACGATGGCAGCGTTTCAAACTTATCGCACAGCTACGATCAACATCAATACCATTTGTGCGCGCCATAAACTGACATTACTTCACGACATGATATACGCTGCGGATGTTGACATTGTCCTGCTTCAGGAGGTATTTGTTGCTGCCTTCTACGCTCCCCATGGATTTACAGCACACGTCTCCCACGCCTCCCATACAGGTATTGGGGTGGCGATCCTTTTACGTGACGGCATTGACGCTACTGAAATTATATACCTCCCGGATGCCAGAGGTATGGCTCTCACGTATGGTGGCGTAAGAATCATCAACGTCTATGCGCCATCTGGTTCAGGTCGGCGCCGTGAACGTTCTACTTTCTTCTCTGAGGGAGTAACGCCTCTCTTCGTGGGTCGGCAAGATTCCTTGATCATAGGAGGCGACTTCAACTCCACCCAGGCGCCCAAAGACGAACTGCCACGCCACTCTCCGTGCGCGGCACTAGCAGCAATTATTCAGAACCTCAATCTAGTGGACTCGTGGGAGCATGTTCATGGCAATCGTCCGGGATTTACACATTTCACTAGCCATTCATCCAGTCGCCTTGATCGGGTCTACATCTCCCGAGACATTGTCGGTGGCACTCAGGTTGCTGAAATCTGGCCAACTGCATTCTCCAACCATGAAGCATATATTTGTACCGTCAACATCTGCCAACAAAAGGTGTGGCGCAGCAAGGGACTATGGAAACTGAACATAAAACATCTTACTTCACTGAACTGTCGGCAACAAATTGAGACATCATGGACGGCTTGTCTTCAACGTCGCAACAGATATCAGTCTGCCATATCGTGGTGGGTCCTTTGTGCAAAGCCTACACTACGCAAGGCGTTGATTAAATACGGAAGGGAGATCGCGCAATGGTGACGACACACTCAGGAGTTCTACTTCACCATCCTCCGAGAATGTACGATAATGCCTTATTCACCAGAACGTCAGGTGATAGTGAATCGAGCAAAGGCACAGCTCAATGCCTTCTCCCGCCGACATCTTGAAGGAACTATGGTCAGGGCGCGCAGACAAGATTTAATGCAGGAACGTCCAAGTATGTATCATGTGATAGCTGAAAGGCGCCACCGACGGAGAAATTTGATTACTGTTCTGACAACTGAGGATGGAAGACGCGTCGATAACCAAGCTGAAATAGGGCATGCCCTTCACGAGCATTACACTACGCTGTACTCTGCACACCGTCGTCACCCTGATAACATTGCGGAGGTATCCCGACTTACATTTGGCTCGGTTCCTGAGGATGCAAAACTGGATATGCTTGCTGACGTCACAGAGGAAGAAGTCAATGATGCTATCAAAGCAGGATCTACCAACAAGTCACCTGGCCCTGACGGCATCCCACTTGAGTTTTATAGAACATTCCGCCACCTGATAGCACCGATGTGGACAGAAATTTGTCGGGACCTTATGTCACCCCAGGTGCAGATCCCTGAAGGTTTCCTCGACGGTATCGTTATTCCCATACATAAACCTCATGGAACATCGAGGATAAGCGATTATCGTCCATTGACATTGCTCAACAGCGATACAAAAATCTTTACTCGACTTCTGGCTGCACGGCTCAAACGCACGGCAAGATATGTGGTTTCTCCTGATCAAGATTCCTTGGGTGGTATTAACAACATCCGCACCGCCCTTGCTCGCTATAGAGACATAATCGCTCTAGCACATGCTCAACGTATGCCTGGATTTTTGGCCACTCTTGACTTCAGCCAAGCTTTCGATAGAGTTGATCACGAGTACTTGGAAGAGGTACTCCGTAATATGAAATACCATGATACTACCGTCAACGTCATACTGCGCCTTCTTCGAGGAGCGACGTCCCATGTGCTATACAATGGTCGCCTTACTCAACCAATATCGATAAAGCGTTCGGTGCGTCAAGGCTGTCCGCTCTCTGCATTGTTGTATGCTTATGCAATGGAACCGCTGCTTTGTGGACTCCGTCAGCGGCTGTCAGGGATCTCACTCGGTGGCCACCTATTTTGCTGCACTGCTTATGCTGACGATCTCGTCCTCGTTCTACGCAGCGATGCAGAGGTAAGAGAGTCACTGGCGTGGGTGAGCACATATGGTGAAGCATCTGGCAGCTGTCTTAATGTCCGAAAATCATGTGCCATGCCTATAGGTGTGGGGCTTCCTGAAGACAGCGCTGCACCTTTACGAGTAACCTCTGCTATCCGATGCTTAGGACTCGACTTCAGAGGAGACATGCGGCGTACGATCGCCCTGAACTGCCGGCGCCTACTAAACCAGTTACGCGCTGGTCTTCTCGATCATCGTCTCAGGGCTCTCAACCTTCTACAGCGGAACAGTGTGTTAATATATATTTGGCGTCACGTATCCCTCACGTTGCACAAACCCTACCCATTCCACCATCCATGGCATTACGCATGTTAGCTGCACTGGGTTCATATGTTTGCCATGGCTTGCTGTTCAAGATAAGATACGAGACCCTCACTCTCCCGAGAAACAGAGGCGGACTAGGCCTGTACCATGTGCCTGACAGAGCGACAGCCCTCTTCCTCAACTCTCACATGATGCTGTGGCGCCGTAATCCCACATGCCTTACCAGCCTGTTGCTGGAGGTCTTTGCACCGCGCTCTCTTTCGGCTCCTATCATGCTTTCAGATGTTCCAGCGCCATTCTTTTACTTCCGCCGCTTTTTCCTCGAACTGAGCTATATCCACACTGCGATACTGCCGACACGCTTGATGTCTACGAAGGCGATCTACGGCTTTCTTCAGAAGAACCGATCACCAAATGTGATTGAAGGGAAGTATCCCAGCGTCAACTGGAGTGTCGTTTGGCGCTCGGTGAGTGCTCCTTACCTTGGCACTGACGTACAGTCGACATGGTACCTGACAGTCAACGGGAAACAAGTGTGCCAGTCACGACTTCACAGGATTCACCTCGCAGACACACCACTGTGCGTCGCCTGTGATGTAATGGACACGGACGAGCATCGACTCGTATGCGGATCGGCGGAAGGCGTTTGGATGTTGGTGCGACAGATGCTGGCTTTGATTACCCGTACGACACCTCATCATATACTTTCCCATTTGCTCCTCTTTCCAGACTCGGGACATTACCCACAAACGAAGACAAACGCTGTGAGATGGATATGTGGACATGCGGTTAACTACTTGTTTGTACATGGAGAGAAAAACGAACTTGATTCTTAGAAGTTTCTGAACGAACGACATTGCACAGTTGTCCGCAATCCAAAATACGGGCAATATTTCTCAAATTTTCTTTATAGTGTTTTTCGTAATCCACCCAGAAGTTGGGGTGTTCTTGCCATGAATTAGTTGATACTTACATTTTCTTTTACGGGTTAAAAATAAAAAAATAAAATAAAAATTAAAAAAAAAAAATAAAAGAAAGAAGAACTTCAAATGAATTAATACACTTCATTTTTGTAGCTACACTGAATGTCCTTTCATTTTCTTTTTTTATTATTGTTCCCTCTATTAGAAATAGGTTAGTTGCACTGGGCCAAGGAAAAGATTGGACCAACGCCTGAAGTGGTGTAGTTTGTCATTTATTTTATCTTATTTTCTAGGGTAAAAGTGGCGGTGGCAAGTAATTCTTTTTTTAAGGTCCTTCCCCCCCCCCAAAAAAAAGGGACTACGGCGCTAAAAAAAAAAAAAAAAAAAAAAAAAAAAAAAAAAAAAAAAAAAGGATTGAAAAAGATGAAAAAAATGATGAAAAAAAAAAGAAATTGGTTAAGGCGACCGATGGCGTCAATTGGGAAATCCGGGTTCGACTCCCGGTCCAGCACAAATTTTCAACTTTGTCGTTGAATTTATTTTAATTCTCAGAAACGGTCGAAAAGTTTCAAAACTTCGATTTCGTAAATTTACGGGCGTTACTGTCAACTAATGGTGTCTGCTCTTTCGGACATGACCAAAGAGAACAGACACCACATCAATACTTATGCCACAGGCTGCTGTCCCGTTATATAATGCTTGACACGAAACACTTTTTCACGTTTTTTTCACAGCAAACAACTACGGCATTTCCCCTTACTTCTCGTACTATTGGTGGAGGTTGCTAACAGCTAAAATGACATTTTTTTAAAAACTAGATTATAATTTATAGTACTATGAACGACGTGCTTTTGTTAATTCTTCAGTGCTTTGAATTAAAGCGTAAGTTATAATAATAAAATCATAAAATACAGGGAGCAAGATGGCTTATGCCAGAGAGAGTTCTGGCCGAAAAACATCACGTGACATTTCCTGACGCCTGGTATACGTAAAATAAAAGGGCGGTGTCAATTGGCCGTTATTTTTGCAAATTTCTTTGAAACGGTGCGAGTTATGGAAATAATGTAAGAGAACAAAGTTGTTGAGAATTTTCACCCGTATAAATATGTTTATTTAATATTTGTCTCAGAAGAACGCTTAAGGCGTTATTTGCAATTAAATTTTCTGCTGTCGAAGGCTATCACAAACGGACTATTTCGTTACCAACCTTTTTTTTATTATTTTATTTTATTTTATTTTATTTATTTATTTATTTTTTTTTTTTTTTTTCTGGTCGCTCGCGGCCAAAAATTACGTCTGCTTGTTGGTTGAATGACGCGATCTGGAAAGTGGGAACACTCTACAGAGAGACAGACAGACAGCGTCAAATCGCCGTTATTTTTGCAAATATCTCTGAAACGATGAGATATGAGAAAAACATAAGAGAAAAAGTTGTAGAGAATTTTCTCTCCGTAAAACCTTTTTTTTTTTTTTTTTTTTTTTTTTTTTCAATTTTCGTGTCAGATGAACAGTTAAATCGTTATTATCATTTAAATTTCGAGCTGTCAAAAGGCGATCGCAGAGGCCCACTTTTAGTGTTACTACCGTAACCTAAAGGCTAGTTTACACGACCACGCTACGTTTCATGAAACTATGCTACTGGCTAGTGCGCATGCGCAGCACGCGTACACGCAACTCGTTGGCGAAACTAAACAGTTTCGGCTCCTTCCAAATTCGGCGAAACTGATTGCGCGTTTTTATAGGTTAGGTTATAAACAAAACAGAACAAAATACATCATAAAGGGGGAGGAGGGGGATCGGAAGAAACAGTTCGGTTTTTAGACATATATGCGATTAATAGGAGTTTGTGGGATTTTAACGATGAAAATTTCAGGAATAAGCAGCGTCGTGTTGGTGCTCTTGAAGCAATTATTCGTGAATTAAATATAGTTGGGTTAACGATTAGTTCCGAAAGGGTCGCGGGTTCGAAATCCGGTCGGGCCACGGATTTTTTCAGTCCGTGCTTTAACCCATCCTTCACCTCTCAACTATGTGAGGAGTCGCCAGGAACGACACGTGGTTCGGATTCCACGTTAAGCTGTAGGTCCCCTTTCCCCGGTTGGATAATTGGGGTAGGCTAGGGTCACCCAAGTCGCCGAAGTGGCGTCCAATTGAAAGAATTGCACCAGTCCAATGAGCCACACGAGATTATTACTATTTAAAGATTAGTTAATTGCAGACTAAAATACATTTAATTCGAAATACCTACACAAACGAATTACGTCAATTGTGGATTTCAGAACACTGTACAGATATTGTAGAAACGAATATGAAACCCCCACTTGGCAAGAAACGTAGTTTGTAATTTCAGTTCTGGTGACAATCTTCACGCATAACAGTATCTTGTTTCTTTATTGCATTACTAAAAGAAACGTGAACTCGTCCGGTGACACTCAAAGTTGATTAAAATAACTTATAGGTCCTTCAACCACAATTTCTTCCAGCAATGTCGCTGAGCAACCTACCTGACGTCTTTTATATATATATTTTTTAATCCAGTCACGAATGCAAGCACGTTTCTTGTTCTTTCCATTTTTATCTTTAGAGAAGCAATAGCTCCGCCACAACTCTTTCTGCGATTTGTCAAAGGCATTTGATTGTGTGAACCACAACATCCTTTTAAGTAAATTAGAATTTTATGGGGTCACGGGAAATGCTGCAAAATGGTTCAAGTCGTACCTCGCTAACAGGAAACAAATGGTGTCAGTGCAAGCCCAAGAAATTACATGTGGTGTGCCACAAGGATCCTTCTTAGGGCCACTGCTTTTTCTTGTCTACATTAATGACCTCTCATCAGTTACACTACCAGAAGCAGACTTCGTTTTGTTTGCAGATGACACAAGTATTGCAATAAAAAGTACTTCAAGCATACTTATAGAAAGGTCTGCTAATGATATTTTCATGAATATCAATAACTGGTTTAAAGCCAACTCATTGTCATTAAACTTTGAAAAGACTCACTACATGCAGTTCAGAACATGTAAGAGATTTTCCGTCAGCATATGCATTAAGTATGAAGGAGAGCAGATAGAAGAGATTGACAGTATTAAATTCCTGGGATTACAGCTTGATAATAAATTTAGTTGGGAGAAGCACACCACAGAACTACAGAAACGACTCAACAAATCTGTATTTTCAATACGAGTGTTATCAGACATAGGAGACATAAAACTAACAAAGCTTGCATACTTTGGTTACTTTCATTCCATAATGTCATATGGTATAATACTTTGGGATAACTCTTCAAGTCAGTCAAAAGCCTTCAGAGTCCAAAAGAGTTAATACGTATTATATGTTGAGTAAATTCACGAACGTCCTGTAGAAGTCCTTCAAAGAACTGGGTATATTAACTACTGCCTCTCAGTATATTTATTCCTTAATGAAATTTGTCATCAATAATATATCCATTTTCCCAACAAACAGCTCAGTTCATACATACAATACTAGGAATAAAAATGATCTACACAAGGACTTAAAAGCACTTACTATAGTTCAAAAAGGGGTCCACTACTCAGGAACACACATTTTGAATAATTTACCATCAAGTATAAAAAACTTAGCTACAAATAAAGATCAGTCTAAGAGGAACCTAAAAGACTTTCTAGTGGCCAACTCCTTCTGCTCCATTAGTGAATTTCTAAACTGTACCAAATGATGCTTGTACTCATACAATATTAGTATTATTATATTATCAGACAAAAAAACCTTTAAAATGTTTGTATCTGTATTTATATTATTAGTATTATCTATTATTCAACTTGTAAATTTTGTCTTTTGACATGTTCCACATATGACGATCTCCTCAACATGGATCTAAGGAACGAAAATCTAATGTTACAGCTACCAAAATTTCATTCTTCAGTGACTACAGCACTCACAAAACAACGAAATTTTAGTGTATGGTATTGGCGCTGTGTCTACAGACATACTCGAAACCAATTGCGTGCAACACATTTCACGCAACGAGTGTCGCAATCTGGTGTCGTCGTGTAGACTAGCCTTAAGGTGCGCGAAAGTGAAGTCGCTGTTCCGCCTTTTACAGGCACTGCCGAATCGATAGAGTACTGTAACGGCTATTGAGCACATTACGAGCGAAAAGAGTTGTTGATGGGCCTCGGGGTCTGCAGGTACACAGCAACATTTATTGATTTGGGGCAATGAGCACGGGAGGCCCGGCACAGAGCTGGGGACGGCGAGATCAAAGGCTCGTGCGCCGCCGCCGCCGGACCGTTTCCGACAAAGCGGAACCAGCCGTCTGCATTTAGGCACGGTCGGCCAAGTTTCCGATACAAGGGCCTGACCGCCCCGCCGACGGGGTAGGGCCGTTAAGCGCTCAAAGCCGGCGGGCGCGCCGGGGTATTCTTAGCGCGCTCGCAACTACTCGCGAGCGCTCTCCGAGTAGAGCCCCGAAGCCGATTCTAGCCGCAAACTCCGCTGAGGGCTATTACGGCCAGCGGCTGCGACGCGACGGAAGAAGGCTTCGGTAACTCAAACGTTTCACGCGGGTCGATATAATTCACATTTCAAATTGTCGCTATACAAGGTGTTACAAAAAGGTACGGCCAAACTTTCAGGAAATAGAAATTAGCATATGGCTTTCTTGGCCGGGAGATCCCTGGCAGGATTGTTCAGCCGCCTGAATGCAAGTCTTTCTATTTGGCGCCGCGTGGGCGACTTACGTGCCAATGATCATGAGATGATGATGATTAGGACAACACACAACACCCAGTCCCCTACCGGGAATCGAACCCGGGCCTCCTGCGTGGTAGTCAGCGATGCTGCCACTGAGCTATGGAGGCGGACACTTTCAGGAAACATTCCTCGCACATAAAGAAAGAAAATATGTGCACATGTGTCCAGAAACGCTTAATTTCCATGTTAGAGCTCATTTTAGTATTTCTTTTTAATTGTAAATTGAAAAATTCGTGAAGATAATTGTCAAAATACCCAATTGTTTCGTTAGTATGTACTATACATCCTCGATTCACCGACAGTTGGCCCAATTGAAGGAAGGTAATGTTGACTGCAGTGCTTGTGTTGACATGTGACTCATTGCTCTACAGTACTAGCATCAAGCACATCAGTATGTAGCATCAACTGGTGAGTGTTCATCACCAACGTGGTTTTGCTCAAAATGTTCAAATGTTCAAATGTTTGTATAGCTTATTGGACTTAATACGGGGTCATCAGTCCCTAAACTTACAAACTACTTATGAACTAGCTAGGACGGCACAAATATCCATGCCCGAAGGGGGATTCGAACCCCCAGCCGTAGCGGCGGTGCAGACCGTCACTGGAACGCCTCAGTCCCCTCGGTCACCATGGCCGTGCTTCGTTTTTCATTCAGTGCAATGTTTACAAATGTTGGCAGATCCCCATTTCATGTATGGACATTGTTGTTGATGTCTTGATTGGGACTCATGTTCTTCCATCTACGCTCACTGCAGCACGTTATCATGATTTCAAAAAATCAAAATGTTCAAATGTCTGTAAATCAAACCAAACTACGTGGTCATCAGTCCGTAGCTTACAAACTACTTAAACCTAGGTAAACTAACATATGGACAAACACACACACCCATGCCCCAGGGAGGACTGGAACCTCCACAGTGAGCAACAGCGTGCTCTGCAGCGATGTGCTTTAGACTGCTCGGCTACTCCACTGCGGCTATCATGATTTCATATGGGATACACTACCTATGCTGCTAGAACATGTGCCTTTGCAAGTACAACACAACATGTTGTTCATGCACGATGGAGCTCCTGCACATTTCAGTCTACGTGTTCATACGCTTCTCAACAACAGATTCGGAGACTGATGGATTGGTAGAGGCAGACCAATCCCATGGCCTCCACACTCTCCTGACCTCAACCCTCTTGATTTTCATTTATGAGGTCATTTGAAAGCTCTTGTCTACGCAACCCCGGTACCAACTGTAGAGACTCTTTGTGCTCGTATTGTGGACCGCTGTGACAAACGCCATTCTCCAGGGCTGCATCAGCGCATCAGGTATGCCATGCGATGGAGGGTGGATGCATGTATCCTCGCTAACGGAGGACATTTTCAACATCTCCTGTAACCAAGTGTTTGAAGTCACGCAGGTACGTTCTGTTGCTGTGTTTTTCCATTCCATGATTAATGTGATTTCAAGTAATAACATGATCTCTAACATGGAAATTAAGCGTTTCTGGACACATGTCTACATAACATATTTTCTTCCTTTGTGTGTGAGGAATGTTTCATGAAAGTTTAGCCTACCTTTTTGTAACACCCTGTATACGTCCGTAACGTCAATAGTTGACTAAAGGTTTCAGAAATTACTGCAACCAGTCGCCTTTTGTTGCTTCTCAATTAAGTTATTTATTTGACCACTAGTTGGTACCCGGCGCGTTGCTGTCGCAAAAGAAATAATGGTGCAAATAACATTACAAATTTGAAAGAGTTAGCTTGTTTAATTACATGTTCTACTTCAATGGCCATTCAAATACAGTGGTGGCGCTAGGCGTCGGCGACGTCGGCGACCGCCGACAGCCTCGCGCTTCAGGGGGCCTCGCAAAACATTGTTAAAATTATAATTTTTTTATTTTTTTTTTAAATTTAAATCGATGTTTAACGGCGCTTTTCAACTGCTAGGTGATGTAGCGACGACCTTCATCTAAGCCGCGGCTGATTACCCGCGCGTACTGGAGCGCCGTGTTACGATGCGCGCAGCCGTCCGCCGTCGAGGGTTCGAATCGCCCCTCGGGCATGGATGCTTGTGCCGTCTTTTGTGTAAGGTAGTTCATAAGTAGTTTGTAAGTTTAGGGACTCATGACCCCATAGTTAAGTCCCTTAAGCTTAACAAACATTTGAACATTGAACCTACATCTAACTTGCAGTAGATTATCTGAAGGCCGAACATAACATCCGTACCGAAGGGTTAGATTCTATCCCCGACGGGAGCGACCTCGCGCACTTTGGTATGACGACTTAGTGCGCTCGGAAGTTCCCCGCAGGAAGCCATTTAGTTGTCTTCATTTCCGTATGATTACAGCAGTCAAATATTTTGTCTTATATAACCCGAGTTTACTATTTGACACTTTAAACGAAAATAATGCAACAAAACACAACTACAGCCCACCTCAGTTAGAAATAACAAGGTAGACAACAATGCAGTGACAGCAAGCTCTAAGCGAACGCTTTGCTGTTGACCACGAGCATTATCACCCCAGCACGGCTCGAATTCTCATGAGGGCTGCCGACTTTAGGGAATTCCCATATAAAACCTGTCGTGAATCTGCGCATGCGCACTAAACGACAGTGACGAAATGACGCGCAAAACTCAGTGTGTCAATAGACTCGCAGTGGTTATCCAGATGTTAGGAAAGAGACAGCGTGGCGAATGGAGATTTGTGTGTGGCGGGAGACGTGCAGGGAAAAGTCCTCTGCAGTCGGGTTGGTCACTGTCACCTCGGTGGCGGAGTGGTCAACGCGTCTGCCTAGTAAGCAGGAGATCCCTGGTTCGAATCCCGGCCGGGCACAAATTTTCATTCGCCACAGTTTGGTATTCCATCTAAACCTAATACATTGTTGCCATAACATCGCAAATTGCCATTCATTTCATTCGTTATCCAGATCATTAGGCACATTATTTGTGTGTTTCAGGCAAATACCGGTGCGATCGACTTTTCTGTTTTTAGGATGTTTCATTCGTTCTACATACACCCTCCCACTTCACTGACAAACAAGAAATTCTAATAGAACATATGGAAGTTATGGGAAACTCAACCTCAAAACAGTCGGAAATTATTCCTTTCGCTGGAACTACGCTTATCAATGTACTAACAAAAAATAATTTTTAGATCATCATGTCTGGAGGACCCTCAAGAGAAAGATACATAGGGAGGAAATGGGGGTCTGGTGCATCAAAGAGAAGAAGAAAGGCTGAGACAGCTACATCCAGCCAAGCTGTGAGTTTGAGCATGATGAAATTTCTGAAGAAACATGCTTCAGCTGAATCTGCTCCAGAGGCCGTTGATAAATCAGTCCTCCAAGTTTCTGTTGGCGCTGAAACAGAACCAGGGTCAAATGAATCTGTTACCCTTTCTGATACAGGATCGGAATTGGACGAAACTGCTGTTATCCAACATTCTGAGCCGATTAATGAGTTAAGAAGTGGAACTATTTGTGATTCACAAAATTCAGAGGACATTGTTCATAATACAGAGTCATTTACAGAATTAGATCCGGGGAAGTGGGTGTATTTCAGTAACTGATTCACAGCGTTATGACTTAATCAGAATGGTCCCCAACAAAACCTCTAGAAATCTTATGAGAGTTACCCCCAAAGACGCAAATAAGACATTTTACTAAATTTCATTTCACTAGGAAATCGAGAAACGGTGAAGAGCAGCATCGCAGGTGGTTGGTTTACTCCACATCTCAAGGTAAAGTTTATTGGTTTCCATGTAGACATTTTTTCACATTTGCACACACTGATTGTGAAAGATGGGTGTTGTGACTGGAAAGCTCTGAGAAGGATGTTGCAAAGACATGAACAAAGCCAAGGACCATGGAGTATATGATTACATGCATGGAATTCTATAAAGGAAACAATTATGGAAAAACAATAGAGAAGGAAAACGAGGGACTGATCAGGAAATCAAAAAGTATTGGTATAACTTGTTTGAAAGTTTGATCGATATTATCAACTACTTAGCTATACACAATCTGGAATTTAGAGGTCATCGAGAATCCCTTAACCTGATTCATACTGTAAACACTATAAATTTTATTTACCTATTTAAACTGTTATCCAAATATGATCTAACACTAAAAGAGCATTTGTAACGTATTAATGGAAAGCAACTTTCTCAGCGTTATCTGAGCCACAAGATTCCAAAGGAATTAATTTCATTACTGTCAAAATCCGCCATTAACGAAATTATTTAAAGAGTCGAACAAGCAAAATATTACGCCTTCATACTCGATAGAGGAGCCGTGTGGAACAAATGGCATTAATATTAGGATTTTGCAAGTCCTCATCTGGAGAGATAGAGGAACTCTCTGTTGGATTTATTGTCGTTGTATTTAACAAATGCAGTTTTAAAGGAACTAGAAAATAATGATGTATATATAAAAACTTTCGAGGACAGGGATATGATAACGGCGCCAATATGGTTGGCATTAATAAAGGTGTCTGAACAAGAATACTCAATATTAATCCACGAGCGTTCTTCACTTCATGAGGATGCCGTTCTTCGAATTTGCTTCTTATGGACGCAGCTAACTCAACTACAACAGCTACAACATTTTTCGTCTTCATCAATGACATTTATGTGTTTTTTACAAGGTGTAGCCAGCGTTGGGAACTTATAAAATCTTAATTAAAATTAACAGGGAAACCTCTGTCTGAAACAAGCTGGGAAAGCAGAATCATAGCACTAAAAGCTACATTATTCCAATTTGATGATGTCATCGAAAGCGTGAATGACCTGAAAAGTAAAACCGATGATTCTGAAACTCTTAGTGACTGTGAAGCAGTCATCTACGAAATGTTAGCTTTTATAGTTTATTGTTGCAATACACGTGTGATACGAGATTTTACTACGTGTGAACAATATAAATGCAAAATGGCAGTCGGTTCAAGTGTATCTGAAAGTAGCTGTTTTTATGTTCATTTAGGAACTGAATTCGAGAATTCCGTATCACAGGATTTGAAAAATGAGTTGCAGAAGCTCGATTGTTTGCAGAAAATAAGTAGTAACGCAATTGAATCTGAGTTTAAGAAGAAAATAATAGCAGAGAAAAAACGAATATTCGATTACGAACAAATTGCAGAACCAATACAATCTTCTGAAATGCAGTACAGAGTAGATTTTTTTAACACAATGATAGATGCTGTAATAGTCGACAGTGAATGTCGATTCAAAGCGCTCGATTAATATTTTGAGCGATTTGGTTTTATTTGTAATATCAATTATTTGAAATCTCTATCCAAGGAGGACCTTCTCAAGCATTGTACTGATTTAGGTATGATACTTCAAGACGGCGAAAATAGTGGCATACAGCCTTTAGAACTTTACGAGGAACTCCAGCTTTTAAAATCAAATTCACTAGGCTCAATCAAAGTCGCAAAACAACTTCTCCAATGCATGCAGAAAACAATTTGGAAGAAGTACATCAAATTTCTTGTATAACAATCAGAACCATGCTCACGTTTCCAGTCAGTACAGCTTCGATCGACAGAAGCTTCTCAAACTTATAATTAAGATTTATTTGAGAAGCACAATGAGCCAAGAAAGACTATCTGTGTGTCAGTACTATCAACTGATGCCGCAACAGCGGCTAGTACTTATTATAATGTGGTTAAAAAAAATCAAAAAATCATTGAGGCGAAAATCCGAGAGTTTCTCTATTTAATTTGTGTTTCTTTATTATCATTTTTGTCATTGCAATAATACTTGTATATTATACTGATAAAATTTTAGTATGATTATTTTATTTAACATTTTCTTCCTTACTGAAAAAATGAAAGAGGTCTCGCAAAAACAAGTTCGCCGACGCCCAGCTTTTGTCTAGCGCCGCCACTGTTCCAATATGTTTGCCGGTACGACACACGCACCACCTACTGTAAGATAACTGTACGATGTGCATAGTTTTCGCGAAAGAGCAAGAAAAAAGTCCACAAAGTTTTATCGCCATCAGTGCACAAAATACGAACAAACGAACATAGTATATATGAGGCTTCCAGTCTTCCGTTAGTACATTTCCTCCTCCCAGTTCTCTCTGTTCACCTGTTCCCCCCTCCTCCCCCCATCTCCTCCTGTCTCTTTCTCTGTCCATTTCCCCTCTCTGCCCATCTCTCATCTCTCATTCTCCCCCTCTACCCTCGCTCTGTCCATCTCCTCCTCCACTTGCTCCTTTCCCTCTTTCCCTATATGAAAAAATACGTATATGCGCCACGTTTCATGATGATGCTAAATTCACTGGTATACATTTATGTGCTGACTTTCATGATGACCAGTCAAACAATTTGGATGTTTTATAGTTTTCAAAATGAAAAGCCAAGATCGCACATTAATTATTTTTTAAATGACTACCGGTTTCGGTGCACTGTGTCACCATCATCTGGTCACATATGTGTTATAAGTTGGTCATCTTGTTAAAAAAAATTGGGTATAAAATAACAAGATGACCAGCTTATAACACATATGTGACCATATGACGGTGACACAGTGCACCGAAACCGGTCGTCATTTAATAAATTATTAATGTGCCATCTTGGCTTTTCATTTTGAAAACTATAAAACAATCAGATCGCCTCGAAACCCGACTATGTCAGGTAATCTTAATTTGGATGTTTCTTGTAACGTACCCTTTCGCCTTACACCTACGGAGACTTACGAAAGGTAGTCCATGTATTAATTCGGGGTAAAAGCTATCTGCATTCGAAATTTCATTCATATCCGTCCAGCTGTTTCAGCCTGAAGAGAAACGTGTAAACCAGCGGGCGGCAAATGGCGGACCGCGGTCCAGGTCCGGACCGTGGAAGGCCAAAAACTAGACTCCCAAAAATATTTTGAAAGTATAAGTAAATAAATAACTAAATAAATAACTTCTTTTCTGTAGATAACAATTCGTATGAGAGCCACCCTTCAATGTTTCTTCTTGAATTTTATAATTAACTGCTGAATAATTAGAACACATAATAATTGTTACAGGTAGATTAAATAAATAATTGACATGATGTGCAACGCCGGAGAGTACTCTAACGAGCGGCGACAGAACGGAGTAAGCTGGAAGGTGATCCGCATAAAAGCTCTGTACACACGAATGAAGCACCGGAACTTTATTTAATGAACAATGACATTCTATAAATCGACTTCATACTCTGACAATCTCCGAAACCTCTACTTTAGCGGTCGGAGCATATCCATGTAAACACCAATTTTGTGCTCCTACCGAAAGAAAGCTTGAAGATACTTCGCAAAATAATATAAGTTTATTTTTTATACATTTCTATTTTACATCTACTGTATTTCATTTTAGTTTGAGAGTGAAAATTTAAAAAAAAATAGTGAAGAATATTACTTTTTCTGGATTTTTTAATATAAATATGCCTGTTTGTAGTATTTCATATTACTTTGTGAATAAAAATTAATAAGGAATATGAGATTTTACTTGCGGACCTCGATAAAAATTTTCAAAAGTGTCAGGACCGCACCTAAGATTACTTGCCGACCTCTGGTATAAACCAATTCTAAGGTACCCTCCGCCACGCACAGTACGGCGGCTTCCGAAAGGTAACCCACGTATTAATGAATGCAGGGTATAATCTGTCTCAGTTGCAAATTTCATTCTAATTTGTCTATCCCTTCCATCCCTTTCACCATGAAGGATTAGCAAACACATTAACACATTATAAGCTACCCTCTGCCATCCACCATACGGTGACTAATTATAAAGCACCCCCCGCCATACACCATACGAATTTAATTTTAGTATGCCAATAAACTTCGCGTTAGTGCAAGCAATGATTTGACCAAGTTTTATCGCAATAAGATGTACGGTATGGTCGTGTATAAAATACGAACCAAAAGACAAACAATCAAACATTAATTTTTATATATTAGATTTATATACTTATTTTTCAGTGCGCATTAAAACCATATGTTGGTAACAACAAAATCCTTCTGCAGTTGGTTTTTACCCCAATGTTTCGGTACGCCTGGTATGCATCAAAGCTGACAGCCAAGAAACGGTCATTTAAAAATCTGAAGGAAGTATGCTTTCCACTGAATCACATTTAAAAAAATTCTTACTTTAAATTGAGTACATAAAATTCACATGGTGTGAACAATATTTAAGGTTTAAATTTCTCTGATGATTATCACCCTGAAAAATGTAACTTACAGAGGGAGCTGCAAGAATTTTCAAAAAATTTTATCATTCGAAAATTCGCCGAAATCTGAAAATTAACTGTTTAGTCACGTTAATTAATTGAAATGATTGTAAGTAATCTGAATATATTAATACTGCACTGATAAACTGACGCCGGCCGCGGTGGCCGAGGAGACTGAGGCACTCCAGTCAGGGTCTGCACGGCCACTACGGTCGGGGGTTCGAATCCCCCCTCGGGCATGGATATTTGTGCCGTCCTAGTTCGTAAGTAGTTAATAAGTAGTTTGTAAGTTTAGGGGCTGATGACCCCGTAGTCAAGTCCCATAGACTATACAAACATTTGAACATTTGTTTTTGATAAACTGAATTGTTCAATCATATTTAAAAATTTAATTGGGATCGGAATACAACTGTAGAGCCTGACGAAGTCTATATGTAAAGTATCCTCCGTCATGCACCATCCAAAATTTTATGTGACAGTGACCTACCTCTTGTTTTGAAGGTCAGGTGTCCAAAATGTCATGAAGATTTTAGGATGAATAAAGTGTCCTTTTTCGCATGTCACATGATGCCACAGGTTTTCAACCGCATAATTGTTTATGGCGCCATATCTTTAGAAGATCCCATGTGAATGTGGCCTTTCGTACATAGGACAGACGACACGTACAGTGCAGGAAAGATGCACGGAACACCAGAGATATACCCGTCTCTTACAACCAAATAAATCGGCAGCGGCAGAGCACTGTATTGATACTGAACACTCCATGACGTACGAAAACGTCAAAATTTTAGCCTCCACTTCATCTATCTGGGACTCAATGGTGAAAGAAGGAATAGAAATTCGCTTGGGGACGAATTTAATTAACAGAGACAGCGGCTTCGGTTTAGATAAATCATGGAATCCGGCTCTTTCTTTAATAAATTTACAAAGACGCCGCCATAGCATAGATCATAACACATCGATTTCTCCGAAGTAATCGACCATGCAGCCACAGACATAATTTACACATTTGTGTCCTTCCTTGCCGCCGAGTAACGTCTTTGGCGCCTTGTTGTATCCGTGGCCGCATGCGCAGTAGCGCGGCTCGCGCGTTTATAAGCACGAAGCGTGTGGTGGAGCGTCAGTCTTCGACTCGTCTCTGAAGATAGCTGAACGTTTCTCAGCCGAAATATTAGAAGAAGTAAACTTTATGCGATTGCACGACCGAAACTTCTTTGAACAGTCATTGCGCCGCGAAAACATGAAGATGCACAATTGAAACATTGCCCAACACCAGTCTACCTAGGTGTCACTCTGGACAGGGCTCTAACGTACAAGCAGCAATGTCTGAACGCGAAACAAAAAGTCAGTGCTCGTAATGGGACACTTAAGAAGCTGGTTGGCAGCAGCTGGGGAGCCAACCCGCACCTCCTAAGGACGTCTGCATTTGCGCTTTGTGTATCAGCCATTGAATATGCTGCTCCTGTGTGGGACGCTTCAGCGCACGCTACGCAAGTTGATATTGCGGTCAATGATACAGCAAGGATCATTTCAGGATGCTTGAAGCCGACACCAGTGCAGAAATTGTATGCAATTGTGAGAATAGCCCCCACCCAATATCCGGAGGGCCATTGCTGCAGATTATGAAAGACCAAAGCAGGAGACTGACCACGGACATCCTCTCTATGGTCACCAGGCAGCAAGACATCGCCTTAAATCCCGCAAGAATTTCCTTGCTAGGACTGCGCCACTAGAGGGAGCACCAGTGGCAAATCGTCTCGCAACATGTAAGAGCTCACTGCCCGCAGAAGCATCGCCGAAAGAAGAAATAGCTCCTGGCGCAAACCTACAGTACCCTGTTGGAGGTCCCTCAACCGGCTAAGAGTGGGCGTCCCCCGATGCAAGAGCAACCTGAAGAAATGGGGAATCCTTCCAGCGAATGCAGACACCTCTTGCGACTGTGGGGCTGATGAAGATGCGAGCCACCTACTTGTATGACCCCTCCTGGACAACAGATGTACAGCACACGATGTTCTCTAAGGAAATGACAAAGCTATCGCAGCTGCTATTTTTTGGAAATGCTGACCGACCGGACACGGAAATGAATGAATGAACATAGAAAATACTGTACCAGCTGCAGGTACCCACGTGTATGCAAAATTTTCTGAAGTCTGTACTTCAATTTTCACTCCAAAAATTTGCATAAAATTTCTCTGACCAGTTTATCAACCAGTGAGAAAACTTCGTTTTTCCGTGCCACAAAGTGTACTGACGGTCATTAGCAAAACAGCGCGCGTGCCCTCACGAGCAGTAGGTAAACCAAAGACTAAAATTGTGCAGCATACAGTTCCTGTACACAGGGGGCGGAGCGCAATAGACTAGATCCGCCAGTCAGGCGGCAGAGGTGTGACGGACTGTACCTGCAACAGAAACAAAGCGCGCTGTGATTGCACAGCCCCCACACGTCGGCAAACACACGTGTAAACACAGGCGCTTATCAAACAGAGCTGCCACTGTAGCTCATGTCTCTATTGTCTATCGTTTGATCGCGTTCATCGGAGGTAGTTAATAATGTAGACCCTACTGCTGTAGCACACACAGATTATCACATGCATTTTAACTTTGTACATACTTATTTATTGCTTACCATAATTTACTCTCCACAAAAGTTAGTAATAAATTATTATTTGTACACACTTTTCTTTGAGAACGATATATGCGAGTATGCTTATACCTCATTAAAACAACAATGAGATACTCTATTGAGTTATTGATTGAATATACAGTGTGTTACAAAAAGGTATGGCCAAACGTTCAGGAAACATTCCTCATGCACAAAGAAAGAAAATATGTTAGGTGGACATGTGTCCGGAAACGCTTAATTTCCACGTTAGAGCTCATTTTATTACTTCTCTGCAAATCACATTAGTCATGAAATGGAAACACACAGAAACACAACGTACTAGCGTGATTTCAAACACTTTGTTACAGGAAATGTTCCAAATGTCCTCAGTTAGCGAGGATACATGCATCCACCCTCCATCGCATGGAATCCCTGACGCGCTGATGCAGCCCTGGAGAATGGCGTATCGTATCATAGCCGTCCACAATACGAGTACGAAGAGTCTCTACATTTGGTACCGGGGTTGCGTAGACAAGAGCTTTCAAATGCCCCCATAAATGAAAGTCAAGAGGGTTGAGGTCAGGAGAGCGTGGAGGCCATGGAATTGGTCCGCCTCTACCAATCTGTTGTTGAGAAGCGTACGAACACGTCGACTGAAATGTGCAGGAGCTCCATTGTGCATGAACCACATGATGTGTCGTACTTGTAAAGGCACATGTTCTATCAGAACAGGTAGAGTATCCCGTATGAAATCATGATAAGGGGCTCCAGTGAGCGTAGGTGGAAGAACATGAGGCCCAATCAAGACATCACCAACAATTTCTGCCCAAACGTTCACAGAAAATCTGTGTTGATGACGTGATTGCACAATTGCGTGCGGATTATAGTCATCCCACACATGTTGACTGTGAAAATTTACAATTTGATCACGTTGGAATGAAGCCTCATTCGCAAATAACATGGAAATTAAGCGTCTCCGTACCTTTTTGTAAGACCCTGTATATTTTTCAGGTAAAATCAGCGACTTTTTAGCGACTGGGTTATAGAGTTTTTCTATCCATTTTCAGAATATTTCATTGTTCTCCCTTTACCGAGATTTAGGACCTCTGTGAAGATTCGCTTCGCAATGAACTGAGAGACAGGTGACAGAACCTAAGAAATCATAATAAACATAGTATAAAATTATACAGACATTCATTAAAATTTTATTACAATTTCTGAAGCTAATTTGCGTTTATTAATGTTCCCGTCTCTGTGACAGTCGCTATACATCTTCAATGGTATAAAATGAGAGAATCTGGAGGTTAAAAGAAGAAAGATTCCACTCTGCCGAACATCTGCTCAAAGAAAACCATACTTATGATGTAGACTGTGAAATATTATATTCTCTACAAAAAAAAAAAAAAAAAAAAAAAAAAAAAAAAAAAAAAAAAAAAAAAAAGAAGCAGGAATATAACACTATTGGAAATACTGGAAATTAGGTAAGATGTAGCAGAGAACGCCAGTATAGTATTAAATGACCAAATACGGTTTCCCCTTTCTCCTCTACTAAAATAAGTTTATCAGTTTGTTACATGTGTCCAATGTTACCATTTCAGTACTATTTCATAATGTAACAACCCCCACCTTCCTCTCACCCCACTGCTTTTAACAATAATATTCAAGCTTAGAACCTCAACATATAAAATCAACTTTTTAATATATGTAACACTATATTTCGAAATATATTTTGTTAAGTACAGTAACAATGTTTGAATATTTTCATATCTCCTACTGTTTCGAATATATGTGCTTGGAAAGATAACTGTCGTGTTTTCTTCGAGATGGTTTTTAGCACTCCAACTTTTGCCTTAAGGGCAAGTATAAAAAAATACGTGTCCCATATTTTGATCTAGACTACAACATATTCGACTTGTATCGGAATTGGCGGAGGTCATTATTAAGCTCTGGCTTAGCTAGCTAGTTAAAAATGAGTATACTATTTGAACACTATGGTAAATAAATACTGCAACTAGCCACAAGATTTTTTAAAATCAGTTTACTGCTCCGTTACTAGTTTCGGTCCTGAACACATCATCAGACCATAGTCCCGATATCAGGTTTACATTTCTGTCCTTTGCAAGTTGGGTAGTTTTACTGTCGTTCGTTATGTTCACTTTAATATGTTTTGGAATCTCTTTTTCACTTAGACACCTTTTGTTAAATGCAATAGAAAGCATCACTTTCATCACTTGAAGCTTGCACTTTCTGAAATCGTGCACAGTTCTCTTTACCTGGCGAGGTAACAATGACATTATTTTATCCATTATTTTCTGTTAGAGAACACCGCAGTTGTATTCGTAATAAGACTGTATAAATAAATACTGAAACCAGCCACAAGGTTTTTATAAATCAATTTATTGCACTTTTACTAGTTTCGGGCCTGAGCCCAACATCAGACGCTAGTGCTGATATCAGGTTTAACTCTGGTGCCCTAAAATAACAAACTTATGTTAATCCATTAGGTTACAAGGTTGAATATTACTATCCTAAATATAACAGATTTTTCTTTATTGCATTGTTCACACTTGAATTAAGACTACATATATTGCTTATACACAAAAAGGTCTTCTTTATACATTATTGTAGGAGATAGACATGTATAATTGTGCGACAAAAATATTTAACCTTGTAACCTAACGGATTCAAATAACTTTCTTATTTTAGGACACCAATGTAAACCCGATATTAGCACTACCGTCTGGTGCTGGGCTCATGCCGAAACTAGTAACGGTGCAATAAATTGATTTAAAAAAATCTTGTGTCTGGTTGCAGTATTTTATTTACTACGGTATTATTACGAATACAGCTGCGGTGTTCTCTGGCCAAAAATAATGGATAAAATAACATATTATTTTGTATTATAGGTGATACATTGTAATATATGATTCGTTCACTGCATCCACTCACACGTTTCCGATGAGAAATCAAGCCTCTATATGTTTCACCTGTGTTATTTTTTTTATCCTGCAGAATACTGAACGTAGTAATTTCTGGTGGTGTCGGAATATCGTATCGATCCTGTACGCGCGTTTCACTGCGGTGCACGCCCCTGTTACCCATGCAAGCTGTTTCTGCTGCGTCGGCAACTGACGAGTGGGATTCCATTAAAATGCAATTAGAAATTTGCATAAACATCAGCTATTGCCACCCAATTAGCACTGTGTGGAAAGTGCGCACTGATGAATTCCAGCACGAGGGCGGTAAGCGGGAGGAATTACCTACCTGCCTATGGCCGCTCCAGCTAGATGTATATGCAACGTCTTCCACAGCATTATGTATGCGAAACTGTGCTAGTGACGTAAGCCTTATTACCTCGCTACGTGTACGTGGTGTACTTACATAAATGTACCTACTGCGTCGTTAGCTGGATCTAGATGTGTAGAACAAAGCCTAGTAATTACCGCAGAAACTCTGGCGGAATATTCGAATCCGTGAGCCGCTACAATTAACGCCCGGCTGCATTATTTTAACAAAGCGCTCGTTTATAATAGTGTAACGTTGTTTGCACTACGTATAAATATTGCAATATGAATAAATCCCAGACTGGAAAAAAATTCCTTGTTAACACAGTTTTATTCGGTTCTATGCCGTGAAGACGTGAACACATACTTCTAAATTTTTCCACTTGTTTCTAAACAAAAATATACACTTGCCTCTACTTTGAGCGGACCAAAAAATTCCAGCAGTAATTTACGTGTGCAGATACTCTTTACTTGTTAAAAGCCGGCCGCGGTGGCCGAGGAGACTAAGGCGCTCCAGTCAGGGTCTGCACGGCCACTACGGTCGGGGGTTAGAATCCCCCCTCGGGCATGGATATTTGTGCCGTCCTAGCTCGTAAGTAGTTTGTACGTTTAGGGACTGATGACCCCGTAGTTAAGTCCCATAGACTATACAAACATTTGAACATTTTTACTTGTTAAGAAATTCCAGAAGGTAACACAGACAATTATGTCAGGATTCCTTACAAGAATTTTCATAATGCGCCTGAGCTGTCTCTTACACCTTTATTAGGTCACGACCGGTTTCGTACCGTTACAGGTGCATCTTCAGGTATCTTCCTTAGTGGGAAGACTTATTACGACATCCCAATATTCATGCTGGGTGCCGAGGTTTGTGGAGCCCCTCCTTAAAGTTCTTAAAAGGGGAATAGGTTTGTATGTGACATCATTAAAAGGACGTCTATAGGGTTAACGTCACTGTTGATTAAACCAAGTTCACTTCTTAATATTCTTTATTAAATTGAACGTTGGAAACGTGTTGTATCTCTACTGAATCAGACGTAAGATTGGGTTGTACCATTAGGTTCACGGCATATCTGGTTAAAACTCTTAACATAAAACCAGAAGCGGTTTGTAGTCGAAAGCCTGTATTTTGATGTATCAGACATACTAAGATTTTAGGGATCATTGGGTGCGCGTTGAGCGTAAAAGTGTTAAAATCAAATGTTTGTTAAGCTTATGAGACTTAACTGCGGGGTCATCAGTCCCTAAACTTACAAACTACTTATGAACTAGCTTATACTTAAGACAACACAAACATACATGCCCGAGGGAGGATTCGAGCCTCCGACACGAATAGCTGCACGATCTGTAACGTGGTGCTCCATACCGCACGGTTACTACCGCGCGGCTAAAAGTGTTATTGTCGTTAGAAACCACAAAAGGTGTTCTAGTGAACAAACAGTGCCATTGAATAAATTTATAAGTGCAATAGTTCTGAATAAGTATAGTTGAGATTTAAGATCGTGTCACAATGGATCTTAATGGACGGCAATCTTTTGATTGGTACTATTCGGTCACTAGAACACCTAATTTGGTTTTTAACGACAATAACATTTTTATACCCAACGCGCACCTAACGGTCCCTAAAATCATAGTTCTTCTGATGCATAAAAATACTGACTTTCGACTACAAACCGCTTCTGGTTTTTTGTTAAGAGTTTTAACCGGACATGATGCGAACCTAATGGCACAACCCATTCTTACTTCAGATTCAGTGAGATAAAATACAATCCCAACGTTCAATTTAATAAAGAATTTTAGGAAGTGAACTTGGTTTAATTAACAGTGATTTCAACACAATACGTGGCACCCAACATGAATATTGGGACGTCGTAATGAGTTTTCCCACCTCATGCACAGAAGGAGATACCTGAAGAAGCACCTTTAATTGTGCGAAACTGATCGTGACTTAATAAAGGTATAAAAGACAGCTCAGACAGATTATGAATATTCATTTAAAGGAATCCTGGCATAAATGTCTGTGTTACCTACTGGAATTTCTGAACAATAATGCTTTTCAGCTTTGGAGGCCGAAATTACAACATACTCATGAGTTGCTTCGACAGGCGTTCCACGCCATGTAAATTGTGTCAAGCTTCACTGGCATTGGAAGTACAGCCCATCTATACTGACATAGAGGAGCATCTTTCACAATCAGAGAGGGAAGTTAAATTCCCTTATCACAATATTATTTTGCACTCACACTAAAGAGCAAAGGAGAAGATTCCATATTCCTGAACTGACACCAGTGCAGGACAATTTTATAGTAGTGTGTGTGTCCTGTGGCAGCTCTCACTTTTTGTGTGTATTTTCTTCTGGTCTGGCGCTTCTCCGAGTATTCGTGACTGTCTTGTTGTCTAATTTGTAACATCTTAGTTTTTTTCCCATGCATTCCTTTCTTCTACTTTTATTTAGGCTGGTCATTATTCTCCTATGTAGTTTGCCTTTCTGTCACGAGTTGCCATGTTTCCTCCCATGATCTATTTTACAGCGAATTCTGTCATTTTTCGTGCAAGTCAGTTTTCCAGCCCATACTGCCAATTATGTTTCTTCACACAGTGTAAGCTTTCACGGTCGGCGTCAAATTCATTTAATACTTCTGGGCTCATATGCCGTGGTCGATTTGTAAAACTCTCCCCTAACGTTTCATCTTCGGCTGCGGAAGACATCTTCAGAGGTAGAATGGCGAATTGATGAGAACTTGAAGAATGCGAGCGTGAAGGTCGGGGTGAGAGTTTAAAATATGGTAAGTTTAATTTTTAAAACTCACAACCACCAGCTGCGAACCAAATTCCTAAACATGCAAAAACACTGGAACTGTTATTGCGACTGTTTGACTCGTTTTCTAGGGGATGATATCACACGTTCGCAGCTTTCCTTCCCTGCATATGATTAACAAAACAAATTCATAATAAAATCAAGTTCATGAGAGAAAAGGGTGTACTAACTACTATTTTTGAAAACACGTGAAAGTTCACTTTATGTTGTTTATTTCACAATATGTCTGTACGTCGACACATTTACCAAATAAAGTTATAGCTCGTGAGCCCCCAGACAAAATGAATATTTGTCGCGAATTGTTTTCACACCACGTGGCTGTCTCAAACACCGTTTATGTTAATGCCTATGCGACGACACGTGTTACATTAACAAATCACAGTCACTTCAATTCAATGCGATGCACACCTTGTTCCACCGGCTAAATATTCACAAACACACAGTAGCACTCGATTTAACTTGGTACAGTCTACGACGAGCAACCACACTTGGCGATTGCCACACACAAATCTAAAGTCACCACCTCGAGATCCACATGCCTACTGATGCAGAGCGACACCACCCGGCCAGCTCACCACGTGCTCCAGAGTCCTCACTTCCTGCCCTCGCGCGCGCGCACGCCAAAAGCTCAACTGCCGGGGTTTTTTCCCCTACGACATCAACTTCCGCATGTGAGCTGTTCTAACCGATTTGCCAACGTACAGCGCTCAGCCAATACATTTCTAAAACTTTACTTAAAATCAAAATAATTACACTACACATTAAACAAATATTTTCTTACGTTTTTATATTAGTATAAACATCCTTTGTACTGTTTATCATAATCGTGCAATTTCTTATACCACAGATAAGTGATTTAACTGAATACTTCAAGATAAAATACAAAAGATTAATTGAAAATAAAATGAAAAATAGTTAATATATTATTTTTATAAACAAACATTGCCATGCTAGTTGTGTAACTGTCTTGTCTTCGTTGGTAATTTATTACTTTTCATTGTCAATTAAACATATTACGTTAGATGTGACTATATCAGCTAATGTATTGTTTATTTATCAACAGGCTATTTTGTAATGAGGGCCTTAAAGGTTCCTAACTGCATCGTATTACTTCAAATTACAATATTTGTGCATTGCACTGTGCCTGGCACTCGCTATTGTTCCTCTATCCCCTCACCGGAAACGAACTGGAAAATCCTAAGTTGGAACAAGCCACCAACCTCGGCCTGCTCGCTGGCCTCCCGTCAGCTACAAGCACACAGCAAATCTCAACATGGAGAATTTCTGCCTATGGCCTAACTATAAATGTTGTCACCCAACTGTGTACATACATTGCTACCATAATTAATAAGATTAAAATTGTGTAACATTTAGTGCATTGGCATGGTCAATGTTTGCAGTGAATTTCATACTGTTTAATTATCAAATGCTATTGATTACCGGTATTTCTATTAGGCGGTAATCTCACAAGGAGCGCCGTATATATAGGCGATGCAGAAGGCACCACAAGACAGCACGTGACGTCGGCTACGACAGTGTCTCTGGTATTGGCAACATTCTTAGCAGAGAAGAATCGATTGTCATTTGGCTGATGTAAAGCAGAAGTCCAAATTATGTCTAACTTAACAGCATCCTCTTTCCTGTTAAAATTATTGCGATGTTTATAGATCTCGATTGCTTGTCTATATGTGCGCGCATGATAGTGCGAAGTTTTTCAGATGAGACTAGTGTCATCTCAAAAATGTCGCACTATCATGCGCGCAGATATAGACAAGCAATCGAGATCTATAAACATCGCAATAATTTTAACAGGAAAGAGGACGCTGTTAAGTTAGACAGAATTTGGACTTCTGCTTTACACCAGCGGAATGACAATCGATTCTTCTCTGGTAAGAATGTTGGCAATACCAGCGATAGTGTCGTAGCCGACGTCACGTGATGTCTTGTTTTGCCCTCTGCATCGCCTATATATACGGCGCTCCTTTAAGTTCTCATCGCAGTTCGCCACTCTACTTCTGATGTTGTCTTCCGCAGCCGAAGTTGAAACGTTAGGGGAAAGTTTCACAAATCGACAACGGCTTATGAGCCCGGGAGTTTTAAATGAAATTATGTTTCTGCTTGCTATCACTGACGGCCCACCTGTCACTATCCGTGGGCATTTCTTACCGACATGAACTCTTTTGCGCACGCTCGCTGTGGTGACCAACTGTAATGCATACTTAGTTTGTCCGGCAGTCAGGCTGGAGTTCGGCGGTGTCAGCACAGTGGGCAACATGCCCCAGAGTGTCCCAGTGTGTAGGGGGCGCCTGTGACTTTCTTTCTTGTGTTAGCTGATGTCTACCTGTATCAACACTTACGTGCAAATTGCGTTTCGTGTCTTGCTCAAGACGTGAACCGTTGCTAAGTTTCTGGAGGACTGGTGCGCCATTTCTTTTGGTAACACGGTGGCGCTCTGGGCCATGCTACGCTGATTGAAGAGCCGTTCCTAGAACCAAGGACATCGTTACTTTCATCACTGCAACTCATGAGTTAAGTAGGCTTCTTCATCTTTTGGTGCCTTGTAGACGGATTACCAGCAGTCTCCGAGTTCCATTCAGACATCGTTTTGGTGAAATTTGCTGGCGTGTTCTGAACTTTGTAAGCTTCTGTTGTTATCACTGAAATTTCGTAAGTGTAAACACGGTATTTCTCTCCTTAACGTAGCCACTGCCGGTCAGTTATCTGCCCTGGCCGCCAACGTATTTTGTGGACAGTGTTAGAGCCGTCCCTCTTCAATAACTGTCTCAGGAGAGGGTTTATTTGCTGAGTTCAAAAGGAAAAAGGATTTCTGAGGTCCGCAAAACGCCTGGTCCATTTCTTTGGTTTATGCGATGGCGCTCAGGGTCGTAGAATGTTCATGGAATGACCTTTGATGCTGACTAGGTCTCGTTATTCACACCATTCACTACGGTCGGGGGTTCGAATCCCCCCTCGGGCATGGATATTTGTGCCGTCCTTAGGATAAGATAGTTGATAACTAGTTTGTAAGTTTAGGGACTGATAACCCCGTAGTTAAGTCTCATAAGCTTAACAAACATTTGAACATTTTATTCACATAATTGCGTAATTGTTAAGTAGGTCTGTGCGTTTGGTCATGCCTTGTTATATGATCTAACATCCTTCTTCAGGTTCCGTTTTGGCGTTGTTTAATTGCTTCTCAGCGTGTCGTATAATCTGTGAGCGCCTTTTTGCTTTCATTGCAATTTCATAAGTGTAACCAGGTATTTTTCTACTTATGTAGCCATTTCCAGTCAGTTACCTGCGCTGGCTGTCAACGTATTTATTCGCAGTGAGCTTTCTGCCCTTTCCTTTATTATGTGGTTATGTGTTATGGTTGGAGTGTTTATATTATTATGCTATTTCCACCTAATGGCTACTACCTCCTGGATTTCGTTCATTGTGGTGTTTAATGGTTGGCGTCACCGGCTTGCTTAACCCTTTCATTCCCACATTATGAATTCAGCTTTGGAAAAATTATTACAGTGCACTAAACATCAAAATATTTTTTTTTAAACTTTGATAGAACTACTGTATTTTTATGGCATGCGCACGAAATGTGTTGCCAATTGTTAGTTTCACAATTTACGACATCAGATATCCCTCTGGGATCTCTAAAAAAAATTTCAAATGTTTGTAGAGCTTATGGTACTTAACTGTGGTGTCATCAGTCCCTAAACTTACAAACTACTTATGATCTAGCTAATCCTAAGACGGCACAAATATCCATGCCCGAGGGGGGATTCGTATCCCCGACAGTAGTGGCCGCGCAGACCGTGACTGGCGCGTCGCAGTCCCCTCGGCCACCGCGGCCGGCTGGGATCTCTACAGCAGTACCAGCACAGCTTGGAAAAAACGAAGGAGTTACGAAATGACGTGTAATTACTGCCTCTAGGAGATTAGTAAGCAGCAATGGCTAACAATGGAAGACTGACGACACAGCAACGATCGGAAATTGTGTTCCTTTTTCACGAAACGAAAAGCCTTGTTGTGACTCAGAGGCGTTTTCGACAACAGTTTAACACACGATGGGTCCCTTGCAAGAAGACCATCCACAGGTTGTACGATAAATTTGTACTGGATGGAACAGTATTGGAAGCGAAGTGACCTCGGCCTAAGCCTGTTTTTTCGCCGGAGAATATTGAAGCGCTACGAGTTGCTGTACAGAGAAGTCCCGGCGAAACGTGTAGAAAGGCAGCCGTTGCCACTGGAAATATCCATACGCTCCGTTCAACGCATTCCTAACAGTGACCTCCATATGTACCCATACAAGATGACCTGTGCACAGAAGCTTACTGAAGAACATAAGCGGCAGATACCACTGTTTTCTCAGTGGGCGGAGGATAGGGAAGAAACTCTCAATAACGTTTGGTATTCAGACAAGGCGCATTCTCATTTAGACGGTGTGGTTAACAGACAAAATATACGCTTTTGGGCCACATTCCGAGGATTACAGCGTGGGCAGCAATATCCAGTCGCGGACTTATTGGACCCTTTTTCTTTCAAGAAACTGTGAACAGCGAGATTTATTTGAGCATGCTTCGCAACAGCTTCATGCCGCAGCTTCTTGCTACTGTGTTGCCCTTCAACACGCAGTGGTTCATGCAAGATGGAGGAAGGCCACATACTGCAAACACTGTGTTGGAGTTTTTACACGTGCATTTCAACATTCGGACCATTTCACTCAGGTTTTCAGGTCGCTTCAATGGTTCAATGACGGACAAAATTGCCCCCCCCCCCTCCCCAACAGTCCAGACCTCAAACTATGTGACTTTTTTCCTTGAGGGTACCTAAAAGAAAAAAATTTCCGAAACGTCCACGTGATTTAATAGTGCTCAGAAGACTTCTTCTTCAAGCTTGCAGTGAAATTACGAAAGACATGTGTCGTCGGGTAATCACCAACTTCAGTATTCGTTTAAAGGAAGTTAGGAAACGAAATGGTGGACATATTGAGCATGTGCTGTGTTAGAACAAATCTCCATGGACGTCTCTAAAAAAATGTTCAAATGTTTGTATAATTTATGGGACTTAACTACGGGGTCATCAGTCCCTAAACTTACAAACTACTTATGAACTACTTACGAACTAGGACGGCACAAATATCCATGCCCGAGGGGGGATACGAACCCCCGACCGTAGTGGCCGTGCAGACCGTGACTGGAGCGCCTCAGTCTCCTCGGCCACCGCGGCCGGCTGGACGGCTCTTCATTGTAGTATATGTTCCTTTCAGATTGTATTGACAATAAAGTTTCTATTTAGAAACAAAATGGTAACATATTTCGTGCGGGACCCTGTATTTCATGCACAACACAGACGTTTGTTACATGGGACGTTATTTTGTTGCTAGATAACACAGCCAGATCAATAATCTTCGCCACAGCACCAAAGACAAGACAATCTACTGCTGAAATAAAATAACATGAACCACACTCACGGTCACACTCGTAGGCACAAACAGACAGCAACGCAACACAACCTACAAGACGGATAAATTAATGCCTCGGAAATGGCTAGACGGCGTATCAAGCGGCAAAATATCTTCCTAGAAGCATGTTGCTCATCAACAACCACGCGACTTTAAAGACGGATGCACAAAATAGGGTACAAATCAGCTTTTAATACGTTGTTGTACAGGAACAACACTTGGAATTAAAGGGTTAAGGTGTAATCATTCTCAGGTACGTCAGAATTGAATGTTAGTTTACTGTATTGTGTTGCGTCATGTTCCCCTATGTACTGTAGCTTTAAATTTTAATTATTTACATATAATTCTTATTTATGTTTTTGGCCTCCTTTCTCCAGTCTTCTAACCACCCACAGGCTCTAAAGGAATCAGCACTCAGATACATGTATGTTACACGGATTAAACACAGTACTACTACACAAACACAATTACAACACGTAGCTGGACATAATAATTCAGATAGCAAGTAATGGATACCAAGAAACTCTCATTACAAAACGGAATAAAAGAATCCTAAATAAAATAAAGAAACAAAACATCCAAAACCAAGGTCTCAAAACACTCACAACTTCCCCCCTCCCAAAACAACAACTCAAACGAAGGACATAACACAGAAACTCAACAAACAAACTGGTACACACTTACTTCTGGAAATAAACTGACACACAGAATTGGACACATCTTCAAGAAACAAGGAATAAAAATAGCCTACCAAAGCCATAACTCATTACAGAAATGCCTAAAAAAAAAACAGAAAGCACTGACAACTACCAAAAATCTGGTATTTACCAGCTCAAATATAACAGTTGTGATGCTCTATACTTAGGGCAGACCAGCAGGACATTTTAACACGATATAAAGAACACAAACGATCACGGAAATATGGCAACAGCCTATCAACATTTGCAGAACACCATAGGCAAGAAAAACCCCATACCATCACCATAGAAACAGACATGAAAATATATTTAGCGATAAGAAACACCTCCTAACCCTCCAAGAGAATTTTCAAATTCAAAAAGCATTAATAGAAAAGAAATACATATTAAATCACCAAGTAAACATAACCAACAAAACATTATTTAAACTAATGCAGAAAATTAGAATCTCTTTCTCTCTCTCTCTCTCTCTCTCTCTCTCTCTCTCTCTCTCTCTCTCTCTCTCACACACACACACACACACACACACACACACACACACATATGCACACACATAGAACTTCGCTAGTTGAACTAAAATCATATTTATAAACACACATACAATACAGTCAGAACATCACACACAAAGTTGCCAGCAGACGCCTGTTTTGACAGATACGAAACAAAAACGCATCTCACAGTGCGAACCAAAGAACTTGTAAGCAAATAACACACACAGAGGCGATAAACAAAACAAACGACATATAAAGCCTGCCAGTTCACAGAAATGGCGATTTTTCAAAAACTTTTATAAGAAAATGTAATTGTAAATAGTATAAATATAAACAGTGACAGCAAGTGGTAATGTGCTACAAAACACTCATGAAGCGGACAACATAAAAATACGTGAGTAATATTAGTAGTCCATTTTATTCAGAATCAAAATAACCCTATTGCATACGAACTTTTATCGATCTAATTTAGTAAAAATCATACAAACAATATAAAACCAAATATTTCTCGTACAGTTGACCACTGAAGATGCTTTAGAATAAAGTGAAATGCGTCTAAACTAATTTAATAACCTATACAGATTGTTTGTTTAATGGCACCTTTCTTGTGGTAATTATTAAGGATTCACGCAAACAGGGCTCTTTACCTTTTGAAATCTTTGTGAGAATAATTAACAAATTAATGTATGAGCTTCACCCACTGATCGTTAGATTTTAAGTGGGCTTCATCCAATGGTCAATTTCATTTGGTAATTATTGTTTAAGAAATTACTTGGCGTTTTTCCTTTTCAAACCTTTGTAAGACTAATTAACAAATTAATGTACCGGCCTCACCCGCTGCTTTTCAAATTTTTAAATTTTTGAATTGGGCTTCTCCCAATAACTGGTTGTCAAATTTTAAAATCGGATTCACCTAATGATTATTCTAAACTAAATAAATTCATAATGTGGTAATTCTTTTTAATTTTGTTAACCAACCCAGTTCTTCCATTTGTCTAAGGGGAAATATGAGCGTTCATCTTGTATATTACCAGAGAGTGGATAGTCTTGCTTACTACCACCCTTCACTTAGGATCTTCAGATATAGCGGTGTGACTGACCTTTTCGGAGCTTCGTACTGTCGAGATTTCTATTTACATACACACAACGAGCGGGGCTCGGAAATGAAACCGTGGATTCATTACACTGCGCTCTCAAAAAAGTTAATATGACTCGCCTTACTGCACTCAATTTGAGGCCCGCTTCCTGTCTCTGCATATGAGAACGAATAATGAGAAAAATGTCTGCTCTGCGTCTTATGCCTCAGTCCAACAGACCAGAGCACAGCTTAATCAGTTTCAGTTTTCATCTAATGGAATGCTTCCGAGAAGTAACCCAGGATACAAAAATTTGACTGTAATATAACATCACCTTCGTAGTATTGAATCAGAAGAAATTAGTTTTGTCAGAAGCTAACTTTAATAAGATCGGTGATGACGGTGCTTCTCACTCTGCAACTGACCTCTTATTTTCATTATGAGGCGAACGTAAAATAACAACAGGCTCAACAAACTCCGCAAGTAATAAAATATGATTATTCAATGCAAGTCAGAAAACAGTTTGTGAACATTGCTAACTTCTGACAGTTTACTTTTGTTCCGTTCTAGTTTCCCATCACCAGATATCGATCACAGTCTACTCTCTCAATAATATTCTAAAATCCCAACCTCTGTTTCTCACTTTATCTGTTGCACCAACCCCATAGTACGATAAGAATATTTTAAGTATGATGTTGTTGCGAGCGGAGTACGTTTCAGCACGCTCTGTCGGACGGGTCTTAGCTTCTACGACGTTCTGTGGTCTTACACCTTTTCCGAAAGAGAGCGAATTCACGTATTGTGTCCACACTTTGAGTCAGTAACAAAAGTCTAATGCAGTAATGTGGTTGTGTCGCTCTCGTAGACATATATTAAAAGTGTTAACAGAATAAACGAAATTACAATAAATGCATTGATAATTAATTGGGAGGAAAGTTTTAATGAAACTGCACTGTTGAATCTTTCTTGGTTTCTTTGGAGAGAATGACTACTATAAAATAGCATCATGATAGGAAAGAATGTGATTTAGGTATACTTCTCATTGTTTGAAGAAGAATAAGTCAATAAAGGACGTCTCTTGTAGTTTCAAAAGTACCACACCTTCTTATATAATTAATATAATTAATAAATATAGTTACGCTAAGTACGAACAACATGTGGTTTGAAATCAGTAATTAAGTTATAGTAGTAAATATTGGGTAATTATTGAAACATAGAGCAGGTGAGACGTTACAGGCTCAGAGAGACAACAACTAGCTCATTTCGAACGCAGGACTGATAGACGAGTGCGTTATTTCTGTCCTACTGCACATCAATTTTGCTTTTTATCTTTCGGACTATATTACATACTTCTAGTCACCAAATTTCTAGGTTTTATGATCGTGACATCTCTTCCTTCATAGTTTTCAGTTGCTTCCGTTTTTTTAGGTTTTCGCAATTTCAGCCCTCCCATAGTTGTTAAAATTCAGCCGCATTATTTCTATAGAAACAGTATTACTCAAGCGAGAGTTAAGTTTTGCAATCGCTTTTCCGTGGTAGGATTATGTTGTTTGGCCACAATCTATCTAAATGTTCGTCGATTGTTCTTATTTTAGCTCCGGGTTTCGCTCACTATTCCTCTTCCCCAATCATATTTAACTTTGTTTTGATTACGCTGTCATTACCTAAGATACCGATAATACTGTCAATAGTGAACCGTTAAACAATGCAACTGTTTTCGTCACAGATGCTCCTACTAACTGCGCTGAATCGCTGCTTTGGAAGTCTGAGAAACCTTGCATTTTACCGATTACTAATGTTGACCGCCAAAGAAGAAAACGTAATATATACTGCAAGGTAACTTAATATGTCAGTTGTGCGATCGCGTCTTGGTGTTCAAACGAAGTCAATGGTGCCAACTTGCACAGATAATATTTATGAGTATGTAAGTATATATCCGCATCTCGTGATTATTTTTTTGAAAGAAGCTTTTTCGGTGTAAAATATGAAATATAATGATTATTAATCGTATGCAAAGTATTAAATGTATAATTTTTGTAATTTGAGCGTAAATTGTTCTATTGCTGCGTAAAATGTGTTTTGTTTTAATTGGTGGAAATCGAGTGTTTCTGGAAGTAGTTAGCATTAGGTGGCAAATGGAAGATATAGAAAAGTATAATGTGAAAAAATTGTTTGAAATCCTCAATGACAAAATAGGTGCAATTACATTTTGCAGTGGTAAAATTTTACTTACAATCCTGCGGCCTCACGTGATTATATTGGCAACATCAACACGGTATACAAAATTTTAAAGGTGTTAATATTCTTAGAAATCCACTTCTAAATTGACTTGATTAGTTTTACGTATAGACAATGAAGTAAAGAAATAATGATGTTCCTGCTCTATGGTTGACAGGTTCTTTTACGTACCCTAGTCTGCTCAGTAAAATTAATTGCTCTCTTAAGCCGAAGATTTCATGTCAAAGCATTTGGTTGTCACGCAATTGGCTAACGACAGCGTCACGTAATTACCAACATTATCACCCGAGGCTGTCAATACGGTATGTAAAATTTAATCGATCTGGGTATCATTGAGAGCGGCATAAAACATGGATCTAGTTGCATCCCGTGATTTTTTTATATTTTTAAACTACGTATTGATCTGGCATCGTAGTGAGTAGCATAAACATGCATCTGTTTGCATCCCATGAGATTAAAATATAAAGAAAACAACACATATAAGTGAAACAAAAATGTTAAGATTTGGTATCGTTACTTGACCTTACCAGTATATGATCAATCTAGTAACCGATACACACTAACTACATTTGAAACAAAAATACTAACAGCTGGTATCGGAAACTAGATTTTACCTATATATTAAATAATTGTGACACTCTGTGTGTGCTACACAAATATTTATTTTGTTGTAAACTAGCTTTCGGCTTCCTAGGCCATCTTTAAATAACTTAATACTGAATACTAACTTGTCTGAAGATGGCCTAAGAAGCTGCGAGCTACTTTACAACAAAATAAATATTATTGTTGAACAAATGTATAATGTATCAAGTTATTTAATATGTCTATGTTCCATCACGAACTGACGGAAGAGTCGATAAACTTTACCTACATACGTCAAATCTAGATATCGATACCCAATAAATATACCTGAACTAATAATATTAAGAGATGATCTATAGGTCGTGTCTAGATACTGATACCCACTAAATACTTATGTAGGTCAAGACTAGGGCTACGAGCTCTTCCCTTTTTTCCAGATGTTACCCATACCCACTAACTATATGAGAAAAAAAATATGAACTAAAAAATACGAAGGGATGGTATCAGCAACTAGACTTCGCCTACACAGGTGAAGCCCAGATATCGATTCCCACTAATTATCTCTGAAATATGTTCCAGCTATTTGTTATGTTTCAGTTTAGTATGTCCCCAATCAATATTCCAAATTTCCCACGGTGGTCTCGTTAACTTCTATAAATGTTTTTATCCCGCGAGATAGTTATTTCTGTACAACGTTTCCATCATTTCCACGTATATGTTACTCGTTATTAAATATTCTCTGTTGCTGTTTTATGTTCGTAATGTTGCTTATTCCATTTCAAGTAATTTAATTTGAATCGTAAACATAGTCGTATATTCCGACAAAACATTTCTTTATTTCAATGCGTTTTTTTTGTATCAAAAGTACAACGATGGTATCGTTTCTCGATTACGTGGGACGCATGATCAAAGCTGACAGGTAATATCAGTTACTAGACTTTATCCCAAAATGAAGTATACTTCATGGTGTTCATATTAGTTTGTACACATAGTACAATTAGGCACAAACAGACGGATTTCAATAAGAACCTGAAGTACGGTGATTAATATGTGTAAAAATAACTCTGTGTCGCCAGAAAGATGTAAAGTAATTCCAAGATATTTGAAGATTGCGTATGAAGTGAGAATAAGAACCGATGTGACAAATCACTTTTTGTTTTCACACAGACAAGTCAATGTAACTTCTTCACAAACCTTATTCCATTTTTCGAAAAATTTTGCAAAATTAAATAGACATAAGTTAGAGCTGAATGATAAACTATTGAACAGGCCATTCACTGTTTCCTGTTCGCCTGAAAAATGAAAAGAGACTCGATTTCACAACCCCAGAAGATAAATCTGAAAAACTGCTTATACTGTAGATATAATGCAGCACGCTTCCCTCCCGTTTTCCGGATCATAATGAACAAAGTAAGGCCGAAGCACCATTTTTCAAAATAATTGGCTGGCCGCTGACACTGAGTGATTCGGAGAATGTATCACGCCACAGCCCCTGCGGCGTGACCAGACAAAATCCATCACACAGCACTCTTGGCGCGTGTGGTCTCAACACGAGAAGGAAGACTCACACAAACAATCAGGAAATTTCCCGATAAAGTGAACCGACGTTGATCATTTTTCAGAATTTTCTTGCTTACTATTTTAGTCGTCTTTCTGGCGTAGGCCATCCATCATTCTCACGGAAAGTAGTCACAGCAAGTCAATGTAAAATCTTTGAAAAGGAGAAATAACGATTGCCTGCCTGTCCCCTTTTCTATGTACTACAGTATGATACTGTTATTCGGTGGATAAGTGTGAAGTTCCACATAACGTTGCGGGTTTGATAGCCGATAAATGCTAGTATCTATATCTGTCATCTATCACTTCTTTCACCTTTGGCTTTGTTCGTTGATGTAAGAAATGGGTTGCGCTACGGGTCACAATCCACGTTAAATTATATGTCTGTGGAAAGTGTGGAGGAATGCTACGGCGTATGCCCTCCTACAAGAGGTGTTCAAACCAATCTTAGAATCGATGTCTGGTTTACTTTTACCACAATACCACATTTAAATACATTGCATAGTCGATTAATATGTGAACGGGTAGAAGGGAATATCGAAGACGCCTGATAATCGGGCTAATTAGTTTTGAGAAAAGTTCACTTCAGTATTGTTCATCATATAATTAACACTAAAAGGAAAGAATGTTATGGTTTTGTGGAACATCAGACATTCTGCTAAGTTCTCCATGCAGTGAAGGAAATATGTGAAATAATTTAAACAAGAGAGCATAGGTAAAATCATATCAATATAAACTCTGTGATCAGAATATATTTTTTAAAGTCCTTCGTAGTTAATAATATTGTTATTCCCAAGACAAAATGTCTATAAATCTATCGGACCAAACTGCGTGGCCATCAGTCCGTAGCTTACAAACTAGTTAAACCTAGGTAAACTAACCTACGGAAAAATACACACACCCATGCCCCAGGGAGGACTCGAACCTCCACGGCGAGCAATCGCGCGCTCCTCAGAGAGGTGGTTTAGACCGCTAGGCTACTCCACCGCGGCTATTCCCAAGAGTTATCAGTTTTTACTCAGTTAATCGAATCTGCATTTAGATCCTTATGCACTATTCTACGACATCCATCTTTAATTAGGTGTCACAAGAATTCAAAATGCTTAGAAGTAATCCTCGGACTTTCATGGCTAAACTGAAAAGTTTCTTCTTAGCTCACTCTTTCCATTCTGTCGAAGAATTCCTGGAAAAATTGAAACTTCAGCTAATTTCTGTGTCACGTTGTAGGTTATTTTTAATCAAGCCTGCCGTGTGCATAGGATTGCTATATGTATCGCTTCATCTTTTACTATTCTTTTGTTACAATTTCATGCAGACTCGTTGCATGACCCTGGAGACTTTCTCCTCAATTTGGTCCTAAGGAATATAACAAATAAGAATAAATACTAAAGCTGTTTGGAAATAATATGAAACCTGTATAGACGTGGGAAAGTTATTTATTGTAACTATAATTTTCTGGGGGTGATTAAACTTTAACAAATATTAATTACATAAATTTAAAAAGGAATAAAACCAGTCATTAGCCGCAACATTTTTGTTAGATCGTAACCGGTGTCATATTCGCGATCGACGGTAGCACCTACACCGCCTTCCATTTGGTGTATAGTCTGATCAAGGTCACAATGTGCACAGTAACCGGTACCCATTTTTTAAATATTACGAAAACCGGTACCATATCCAATAAGAAATGTTCTCAACCGTTACTAATAAAATAATTTGTTTTGTTTAAGCTCTTCTGCTTCTTTAAATATAGAGAACCGTCTAGAGTGCGATAATTCATTTTTTTCGACTAGTTTCGGTCTTCTTTTAGACCATCTTCAGGAATTTAGCTCGACAACATCAACGGAGCTTAATCCTGAAGATGGTCTAAAAGAAGACGGAAACTAATTGAAAAAAAATGAATTATCGCACTCTAGACTGTTCTCTATACATAAATTTAAGTAAGAGTGCTGTTGCCTAAAAAGTGAAACAAAAATATTTCCAAAAATATGTGATCTTCTGCTTATATCCACAAATAAGAGAGGTACTCAAATGCGTTTCTTCAAGAAGACTATTTCTATGGCTGCCGGATTTTTTTTTTTTTTTTCATTCTAGCATGCTCGTCATTTATATAGTGGCTCATGTTTTAATTTAACCACTTAACGTAAAACCCCATCTCGTTTCTTACTTTTTGGCAGACATTTAAAATTCCGAATATTCTAGGATATCCTACGGACAATCCTTTAATAAATAATAATAATCCTTATATTCGTTCCACCACTAATGTTAAATTTCAATTTAAAATACACATCTTCTCAACTGTCAATTTACTTGTTGCACAGAGAACTGATATGTATGGAGCTCTGCAGCCATCAAGAAGAGACGTGCCTCCATAATTTCGTTAAAAGAAACTAAAGTAGCGGCATATTGCTACTTTTTAGACGAGAAAAATGACAGCAATTCGTTGGCAGGACAAACGAGAAGTTTCATTGTTGACGACAATACACAGTGCTGAAACAAAAGTTGTACAGAAAACACAAAGAGAATTGTTGACGCCAGTAGCTGTTGTGGGGTTGTGGCATACAATGAAACAATGTGTGGAATAGACAAAGTAGATTAGCATGAGGCTAACAATCCAGTGAGTCATAAAAGAGGAAAGAAATATTACGAAAAGTATTTGTCCCTCTCATTGAACTTGCTTTGTGGAATGCTTATGTCCTGTTCACGAAACAAGAAGGTAAAAACATCCACTTGAGTTCTGTATTGCTGTAATCGTGAACATTATTTCAAAATACCAGAAAGAGGAGATCGCTGCAAAAGTAACAGGTCATCCATCTTCGAGCACCAACCCGGGGCAACTCGTAAGCCGACATTTTCCGTCAATAATTCCACAACTCCGTAGAAGCAGTATCCAACGAGTATTTGTGCAACTTGCAGCCGTTTTTGGGATGCAGGTGGGAAAAGTGGGAGAAAAGAATCAAGATATTGTTGCAAGGGCTGTGACGTCGCTATATGCACTGTTCCTTGTTATCGCGGTTTTCACACAACGACAAACATATAAATCGTTTCTAAATTCTTTGTTTGAAATCATATCTCAAAAGAAGTAAAGATATGACTTTAATTGTCTGTATTCCTTAGTCATAGCACAATTGCACGAGTAATACGCGCCGGCCGAGGTGGCCGAGGGGACTGAGGCGCTCCAGTCACGGTCTGCACGGCCACTACGGTCGCGGATTAGAATCCCCCCTCGGGCATGGATATTTGTGCCGTCCTTAGCCTTAGCTAGTTGATAAGTAGTTTGTAAGCTTAGGGACTGATGACCCCGTAGTTAAGTCCCATAAGTTCTACAAACATTTGAACATTTTTGAGTAATACGTTAATTATTTGTGACGATTTTCAAAATTCTATAATTTTATATGGAACCTTTAGAGCCATCTTTGTGTGAGTATATTTAATGTTTTTAAATAAACAACTTTTTTCATTAATAAAAAGTACAAATTTTTGGAACGTAACTCATAAAAAATTAAATATGTTGATGGGTTAAACAACCCAACGGAAAAAACGGCGATGTAAGCTGGAGAGTGTCATATAATAACCACATGAGGCCTCGAATCATCAATGGCACAGTGCGAGGAACATTGCCACACTCTAGCAGGAAACCACGCATGCTGTAACTGTGGATGCATGGTGCACCGTGTATTACAGTCTTCGTAACAAAGTAGCATGCTCCCTATTTCGTAAACCATGAGTTTTCGGAAATAATTTCATTAGTCCTTATTTGTTCAGTATCCTCTCCTCGACCTATCGATAGAGTTTCTACAAGGTGGGAAAAATAACCCTGTATATCACAAAACAGTGTCAGGTCGTTCTGCACCAGCCATTCCTCGCAGTTACTGCTTGCAATTGACATTACTGCTCTGAGGCAAGAAACTTATGACAAGCATAATTCAAATGGCACATTAGTTCACAGGTACGGCCAGGAAGTGGTAGTTAGTGATGGAAGTTATCACAGAGAACTCGTGGCGTCTTTTTAAATTTATTGACGCTCTAGACATCAATCTTTCTGAATGTCTAGCCAGAGCCCGAAATCGACCAGTGCGGGAACTGGCCGGGCAAATCGCGAAGTGGCCGATATCTCTTTAACTGACCGGCCAATTTCCGATATTTTCCTGCTTTTCGGGATTTGGCCGGCCAGTTTGCGAAGTGGCGTAGACAAATCGACCAGAATCGGAAGATGAATAAAGATAGTATTAAAAACAATTAAGCTGTATGCAATTTGTTTGCCAATCTCAGTTATAAAAAAAATATGCAATTCGTTTACCTTATGAATACTTTTAATACAACCAGTATTGACTTTTTACAACAAGTTACGTAACGTGACAGATTTTTCAAAAGATCTCTTTCCATAGTTTTAAATCGTGTAATTCACAGCGACCTCTCAGAGCCTTACAGACGACACAGACGTCGACAGACGAATCTGCAGGATCGCCCCGACAATGATCTTCTCAAAATATCTGTCGACGTCTGTATCTTCGCGCATGGGCACTAACCCTCTAACCCGCCGCGCGCATGACTACACCTCTCGCGCAGTTTGAAAATGTTTGTAGAGCTTATGGGACTTAACTATGGGGTCATCAGTCCCTAAACTTACAAACTACTTATGAACTAGCTAATACTAAGGACGGCACAAATATCCATGCACGAGGGGGGATTCGAACCCCCTAGCATAGTGGCCGTGCAGACCGTGACTGGCGCGCCGCATTCCCCTCGGCCACCGCGGCCGGCTCGCGCAGTTTCGTGCTGTAACTCGTCACAAGAAGCTGTATTGCTGTTTTTGTTATTTCTTATGTAGCACTTAATTGAGGCCGTCAGAACGCGTCGACTGCTGTGGAATACATATTTGGTGGAGTTCATATGTTTCAACCAAATTTTACCAAAATTATAAAGTTTGAAACTTCCTTCCTAGATCTTTGGCGTGACGTCACGAGTGCTGGACTGCTGTGCACATTGCTCTCGATTTTTTATATAATTTTAGGATTAATATAATTATTTTAATTGTTATTTCGTGATAATATTCAATATAAAGGTGTTCTAGAAAAGGATCGTCAGTTATTTTAGCGTTTGTAGTGCCGTATTTGCTTTAAGTGGTGTTATTTGTGTTCGCGTGTGCGCCGGCATCCACGTCCTACTGCTTTGTTTACATCTGGTGGCGAGTGGTTCCAGCCGTAGCGGTCTCCGAAAGCTAAGTTCCAATAAGTGTTTGTGTTATTGTAGTTAAATTATTAAAGTGAGTAGATTCAGAAGGTGTTATCACGCTAGTTATTTATTAAATTTAGTACTTTTCAACAGGTGACTTGCTGTTTTTAACGTAGTTGAGGTTGGGAAACTTTAAGTTACGGTATTTGATAACTCTTGTACTCTCACTGTGTTTAGTTAGTTAATTAGTGACGCTTGAATTTGAACTTGTTTATACAAGCAATAGTGTAAAGTTTCAGTAGTAGTGTTATTTGTTCTTTTCTGATACTATTAGTTGTTGTTACTTGATTTTGTAGAGACTGAAGTTTTTCGATTGCTGTAGTTAAGAGGTAATTCCTAGTTCTTTTGTAGAAACGTAACTTAATAACTTAATTGTGAAATTTTACCACGAGTGAAAAATGTGGGCTCTGTCGTAGGGTCGTGCGTAGTGGGCTGCAGTGTGGGATTTGCAGTAAGTATTTTCATGGGGGGGGGGGGGGTGCAATGGGGAAGCCAGTGGGCATTGTGGTGAGGTTCTCTCCTGGAACTGTAGAATTAGCAGCAGGAATAAGAGGACAGAGGAGCAGGAGCGTTTGATCTGCGCCCTTCAGGTGCAGCTGAAAAACGCTGAAGAGGAACTAGGAAGGCTGAGGAGGGGAAGGGGGGCTGGGGAATGGGAACTGGCAGTTGGCAAGAAGGTAGCTAGGAGAAGGTATTCAGATAGCTTTACAATGCAAGTTGCAAATAGGTTTCACCAACTGTCAGAGTTGAGTGGAGATGAACCTCCTGTAGCTGTAGGTGTAGGAAGTACGCAGCAGACCTCAGCTGTTAGGAAGCCGAAATTTGTAGAGAGGGCTCTTAGGAAGAAGGTTCTGCTGCTAGGCAGTTCTTATGGCAGAGGTGTTGGCCAACAGTTGCAGGAAGTACTTGGGAGTGAGTACCAGGTCACCTGCATAGTGAAGCCTAGTGCAGGGTTAGCTCAGGTCACTTGTAACTTAGGGGACTTATGTAAGATTTTTTCAAAAGAGGATCAGGTAGTTATAATGGGTGGGGCCAGGAGTAGTCTTGATAGGGCCGGGGAATATGATATAGGTGGTGATCTGGAAAGGATAGCAACTCAAACTGGTGGCACGAATGTGCATTTCGTGCAGCTGTTTCAGCGTCATGATAGGCCTTGTCTTAATACGGCTGTCAGCCGTGTTAACATGGGGCTTGGGAAGGCGCTGATGACGGAGGGCATGGATCACATTGCAGTGGTGCCAGTTGAGACTATCCAAAGGTCGGATTTTACTAGGCACGGCCTGCACCTCAATAGGCATGGGAAGGGGAGGTTGGCAAAGCTCATAGGTGACAGTGTAGTAGGGGGTGGGGGTGTCACTCATGGAAAAATTCCTGTTGTAGTTGGTGTTAGGGCTGCACCTTTTTTAGACTGAAGACAGCTGATAGGTATACCTGCTCAAAGGAAGTCCCTCTAAGAAAGGAACCACCTTTGACAAAGTCTAAGAATATAATTAATAAGGGAATTATTGTTTTTCATCAAAATATACAGGGTATCAGAGATAAGGTTAATGAACTGCTTATTGATACTGATTCTGACATTATTGGTATTTCAGAGCACTTTTTAAGTGGTGTGACAATTCAGAGACTTCCTTTGCCAGGATACAGGTTAGCTGCCTTCTATTCTAGGAGTTCCTTGCAGTGTGGGGGTGTGGCCATGTAAGTAAAAAACGATTTTTCATCGGAGTCAGTCGATTTTTCTAAACACTGCACAGAACAGATATTTGAATGTTGTGCAGGAGTTGTTAATGTTAATGGAACTAAACTAGTAATAGTTGTTATTTATAGATACCCTGACTCACATTTTAAAATGTTTCTGCCCAAGCTGGAATTGGTTCTGGGTTCACTGTACAGGAAGTATAAAAATTAATGGTGTGTGGAGATTTCAACATTAATTGTGTAGGTGATAGCTCAAGAAAAGTCAGCTGTTAGATCTATTTAATTCCTATAACATGATGCAAACAGTATTTTTTCCAACGAGAGTGCAAGGAAATAGCAGTTCTACCATTGACAATATTTTTGTTCATTCTTCATTATTAGAGGGGCACTCTGTCAGCAGAATAGTAAATGGCCTATCAGACCACGATGCCCAACTTTTAATTCTAAAAAGTATTTGTTCTCAAACAAATGTTAAACATAAATATCAACTACTCAGAAAAGTTAAACCAGTTGCAGTTGAGACCTTTTTAAGCTTAATTAAGGAACAAGAATGGCAGGATGTTTATAGTGCCGATAATGCAGACGATAAATATAATGCTTTTCTGAACTCATTTATTATGCTGTTTGAAAGTTGCTTTCCACTGGAACAATCAAAACAGGGTACTTCCAATAACAGACAGCCAGGGTGGCTGACAAAGGGGATAAGAGTATCATGTAGAACTAAGCGGGAATTGTATCAAAATGTTAGAAGCAGTCAGATTGAAAATGCAGTAGCTCATTACAAACAGTACTGTAAGGTTCTGAAAAAAGTCATTAAGAATGCAAAAAGTATGTGGTATGCAAAAAGAATAGCAAACTCTTGGGATAAAATTAAAACTATCTGGTCAATCGTGAAGGAAGTGTCAGGCAGCAGCAGTAGCAGGTAGAAGTTATAACGTCAGTGCGTAGTAGGAATGTTTCTGTTACTGACAAGTTAGATATATGTGCAATATTCAATAATCACTTTATGAATATAGTAGGGGAACTAAACAAAACTCTAGTTTCTACAGGTAATTATATAACGTTTTTAGAAAATACCTTTCCGAGGCTGTTACCTGAAATGGTCCTTCATGATACTTCCATAGGTGAGATTGAGTCAATAATTAAATCACTAAAGACTAAGAACTCTTGTGGATATGATGGGGTATCTAGCAGAATTCTAAAGTACTGTTCTCCATATGTTAGCCCATTACTAAGCCATATTTGTAATTTTTCCTTTCAGAATGGTCAGTTTCCTAACAGATTAAAGTACTCAGTAGTGAAACCACTTTATAAAAAAGGAGAAAGGGATAATGTAGACAACTATAGACCTATTTCTATGCCATCGGTTTTTTCTAAAGTTATTGAAAAGGCTGTATTTTCAAGATTAATTGATCATTTCAGTTCACATAATTTATTGTCAAACGTGCAGATTGGATTTAGAAGTGGTTTAACGACTGAAAATGCTATATTTTCGTTTCTCTGTGAGGCACTTGATGGGTTAAATAAGAGGCTACGGACATTAGGCGTCTTCTTTGATTTAACAGAAGCGTTTGATTGTGTTGATCACAAAATATTGTTGCAGAACTTGGAACATTATGGAATACGGGGAGTAGCCCACAACTGGTTCACCTCTTACTTTAATAACAGACAACAGAAGATAATTCTCCGCAGTGTAGAAAATAGCTATGACGTGCAATCCCAATGGGGCACAATTAAGTATGGGGTGCCCCAGGGGTCTGTTTTGGGACCATTGCTGTTTCTTATTTATATAAATGATATGCCTTCGAGTATAACAGGTGACTGTAAAATATTTTTGTTTGCTGATGATACCAGCTTGGTAGTGAAGGATGTTGCTCGTAATATTGACACAATAACAAATAATGCAGTTCAAGAGATAAGTTCATGGCTTGTACAAAATAAGTTGATGTTAAATCACAGTAAAACTCAGTTTTTACAATTTCTAACACATAATTTGACGAAAGCTGACATTCTGATTACACATAATGGGCATGTGATAAGTGAGACTGAACAGTTCAAATTTCTAGGTGTTCATATAGACAGTAAGCTGTCATGGAAAGCCCATGTTCAGAATCTTGTTCCAAAACTAAATTCTGCTATATTTACCATGAGAACAATATCTGAGATAAGTGATTTTTCAACACGAAAAGTAGTCTATTACGCTTACTTTCACTCACTTATGACGTACGGCATTGTTTTTTGGGGTAGCTCGCCTGATGCAGAGAGGATATTTCTGGCTCAAAAACGGGCGGTTCGAGCAATATGTGGTGTAAGTTCGCGAACGTCATGTCGACCCCTTTTCAGTAGTCTGGGAATTTTGACTCTGGCGTCACAATACGTTTTTTCTTTAACGTCGTTTGTTGTTAATAATATCAGCTTATTCCCACGAGTTAGTGGCTTTCATTTGGTGAATAGTAGACAGAAGTCGAATCTGCATTTGCATCACACCACCTTAACACTTGTACAGAATGGGGTACAATATTCTGCGGCATCCATTTTCAATAAGCTGCCACAAGAACTAAAGAATCTTAGCACTAATCCACACGCTTTCAAATCTAAATTGAAGAGTTACCTCATGGCTCACTCCTTTTATTCCGTCGAGGAACTCCTAGAAAAGTTAAACAATTAAGCTAATTTATTTTTTTCTTTATTGATCCTTTTCACTTTGTCTTAAGATTGATGTGTGCAAAGGACTGCTTAAAAATTTTCTATTATCATACTTGTGTAACAATTATTGTTTTGACTTGTTCCATGACCATGGAGTCTCACTCCTCAATTTGGTCCTATGGAACAGAAACAAAAAAATAAAAAATAAATAAAAACATACATAGCACCAATCTTTCTCTGCCGGAAATAGATCTCTTGTACTTGGTGTCCTTTTTACTAATATCGTTACTTATCAATGTAATATCTCCTCATACTCAGGTTTAGACAGCCGAAAATATGTTGTGAATCTGTCATCATCTAGCTCCAAATCCTCCATCAGATGATGTTACTTATCCAACCAAACTACATTTTTAGTAAACGTGCTATCGCACCACGAACCACTTGCCATGTTACCTGCTTCAACTAAACCGACTGACAGAGCAGAAACGATGGCCCAGTATCTGACAGACGTCGGTGGCCGTGTGAACTGCACATTTGTCACTCGACATCTGTCACGTTACGAAACGTGACTTAGTGTGACCGCGGTGGGCCTTTATGACGTTGGAGTTACACAAATCTTATTAGCGGATTTGCAGCGATTTGTGACGCATTTCGTAAAGAAACTGCATCGATTTTATCCTCTGACACTGCTCAGTAAGGAGGATGATAATGGTTCATAATGTTTTCTCTTCTTTGGCCACGGATTCCAGCGTGAGCAGTTTCTCAGCCACAACAGAGAACCCGTTTGTTTAATATAGTTGTTTTTTAGAAAACCATGCTCTGTTCCCAGCTTGTAGAAAGTCATCACAACTGCAAGAACTCTTATGAGATATCCCCGACCTCCGACAACTCGTGCTTGCAAATAGTCGTGATCTCCAGCCCTCTTTTTTCCAATTTCTTGTTTATTATAACAAAGTTTTCAAATAACTTTCCTTCGATATCGTTCCTCTGTTTCAGTACTACTTCCACAAATTCCATGCAATTTGCCGCAGGATGTACAACAATCTGCACTACACTTTTCTTCACAAACAAACACTATATTTCGGCATCTCATTGTCAGGTCAATGGTCTTGACTATCAGACTATCACGTGTTCGTCGTTTGGAATAGTCCCTAAATTTATAGCGCCATCCATTTCTCTTTCCACTTTCTCAAGGTATTCTGCTGTTACTATATTATCAATACCTTATTTAGGCAGACGAGAGGTACTCAGCCCCAATTTACTTCACAGCCAAACGCCTCGTATGGGGACTGCTGTGTTCCACGATGAAAAAAACGTTTTTTCAATGGATGATTCCAAGAATCTCAGCCCATTGCGTTGAGTTATTTGTCTGCATCCATGTCATTAGCATATTCTGTACATTGTGGTTTGCCTTTTCGATAGAATCTTGGCTTTGGCTATGTCTGGGTTTTCCATGCACAAATTTCTGTTGAGGCCACATGTTAATCAGCTCAGTTATAACTTGGTTGGAAACCCTCTATTGTTATATGGATCTAGCATACTTGGAACACCTATAGTGGTAAACATGTCAAGCAAATTGTAATTAATTTCTTCTGCTGTTTTGCTTTTCAGGGGTCGCAATATTATAAATTTTGTTAAGTGATCTTAGTAGTTGAGTATGAACTTGTACTCTCCGTCAGTGCTACTTTGCATGTCTATTCGATGTACCTAGCACCATGAATTAAAGTAAACCTTCCTTTCGATTATATTGACGAGGTTTGAATAAGTGAAAACCTTTTTTGGTGACATTTTGGTACTTTTAATGGCAGTTATATTTCCATCTGTGAGTGACCTTCATGTCCTATTTTCAAATTAGTATCATGCAGTGCTTCGAACAGTTCTTCTGCATGGACATAGTGCAAAGTAGTGCTATTGTCTCCTTTTAATGGTTAAATAAGTTTTTCAATAACGTTCAACTTCTTAGTCGACGATAGTCAACTTTTATAAATATACATGTGGCGTCGTTCAGAAAGAAGAGACGTCACTTCTGACCCTGGAGTTGCTATTCTTTGATATTCACAGAAGAATGTGACAGATTCCTAAACGACCTAAGTCGAAACAAGTCCACTGGACTGGACGACATTTCCTCAGAATTACTGGTCTCTAGGAGAACCAGCAATGACAAAACAATTTCACCTGGTGCGTAAGAATACGAGACGTGAAAAACCCTAGGATTTTAAGAAAAAGTTATAATCCCCATTTAAAAGAAAGCAGGTGTAGATATGTGAGTCAGAACCATCACTTTCATAAGTCACGGTTGCAAAATTTTAACACGAATTATTTACAGAAGGCTGGAAAAGCTGATAGAAGCCAACCTCGAGAAAGACCTGTTTGGATTCAGAGATATGTAGGAACATTTTACGGCTTATCTTAGAAGATAGATTAAAAAAAGGCAAACCTACATTTCTACCTTTGGTAGATTTGGAGAAAGCTTTTGACAATGTTGATCGGAATACACTCTTTCAAATTCTTAAATCAGCAGGAGTAAAATACAGGGAACGGAAGGTTATTTATAATGTATCCAAAAACCAGACAGCAGTTATCAGACTTGAAGGGCATGAATGGGATGCATAGGTTGGGAAGGGAGTATAGTTTCTAGCCTGTCTCCAATGCTATTCAATTTGTACATTGAGCAAGCTATAAAGGAAAGCAAGGAGAAATTTGGAGAAGGAAGAAGGGTGAAGAAATAAAAATAATGCGTATTGCCGATGATATTGTAATTCTGTCAGAGACAGCGGAAGACCTGGAAGAGCAGTTGAACGGAATGGACAGTGTCTTGAAAGATGCGTATAAAATTAACATTAACAAGCGTAAAGCAAGGGTAAGCAGATTGAAATGGATGTAGGTTGCAGGTTTTACGAGGAGATTAAGAGGCTTGCTCAGGATAGAGTAGGGTGGAGAGCTGCATCAAACCAGTCTCCAGACTAAGGACCACTACAACATATATCAACTGCGAATGGGAAAGGCTTAAAATGTGTACCCTGCCGGGATTCGAACCCGGGTCTCCCGCTTTCTAGGCAGTTGTGCTGACCACTACACAACTGGGGACACAATGAGCACCGTACCTGCAAGGACGACCTAAGCACGCCTCCTGTCATATAAAAATTCCCAGCCCTACCCTTTATACGCTTTGCTTTAGCTTGCTTATCAACCTCTATAAAAACAATATCTCTGATGATTATTCCGCTATTAATTGCTTTTCGTTGCAGCGTATGCAAAGTGTCCAGGAACCACTTTTTCATATCAAATGTCGTTTCCGCATATGTATGCATCACACCTTCGGTGTGAATATCGTCCCCGTGTGACGTAGCCATGGAACAGCCTGCGGAAGAATGATACGAACAATTGAAGTTGAATGCCGTTACATGGGAGCAGTCTAAGGTCTTACGAACAAATAATTAGTACCGATATATTCGATTACTGATTTAGGGCAAAATGGGGGCAAATAATAGTATCAATAAAAAACAAACAGACGAAAAAGCTACTCACACGCTTTACTTTTTTTACTTTTTTGATTCCAGACTCTACGTCAACCTAAATTTTTGGCCCAAAATCGCGCCACGTCAACTGCCGCATCACTGACCAACCATAGATCATCGAGGCTACAAGACTGTACGCAACTAAAACATTGAAGTAAATGTGTCATTTCCTGTGGGTTATCCACATTCGCAGAGAAGATCCTCAGCGTCCGCTAGTCCCCACGTAGCTTTAATGGTTTTCCCAGCTGCAACTCCCGTTCTCATCCTATTCAGTGTTCGCCAAGTTTTAAAGTCCAGTTCGCTTCCTGTAGGGCGTGCTTGATGCAGAGAGTAGCTTTTAGGTGGTTGAGTTGGTACATTCCTCAGAAACCTTTTCCTTGATTTGAATTTTTCGAAAGAGACACTAATCCTTCCACCACCGGACAAACCAAATCATGCTCACATAATTAACCAACGCTCTTTTGCCTCTTCTGAAAGACGCACTAATACCAGAAAGAAAAATGCCACAACACGTAACGGTACTCACAATTTGTTTGATTTGGCAGGAAGAAAAACAAGGCACAGACAGGACCTTCACCGAAAACAGGCCGCTACCACGTGCACGGCACAGTTTTAAAGACTATGCTACCTATCGTACGAGGCGCGTCCAGAAAGTACCGTTTGGTAATAAAATGAAATTGTACACAGATACAGAAGAAATTTTTATTTCACAAAATTTTACAACTTTTAAACTACTTTTCCACATAACTGCCGAAATTTTGTAGGTATTTGTCATAGGGTGTCACAAGTTTTTGCATTCATCCTTCACAGAAGGTTGCCGCCTGTCTATTCAAACATGTGGTAACAGCTCTTTATCATTGTTGAAGTGTTGACCACCAAGGACAGATTTTAGGTGTAAGAAGAGATGAAAATCGCTAGGAGAGAACTCCGAGCTGTATGGAGGATGATCAAACAGGTCCCATTGAAATTTTCGTAAGAATTGTTTGGTCACATTCGGAGTGTGAAGTCAGGCATTATCTTGAAAAAAAAAATCTTTTGTCAGTAATCCTCTTCTTACATCTAAAATCTGTCCTTGGTGGACAACACTTCAACGCTGATGACGAACTGAAAGAACATGTCACCACATGGTTGAATACACAGGCGGCTACATTCTATGAAAAAGGCAAACAAAACCTTCTGCCATGCTATGACAATCGCAAAAAATTTCGAAAGCTATGTAGAAAAGTAGTTTAACAGTTGTAGATTTTTCTACAATCAATATTTTTTCTGTATCTGTACCCGTTCGTTTTATGTAACCAAACGGAACTTACTTTCTGGACGCGCCTCGTACATTGTTGCCACATGACAGTACCAAGTGCTATTTAGACAGGGATACCGCGACATATGTGCAGTCGCATCTCGTTTTGGCCAGGAACCTTCGGCCAAGTCACGAACTGGCCAGGGGCCCTATTCTGTATCTTATCGGCGCACCAGAGTTCGGTTCGGTCAGAGAGCGCACCGAGGGGTCGAGTTATCGAAGCAGCTCCGTCAGTTTATTCTGTATGCCTTTCGGTGGCGTTGCGGTACGCCTTCCTGGACACCGTAGCTCACGGTGGCGCTGTTGCCAGATCCGCTCGCATCAGCCAATCAGAAGTGCCAGACTGCTTCTCCGCGCATGCGCAGTGCTGGTGAGCAGCGGGAACGGCAGCCGTGGCCGGCGTTCGCTGCGTTTCCTACCGTGACAGACAGCCCAAAAAATGTAAAAAATGAAAGTCGTGTATTTCATAATCTGGCGACATAACATGACAGTGTGTTCCGAGAACCACCTACTGTAACTTTTTTTAAATTTAATGAAAACTTTTTGTCACTGAAATAAGAGAATATTTAAACTTTTATGAAAAGTTGTTTATTCACGCTACTCTATGTTTATCACACCGTATCTCCTAAACTAAGCGTCGCACAGCAAAATAATTTTATAATTGCCTTCAGTGCTATATGTTGTCGATGTCTGCAAACTTTCCGGCCAATTTATTCAGTGATAGTGAAGTAATAAATTAAAATCCCACGTCTGACGCAGAACTTTTACCAAACCAACGTCCAAAATGTAGTAAGCGACAAACTTTTTCCCTTTACATTTTTTTTGTGGGGGTGTAAGCGAGAAAAAGTTTCGAAAAGGTTTGAATTTATTTTTGCCGTTTGTTGGAAGACGTTAGGTGCTACCGTTTGTCCTAGACGAGAGCAGAATTGTGCGGTTCATTGGCGCGGCGCGAGTTCAACGTGCTGGGAGGGAAGACGCGGCGTTAGCAGCAGAGAGAGCGCAGTGCTAGCAGTGAAAAACTTCTTATATTGACACTATGGAAGTTTCGGGAAACGAAAAGGATTACATATTAGTCGAGACAGCTCTTACAAGCGTCAGTGTTTTTGTACTGAAGAAAGAGCGTACAATATTTTAATAACAAAACAGTTGTTTGCCGATGCGGGAAAGCTAAAGGAATTTTTTTAGATTCACTCATAACCAGTTTTAGTATTTTCTGTCGTTACTTGGACAAAACCTTAAACGTCAGGTTTGATTCCATCTTGAATCCAAGTACTCAGTGGCTGTTAACATATACGGATGTTGAAGAGCAGTCGCAAATATTTCTTTACTGTCGAAAAATTTGATTTTGGTCGCTGTCAGACTCTCATCAGTGCTTAAAACACAGTTTGAAACGTACAAAAATTTTCAGTCTTCATATTGAAGATTATGTGATCGTCAACATGAAGGCTGAAAACTTTTCTTTGTTTCAAGCTGCGTTTCAAGCATTGAGAGTAGTCACACATGAATTATTTGTAACAAGACTAAAAAAGTAAATGAATAAAAATAAAAGTCTACGTTTGTTTCACTCACAGAAATTTCATCTTTTGTTTTATAATAAGAGTGAACCCCGATGTATAACAAACTACTGCTGGCGCTCGCTCTTACATGTACATGCTAAAGAATATTGCAGATCATGCTTTTCTTACACGACTAGAATAGTGTTCCAAACAAGATGACTGGTGAAAAAATATTTTGCACCAGGAAGGATTCGAACCTAAAACACTAAGTGTAGGACGTTGTCGCCTTAACCGCTAGACCACAACGTCTACAAGAGAGACCATTCTCTGTGTCCATTGACTTCTTTGCGGAATGATTATCGGTTATTTATACTGCTGCTAATTTGTATGATTTCCACTATCTAACTTCACAAACATCCTTTCCATTTTAACTTAAACGTTGCAAGAGTGTTTTCTGTAAGTAATAAATACTCAGTTTGTACGGAAAACTACGGTAAAACACTACTAAGTACCGTTCAGATACGTCGGTAACGTGCTTGTTGGCACAACAGGTCTTAAGATTGTGGTGAAAATGGCTCATTTTATGAAGATTTTCAATGCGGTGGAGTATCTGGAGTGCATATTTGAGTAATCCTCACGTAAAAATACAATAATTTGCCAAATACGACGCGACAGCTTTGCGAACGGCGAAAACGAAGGTGACGCCGTATTTCATGGATTTCGTATTTACACTTCCGTAATATGAGAGTTTGCAGGATAAATGAAACGGCGCATTAAAGACATTACCGAGACGCGTATTTTAAGATAAAGTTTATTGCAATAGAGTTTTCAGAAGTGCTATGTCGTTATATTAAACTCTAGAACGCTAGCAATTTTAACGTAATATTCTGATAATATCTGTAGACAACCTTGAAAATGAACGTTTTAAAGTTACTTATTACTTAAAAAACAACAGAGGTATCATTATCGGAATTTAAAACGACACAGCATTGCTAAAATAATAATTTATCTTCGCAATCCAAGCCCACCGAAACGAACCAAACGGCCTCACCGAAACCTCAGCGGCTTTCGGCGCAGCGCTCAAAATTTCGGTGGCCGTTTCGGGCGGTAGCAGGCCGCAGAAACGTACAGAATAACCATTTTCGCTACCGAACCGAAATTGACGTCACCACCGAGAAAAACACACCGAACCGAACGGTACGAATGATACAGAATAGGGCCCCAGCCAAAGTCGTATACGCGTCGATTCTTTGGAGTAATCGGACTTTGGTCAATACACTCGGCCAGAGTGAGAGTTGGCCGGCCAATTCGCGATCTGGCCGCTCTTCGGGCTTTGGCTGCAACATCTGTACCGGAAAACTCATCGTTTATCATAGACGTGAAGTCTAGTTCGCTGTGCACCGTGCTGTGTGACCCAACGCGCTGCTCCGGCATTCCCTTTGAGCGGCAACCCGCGGTGCACGCTCCTGAAAGTCGGCAACCGCGCAGCGCAGTGTGTACTCGTCCCACGGCGCTCGTTCCGTGAAGTCGCCTCGGCCGTTAGTTGATTCACGCAATTACCGCGGTAACCGGCGGTGGGGAGGCCAGGCGGAGCGGGCGTGTCAGCTGCAGGCTGAGGGAGCATCGGCACTGCGATGTGACAGCACGGTCACATCAGCCGCGCTGTTAGCCATGCCTTTTAATGTATTATGGACTACAGCAGCCGTCACGGTATCAGGTGTCAGAATAGGCGATGAGGCGGCCACTATTTAAAAGGAAGGAAGGTTTCAGTTCAGCGTTTCGACGTGATGGCTGTCACTACACAGAGAAATACAAAAAGAGAGAGAGAGAGAAATTAGCTCTACGCTATACTTGAATATTAGTTTAAGTCAAACGACTTATTATTTATTTATTTATTTACCCTTGTTGCGGACCAACTGCCTTTGGGTATATAGCTGATCTTGATTACAAAAACTATGTGATACATTTATGCGACTGTGATACATTATTTTCTTTATACATTTACAGTAATTACATAAAAAGTACAAAGAAAAACGTAAAAACTTATCATAAGGAAAATGGAAAGGCAAATTAAAAACTTCAACTATTTTAAGAAGAGAATAACAGAAGATAGGAAAGATTGGTTTGAGTGATAGTCTGAAAAATAAGAGTGGAAAGTCGAGCCCTGTTATCCTGGAGTTTTCTCATTTAGAGACTCCTATGATGAGCTATACCTGTAAGTTATATTTCGCATGCGTTTATATCGTCCTCTGTGTCTGGGCTGTCATCTGTGGTGTAATTTTCACTGTTTCCGCTTTCAGTGTCAGATTCATCATACGTGTTTTGTCTTCTGTTGTGGGCGTTTCGTGTTGCATTACATCTTACCTTCTGTGTGTACTCGTCTTGCTGGCCGCGGTTGCCGAGGGGACTGAAGCGCATCAGTCACGGTCTGCACTGCCACTACGGTCGGGGGTTCGAATCCCCCCTCCGGCATGGATATTTGTGCCGTCCTTAGTCTTAGCTAGATCGTATGTAGTTTGTAAGCTTAGGGACTGATGACCCCGTAGTTAAGTCTCATAAGTTCTACAAACATTTGAACATTTGTAATCGTCTTTTTTTTTCGTAGTGAGACTTCGTCCGCCAGCCTGTTCATTATGCCCCATCCGTTCTTATCTCGTATTAGTTCGTTTAGGTCTTTACTCGTGTCAAACATGGTGTGAGTGTGTGTTTTGTAGAGCTGACAGTGTATTACAGTGTCTTCTGGGGTCCCAATTTCTCCACACGTACAGCATGGATTGTCACTGCGACCCACACGTGTGAGGTGTGTGGGGTAGGTGCCGTGTCTCGATAGGAAGTGGATCATACCCCGGCGGGGATTGATATGACCCATTCGAAGACGTTCCCTAGTCAAACGAATACCATTGATTCTTCTTTGCAAATGAACCCAAAATAATTAACTATAAGAAATTGGTTTTCTACACAAAAAAATAACGCCCCGCGCGGGAGTAGCCGAGCGGTCTGGAGCGCCACGTCACGGATCGCGCGGCCTCCCGCGTCGGAGGTTCGAATCCTCCCACGGGCATGGATGTTTCTGTTGTCTTTAGTATAAGATAGTTCATAAATAGTTTGTAAGTTTAGGGACTGATGACCCCGCAGTTATGTCCCATAAACTTACCAAACACTTGAACATTTTAAACAATGCCAGGAAATATATGTCAAAGCAACTGTAGACCACGTTTTGCTGCACGAATGCTTGCTTTCTGGGTGTTACAGGAAGTCAAAGTTTTGCCTCTGCCCGCTAGAACCCCCAGAGCAGTCGCCAGTGTGTGGGAGTTGGCGAAACGGCAGTGCAGTACTGTGACGCAATGCCAGCCGCCCAGAGGGACTTGAGAACTAGTTAAATGCAGCGTGGACGCCATTAGCGCATCAGACTCGTCTGTTGCACACATACGGGACGAGTTTCCAGTGCACGTGTCCGACCCGGTGCCTCCTAGGCGACAGGACTGCTGCTTAACAAAGGCGCCTGAAATGCTAATCCAAGGCTAGGAACGAGGCTGCGGTACAGCGGGCACGATGCGCGCGCACCTCGCAGTCTGTGCCTCTGATTGGCAGCTGACGTCTCACAAGGAGAGGACGTCTACTCGTCATCGCCGAATTCGTCCAAATTTATGGTATATTTAGGGCGTGCACGAAGTGGGAACTCCAAAGGCCTAAGCGTTTAGGAAATACGTTTGATACGGATCTATTCCGTCTGAACTGTTGATATCGTTAGGAGAGCCAGGCGTGAAATCACCTCGTATGCAAGAAATACCCTCCGGATTCAAGAATAATGTCTTAATTCCAATTCAAAAGAAAGCAAGTGCGGAAAAGTGTGAAAATTACAGAACTATCAGTTTAATAAGTCATGGTTGCAAAATACCAACACGAATTATTTACAGACGAATGGAAAAACTTGTGGAATCCGACCTCGTGGAAGATCAGTTTGGATTTAGGAGAAATGTAGGAACACGGGAGGCAATACTCACATTACGCCTTATCTTAGAAGATGGGCTAAGGAAAGGGAAACCTACGTTTTTAGCGTTTGTCGATTTGGAGAAAGCTTTTGACAATGTCGACTGGAATACACTCTTCCAAATTCTGAAGGTAGCAGGGGTAAAATATAGGGAGCGAAAAGTTATATTCAACCAATACAAAAACAGACAGCGGTTATTAGAGTCGAAGGCATGAAAGGGACGCAAAGGTTGGGAACGGAGTAACACAGGGTTGTAGCCTTTTTCCAATGTTGTTCAATCTGTACATTGAGCAGGCAGTGGAGGAATGCAAGGAGAAATATGGAGAGGGAATTAAAGTTCAGGGAGAAGAAAAAAAAAGTTTACGGTTTGTCAGAGACTGCAAAGGATCTGGAAGAGCAATTCAATGTAATGGACAGTGTCTTGAAAGGAAGATATAAGATGAACATTAACAAGAGTAAAATGAAGGTGATGGAATACAATGTCAGAAAATCAGGCGATGCTGAAGCAATTAAATTAGGTAATGAGACAATAAAAGTAGAAGATGAAGTTTGTTATTTGGATAGCAAAATAACTTCTGATGGGCGAAGTAAAGAAGATATAAAATGCAGAATGGCTATGGAAAGAAAAGGGTTTTAAAGAAGCGAAACATCCAATATTAATTTAAATGTTAGGATGTCCTTTCTGAAAGCATTTGTCTGGAGTCTAGCTTTGTATGGGAGTGAAACGTGGATGATGAGTAGTTCAGACAAAAAGATGATAGAAGCTTCGAAATGTGGTGCTACAGACGAATGATGAAAATTAGATGGGTGGTCACGTAACTAATGAGGAGGTGCTTAACCGTATCAGGGATGAAAGGAGTTTCTGGCATATCCAGATTAAGAGAAGGGATAGATTGGTTGGACACATTCTGAGACATCAAGGAATTGTCAGCTTAGCACTAGAAGGAAGCATGTGGGGTAAAAATCGTAGAGGGAGTCCGAGGGACGAGTATAGTAAGCAGATTCAAAAGGATGTAGGTTGCCGAACGTATTCTCAGATGAGGAGACTTGCACAGGACAGGTAGCGTTGAGAGCTGCATCAAATCAGTCTATGGACTGAAGACACCAACGGATATAACACGATGTGCACCTTATCAATTGCCCCTGAGTGTTCAGAAAGCGGTGTTTGGCTCAGCGGTAGCAGTTCGGGTTTCTATTGAAAGGTTCGCCAGTTCGATTCCGCCCGGTGGCAAATTTTTGTTTGCTCCTTGGCAATGCGTTACGCGTGCGATGAAAGAAGCTGTTTTCAAAATCTCAATCTAGCTTGTTTTTCCACGGATACATTAAAAAAACCACGTAACTGCAAAAGCGCGGCGTTCATGACGTGCGCAAGGTGTGGTCAGAATTATTGCTTCTCCTGTTTCTTCGATGAATATCACCCCGATACATGTAACTGATCAGTTGCAAAAGAATGGAACACTTACATACAAGACGTTCCCAAGTACGCGTTAACTACAATCCCTTTTTAAATGTTTGTAGTCCCGAATTTCATACAATGCTCTTTCTTTTTTTGCTTATATAAAACAATAAAATAACTTTGTTTATATTATGAGGAGGCGATCCAAGTATGATATGTTCCAAAAATGTTGAAACGCTTCAAATTAATTTTATTTGGACGACCGGTAGGAGTATCTCACCGTCTCTCACAGTGATATGTACACTTTTATTATAATGACATACTGCACCTATGCACTCTAAATTATTTTTTACAACAACTGTTTGTCTTTATAAGATAACGGCCATGTCAAAAGATTTTTTGGGCCAGATGGTGCTGACAGAGACCGGTGAAAGCGGTCGTCCAAAGAAAATTAATTTCAAGCGATCTTGGCTGTAACATTTATGGAACATAATTAACCTATATAATGTGATTCTTCAGTTTCCCCTGGCGTATTTGATAATCAAAATATCCACGGGTGTACTGCCGGTCTATAGTGTCCAACGGGCACAATATTTCGGTGATCATACATGTCGCCATCATCAGGTGAACTGACGGACTGAGCTCCTGGAAACGCGCCGGCACGGAGGTCCGCACGCTACGGCTGCTCGAAGGGAACGCCCGTTGGACACTATAGACCGGCAGTACACCCGTGGATATTTTGATTAACCTATATAATGTTGCGGTTAATTGTGACGTCAGTCTAAATTTACACCAATAATGTGCAAATAAATAAGTGCATGGCAGAGGGTATGTCCGACTGTACCAGGGTTTCTTTTCCCACCCCATTCACGTATTGAGCGTGGGAGGAAGTACTGTGTAAATGCCTCCGTGCGTGCTGTAATTAATCTGATCTTGTCCTCACGATCCCTACGGGAACAATAAGCAGGTGTACGCATTGACAAAGAGCAGGAACAAATTCGCGATCTTCTCAACAAGAATCCTATCTTTCCCCGCCTTTTTTTTTTTTTTTTTTTTTTTTTTTTTTTTTTACTTCCATGCTTTGCGTTCGTTGGTTCAGTCCGTTCTTGGGTGTTCGTTGAACATTTGTCTCGGCCTTTTTTATTACAGAAGGCGTTTAGCCCCCTGACCGGGCGCGCTGAGCCAAACACCGCTTCCTAAACAAGCCGTCACAAGGACAGTTAATAAGATGCATATAGTGATAGATCCGTATTAAACTTCCTTTTAATTTCTACACCTTCGGCCATCTGGAGTTCCCACTTGGGGCACATTCGTGTCTCACTATAAAGTTGGACGAATTCAGCGATGACGAGCAGGCGTCCTATCTTTGTGAGTCTGTAACAGCGCTAAATTTCGTTGTAATTGTTTAGTACCATACTGCAATAAATACTAACGTCACAAACAGCTTTACATGCCTAGTATCACACAGTAAAACAACTGCTTTGTTTCCGTATGCATTTCAGTGAGTGAAATATAGGTTCTGATATTCCAATATATTCTATAGTGACGAACCTCTCAGTGTACGAATTCAGTGAAAGTCATGAACCTCCAACTGCATTCTAGGAGCTGCACTTCAGACGCCTACTGCAAAAATGCTAAATCTGTTTGGTATCTTTAATTGTAAAAATTTAGCAGCTGAAATGAAATTGAAGAATACAACATTCATTTACATTAGAGGGGAATTTCTTATTATGGTATTTATCTTCATGATAGAACATATCAAATTCAATTAGCAGCTGATTTATATGACAACGAACATTGACAATATTATGATAATCAGTTTCAAATCGATGTAAGTCGCTAAATTCAGTATCAAAATTTTTTAACAAAGCGTGTAAAACTGCAGCAAATTCATCAGGTTGTTCATACAATGTCTTCTTATCTTTATTTCATTTATGCAGTATTCGTAAAGTGCGTGAATGATCATCTTCAGAGTTGCTCCATCCACAATAGAAATTTCCTTTCATAACCTCAAAATCGTGTGGAAAAGATCAGGAATTAGTTGATGAGTACGTAATGAAAGTTGTACTGAAGACATTCACGTGCTTTATAAGGTCATTACAAATGCAGACTACAATATCAATCGGTGTAGCATTTTCGTTTTGAAGGTCTGCACTTCTCAGCCACATTAGGCCTATATCCAATAATTTGTCTTAGCACGGGCTTCTGCGACACTTCGGCTCAGTAAACATTATGACCATCAATTAGGAAAGCTAGTCTTACCGCGCGCCTTGCATGCGACGTTGCAGAGTGAAGTGAAATGTGAGTCACTGGAGAAACGACGGGGTTGTTTTCGCGAAACTCTACTGAGGAATTTACAGAGCCGTCGCTCTAGTATCGTTTATTGTGTAGAAACCAAGGACTACTACACGAGTATCGATAGGACCTCGGGAAAACCGACAGCTAGCAGCACGAGTTTATATACTTCCACTAGAGACCGTGCAAGTATGAACAGGATCGTGTGCTCGAAACCTCATTAACTGAAGCATAATTACACTGTCGCAGTATATCGCCTGTAATCACACTGTGTTCGCACAGACTGCAACGTGTCCATCCTAACTGTGCAACGTTTTCATCAAGTGTGCATCGAGTCAGCAGTGTTACGATGTAGCACGTAGAGTTCTACGATTCCGGAAACGAGGCAGCTTACCTCAAGATTCATCTCCGTATTGGCGCTTTGAAGTTAATGCGGACAGCAAACGAACTTTGAAGCGTAATGCATATTATCAGAACTTAAGGATGTTTGTACTTAGAAAACAGCAACCGTTATTTTATTCATTTTCAAAATGCCAGCAACTACAAGCACTTAGTTACATGGTGTTTCAAAAAGAATATACACATTACAAAGTACTATTTTGTCCAAACTATCAATCACTGCATCTCGGCTTGGCTAACTGAGAAACGAATATATAGTCTAGTTTAAATTAATAGCCGCTAGATGTCAGCTGTCTTTTGCTTTGCTTGGTAACCGTCATATATTTAAAAAGGCTACTTCGCAGAAGAAATTATGTTATATTCTCGAGTTTGCGAAGTGCCACATCGTGATTACAGATATTCAGATGTTTGTGAAGCTTAAGGGACGCAAATGCGGGATTATCAGTCACTAAACTTACAAACTACTTATGAACTACCTTATACTAAAGACGACATAAACATCCATTCCCGAGGGGGGATTCGAACTCCCGACGGGGAACGGCCTCGCGCATCGGAGCATAACGCCTCAAAAAAGTATTCCAAATAAAATATTCATATTTATTCACGTACAAGACAAATATGTAATAAAAATTAGGCTATCTATTTAAAGAAATGTAGTTGATATCCGTTTCACCTATGCAGCGGACCTAGCGGGCCAACCAAAGCGCAATCTTTTTTTGCCCTTCAAGCTAGAAAAGTTTTATTCCTAGCAGTTTTTTCGTTTGATGCTTCTTTTGTGAGATATTTGGGCCGGTCACTATCAATGGACCACCCTGGCCGGCCGCGGTGGCCGAGGGGACTGAGGCGCTCCAGTCACAGTCTGCACGGCCACTACGGTAGGAGGTTCGAATTCCCCCCCCCCTCGGGCATGGATATTTGTGCCGTCCTTAGTCTTAGCTAGTTCAAAAGTAGTTTTTAAGCTTAGGGACTGATGACCCCGTAGTTAAGTCCCATAAGTTCTACAAACATTTGAACATTTGGACCACTCTGTATAAAGCAGTGTGTTCGTGTGTTTCTGTGTTTGTTTGTGTCTACGTATTTCAAACAAATCCAGTTTTGTTCCAATCTTTATGAAATTTTGCACATGTAAGCTTCATGCGGTCGCCGTAAGAATAAGATCACGTACAACACATAGTTCACTGGATATGACGTCATAAACAATGAGCTGCGAGAAAAACCGCAAACATCACACGCCGATGTTGCACAATTCCTCCTAAACCACTCTACCGATTTCAATCACATTTGATACACATATTCCTTACCGTGAGGTAACAGTTTCTGCAGAGTTAAGATTCACGTCATAAGCAATAGAAATTCCAAAAAAACTGCCACATAATGCGGCAGGACTTTATTCACACATTGTATGAGAATGAGAGGACTTAGCGACTTGCAACACACTTTAAAGATAATTTGAAGCCTTTATTATATGTTTTCTTGCTGACAAACACACTAAAATGATGAAAGGGAAAAAAAATTTCTCCTTTACTACCGTGATTTTCCGCTGTTCATGGACTAAATCTACGGCATTCGGTATGACTTTACAATTTATAATTGCTACACTACAAATTTTAGCCACAGAAAATTTTACAGACAGTATACAAACATTTCACTGAATGTTCCTTCGAAATTTTAACGAAGTACGACACATAGTTCTTGATATATGAGCAAGTAAACAGTAACGTTTATAGAAAACCACCCCATCACGCACTAAGTTTTAATCTATTACTTCTTTACTACTAATTGTATTCGCAATAGATTTTTACAGACATAGCCACTTATACAAATGAATATATAGCTGAAAATTATACAATTGTACAACATATAACTCAATAAATATCAGCTCGTATGAATTTTATGTCATTTGTATTTTGATTACTATCTATTTTTGTTGGACAGAGAGAGAATGGATAGAAGTACCAATTCAAGGCGGGAATAAAGAAATACCCTGGCAACGCCGGATTTTCAGCTTGCTCTCTATAAAATACCTTTCAGAGAATGTATGTTGATGTAAAACTCTTTTAATTGCATACTGCTACAAAATCTTTAACGGTAGCATATCATTTCTTTAATTGCATTGTTGCTCTTATAAGCGCGATTTGGCACATTTACTGCACAAACTATACTGCAAGAAAACTGTAGGGAGGAAAAATAGTTACACGAGTTATCAAAGGAGCCTGAGGATTCTTTTTAACGTGACAGTAATGAAAATGAGTCTTATTACAACTATAAAAGACAGTTCGCTTTGCGCATATAATATTTCTTTCACTAATCTACATTTTAGAGTACATGCCGAGTGTTCCGGACATCCATACGGTTGTTAGCGACAAACAGACGCAGTTCGCTTGAGAACCTACTGCAGAAATAATCCCAGAAATCTGCGGTATTTACGTTTCTGTAATTTACATCGTTTCGCACGTGTTGCAACAAGACAAACGCGGAACTAGTAGTTCCGCAATGGCGTGCTTGTAATGCAGCGTAGAAACGACCGAAATAGCTAAGCGAGACTTGAATACGTAATGACGACACGCCTTCCACAACTCTAGCCCGAGTTCCGTTCCTTCTTCGTTCATTTTCATTGTCACTGAGAACCAGAACTCTCCCCACCCCCCTTCAACAATCCTTCTCTCTCTCTCTCTCTCTCTCTCTCTCTCTCTCTCTCTCTCTCTCTCTCTCTCTCTCTCTCATTTCTTTTAGACTCACTGATAAGCATTTGCTTGATTGAACCGAGTCAAGTGTTAAGATGTCTTTTGTAACTGATGTAGGGCGCAGATGTTCTCGATAACCTTACGGCTTTTAAGAAGACCATTGGTAGAATTCTAATTACAACAATGTCCAGTTTTATTCCGCCTCTAATCACCACGTTCTCAACAGGACGTTAAACCATAATCTTCTTGCCTTTTTTCCCTAGTTTTATAAGGAAATATGAAAAGAAAAATTAATTTGAATATACAAACGTTATTAAGAATAACGCAATACTCACTAGTTTAATCACTTCTTCAACGGCAGTGGCCTGATTTTACCAATCCAATAGTGTGCATAATAGTTATTATTAAAGTATTTAACGGTAAATATTTCGTGTAATTTAGACTTATCATTAATCTTATTCCGCAGAATCGAATGCGATGGTTTTTGTAAAGAAAATTAAAGCGGCGCCAATTTGTTTCGTGTCATTTTACGATAATTAACGTAAATATTCTTCGTAAAGAGCGAAAGCTGACCTAAGAGTATATTAGGGCTATCGTTTGACAACAATCTACCATTTAAGTATATGAATATCCGTCTACAACTATATCGATTTACTAATTAGGCAAAAACGCAATGCTTTCTGAAATAATCCAAAAGGGTCTTCCTCTCTGTCGCTCCCTTACTGTTCTTTCTTTTTGTATGTCACTAATTGTCAGGATAATTCCTTGTCTTACTCCTGCTGTGGAAAAATCGGTTTTATCTACACGCCTGCTGCAAATATAGAATATAACGAACATTTTAAACATTTTATGTCCCATCTTAACATATTCACAGTTGCAAGTTATAGTTTCCGCTACGTCTTCTTGTCGAACCTAAAAGTTTACTGAAGTTTTACGTTTTTGTAAATCTCGCTCTGTTCCACTACTCCTCGTCTTCTTCTACCTCTTGTACTTTACTGCCAAATATCGATGGGCTTCAACCCTGCACATTCAGAAATCAGTTCTATTACATGGCATTATATGACTATAGGTTTCTACACTGAAAAATTAATTCTCTTGTGCCAAACGTCTGGTGTGGCTAAGTGTTACAGGTAAAATTCTGGTATCAATTCGGACTCGAAAACAGCTATTTGCATTACACATCACCATGCCCTTGGAACGGAAACCAATCCTCAAGTCTGTATACTTTTTCTTAATTTTATTGTGCTCCAGCCTGTTGTTGATCATTTACATGTAGTTAAACAGTGTTCTTTTTAATATGATTTACATTGGTATTTATTTTCAAAGTATTTTCTAACTCCCATTTAGTTTAGTTGAAACGTAATTTGTCTTTCGCTAATACTTAAGCATGCTTTCAAAAGTTTTGTTAGCCACTATCGGATGAAATATTTGGTAGTAATTAAACGTTTGTTTCTCTTGTCTCATAAAGTATTCCAGTGATCCAAGACTATCATTTTTACATACTTCAAAATCTTAACACTTCTACACATATTTTGGCTATATTCGTATCGAACACTGGTGACGCAGATACTTATGACGGAAATTGTGATTATTAATGGATTAATTTCACTCGTCGGGATTTTAATCTTGTCGATACTATACTTGTTAGTAGTTACAATGATACGTTGTCTCTTATGTGATGGAGAATTACCATTGTAATACTCTTCACTAATTTCTGAATATTGAAATATTTATATGTGTGAATACAGATCCTCTTCCTTAATTATGTAGTATATTACATGCCAGATTTATCATATGTCCATTATCAAATGTAGTTACATCGGTAAAATGTGGCTGGTTATTTGCATTTATAAATGGTCACTGTCCAGAAAAATGACCGGTAACGCACCACATCAGAAAAAAACTGCGGACTTTTTAAAATTTAATACTCACAACATGTTAAATACGATCAATAGTGAATGACTGAATTTTAACAAAATTTATTGCACAAATTATGTTAAAAGCGATAGACAAAAGAGATTGTATTTTAACAAAAGTTAAAGAGCAAACCAATTATATAAAAATTTTCGAGTGAAAGCAGTGATAATATTAACCAAAATTCAAAGATTGAAATAAATATAGATTATCGATAGTCAGGTGTTGATATAAGATGACCAGCTTCAGATTTTCAACTGTTTGGGTACTTAAAAATTTAACTACACACCCATGAAATGTAAATTAATATAAAGTCCTTTGATATTTTATCTGTAGCGTAGTGATCACAAAAATAATTGTGGCAATTTTGCGCATGAATTTTTAATAGACAAGAAACCGTTTAAAGGATTAACCTTTCATAATTACCCACAGGCCTTCAAATGCAAGTCTATCATTTGGAAACGTTAATTTTTAATAAATAAATACTGTAACAAGACTTCCATTAAAGCAACCAACATGAAGGTATAAATCTGAATCAAAATCTACGTAGATATCGACTCCCTCCTCCCCCAGATTCCTCCCCCCCCCCCCCCCCCCCCCAGTGAGATGTCGAAATTTTTACTCGAACACTTCCCCGCTCCCAATGTCAAGTGAGATTTCTTAAAATGCGTATTTTTGTGTAAGTTATCTACATCTACATAAATACTCTGCAAGTCACATTGAACTCCACTACAGACGGTTTATCGAACCGTTTTCATGCTATTTCTCTGTCTAATAGTTCGCAGGAAAAAGGAACACCTAAATCTTTTTAGATCATGTCATGTCTGCCTATACAGGTAGTTGCTAACAAAATATGTTCGCATTCGGAAGAGATAGTTGGTGATAAAAAATATCGCAAATATATCTCGCCGCAACGAATAACGCCTTTCTTTAAATAATTTCCACCCCAGCTTCTGCATAATTTCCACGACATTCTCTCTCTTATATCGCGATAATACAAAACTATCTGCCCTTCTCTGAACTTTCTCTAAATCATTCGTCTGTCCCACCTGGTGAGCATCCCATAATGCGGGACAATATTGCAAAATAGAACGCAGAAGTGTTGTGTAGGCAGTTTCTTAAGTAGAACTGTTGCATCTTCTAAGTGTTCTGACAATGGAACGTAGCTTTTGGTTCGCCTTTCCTACAGTATTTTCTGTTTCTTCTTTCCAATTTAAGATGTCCCTAATTGTTACTCTAGGTATTTAGTAGAACTGACGGCGTGTAGGTTTGACTGATTTGTCGTGTAACTGAAATTTAAGGGATTTCTTTTAGTGATCATATGGATGACCTCACACTTATTATTACGGGCCAACTGCCAATGTTTGCACCATGCAAGTATCTTTTGTAAATAAGTTTTCAGCTGCATCTGATTTTCTGGTGACTTTACTAACCGATAAATGACAGCATGATCCACGAACAGTCTAAGAGATCTACTCAGATTGTCTCCTAAATTGTTTATGAAAATGAGGAACAGTAGGGGCCCTATAACACTTCCCTGGGGAACGCCAGATATCATTTCAGTTCTGCTCGGTGACTTTACATTTACAACGTAACTGTGTCCTTTCTGTCAGGAAATCACGAATCAAATCACAGAACTGCGATATTTCATAAGCATGAAATTTGATTAGAACGCATATGAGGTACAGTGTCGAAAGCCTTCCGGAAAGCTAGAGAAATTGAATCTATTTGACATTTCTTGTCGGTAGCACTCATCACATCATGTGAGTAAAGATCTAGCTGTATTTCAGAATTATGCCTTCCATAAGTAGCCTACAATAACACAGGAATGAGTTGATAACTCGATGCGCTGATCTACGTCGCGGACTAACCCCAAAATATAAATCGTTACTCAAAGCTAGCGCTACGTGGGAGAATCCAAATTAAATATACTCAACCGTTTTCTTCCTAGGACGAAAAACGACAGGAAACGAAAGTACTTTGCTGATGTTTCTGAGGTAAAGAAAAAATAACGTCTCTCTAATACATGCTCAATATCAGAAAAGTACATTTAGTGTATTCGAAACATCCCTAAAATGTCGTGTCTTTTATATTACGCTAAAAAAATGTTATTCCATGAGAATAAAAACTTCAAGGAATTAATACCTTTAACTTCAGAATCTTTACTATACTTAGAAAGCATTCCATTAAACAAAGCATTCCTCCGCTGTTCTGATATAGCAGCTTTTAAGGTTATATTTTCTGTGTTCACAGTTAAAAGCAAGAATCACTTTTAATGCTTACGTACATTAGGTTCACAGTCCAAGCAATTAACAAATTAATGAGCTGAAAAATTGGAGAAGCTGTCACGTTTAATGCAACACTTGCACGCCTAACTAATGAGAAGGCGTGGGACCCAGAACAGCGGTAACTGTATGCGTAGCAGCTTATCCTGTAATTGTAGTGGCATTAGCTGCTGCGTGTTTACCCAGCACACAGTCTGTGGCGTACCGGTTATGTGTTAAAACAGTAGTAAAGTAGAAGAGCGACAAACCAAACAACAATCTGAAAGGCTTATCGTGTTTTCTCAAAAGAGACCGATTGTTTCAAACTGCATTGTGAATATCGTGGCAACTTAACTGTTCACAAATACCATAGTAAACTTTAAATTAGCATGTCTTGTTCTGATAATGTTTTTCCACTGATTTATTTCCTTAGCCATACGCCGTAGACTAGTGATTGCAAGACTGTGGTTTTCAAACTTCTATCCATTTTAAATTATTAATTCCTTCTTACGTCGTCAGTCAATCGTACTGTTTGTGCAACAGGACTAGTATTCACAGACGTGGATAATATTGGTACAATTTTGAATAAGTTCATTTTCTCCTCGTGTTGTGAACGTTTATTGAATGAAATTGATAGAAGTTGTAACAACGCATTTGAATTCATCGTCTTCAGCAGTTTTGTTGTGATAAAGCATTATCATACAATAACAGTCCAGAAATCACCTTATGCCTACGCTGTTTTATGATTTTTTTCCACAACTTGTTTAGGTGAACATGGGATCCCTATTTGAAACCAAATCCAGGAATCGACTGAAAATAAATGATAATATGTGTCTATGTTTGAGCAGCTGTATTAGCCCTAGGTTTAACGAACATGGAAAATAATGCGAGTGTAATTTTCTGCTAATAGTTTCTATAATAATATGTTACGACATATTTCTTTTGCGTATAAAGGATATTAAATAAAGATATGTTAATTCGCGATTTACGAAAACTACCGACTTTAGCTGCTATTCTAAAGGTGGTCGTAATGTAATATATGAAAATTCGTGCCAAACAATACTCGACCCGGGTATGCCGTTCAAGCGAGCGGCCGACTTAATCTCTGAATGTGTGCGAACACCAGGGGATGTAAGCAGGTGTAACATGTAGAAGTTTGGATCTGGTCGGGAAGCGTACTCGGATGGCCGACAGGTTAAGGAAACTGCTCGCGAAAAGCGGGAGATCCGGGTTTGAATCCTGGTCCAGCACATGATGGTAGACCACATATAGAACAACAGCAACAGTCGTAAGTTTTCACAAATCGAGAATTAACATTTGTTTATCATATAGATGCGATAATGAGACGGGGGAAATACCCGCCAACTTCAAGAAGAATATAGTAATTCCAATTCCAAACAAAGCAAGTGCAGACAAATATGAAAAGTACAGAACTATCAGTTTATTAAGTCATGGTTGCAAAATACTGACACGAATTATTTTCAAACGAATGGAAATACTCGCATTACGACTTATCTTTGAAGATAGGCAAAGGAAAGGCAAACCGATGTTTTCAGCATTTGTAGATTTGGAGAAAGCTTTTGACAATGTCGACTGGAATAAACTCTTTCAAATTATGAAGGTAACAGGGGTAAAACATAGGGAGCGAAGAGTTATTCTCAACTTATACAATAGCCAGACAGCGGTTATTAGAGTCGAAGGGAAAGAAAGGGACGCAGAGGTTGGGAAGGGAGTAAGACAGGGTTGTGGCCTTTCCTCAATGTTGTTCAATCTGTACATTGAGCAAGCTGTGAAGGAATGCAAGGAGAAAATGGGAATTAAAGTTCATGGAGAAGAAATAAAAACTTTGCGGTTTGCCGATGACATAGTAATTTTGTCAGACTGCAGAGGATCTGGAAGAGGAATTAAATGGAATGGGCAGTGACTTGAAATGAAGATACGAGATTTAACAAGAGTGAAACGAGGGTAATGGAATGTCATGTCAGAAAATCAGGCGATGCTGAAGGAATTAGATTAGTCAATGGGACAATAAAAGTAGTAGATGATAAGTTTCGTTATTTGGGTAGCAAGATAACTTCTGATAGCCGAAGTAAAGAAGATATAAAATGCAGAATAGCTATGGGAAGAAAACCATTTCTGAAGATAAATTTGTTAGCATACAATATTAATTTAAATGTTAGGAAGCCCTTTCTTAAAACATTTTTCTGGAATGTAGCATTGTATGGGAGTGAAACGTGGACGGTAAGGAGTTCAGACAAAAAGAGAAGGTTTCGAAATGTGGTGCTACAGACGAATGAGGAAAATTAGATGTGTAGATCACGTAACTAATGAGGAGGTGCTTAACCGACTTCGGGAGAAAAGGAGTTTATAGCATATCCTGACGAAGAGAAGGGATAGATTGATTGGACCCATTCAGAGCCATCAACTTAGTATTAAAGGGAAGTGTGTGGGGTAAATATCGTAGAGGGAGATCGAGGGACGAATACAGTAAGCAGATTCAAAAGATGTAGCTTGCCGAACTTATTCTCAGATGAACAAGACAGGGTAGCGTGAAGAGCTGCATTAAACGACAACAAGCTGCGGTCCGTTCTCAACGTCTGTTCCTTTCGAAAGGACATATGATGGTATGATAGATACGTTTATACTTTCTTGACTAAACCTTTTTTTTATATTGACAGAGTTTATTATTCTTTAACTTTGTGTTTCCTGCTCACAACAACGAAATCAAAGAGGTCCCTGGTGAATAAAAATTGAGGTATACTACGCTAGACAGAAAGGAATTGAAAATTAAATGATCGTATAGTATATAAAAAGTAAGCAGATTAGAGTTTACCGTCCTGTCGTTACGTGATCATTACAGACGAGCTTAAGCACGGACCTTTTGGGTAACGATGGGGAACGAACTCGACCGTGCTCTTTGAACGGAACCATCCCAGTATTTGCATGGAGTGAGTTTGGGAAAACACGGAAAACCTAAATCAGCATGGCCAGAGGCAGGTTGAAGCGCCGTTCTCCCGCATGCGAGTCCATTGCGTTACCACTGCGTCACATCAAACGGTATGCGAGAGGCGTTTGAAAAGTCCGTGAAAAATAAAAACTACTAAGGTGTTCGGGGAAAACCATTTTTATTTTTCAACATAGACTTATACACTTCGTACAACGCTATTCTAATTTGTTGATCCCTTCCGAATGACAGGAATTGTCGAAGCCTGCAAAATAGCTATTGATTTATGCAATCACCTCCTCGTTTGAATGAAATCTTCGGCCCGCCAGCCATTTCTTCAAATTCTGCAGCAAATAGTAGTCCGAGGGAGCCAAGTCTGGAGAATATGGGGAGGGGGGGGAGGGAGGGAGGGAGAATGTGAAATGAGTGGGAATCCTGTTTACAATAATTTTGCGACCACAATTGCTGAGGTGCGTATTGTTGTTTTGAGGGGACTAAACTGAGGTGTGTGCTGGTGCATTGTCGTGATGGAAAAGGAGCTTTTTGTGGACCAATCGCCAGCGTTTTTCTTGCAGCTCGATTTTCAAACGGTCCAATAATGAATAATATGCACCTGTAATAGTTTTACCCTATTACAGATAGTCGATGAGGATTGTCCCTTGCAGGGCCGGTGGTCTTTGGGTAAAGTGCTCGACTGGAGGCAAAAGGGTCACGTGTTCGGGCCTCAGATTTTTCAGTCTGTGTTTTAAGCCATCCTTCACCTCTCAACGATTTGAGGAGTTGGCAGAAACGACACGTAGTTCGGATTCCACGATAAGCCGTAGGTCCCCTTTCCCCGATCGGATAACTGGGGTGGGCTAGGGACACGCAGGTCGCCGAAGTGGCGTACAATTGAAAGACTTGCACCAGGCCAATGAGCCACAAGAAATTATTATTATTATAAACTATTGTGAATCCCAAAAGACCGTTGTCATAACGTTTTCCGCCGAAGGACCAGTCTTCGCCACTTTTGGTGCAAATTCTCTGTTGGTAACCCTTTGTTTAGTTGGTCTCAGAAGTATTGAAATGTTTCCATGTTTCATCCACAGTGACGAAACGACGCTTAAAGTCCTGCGGATTCTTCCTGATCAGCTGCATACCTACGTTGTAACACTTCACACGATTCCTCTTTTGGTCAAGCGTGAGCAATCGCAGTACGCATCTTGTGGATAGCTTTCTAATCTACAAAGGTTTATGCAAAATTTTATGTAGCTGTTCATTCGAGGTTCCCACAGCACTAGCAGTCTCATGCAGCTTAACTCTTCTGTCATCCATCATTATAACATGGATTTTATCAATCATGTCTCGAGTCGTAACCTCCACAGGGCGTCCTGAAGGTTCAGTCTCACTTGTGCCCAAATGGCCACTCCGAGGATTTTGAATCCACCTATAAACTGCTTTAATCGAAGGTGCAGAGTCACCAAAGCTTCTCTTTAGTCTCCTGCGGCGATTGGCCTTTCATAATGTAATGTTTAGTCACTGCACTAAATTCCTCTTCGTCCATTCTTTGGCAATCATTCGATTTTCTTGATTCACACGAATACCAAACACAAAGAAATAGACCAATATGGCTGAAACTTGGTGTGCGTTCTTTCCAAAGATGCTACTAAATAAACATGACGTCTATACGCGCCGGTGATGCCATCTCTCGGACTTTGCACGGAATTTTCAAACGCCCCTCGTATGGCATACATACGCCAAGGTTTGGTTGTTTAATGAAGGTCCGAAGGTTCGAATCCCGGCCGATGCACAAATTTTAATTCAATACCTCTCCTTCAATTCCTTTTTACTTGGCTCTACTTCGACGACTTGGGTGTCGATTATAATGAAAGGATGAGGACACACTAAGGAAAATATCTTGTCTAACTGATAAAATTAGAAAATCATATATCTGACCGTTTACAAGTGCGAACGTGTTGAAATAAGTTCATACAATTTACTTTTCATGAACCCACTTTTAGGGAGTATTAATTTTCGCTACGCCGTCGGATGACACAAACGTTGGCCTCACGTACTTGGTTGGATCCCGCGATTGTCTCGCGTTTGGTCATTTAAAACTTCCTCGTCGCATTGAATATTTGAACAGATTTCTGGCTTGCAGCTGATCGTCGTTAATTCCAGTCCAAGATATTTCATATGGACACCTGCCAGCTATCTTCAGGTGAGCTACAAAGACTGATGAAGAAGTTCTCCGCTCACGGTGGAGTGGCCGAGCATTCCAAGGCGCCTAGCTGCGTAGCGCGCAGCTGCTCGCCGTCGAAGGTTGGAGTGTATTTGTTGTCGTTAACATAAGTTGGATTAAGTAGTTTGTAAGCCTAGGGACTGATGACCAGCGCAGTTAAGTCCCATTGATTTAGAAACATTTTGATGTTCTCCGTTCCATCCTATATAGCACAGTAAGAGTAATCTTCTTGAAATAATGCAAAAAGCTGCATTAACAACTCTCCTCCTTATTGGTAATAAATTTCAGGTGGGCATTACTGCTTTGTTTCGGCATGCTCTCTCCTATACTTATTTTTTTATGTTCAACGAAGAAAATTTTGAAGAGATTGACGACGTCGTCATGGGCAGTCCCTAGTCTCCCTTGGTAGCTAAACTTTTGATGGAGGATTTGATGGAGAAATTACTCGAATCAGCAGTCCTTAAACCAGTTGCGTTTTTGGAGGTATGTGAACGATATTTTCATAGTGTAGCTCACGGAAAAGTCAACGCAGTCTTTACATAATTTCAACTCCATTCACGAGATCATTCGGTTTAGCATCGAATTAGAGAAATATAGTTGTCTCCCAATCCTGGATGTCTCGGTTAGACGGAAGAGTGATCGCTCTCTGGGGCATTCAGTTGATATACAAACTATGTGTGTCCTAAAAAGCCTTGTACATAGAGCCCATACAGTGTCGGATGCAGATAATTTCCCTAAGGAGCTTGGATACTCTGCTCGACAAATTAACAGATTTCAGTTAAAACCAGGACTCAGGATGTGGACGAGGAGGAGGACAAAATGTTCAAATGTTTGTAAATCTCATGGTACTTAACTGCGGGGTCATCAGTCCCTAAACTTACAAACCACTTACGAAATAACTTATACTAAAGACAGCACAAACATCCATGCCCGAGGGAGAATTCGAACCTCCGACGCGGGAAGCTGCGCGATCTGCAACGTCGCGCTGCAAGCCTCTCGGCTGCTTCCGCACGGCGAGGAGGACACGCCTGCAAACTCATTAGCTTTTATCAATAAAATTCTTCCGGGTATGAAACCGCGTCGTCATTTTACAAACTCCACCGACGTTTCGGCCAGTGTTGCCGGCGGCCTTCATCAGGGTCTGACTGACAGACACAGACCCTGATGAAGGCCGCCTGCAACAGTGGCCGAAACGTCGGTGGAGTTTATAAAATGACGACGCGGTTTCATACCCGGAAGAATTTTATTGATAGTGACAACAGCCGCGAAAGCCTACGTTTGCATCAATAGCGTTTCTTTCCTTCATTGGGAACTTTTAAATAGCAATCTTCCTTCAGACGTGATGGAATAATTTATTATTGCGGGAGGCGGAAATTTACATAATACCTTTCCACTGAGGCAGACAACGCGAACAGTGAAGAACTGAGCGCGTAACATAAACATTGCGCCCACCTATTGCAACGCAGTAAATCTGCATTGGCGGAATTTTGCATTTCCGCTGCAAATTCGGAAGAATATGGCGAAACGTCAGTTCTGGCCACAGCAACGTCTTTTTGGGACATCACAAAAGAAACAGTGTAAATACGTGTAGCAAAAAATGTGATAAACCGTGACATCGTCTACAAGCTGGACAATGCGTGGAATTGCGTCGTCTCTACGATTTCCTGCAGACGTAGACGCCAGAGGACTCCGATGGCCGCGGCGAGCGGCGGCGCCGAACACTTTTACTCCTAGTTCTGCACGTCTACCAGCGAGGGCGCTGTGTGTTCCATACGTCACTGAAATTTTCGCGCGGATTACTCTTAGCGGGCAATGTAGGACGGAAAGGAAAGCGTCATCAGTCTTTGTGGTTCACCTGAAAATGGCTGACAGGTGTCCAGCTTAAATATCGTGAACTCGATGTAACGACTACCGGCTACAAGCACAAAATCTCTTCGAAAAACCGGACATGGCTTTCTGATAAATTTCTTTTGTTTCTTCCGTGCTCACGTTGTCAGTTTTATTTCTTATTGAAGCTGTTTCCAGATTCGAAACAGAGACAAATAAGACATAATATTTATTGTTCGTATACTTTTCGATATGGTGCCTGTTCTTTCCAAAATGACAAAATTGACACACATCATGTCAGTAATTGTTATACAGCGTGGGTCACTGATAGTGACAGGGGCAAATATCTCACGAAATAAGTATCCAAAGAAAAAACTACAAAGAACAAAACTTTTCTAGCTTGAAGGGGGGAACCAGATGGCGCTACTGCTGGCCCGCTAGATTGTGATGCCATAGGTCAAACGGATATCAACAGCATTTTTTAAATAAGTACCCTCATTTTTATTACATATTCATCTAGTACGTAAATAAATATTAATCTATTATTTGGAACACTTTTTTCGCTTTGTGGTTGATTGCACTGTAATAGTCAAAAACGTATAAGTACGTGGTATCGCGAAACAAAAATGTTCAAATGTTTGTAGACTTATGGGGCTTAACTACGGGATCATCAGTCCCTAAGCTTAAAAACTACTTATGAACTAGCTTATCCTAAGGACGGCACAAATATCCATGCCCGAGGGGGGATTCGAACCCCCGACCTTAGTGACCGTGCAGACCGTGACTGAAGCGCCTCAGTCCCCTCGGCAACCGCGGCCGGCCTATCGCGAAACATTTCGCCAGTGCGGACGGTATTTGCTTAGTGATACATTATTTGAGTTAGAATGGATCGTTTACCAATTTCAGAAAAGGTCGATAGGGTATTTATGTATGGCTGTTGTGATCAAAATGCAAAACGGGCCTGTACTAAGTATGTTGATCGTTATCCTGGAAGATATCATCCAAGAGACTGGACCTTTCGTCCGATAGTTGCGTATTTAAAGAGACAGGAAGTGTTCAACCACAAGTGAAACGTCAACCACGACCTGCAACAAATGATGATAACTAGTAAGTGTTAAAGCTGCAGTTGCGGCTATTCCGCACATCAGTATCAGACGAACTGAACGAGAATGGGGAATATCAGAATCATCGGTGTTAAGAATTCTACATCATCATAAATTTCCCCCGTATTACTTTTCTGTGCACCAAGATTTGCATGGCAAAGACTTTAAACGTCATTTACAGTTTTGCCACTGGGCACAAAATATATTACGGGACGATAACAGATTTTTCACGCGTTATATTCAGTGACGAAGCGTCATTCACAAACAGAGGTAACGTAAACCGGCATAATATGCACTATTGGGCAACTGAAAATCCACGAAGGCTGCGACAAGTGAAACATCACCGACCTTGTCGGGTTAATGTATGATACGGCATTATGGGAGGAAGGATAATTGGCTACTATTTTATCGATAGCAATCTAAATGGTGCAATGTATGCTGTCTTCTTACATAATGTTCTACCGATTTTACTACGAGATGTTTCCCTGCATGACAGCATAGCGATGTACTTACAACAGGATAAATGTCCGGCATATGGCTCGCGTGCAGTTGAAGCAATCTTAAATGAAATATTTAATGACATGTGTATTGGTCGTAGAATCACCACACCATGTCCCGCACGTTCACCAGATCTTACATACCCGGATTTCTTTCTGTGGGGAAAATTGAAGGATATTTGCTATCGTGATTCACCGACAACGCCTGAAAACATGCGTCAGCGCATTGTCAGCGCTTGTGAGAACATTACTGAAGGCGAAGAAGAGGAATCTCGTTAGGCGTATTGCTTAATGCATTGAAGTTGTAGGACTTCATTTTGAGCATTTATTGAAGTCATGAGGTAATTACAGGTAATTACGCAGTAATGGCATGCGTGTTCATAATGTATGATAATTTCACAAAAGTACATTATCAAATTGGAACAACTGAAATAAAGTTGAAACGTACGTACCTTCTGTGTTTTAATTTAAACAACCTACATGTTACACACTGTTCGTCTAAAATTGTGAGCAATATCTTTGTTAATATTAGAGCGCCATCTATCATAAAGCGAAAAAAGTGTTACAAATAAAACATTCATATTTATTTACGTACTAGACGAATATGTAATAAAAAATTGGGGTATCCATTTTAAAAAATACAGTTGATATTCAGCAGATCAATTTGTAAGCGAACAAATTGTCACTGAAAAACTAGATGTTCACCGTCGTAAGTAAAGACAAAAAGTCTAGTAATTTTTGTGTTGTTTGACTCTGAAATCTACAGTATATAAACTGCAATAAAGAATAATACAACGTTTTAAAACAAGTTTCAATATCGTCCTTAGTCAACATACTGAAAAATGAACATTAACCTACAAGGTTCACAGTCAATACGAACACTGAAGTCAAAGAATTGGGTGATAGTGATGATCTAAAATTAAGGTGAATACAGTGCCAAGATGAGCAGAAAAAATAAAGAGAGATGTAGAAATCGCAAGAAATCTTTCAAATACAGTTTTGGGTAACTAGGTTCCGAAAGTAACTACAAAGAATTTTTTAAATAAATTTAGTGAGACACGGTTCATAGCGCGTAAAGTTTACAAAACTCACATTTGCTTGGAAAACAAATGAGAGATGTATAAATGAAATAAGTAGGAGAGATAAGAAATTCTCAAATAGATTAGGAAAAAAAACATGTAGTGAAACTTCCTGGGAGATGAGATGAGAAGTATGTGCTAGTCCGAGATTTGAATCTAGGGCCTTTGCCTTTCGCGGGCAAGCCTTGTACTTTCTGAGCTATCCTGGTACGCCTCACGGCCTGTCCTAGGCCAGTACCTCGCCGCCTACCTTCGAAACTCTACAGTTCTGCGAACCTTACAGCTCTATCACTCCTGGAAGAGAGGATACTGTGGAGTCATGGCTTAGCCACCGCCTAGGACATGTTTTTAGCATGTTTCTCGCGAAATGCAATGATTCCGGGTTCTAATCCCGGCCTGGTACATAGGTATTATCTGCCACGAAGTTTCATATCAGCGCACACTCTGCCGCAGAGTGGAAATTTCATTCTGAAAACGAGAAATGTCACAATAAACCCAAACGAAACGATGGTAGGTATGTCAATAAATTTCTCTGATAAATAATCTGATGTTCATACATTATTAGAAGGTATGTGGAAGTATCGCGTATCTCTTTGAAGAGACAGTGTAGCAAGTGAAAGTCGAATGCCTGAAAAAAGATGCAGGTTGTATCACGACAAAACGAGCTTAACAGTGCACTTCGATTCATTTCAAATTATCTAACTCAAAGATAAACGAAACACATATAAACATAACTTCTATTCCATCTGTCGTGGATGGATAATCCTGTAAGTCTCGACTTGTATATGGTGAGGGAGTATAATTCACAGTTTCACAACTTTAATTTGTTTGGTTCCACACATGGTACTAGCGAATCTTTCGATTCCTGTCGGAGAAAATCCTTTCGTTGTAACGAGGGATCGCTGTCTTCCTCAGTGGTGAGCTGTGCTTCTTTGGAAAACCCGACCCTGTGAGAAACGTCAGCCCACCTTATCGGAAAGAGATCTGGAGGCGAGGGCTCCGTACGTGACGTGAATCACCTAGACGAGGGGGCGGAAACACGGACACACACACATAAACACACACATACACACACACACACACCACTCTAACACGTCGTCTTACACGCGCTATTACTCAACGGGTATGCAGGGTGTTTCAGAAATACTTTTAAAAAATTGTCGGAAGAAGTTCCTCACATGAAAACAAGATAAAACATAAGAGGGAGAACGCAAAGGAAATCGTACTAACTTTGTGTATGCGGATCTTTCGTAAGACCGCGTTTTTCTGCTAGGAGCGCATAGAACGAACGTTCCTGGGTAGTAAGAGGTCACTGAAGGAGAAGAATTTCGGCAGAGTTGACAGTGACAGTTGTTTTGTGCGATAGTTATTTTCACAGAAAGACTGATTTTAATGAACTTCGTGCAGCGTTAAAAGTCTGCCTTTCGCTCAGAAATAATGTAAAAGACACTCCTGAAATGGTACGAAAAAAAAGAAAGAAAGAAAAGGAATACCGCGTACAAACGTGGGAAAAAACCGGCGTTCGAGTAATAGAGACAGAGATGTCAGCAAAATAATTCGAATCATGAATTTCACCTACAATCGCTGCACTAGATCTCCATGACTGTGTTATTTGTTTGGTATGGCACAATATGCTCTATCAGTCACAACTGAAAACGCTTTATTTATCCGTCGGCCGGATTCGGGCTTTTGCTCACCTTCAGGTGGTCATAAATTCATGTCTCGCTCCAGGACTGTCTAGTTTAAATAGAAACATATGTTAAGTGCTAACTATACACTTGTGAAACAGTTGCATATGGCGAAATAACATTTGTTAAATACTAATGTACGTATATATAACGTAAGTATCGACTGTTTGACTATCAGGATTTTATTTAATGTTTACCTCCGAGCTGGAAATTGTGCTACAGCAACAAGTAAGAATGTTATCTGTATAAAGCGAAATATTTGTGAAAAAATAATGAGAAATGTACCAACAAGATACTTCTGAAATAAATAATTACATTAATATTTTAACACTTTACCACACACAAATGTTTCACACTCTTTTCCGAATCCTCTGCCAAAAAAAAAAAAAAAAAAAAAAAAAAAAAAAAAAAAGGGGGGGCGGGGGGTTAATGTTTTTGAACTTATTCACTTCAACACTATTAAATTCTGCATGTGCCCAAACAAATCGAACAGATTCTGTAATTTCCAAGATCGAAGTTGATCGTATGATAACTTGGGTTAACCTAGTTCATATCCATTTATTTCTTTGATTTCTATGAGGACTATCACGCACCTTCCTGCGCTCACTTTTCACCACTTGTTATGCTAATATATTCTTACTACAAAACCCTTATTTTATCACAAATGTATAAACTGATAATTTCCAATGCTACAAAAAGAGATCATCGATGTCATTGCCAATGTTTATGAAAAAGTAAAAACACACAACCAAAATATCTTTGAACAAAAACCTACGGCATCAGAGTCTATCGTTTTGATGTTGCTTATTGGTAATATCAATCTTTTGACAGTTAACTCTATTTCGCTTTTTTTTCCTACTGTTCCATACCAGTTTTCCTGTGTATGGTTTTTGATATGACAACTCATCATCTTACCACTAAATCTGAGAGTGGTCCATGGGGAATTTCAATTGAGAGGAGGAAATCATCAAGACACAATAGCAAAAGTTAACAACCACAGTACCAAATGAAAGATATACCAAGAACAACTCCGGAATATAATGGAACCTGGACGTGAAAATGACTGAAAAATGTACACATACACTAATGTCCATTAAAATTGCTACACCAAGAAGAAATTCAGATGGTGGTATTCATTGGACAAATATATTATACTAGAACTGACATGCGATTACATTTTCACGCAATTTGGGCGCATAGATCCTGAGAAATCAGTACCCAGAGCGACCACCTCTAGCCGTAATAACGACATTGATACGCCTGGGCATTGTGTACAGCGTGTACAGGTACAGATTCCCATGCAGCTTCAACACCATACCACAGTTCATCAAGAGTAGTGACTGGCGTATTGTGACGAGCCAGTTGCTCGGCCACCATTGACCAGACCTTTTCAATTGGTGAGAGATATGGAGAATGTACTGGCCAGGGCAGTAGTCGAACATTTTCAGTATCCAGAAAGGCCCGTACAGGAACTGCAACATGAGGTCGTGCATTATCCTGCTGAAATTTAGGGTTTCGCAGGAATCTAATGAAGGGTAGGGCCACGGGTCGTAACATCTGAAATGTAACGGCCACTGTTCAGAGAGCCGTCAATGCGAACAAGCGGTGTCCGATATGTATAACCAATGGCACCCCATACCACCACGCCGGGTATACGGCAGTATGGCGATGACGAATACACGCTTCCAATGTGCGTTCAGCGCGATGTCGCCAATGACGTTTAGCCATTCGTGCATCCAGGTTCGTTTTGCGTACATCATCGCATGTCCTCCTGTCTGTGATGCAGCGTCAAGGGTAATCGCAGCCATGGTCTCCGAGCTGATAGTCCATGTTGCTGCAAACGTAGTCGAACTGTCGTCTTGAAAATATCCCCATCTGTTGACTGAGGAATCAAGACGTGGCTGCACGATCCGTTACAGCCATGCCTATAAGATACCTTTTGACTGCTAGTGATACGATCCTGCACGGCGTTCCGTATTGCCCTCCTGAACCCACCGATACCATATTCTGCTAACAGTCATTGGATCGCGACCAACGCGAGCAGCAATATCGCGATACGATAAACCACAATCGCGATAGGCTACAATCCGACTTTCATCAAAGTCGGAAACGTGATGGTACGGATTTCTCCTCCTTACACGAGGCATCACAATAACGTGTCACCATGTAATGACGGTCAACTGCTGTTTGAGTATGAGAAATCGGTTGGAAACTTTCCTCATGCCAGCACATTGTAGGCGTCGCCACCGGCGCCAACCTTGTGTGAATGCTCTGAAAAGCTAATCATTTGCATATCACAATATGTTCTTCCTGTCGGTTAAATTTCGCGTCTGTAGCATGTCATCTTATTGGTGTAGTAATTTTAATGGCTGACTTCAGAGCTGAATATCTCGGAAACAGAGCAAGATATGAAATTTTTAACATTTCCATATCTCTGCAACGTGCCCTGCAATGTCTTTACAAGCGTTTAGACAGTTTCTGATCAGGAGGTGGACAAAATAAACTGAACACTATGCAGTATACTACATCTTGTTCCAAGCTAACACCACTGCATACATGTTAACACTGATACGCGACAGCAGCGGACAATTGACGTACAAAGTTTTTTCGTCACCTTACAATATATTATTCGATTTGTTCTGCGACGAGTCAATACAAATAACTTATCGGTGAATTGCGTTATCTCTCAGGCTTCCAGAGAGGTAAACTCGATGGTGCGCAGTCAGTGGCAGCTTCTGTCACGAATACGAGTCTGCTGTTTAACGATTCACTAATGACAGTATCATCGCTAATGACAGCGTACACAGAACAAGGTTAAACATCAGTGGCGGAGAGGAACAATGGGCGAAACCTGAAATGACAACGAACAACGAGCATTCACATACATTGTGACCAGATCGTATAAAACGACGACAAATCGACTGCAAAAGTCAACACTCACTTCAGTAATTCCATATTTATGTATAGAGTGTCCATATATTTGTGTGAACGTATTGCATACAAATCTACAGTTTTGTTCCAATCTTTTCTCAAATTTTGTACACGTAAACTTCAATCTATGAGGACTGTTGCCGTATGTGTAATAATTCCGTACGACACATAGTTCACGAGATATGACGTTATAAACAATGAGATGTACGAGAAACTGCTGCATAAGCGACAATGGTGCTCATTTTCTCCTAAACCACTGGAACGATTTCAACCAAAATGCTGTAGAAGTAAGAAACACATACGACTCGTGGTTCAGGAGTCATAAAGGTCATAAACAACATAGTTCCAAGAAACTGCCTCACAATGCGACGATACTTTATAAATACACTATATGAGAATGACAGTGCTTAGCGACTTGCAAAAACTTTAAAGATAATTTGAAACCTTTATTATATTTTTTTTTACTGATAACCACAGTAAAATGATGAAAGAAATAAAAGGTTTCTCGCTTACTATCGTACTTTTCCGCTGTTCATGGACTAAAGCTACGGCATTCGGTATAACTTTACAATTTATAATTGCTACACTACAAATTTTAGCCACAGGAAATTTTACAGACAGTATACAAACATTTCACTGATTGTGCCTTCAAAATTTTAATACAGTACGACTCGTAGTCATGAGATATAAGCACGTAAACAGTAACGTTTATGGAAAATCGTCCCATCACGCCCTAACTTTTAATCTATTACTTCTTTACTACTAATTGCTTTCTCAACAGATTTTACAGAGATACAGCACTTATCAAGTGAATATACACCTGAAAAATTATACAGTTGTACAACATATAATTCAATAAATATGGGATCGTACGAATTGTATATGTCATTTGCATTTTGACTCCTACCTTTCTTTGTTTGGATACTGTACTTATAATTTTGTACATTGTGCAATACAGCGTTATTTCTTATATATTCTCTGATAAACATAACATGATTTTAGGATATAGCAGTTGGATAGAGAGAAGAGATAGGAGAAGTACTAACTCAAAGCAAGAATAAATAAGTAAATACCCGGGTAACGCCGGATTTCCGGTAGTATCGATATAACAACAGTACGGCAGGAGCTTAACATTCGTGGACGGGCAACAGTTACTAAAACCTTAATAACGGAAGCCAGCGCAAAGCTGCATAGGTAGTAGTGCTACGATCGTGAAACCTGGACACTTGATGACTGGATATACGAGGGTCGTCCACAAAGTAAGTTCCGTTCCTATTTCTATATACTGCAGCGTTACGATCGCAGTTCCGAGCATACGCGGCAGTTACTCTGACTCAAGGAGGAGACTTGTACGTCACTTTCAGATCGCTTCTGCATTCGTGTGCGTTTTACTGCTTTTTAATAATGTCAAATCATATCTGTGACTCGTTTACTAAATGAAAAGCAAGTTAAACCAAACGAAATTCATCGGCAAATCTGAGAGGTTTACGGACAAAATGCTACGTGTGATTCAATGGTTAGAAGATGGGTCACACTGTTCAGCGAAGAACGTCATCAAGTGCACGATGAAGAACAAAGTGGACGCCCGTGATTACTGCTGAACTAGTTCACACAATTGAAGATAAGATTAAGTACAAACGTAAGTTTACACTTGGTATCCTTGATACCACTAATTATCACTAATTAATAAAACTGTTTGTGAAACACTGAAATTTCGAAACTTATCTCGCTCTGAGTACCCAAAATTCTTAGCGAACAATATAAAAAAACAACGGATGGCCAGTGCACTTCAGTTTTTGACACACTACAATGAAGAAGGTGATGGTTTTCTTTCTCGGATAGTGGAACTTGGGTATCGTACGACACCCCTCAAACAAAACGGCAATCAATGGAATGGAGACACCGTTCATCCCCAACTAAGGTTAAGCCTAAGCAAATCTTGACACCTCGAAACATCATGTGCACCATTTTTTGCGACACAGAAGGCATTTTGCTGATTTCTTACCACGAGGCCAAACAATCAATGCACATGGTTACTGCGACACCACTAAGAAATTGCGCCCCGCAATACAGTACAAGCGCCCAGGATTACGGTCAAGAAGTTATGGTTTTTTCCACGATAATACCGGACCTCACACTGCGAATGTGACCAAATAATTCTTACGGTGATTATACTGGGACGTGTTTGATCATCCTCCGTACAGCCAGGATCTCGCTCCTAGCGACTTTCATTTCTAACACCTAAAATCTTTCCTTGGTGGTCAACACTTCAACGATGATGACGAGATTAAATAACATGCTACAACAAAAATGTTCAAATGTTTGTAAATCTATCAGACCAAACTGCGTGGTCATCAGTCCGTAGCTTACAAACTACTAAAAAATCTAGGTAAACTAATCTAAGGACAAGCACACACACCCGTGCCCCAGGAGGAGGACTCGAACCTCCACGGCGAGCAACCGCGCGCTCCCCAGCGAGACGCTTTAGACCGCTCGGGTACTCCACCGCGGCATAAATTTTTGCCAGTGGGCGGGGTTGAACATGCTACAACATGGTTGAATACACAGGCGGCAACCTTCTATGAAGAGGGCATGCAAAAACGTGCCCCATGCTATGAAAAGTGCCTACATAATTTCGGAAGCTATGTAGAGAAGTAGGTTAACAATTGTAGATTTTTGTACAATAAATATCTTTTTTGTGTCTACATGGGATATCTACATGGGATACTCTGCAAATCACATTTAAGTGCCTGGCAGAGGGTTCATCTGTACACGTTTGTTTTTTATAACCAAACGAAACTTACTTTGTGGACGTACCTAGTATGTAATATTATCCGATTCCTCCTGATGAGGAAAAAGCTTACGATACGACATGCCTGCTTACTACAGCCAAACATGGAGGAGTTTTGTCATGAATTTGGTATTTATAATAAGGAGAAACTCTGAAATAACAACAAATTGAGAATAAATTGCTTACTATTATTAGCATATTTCTGACTGTCATCGCCATATACAAAAATGATAATGCGCCAACAAACACAGACAAAAAAAAATTCATTATCAGCATCAGAAAATAGTCAAACATCTCCTACGTACATCATAATCGCCTTGTCTTCCAAGTACTGAACCGTTATGGGGAGTTACAGAGCACAGAGTGAGAACAACAGCTAAAAACTCACAACTATTTTCATTTCACCTATACCTGTTGCATGCGTCCAGATAATCTCACAGTGACTCTCGATTTTGCCCTCAATACAAACAATATTTTTCTCGACTGCCGAAACAAACTCTCTCCAATTTACCTGATCTATATTTGCGATTTACATTCCACACTTTTAAATATTTAGAAGTCGGGATTCAATCAACTCTCAGTCCCCAGAATTATTTGAGCGTAGCAAATTTCCTGCAATGCAGTAAATTTGGGAACTTTGTTTCTTATACTCTGAAAATTTAACTCTAATATTTTAACACTCGAAGAGTCCTCCTGAATGCGGTCTGATTTCACTGTCTGTACAACGATAGACGAGTGTTCATCAGAACTATCGCCTAGATTAAAAAGAAAAGAAAGATGTGCAGTCCACAACTACTCTGATACCCGAGTAGCACCCCTGATTTATCAAGGGGATTCCTACAATTACCCACCCAATAACGTAGGTTTAGAAATCTGCAGCCATGACCGTCACAGAACCGACGAAGCTATTGCTTGAGATCCTCCACTCCAAAGCAAAGGATCCCGATCCACCGCGCGGGAGTAGCCAAGCGGTCTGGAGTGCCATGTTGCGGATCGAGCGGCCTCCTGCGTCGGAGGTTCTAATCCTCCTTCGGGCATGGATGTTTGCGCTGTCGTTAGAATAAGTTAATGAATAGTTTCTAAGTTGAGGGACTGACGAACCCGCTCTTAAGTCGCATAAGCTTTACAAACATTTGAACATTTTTTCGATCCCGATCCACTCTGAGAATAATGCTGCAAATTCAAAGTTGTGCTTGCATCTCGCACGCAAGGCCAGCAGTCTTTAATGATTCCGCCAGCCGCCCGTAAGAACCGAGTACGTCCTCAAAATCTAAGTGACGGGAGTCATTAGTGCCGACGTGAGCAATAACTTGCAGACGACTGCACCTAGTGCGCTCAACAGCCACCAGCAAGGCCGCCTCCACATCTTTAACAAGAGTTAGGATGGTGCAGGTCGCATGTTCTTTTGTTTAATTTAAATGATTAGCAATCGAACAACATCGGCCTGTGAGTTCAAGCTACCGATGGAATGTGCCTACGATTCTCGTTGTTGCTGTGAACCGAAGGTTAGGGATCAGCGTGACTACAGCTGAGGTGCTCGATGCCACGAACTGCTGTACACGAACCATACCGACAAAGAGTTATAAAGATAGCGATGATAGACAGTAGTACATCCATCCGGGGCTTGCTTATGTGAGAAGCAGTATTTCGACAGGGCAACGACCGTGTGTAGAATGGTTCACAGAGGCCGTAGAAAAGGACGAGTTGGGTTAAGATCCTTCCTCCCTCCCCCTCCCCTGAGACAATCGACACCTCATCCGAATGGCACTGCAGGACAGGTCTGCAGGCCGATTGGCTCTGGAACAGCTTAATACAGCGTACGCTATCAGGAGTGACGCTCCGTCCTCGTTTATGACGGCATGGGTTGCTTGCGCGTGGTTCTCTTCTCTGCCTAAGTTTGACTAATGTAGAGAAACATGTTAGACGGCAATGAAGTATGAAACGATGGTACTGGGAACAAGAATGCGATAAGGTTGTGTTTTCGGACGAATCAAGATTCTGTTTATTTGAAAATGTGTGTCCTTTTGACCACTAACCTCCACCCCCTATTATCGACCTTGCCATGTTTTACTTCAGGACACAGGGTGCAGCTGGGAAGATTTTACGAGAAACTAACCGAAAGATCAGAGTTACTAAGGTATTTATTAATTCCAGCCTTACAAATTCTCTTCCTCGCCGGTGGCAGAGTAAAGGGTGGTGGGGTGGGGATGGAAGCGCCCCGTCCAGGGCCTCTCATCCGGGAAGGGGAGGGGGGAGTTGCATTCTCCTGGAGGCCTCGACAGCTAGTTTAATTTCCGTCGAATTCCAAACAACGGCAAAGTATTTATTTTGAAACGACTGACGAAAGACAGAAGAGCTTAAGAAGAGCCACTAAAAGACGGAAGTAGACTAAAAATGTGAATTAATATCGGCTTTTTTTATTATAAATGGATTCTTCCGTCACTTCTTCGTACAACTATTCCATATTTCGGGCTGAAAACATACAATCTCTTTTTTTCAACTAATTTTTGTTTATTTACGAACTAATTTTCGGCTTATTAGGCCAACTTCAGGTAAACATTTGACAGATGTTTGTAGAGCTTATGGGACTTAACTACGGGGTCATCAGTCCTTGAACTTACAAACTACTTATGAACTAGCTTATCCTAAGGACGGCGCAAATATCCATGCCCGAGGGGGGATTCGAACCGCCGACCGTAGTGGCCGTGCGAACCGTGACTGGAGCGCCTCAGTCCCCTCGGGCACCGCGTCCGGCAAACATTTGACAGGCGTCTACAAGAAACGTTAGTGCTGATGTTACAAACATATTAAATAAAGATGCAACATACCAAAAATTTAGTTATTTGCTTATGACATTAGTTGAACTTGTCAAATTGATCTCTAGGCTTGTAGGTTTTTATTGTGTGTGTGTGTGTGTGTGTGTGTGTGTGTGTGTGTGTGTGTGTGTGTGAAATGCCTTTTAATTTAAAATTATACACAGTGAAACACGTTATATACCTAATATATCATACTAAGCTACAGTGAAATTACAATTTCAATACTTTCACCGTAGCTTAGAATGATTTATTAGTTATATAGCGTGTTTCACATACATTGATATCGACACCTTTAACAAGCTTTTGACATGGGGTACATATGATATAAATGGCCTTCTTATTATTTTTATCATCTGATTTAGAATTAGACAAAATGAAATACTTTACATACTTCATATTACATATTTCTACATATTACTTCATATTAATATTACTACATTATAAGCTAAGGTACAATTATTCAGGTTGTGACTTATTTTGAGATCGACTTTGGTGAACAACTAATGCCAGAAGCAAACAACTGGAGTTTTGGTGTGTTGTATCTTTATTTAACATGTGTGCAAAATAAGCACTAGCGTTTCTTGTCGACGCCTGTCAAATGTTTACCTGAAGATGGCGTAATAAGCCGAAAACTAATTAATAAATAAACAAAAGTTAGTATAACAAAAGAGACTGTTTGTTTTTAACCTGAAATAATATCAATTTATTTAACAGAAAAATACGTTTATTAAATAATTATACGTCCCATACGCAGGTACTGTACATAGATGCTTACTTACGATAGTAGTCTATTGCAGTGTCCAATTTTTTATGTATTTTTGTAAGACGTTGAATGAACGTTAAACACGCTATAACCTCACAATCCGGAAGTAACTAGTCTGGCTTTTCGGGAATCCGGCGCATATCTGAAGAGACATACAGCACAATGAATTGCCGTGCGCAAAATTCTTTTTCGTAAAACTATTCTTAGTTAAAAGATTCTATACAAACAATATTTCAAATTTTGGCATTATTTACATTTCAGTAGCGTATCATTTTGAAGGAAACACGTTTGTATCATATCGCTCACGCATTACGACATTTCTATGGACATAGTCCATTGTTGCTTGGTGGGTGAGCAAGTTCCTTCATACTTTATATAGAATCCCATTTGCATCCGTTCTCTCAGTAACCCGGCACTTACGCTAATCCGCAAGGGCCACGAATGGCTGGATTACGAGAGTCTAGTGTAGTTACCAGTTTTCTGAGAAACATAATTATTCTACATGAAACATTGTTTCCATGACCTTGTTTTCTAAACAGGTCTACTGTCAGTTCAATATAGAAATATTTACATTAGTCCTGCCAGAAATTTAGGTTTTTAACTACAGTACTACCTTCTAAAAATTACTTTTTCAAAGGTTATACATTATTATATAGTTCCTTTAATGACCATAAAATCAAACCAGAATAAAGAGAGCAGAGTCGTCTACATACAAGCAACAGACCATCAACATCAGAGTCATCTTGAGTTTGTATCTCAGAAAGAACTGTAGAACATTTTGCAAATTATTTTCCTGCTAAACACTTCTAGTATCGTAAAATCTTTATCTGGTTACAGCAGCGCCTTAAAGGTGTGCACCTCGCTCGGTCTGACAGCGGTACAACAGAGAAACGAAAAGAGTTCTTTCGTAAATGAAGAATGTAACAACTACAGATCAGCAAGGAGGGTTGTCAGTTTGAAACCTGTTGTCCTTAAATTACCTTATAACTTGCAACTTATTGCAACGAGGATAGTAGCCGCTGTAGGACTTCTCTCCAAATCGCATTTAGAACTCTCGCGGTGGCCGAGGGGACTGAGGCACTCCAGTCACGGTCTGCACGGCCACTACGGTCGGGGGTTCGAATCCCCCCTCGGGCATGGATATTTGTGCCGTCCTTAGTCTTGGCTAGTTTATAAGTAGGTTGTAAGTTTAGGGACTGATGACCCCGTAGTTAAGTCCCGTAAGCTATACAAACATTTGAACATTTTTTTTTTTTTTTTTTAGAACTCTCGAAGCATACGTCAGAACGCGGAAAACCCAAACAATCAGCCTGCACAAGCGCCCTAAGATACATGTATTTCATGTTAACTTCATTTAATGTCACTTTTCTTAAATCTCCATTACAAATAAAACGTACAATGATGTATATGAGACCAAAAAAGAAATAACTACAGTTTCCGATCCGGTTGTTATTATCTGTAAGTTTTCTAGTGCATAATGACAAAATGAGAAATGCATGGAAACTCCAACTTCTATAATCTTTAGTAACCATTCGATTCTTTCTTCATTCTATTTTTATGGGAAATAAAATTATGTTTTAATATCTAAATGTGTTCCAAATTGTAGAATTATAATGTTTCACAAATAAAAACAATCGAGCTTCGATTTTCCGGTTATCCGAACATGGTTGTTGGTCAGAAAAGCAGTTTGTTCAGACAATCGAACTGTATCCTTTTATTTATCAACAAACCGATTTACATTTATTATAACACGACTCTCTCTACGCCTGCAGAGGCAAGTATAGCGTATACATAAAGTCTGGAAACACTTTCAATACTTATTGCACAAGAACTAAACATTGTACAGATGTCATACACATTGCATTTTGAAGAGAAACTATGAAATTTTCTTTTAAAAACATTCTATATGCGAAACATGAGTGACCAGGAAGACGCCAATACGGTAATACGTGTATTCTCTCCTAGAGCTCTGTTAGATCGCGTGTTATTGGTGGTTACATACACCAGATCTCTAATGTGTCCCCACAGAAAAAAGTAACATGGAGTGAGATCTGGTGATGGGGAAAGCCTTTTTATGAAACAGCTATCCCTTTCTGTAGCATGGCGATCCATCGATGCGGTAGCTCCGTGTTCAGGTACCCACGAACTTGTAGATGAAAATGGGGTAGAGCCCCATCCTACAGAAACATGGACAGCGAATCAGATTTCATTTGAGGCATCAGCCATTGCTGCAACATGTTCAAGTAGGCGAAGAAGAATGGCCAGTAAAGTTTGGACGTGAAAAGACACAAAAACATTTACTTTTCGTGAATCACGCTCAAATTCAGTGCAATTATGCCTGTTCAGTTTCACTGTGTTTTGAAAAGTTCTTCGTCGCTAAATATTAAGCGTTCAACAATGATATCCCCATCCTCATTCCATTATTGCAACTGCGAATAAAATTCAAAACGCTTGTCTTTGTCGTCGTCATTGAGCTTTTTGCACGAGCTTTAAATTGAGTGGTTTCACAGACAGCTTATATCGCAGGACTTTCCACACTGCCACTGGAGCCATTTCGAGTATATGAGATGCACGACGCACTGATTTCTTTTGACTTCTTAACTTCCAGGGTTTCTCTTCAAAATGACATATGCATGATATCTTTACAATGTTTGGTTCTTGTGCAATAGATAATTGAAAGTGTTCTCGGTCTTTATATGCACCCTGTATATGTCGATTGACTAAAGCACCTTTAAAAATATACGACTCAGCTACTCCGCATATCAAGCCTGTGAAAGGAAGCTGCGAGTGACAGTGCTATTCAGTTCAAATGTTCAAAAGTTTGTAGAGCTTATGGGAGTTAACTGCGGGGTTATCAGTCCCTAAACTTACAAACTACTTATGAACTAAGGACGGCACAAATATCCGTGCCCGAGGGGGGATACGAACCCCCGACCGTAGTGGCCGTGCAGACTGTGACTGTCGCACCGCAGTACGCTTTGCTACCGCGGCCGGCCGGTATTCAGTTCTTACTGTGAAACAATGTCTAAACTGCGACTTGCCTTTCAGAACAAGGGGCGTTTCCGTTACAACAATAGGCAAAACACAGTTGTTTCACTGATTCACCAATATGCTTGATTGTTTTCAGGAATACAGAGAACGCTGCGAGTGCCGTCGGGGGTTCGAATCTCCCCTCGGGCATGGATGTTTGTGCCGTCTTTACTATATGGTAGTTCATAATTATTTTGTGGGTTTAGGGACTGATGACCCGTAGTTGAGTCCCATAAGCTCTACAAACATTTGAACATTTTTGAAGGCTGCGAGTAAGAGGACTTAACGGGAAGTTGAGAATTTGGGCAGGACGGCAAGCGTTCTGTTGGAAAGCTGGTCGTCATCTGTAATATGAAAACTGAGGCAAAAAGTCATTTATTAATATAGAACTGAAAGGATCCTATGCAGGCAAGGTACCGAACTTAACAAGATGGTTAAAGCGACTGCTGAACCAAAGCGGCAATCCGTGTTTCAATCCCGGTTCAGTACAATTTTCAATTTCGCCATAGATTTTAATGCCCCTAACGCTAGAGAGTATTTCGAACCAGTAAATTTACGGTTGTTTATGTCAACTAAGTCAACGGCCGTTCCGCAGTGGATACTCCGGTTCCCGTTAGATCAGTGTCGGGCTTGGTTAGCACTTCGGTGTATAACCGTTCGGGTCTGCCGAGCGCTGTCGGCAAGCGGGGATTACTCAGCTCTTGTGAGGCCAACAGAGGAGCTACTTGACTGAGAAGCATCGGCTCCGGTCGCGAAAACTGACGTGAAGGCCGGGAGTGCGGGGCGCTGATCACGTCCCCCTCCATACCGCACGTCGGTCAGTATCCAGTGGGCACGCCGAGGCCTGTGGGACGGAGTTAATGTCAAACGACATGTCCGAAACAAGAGCCGTCATATGTAGAACCAGCACGCAGTCCTGACCCAACTATTTTAACCTTTTGTTGTACCTCAAGAAATTCCTGTCCCCCACCCCCCTGTCTGTGTTTTTACGACGACGAAAAGCTAAACTGTCACACGTTGGTTCAGGTCACACAGGTGACAGACTTCTACGGCAGACCCCACGATATGCTGCAAACCTTTCATAAGTGGGACTCCTCAAGAAAGAATATTGTGGACACAATGCTAAACGATGTTTTCAGAATGAAATTTCCACTGTGCAGTTTTCAAAGTAGGAGGGGAGGTAATCGCGGAAGTAAGGTTATGAGAACGTGCCGTAAGGCGTGCCATGGTAGCTTAATCAATAGACTGCTTGCCTGAGAAAAGAAGGGTACGAATCCCGCTGAGGCACACAGTGCAAATGCAATTGTCTGTCAAGTTATGGGACACAACTGCAATGGTCATCGGTCCCTAAACTTACAAACTACTTACACTAACTTATCCTAAGAACAACAAACATACACACACACAGGCACGCGCGCGCACGCACGCACACACACGGCCAAGGGAGTACTCCAAACTCCGACGGGGAATGGCCGCATGTACCGCAGCAAGACGCCTTAGCGCTCACGTTCAAAATATTGGACCGAACTACTATGATCATCAGTCACTATGGTTACAAACTACTTAAAATAACCTAAACTAAGGACAACACATATACTTGAATCTCCTGCGGGAGCAGCTACCCAGTGCGTAGCCTGATGTCTTAGACTACGCGGCCAGTTTTAATGCGCCAGAGTGTTTCATATGAGCGCACACTCCACTGAATGTAGCATTCTGGATAGCTGTACCTGTTCCCAATGTTGTTTTTCATGTGAGAATTTTGTCTTTAAGTAAATTTCTACCAAAAAAAAAAAAAAAAAAAAAAAAAAAAAAAAAAGGAAAAGTACTTCCAGGATGCACCTCGTATGTCCCTCCGATTGTTTATGAGAGCTTTCTGTAAGAATCCGGAGAATTGTGTGAACAACTTTCCCAAATTTTTGATATGAGGAGAAATAATGAAGGAAAGGCTCATGACGCCGTACGTCACTAACGGCTTTTAATCAAATTGCGTGGTTACGGAATATCGCCTCAGATTTGTGATTGGTTAGAGGATTTCCTGTCAGAGTGGACACAGGTTTCAGTAATCGATGGTAAGGCCTCGACTAAATCAGAGGTGATATCCGGCGTTCCACAGGGTAGTGTCATTGACCCTCTGCTATTCCTTATCTACGTAAACGGTTTGGGGGGAAATGTAAGCAGCTCTCTTAGGTTGTTTGCCGGCCGCGGTGGCCGAGCTGACTGACCAGGCCACTATGTCGGGGTTCGAATCCCCCCTCGGGTGTGGATATTTGTGCCGTCCTAAGTATTAGCTAGTTCATAAGTAATTTGTAAATTTAGGGACTGATGACCCCGTAGTTAAGGAATTTCTATTAAATCAGACTAAAAAACTGGAAAGAACACGTAGGAAAGGCTAACCACAGACTGCGTTTTATTGGCAGAACACTTAAAAGATGCAACAGAACTACTAAAGAAACTGCATACACTACACTTCTCCGTCCTCATTTGGAGTATTGCTGCCTAGTGTGGGATCCTTTATCAGGTGGGTTTGACGGAGGACATCGAAAGAATCCAAAGAAGGGCAGCCCGTTTTGTATTGTTACGATAAAGGGCAGACAGCGTTACGGAAATGATACAGGATCTGGAATGACAATCATTACAACAACAGCGCTTATCGCTGCGGCGTGGTGTACTTACGAAACGAAATGCGAAAATATATGGTTCCACCTACATACGTAGAAATGATCGTCAGAATAAAATACGAGAAATCAGAGCTCGAACGGAGAGATTCAGATGTTCTCTCTTCCCGCGCAGTGTTCGAGAACGGAATGGTACATCTACATCTACACGGGATACTCTGCAAATCACATTTAAGTTCCTGGCAGAGGATTCATCGAACCACCGTTATACTATTTATCTCCAATTCCATTCTCGAATAGCGCGCGGGAAGAAAGAACACGCGAATCTCTCCGTTCGAGCTCTGATTTCTCGTATTTTATTCTGATGATCATTTATACCTGTGTAGGTGGAAGTCAACAATATATTTTCGCATTCGGAGGAGAATGTTAGCGATTGGAGTTTCGTAAGTAGCCCACGTCGCAGCGATAAGCGCTGTTGTTGAAATGATTCCCATCCCAGATCCTGTATCATTTCCGTAACGCCGTCTCCCCTGTATCGTGATAATACGAAACGAGCTGCCCTTCTTTGGACTCTTTCGATGTCCTTCGTCTTAACGTGATTTGCAGAGTATTCCATGTAGGTGTAAAGAGGAACGTCAGGTACCGGTCGGAACTAGACTTAAGTGTCTGTGGCATTCATCGGAAGGAAGTGCACACAACTGCTGGTGTCGTGGGCGTGGCAGCAGGGGAGACGCCTCGCCGGCAGTGGATGTGGCACACACAGCACAACAGAACACAGCCGACAGGAGCAGCGCGCCACAAAGCGGGCAGGCGGGACAAGGCGAGACAAGCAATATAGCATCGGCCGGGGGCGGCAGGCGGGGGCGGCGGGGGCGGGAGGCAGTCGATACGGCGCGGGGGCGGCCGCGGGCGCGAGAATGCGGGACCATCTGCTGGCAGGGCGCGCCTAATTGAGCCGAGGGCTGCAGCACGTCGTCAGGGGCGTCACACGCCGCCGAAACGACAAGTGCATCTCCACTGGAGTGAACATCCAGAGACGTCAAAAGGAAGCACTGTCAGCGCACGCAGTACCAGTGGTATTTCTTCATAAAAGAGAACGGCAAATATTAATCTAATATATAAAGCAGAGTGTCCGTATGTTGCATACTATAACATTTATATTCTATATAAGTAATTACAGTTCATTCTACCACTTTCCAACATAATACTCATCTTTTGAACATTGCGATGTGTGGGGGTTCTGCTCGCTGCGACATTATTCTCCTTGGGCGTCGTGGTAGAAATAAATACTCGATATATACAATTTTTCACTTCTTCTTTAATTTGAACCAAATTTCTTCTCCACCAAAACATTACAATGTCAACACATCCACAATACATCAGAACTTAGCTGGTAGTACTTCCATTTTCAAAACACAGAGTGACATAGCTTCCAGAGCACATGACAAACGACTAAAACTCGAACTCCCCCATGCAAGGCGGTGAGGTAAATATATAAGCTTGACAATAATGGCATCACATTGCGCATTGTTCATAACAATTGAAAACAGTAATTTACAATTACCGAACACAACAGTAAAACATTTCATGTACACAAAAATAATGACAATATAAAATGAAAACTATATATACAATACTGTTACAAGCCACATATCATTTTAAGACTTAATCACGCTACTTTTTGTCTGACAACAAACCAAAATGTTAAATGTCAATTAATTAGTTAACGAGTACATTATACATGTTCCTAACATATATTGAACTCTCAAATCTCATGGCCATTCACAAAATATACTCAAAATCTCACGTCAGTCAATATATACAAAGAATAACAATATTCAAATTTCGACTTTACATTACTTAAAACAATTGGCTGCTCTACGCAACTTGTTTATGAGCCTAACCTATATACAATGCTATTTATTTTAATGTAGATACAAAAGTTTTTACCATTCGTCTGTCTATTTATTGAAATAACATACAATGACAAAACTATTGTTTGTAGAACTGTCTGGAAACGTCTTATACAAATCTCTTAATTAATGAAATCTATCACTTGTTTTAATCACAGTATCACCGAGACACTGTCCTACACTGATTCCTAGGCTGGCTATATTGTTTTTAACTAACTTCACACGCAACTTTTATCACTATTGAACCACACGATTCCGGATCCGACGCAGACGTAGGATGACATAGAGATGAGAGAACCAGGCAGACGGTATCGCACGATAACATTGAGATGAGAGGGCCAGCAGTATCGTCACAATACAAATCTGCAGTTTTCTTCCAATCTTTATGAAATTTTGTACACGTAAGATTCAATCCATGGGGACGGTCGCCGTAAGTGTAATAATGACATACGATATATAGTTCACGAGACATGACGTCATAAACAATGAGATGCGCGGAAAAACTGCTGCATTTTGCGACAATGCTGCTCATTTTCTCCTAAACTATTGGACCGATTTCAACCACATTTAGTACACACATTCCTTGCCGAAAGGTAACAATTGCTGCATGGTTACGAATCACATGCGGCACATGGTTCAAAAGATATTACGTCATAACCAATAGAAATCGCAAAAAATGTCATATAATGCGGCGAGATTTTCGAAATATACTTTATGAGAATGACAGTACTTAGCGACTTGCAACAAACTTTCATCATAATTTCAAACCTTTATTAAACTTTTTCTCGCTGGTAACCATAGTAAAATGATGAAAGGAAAAAAGTTTCTCGCTTACTACTTTACCGCTGTTTATGGAGTAAAACTGCGGCTCTCGGTATGACGTTACAATTTATAATTTGATCACTACAAATTGTAGCGACAGGAAATTTTACACACAGTATACACGCATATAGCTGAATGTGCCTTCTAAATTGTATCGAAGTACGACATGTAGTTCATGAGAAATGATCACATAAACAGTAACGTTCCGCTGTTCATGCAGTAAAATTACGGCATTCGGTAAGACATTTCAATTTGTAATTTATACTGTAGAAATTGTAGACGCAGGAAATTTTACAGACAGTATTCACGCATGTAATTGAGTGTATCTTCTAAACTGTATCGCAGTACGACATGTAGTTCATGAGGTATGAGCACATAAACGGTAAGATTCATGGAAAACCGCCCCATCACGCACCAAGTTTTAATCTATTACTTCTTTGCTACCAATTGTATTCCCAAGACATTTACGACATACAGCCCTTATACAGATCAATATATACATATGTCAGGAATAAATAAATAAATACCCGGGCAATGCCGGGTTTTCAGCTAGTTTAGTATATAATACAGGATGATTCTTACAATAAAGAAAACAGCAACCACCCACATTTGATTATGCTATTTATTTACTAAATCGCGGCGTTGCCGGTTTCAACCTTTTCAGTTCATCATCAGACGGCTGATCACGTCCACAAACATGTCATTTACATTTTGCTTATGCATATAATGTTGCTTGTGGCAAAAAGTCCTTGGTTATTTGGTGCCCTACAATACCAGAGATGATTGTAATTGCTTACTCAAGCGTAAACATGGCTCTTGATAGTGACAAATGTTGTAAACAAAATTTTACAGTAGAAATTTTGTTTTTGTTTATTTACTCACGTCGAAAAGTAGGTTCCACCAGGTTGTAATGCTGATTACTGCAGTTGATGATGAAATGAGCACATTGTGACTCACTTACGTCTCTCATTTGGAGCAACATGACGCTATTAACCACATATACAGGGTGAATCTAAATTCGCGCACTCGGGCTTCGCAGCGCGATTCCTCACATGCCAGCAATAAAAAGAAGTCTGTCACAAAATTTCATCCTGCGCAAATTTACGGCAGTAAATGGATGCGAAGTCTGAGATGAATGTGTGTCCCATACGTCAGTGTGTTTCAGAATTACACAATTACACCTACAAACTTCTGAGGGATGTAGAAGGCGTCTTTAGCATCAAAGTAAGCACAGAAATCCATGCCCGGAAACGTCGTCCAATGACGCTACAGAGCGTCGAAGTTGCTGGAGGGGATGTCTAGCGGCAGGAGCTGGTGCCTGTAACTTGGACTCTCCGTAGCGTCGTTGAATGGCATTTCCGGGCATCGGTTCCAATGCACCTCAAGGTGCCTTCTACATCCCCCAGAAGTTTGTAGGTGCAATTGTGTAATTCTGAAATACGTTGACGTATCGCACATAAACTCATCTCAGTCTTCGATATCCACTTGCTGCCGGAAATATGCGTAGGGCGAAATTTTGTGTGAGACTTTTTTTATTACTGGCATATGGGGAATCACGCTGCGAAGCCCGAGTGCGCGAATTTAGATTCACCCTGTATATACACACAACAGGCAAACCACAAAGTTTTTGCCTCGTAGAATACAAAGACTGTGATATTGCCAACATAACACAACCAAAGATGTTTCCTATCAAAGATATGTTCATTGATTTGACATTGAAGTATTTTACAAAGGAGAGACATAAAATATTTTACATATAATAAACGTATACATGTGCATTGTACATTCCGTGACATTGGCTATAAATTAAGTAGAGAGCTGTATTTTTAAAGCAATTTTACTTAGTGACATAGCGCAAAGGGAAGCATTGGTTGCGAAGGAAGTAGACACAATTACAGACTTCCCCAGTGTCATTTGGTCTGTACATTGACCAAGCTGGGAATGAAAGTAAGAAGAAATTTGGGCAAAGGACAAGTTCAGAGTGAAGAAATAAAAAGTACATTTCTATAATGACATTTCAGTTCTGTCAGGCACAGAAAAAGACCTGAAAGAGCAATTGAACGGAATGGGCAGTATATTAAAAGAATCGTTAAGAACATTAACAGAACAAAATCAAGGGTAATGGAATGTAGTCTCATAACATCAAGGCCGCGGCGGAGTGGCCAAGCGCATTGATGCGCTATGCTTCGATACGCGAGGCAGCTTCCCGTCGAGGGTTCGAATCCCCCCTCGGGCATGAAGGTTTATGTCATCTTTAGTATAAAGTAGTGTATAAGTAGTTTGTATGTTTAAGGACTGATGACACCGTAGTTAAGTCCCTTAAGCTTAACAAACATTTGAATAACATCAGGCGACGGTCAAGGAAATAGACTATGTAACGAAATATTTGTTACAGGGACAGCAAAATAACATGCTATGGTCGCAGTACTGACAAAATAAAATTTAGAATGGTAAGAAAAGCGTTTCAGGAAAAGAAAAAACATTAATGTACGTTTTAGGAAGTCTTTCTGATCATTTGTGTAGAGTGTTGCTTTCTACGGTAGTCAAACATGGACGATAAATAGTTCAGACAGGAAGAGGATGGATGCGTCTGAAATGCGGTGCTACCGAAGAATGCATAAGATTGGGTGAGGTACTGATGAGGAGGTACTCAACAGAATTTTGGAGAAAAGGAATTTCTGACATACTTTGACTAAAAGAAGACATTCATTGGTAAGACACAACTTAAAGGAATCTAGAAGTTCGCGTTGGAGGGTAGCCAAGAGATGAATGCAGGAAGCAGGTTCAAATAAATGTAGGTTGCCATTCTTGTGAAGCGATGAAGAGGCTTGCTCAGAATAGAGTAGGATGGAGAGCTCCATCAAACCAATACCCGGACTGAAGGCCACAAGAACAACAGCAACTAATTTCCAGTAATTATCTCCAGATCCTAGCGAACTATTTTCTTTGTTACATGGTAGTAATAAACTTCGGTTCCTATTCACGGCTTTAGAGGTTGTACCAGTTACATTTACATGTACTTGTCTGCATAAATAAACATGTAAATGTTCAGTTAGTAACGTCGGCTTCTGTAAATACGGGAGGTCAACAGACGACTGCTCCATTTGGCGAGCGTCCCCTTTTGTTCCTTTGCCCCTGCAAGCGTCCCTCCCTCCACTCCAATTACCCCTTTTCGATTCTTTGTCCTGGGGCCGCTACAAATTACGAAGAAGGGACGCAGATGCCCCCCTTTGACTCGCCACTTGTAATACGTGTGCCGGAGTGCTCGGGATTAATTTCCTTTGCCCTTTCTTCTGCTACCTGAAACACCAACGCGTGGCTTGGTTCATTATGGTTTCCTCTGTGCTGTCTTCCCTTTCGTGGCTTTCTCAGCCAGTTACCTTTAAAAAAGCGAAGGAGTACCAGCTTTGACTTCTTCGCACAATGTGTCCCTTGTTAAAATGCTTTTTGTGTGCGAAGTTTTAAAAGGGCAGACTACTGCCTCTTTCTCTGAACATGAAAAGAGTTAAGACGTTCGTCTTACTGTTGATAGTTCGTTCATATTAGAAGCGCTAGAGGTTTCTAAATTCTAAACACGAATATGCTATAAAGTAATATAAAGGATTATACTTAACAGGCTGAACCCATACATTAAAGAAATATTAAACACAGCACTTGCAGAGTTCAGAAAAGGTAAATCAAGAATTGACCAAATTTTCACACTAACAAGGAGACACATGGGTATCAGATTTTAGAATTTTTTTTATATTTATGGTACATGAAGTTTATAACTTTAATAACCATCAGCCAAAGCCATTCCACACAACTCACAAAAATTCTCTAGAAAACCGACTTGAAGTTTAGCGAAGTACACGTAAGTACCAATAATTAAAACAAAAATGTTCAAATGTTTGTGAAGCTTTTGGGACTTAACGGCGGAGTCATCAGTCCCTAAACTTACAAACTACTTATGAACTACCTTATACTAAAGACAGCACGAACATCCATGCCCGAGGGGGGATTAGAACCCCCGACGTGGAACGTCCTCGCGCATCGCAGCATAGCGCCTCAATGCGCTCGGCCACTCCGCCGCGGTTAATTAAAACAGTTGCACCGCCTGTCGGTATAGCTCAGGTGGTAGCGTTTTGGCCTTAATGCCATAGAGTCGTTTCATAGATCTAGAAAAGGCTTATGATCGTGTCCCTAGCAGGAAGCTACTGTCAGTGCTACAAGATTATGGTATAGGAGGCAAACTTCTGCAGGCAATTAAAGGGCTTTATGTAGACTGTCAGGCAGCAGTTAGAGTAGTTGGCAAATTAAGCTCATGGTTCAGGGTAGTTTCAGGGGTAAGACAAGGCTGTAACCTGTCACCACTGTTGTTCATACTATTCATGGATCATATGCTGAAAACAGTAGACTGGCAGGGCGGGATTAAAATAGGTGAAAACAAAATAAGCAGTCTCGCATATGCGGATGACTTAGTTATAATGGCCGATTCAATTGAATTGTTGCAAACTAATATTTGAGAGCTCGATCAGAGGTGCAAGGATTCTGATATGAAGATCAGCATCTCCAAAATGAAAGTAATGTCTGTTGGAAAGAGATTTAAACAAATTGAGTGCATATAGGAGGAACAAAGTTATAACAGGTAGACAGTTTCAAGTACCTAGGATGTATTTTCTCACAGCATGGCAACATAGTGAAAGAACTGGAATCGAGGTGCAGCAAAGCTAATGCACTGAGTGCTCAGCTGAGATCTACTCTCTTCTGCAAGAAGGAAGTAAGTACCAAGACTAAGTTAGCAGTGCACCGCTCTATCTTTCGACCAACTTTGTTGTATGGGAGTGAAAATTGGGTGGATACAGGTTACTTTATTCACAAGGTATAGGTTACAGATATGAAAGTAGCAAGAATGATCGCAGGTACTAATAGATGGGAACAATGGCAGGAGGGTGTCCATAATGAGGAAATCAAAGAAAAACTGGGAATGAACACCATAGACGAAGCAGTTAGAACGAACAGACTGAGATGGTGGGGTCATGTTACACGCATGGGAGAAGCTGGATTACCTAAGAGACTCATGAGCTCGGCAGCGGAGGGTAAGAGTAGTCGAGGTAGACCAAGAAGAAAGTACTTAGATTCTGTGAAGAATGATTTTGAAATAAAAGGCATAACATCAGACGAGGCATCAATGTTAGCATTGAATAGTGTATCATGGAGGAATTTTATCAGAGGTACTATGCTCCAGACTGAACGCTGAAAGGCATAAAAAGTCTCTAATGATGATGATGATGATGATGATTCTTGAATTTAGTTATGTAAACATTTTAGGAGCTCTAATTCCAGATGTTGTATCAGGTTTTTGTTTATGTGTATGTAGAGAAGCTGTAAACCTTGTCGTCACGTAAAACGATGGTTGGGTAGGTTAGCTGCTTGAAAAGCCATTAGTAGCCATGGAGATGACTTTGCAAAACCAGTGTCGTAGATCTTCACAAACTGAACAACCAAAGAGTACCCCGTCATCTAATAGGTAAGCCAATACTGTAAAAAGTGTAGCCTAACTTATTTTTTTATTGAAACCATCATAATTACCAACCTCCTATAAAATACAGAATATTACGAATCAACAAAACAGTGTACTTTCCGTGAAAATTGCCATTAGATATTAAAATTGTGTGAGCATTCGAACACAACTAGAAAAATAAAAATATCTGTCACGATAGGATTGGAGGCACACACCCTACAGTTGTAATGACAAAACGCTTCCACCTCAGCTACACCGACAGATACTGCAGTTCATTGCATTATTGGTACTTAGGCTTACTTGCGGAACTTCAAAGTCGATTTTCTTAAGAATTTTTGAGAGTTGCGTCGAAAGGCTTTGGCTAATTGTTGAGTTCTGAACTTCACGTACCATAAATATCAAAAAATTCTAAATTCCGATACTCATTTGGTTTCCTTGTAAGGCCAATATTATATAAGAACTGGGAGCACAATCATGATACCTTTTTCCTGTTTATAGATTTGAACAAAACCTATGGCAGCATAGCAAGAGAGGAACTATGGAGCATAATGGCGGAGTCCGGGGTACCTGACAAGCTGATAAAGCTAACTAAAATGTATGTGTGGATTCAAAGAGTAGAGCGAAACTACAGGAGGAATTCTCAGAAGTATTTGAAGTAAAACCAGGAGTGAGACAGGGAGATACTATATAACCAACCCTGTTCAATTCGGCCCTCAACAACACCCTGAGGAGATTAACATGTGAAAGTGCAAGAGTCACCATAGTAAAAAAGATATATGTCCTGGCTTTTACGAATGATATTGTGGTGATAGCAAAGTAACATGGAAGACCTGGAGAAAATGGGGACTGTGCTAATGGAAGAATCTAAGAAAATAGGTCTAAGTGAAAGTGAAACATAGTGCATGGCAGTACGAAGAAGAGATCATTCAGGACCAAACCATCTAAAACTCGGAAATCTAACAACAGAGAAGACAAAAACATTCACATACCTCGGTGTCAACATCACTCAACAAAACATAATAGAGCAAGAGATAGAGACAAGAATTCAAGTTGGGGGAAGATGTCTAGGATCTACGCACAATATCAGAAGATCCAAGTTACTACCTAGGCAGGCAAAAGAAAAAAAGAAAAAAAAATCAGACAGTCATCAACTCAATAGTGTCCTAACAGTAGTGCAAGAACTTAAACCTGGTGATACCGCGCACAGGGTTAGATTTTGCGAATGGGTTTTGGAACAAGTGTATGAAGGTGAAATGGATCCTTACCTCATTCAGTTTTCAGACGAGGCCTGATTCTATTTACACCGGTATGGTAATTCTCAAAACTCTCAGAGTGCCTAAAGACGAATTCAACTCCGTGAGGAACCGATTACGACCAGAAAACAGGAGTGAGATGAGGAGATAGTGGTGAAAGAATAATAGGCCCACATTTAAAAAAAAATGTTCAAATGTTTGTAGAACTTATGGGTCTTAACTTCGGGGTCATCAGTCCCTAAACTTAGAAACTACTTATGAACTACCTTATACTAAAGACGTCACAAATATCCATGCCAGAGGGGGGATTCGAACCCCCGACCGTAGTGGCCGTGCAGACCGTGACTGGAGCGCCGCAGTACGCTCTGCCACCAACACATTTTTAATTACATGATTAACAGTGAAAGATATGTGCAAAATATTTTGCAACCGTTTTTTAATGAACTTAGAGAACGAAGTAACGCGTTTTATCAACACGATTCATATAGCCAATGTTTCTTTGCACGCAATTCGTGAAGTGTTCCATGACAGAGTCAGAGAATTACAACGTGACATGAACAATTGCTTCAGTATATGCCAGAAATGCAGCAAAAACAATGTAAACAGTTCCAATATCTCATTGCATGACATGGATGAGTACAAACTTTACTCGGACATATTTTAAATTTAGTACTGTGGTGGCAGTGAAAGGGCCTCACGCCGCGGCGTCTGAACCTCCGGGCAACGGAGCGCCGGCCGCGGTGGCCGAGGGGACTGAGGCGCTCCAGTCACGGTCTGCACGGCCACTACGGTCGGGGGTTCGAATCGCTCCTCGGACATGGATATTTGTGCCGTCTTTAGGATTAGCTAGTTCATAAGTAGTTTGTAAGTGTAGGAACTGATGACCCCGTAGTTAAGTCCCATAGACTATACAAACATTTGAACATTTTGCAACGGAGCGCTCTTCTCCCGGCAATGGTGCGCCGCGCGTGCGGTCATTACATAAATTGGTCACATCTGTATATGGATCAGTGAAAGATAATTAACAGTAAAAAATAAGGAAAAACAGAGAACTCAGACAATTATAGACACTGCCTGACATCGTGGCGAGTGTGAAAATTAAGAGACTACGATGGTACGGACATCTGAGGAGGAGAGGCGACAACATGGTAATAAAGGCAGTAATGAATTATAATTTTTCCATTTTACTAGATTGTTGAATTCCGTGAGTGTGGAATATATTATTTTATTTTTATAAATAACAGCTACCAGCCACTTTTTTAAACAAAGAATTGTATATCAAAAGAGCTTTACAGCTGAGTTGTAACTTTTATTATGTGACTTGTTTTAATTTACAATTTTTGATGAAGGCAGTCGTAGTTATTGCAAAAAAACCAGGTTAAATAACTTTAATTTTGCGACCGAGGGCTGCCTTTTTATCCTTCTATATACATAAAAATTAATGTTTGTCTGTATGTCCTTTATGAGCACGTAACCCATTCATTCGATTCCAATGAAACTTTGGTAAAGAGATGGGACAAAAAGATGTCTAGCGCTCACAACAGTTTCGCTGTAGATGGCGTAAAACTGTCGCATCAGGCATGACCTTGTACCAAATAATTTGTTTGCAGACAGTGAACTCCACCAACATGCTGCAAGTGTAAAATTCTGAAGGTTTTAAGCACCTGAAGATGGGCAGAAGCCCGAAACCGGTCGTGTAATAAATAAATGATACGATGTTTAATGTGACTGGTAGCGGTTTTTATTCTCAACCCTGCATTAGAAACAGTCACGAACACATCCATCATGGATAAAACACACTACATAAATATGAGATCATACGAATTTCATGTCATTTGTATTAGATTACTTTCATTGTTCGGACACTGCATTTATAATTTCGTACGTTATCTAAGACGGCAATATTTCTTATATATTCTCCAATAAATATAACATGGCCAAACAAACAAACAAAACAAAAAATTGAGATAGAGAGAGAGGAATTAGGAGAAGTAGTAACTAGAAGGAAGAATAAATAAATAAGTTTCCGTGCAAAGCCGGGTTTTCAGCTAGTTTAAAATAATTAAAGAAATTAATGACCTTGCACAGGCTAGTTGCAGCGTCCAAACTGATATTGACGCCTCCAGATTATACCCACTGAAGAATGGTGTACAAAAAGAAAGCCAACTGATGATGGGTGAAAACCCGAAACGCGTTTTGGCAAAATAAATTCGTTATTTAGAAAAATGGCTGTGGCTCTTTGCTTTTATTTACAAAAATAAAATAGAATAAAGTAATAAGGCTGTAATGTATAGAGAAGCTGAAGGAATGAGACCACTGGGGCGGTCGAGAATGAAATGGAAGGATAATACCGTGGAAGGGTTGCAGATACTGGGTCTAGCGGATGAAGATGCAAATGACAGGACAGTGTGGAAGGCTGGAGTGAGTAAGTGAGTGAGGACAAGGACCGGCTGCGATTTGTGTGGCCAGCATAAGTAAGTAAGTAAACAAGAGAGAACGTGGGGTACATTTAATTTAAAGGGTGAAATGTAACAATCATTATAAATAAGTCCCTCATTTTGACTTTGGGGCGATCTGAACTGTGGAATTATTACATAAAACGAGAGCCAAGATCGCTAATTCTTTTTTTTCATATTTTACCTTTTTAGAACGGTTATACTGCAGCCGATTTTGGGAATGATTTCCGCCACTATACTTGTGGATGTGACCCGTGCTTTCTTCCGACTAGTGGGCACGATTTTGTTGTACGAATAATTTATGGTAGATTATGGTTCAAAGAAGAGCTAGTCATTTTACAATATCGAAACTGACATTTTTTTATATAAACAAAATTGTGTAAAAATGAAGGAAAAAAGAAAAGAAAAAAACTAAATTTACGGACAAGTGAAAACACAACTAAACAAGTATTATTCATTAGATATTGCTTACGGAGAACAGTCGCGTACTGCGGGGTGACCCACTTTTAATTACTACGTTTTACTATCACGTACGGCTCGCCTCGCCCTCTGGCGCAGTCGTATAAGAGGCTTGAAAGCTGGCTGGCATTACAGCGGACAACGGCGCCGGGCCTTTCCCACAGACAATGGTATCGCGCCAGCGCAGGCCCCAGCTGCAGTTAAATCCAGCGCCCCAAACTGCTCCCGTTAGACACTACTGTGCGTGCGACGTGCAAGACACACATTTATTTGCAACGATTCTAACCAAACTTGTTAATAACTACACTTAGTTCTTCTAAAGTTAAATCTCTTGTGATATTGCATTATTCATTATTAAGTCTATGGTAGGAGTGAAACATAGAAAACATACTGCCAACATTTTCCTACTACTCGTGGTTTTAGACAGCTATTATCTATTGTCCTGCCTCACTCTTTTTCTTTCGGCATCACTTCGTACAGTTCTTGCAACAGACGGATGGCGTATAACTAAAGTCCTTCGGAACATTGGAGAAACATTTCCTGGTGTTTCACTAAGCGTGTTTGCCTCTGTAACTTATAAAATAATAGGTGACGGGAAATTTTAATGCGGTAGGTCAACACAAGAAATGTTACACTTTCTGCGGAGCTGTGAACATAGTTTATTGTTTTTCCAAAGAGTTACAGAACAAAGATATAATTTTTAAATGGAACAATAGTTTTTTCTATCGTGCATTGGATTCGTTGAAACCAGCTGCGTCCAAATCAATTTAAACTACATTCCTATCACTGTTAGTTTGGGAGCTACAACCCTTCAAAGTTTCAGGGGCAGATACCACACGCTGTACATAATACATGGGTGTGTGTGGTGCGTGATGGATGTATTATTAGTCCCGTACTTTTAAAGTGTTAATGTCAACCTGTAGTTTAGTAATTGTCTATGTTTATATTTCTCATCAAATTAATCTATGTGAGATAATGACGACATATTCTACGAACACAGTAAGTTTGTCATTTTTTAGAAACAATAATATAAGGCTACTTCACGTATTAATATGTCTGTTTCACCATGGATCGAGTCGTGTTACCTCAGTACCGCTTTGGCTATTGATCAGTAAATGTAATCATTTGGTGTAACCCAAAAGCAATTAATTCAGTAAAAATTTTAGTGTGAATCGTAAAACTCTATGACGGTGTGCGAATTTTTATTCCGACTATGTGTCTAGTCATTAAATGAGATATCAAGATGGGCTCAAGCGGAGTTAAGGTTTGAAACGCGAAGGAGGAATAACAGTGGCAGTTGGTGTTGTTATTTTAGACAGGGTGCCGGGATGGCGCAATGGTAGCAGACCTGCCTAGTAGACACAAGAGCCGGATTCGAATTCCGGCTGTGCAATGAATTTTAATTGAATGCTTCTCTCTGTACTCATTATTGTAGATAATTTTGGGATTAAATATGTATCTTCGACAACAAATCAATTAAACTGATTCACTGTACGCCAGAAAAATAAAATTTGTAATAGGGAATGTTAGTGTAAGATGAGAAGGAATCTAAAATGACGAATCATTAATTCAATGCCATTATCTAGACAGTGCAGGAAATACACGTCTTGCCTTGCTGGCGATTAGCAGGAGGTGCCTAACAGAATTGGGGAGAAAAGGAGTTTCTGGCATACCCTGACTAAGAGAAGGGATAGGTTGTTGGGACCTATTCAGAGACATCAAGGAATCGTCAACTTAGCATTAGAAGGAAGTGTGTGGGGTAAAAATCGTAGAGGGAGACCGAGGGACGAATACAGTAAGAAGATTCAAAAGGATGTAGGTTGCCGAACGTATTCTCTGATGAAGAGACTTGCACAGGACAGGTTTGCATTGAGAAATGCATCAAATAGCTCTAAAGTCAGCCGTCGTCATTTGGCACTGTCACGCTCTCACTTATATTTATGCATCTTTTGGATGTAATATTTAAGTGTATGCAATAGCATCTGGCCACTTGTGGTAAATTTTTCCAAGCTTGTTTCAGTTTTTCGTGAACTATATACCATGTTGTTTCTTTAACGTATATATTAAACTTCAAACAGAATATAATGAAGTTTTAAAATTTTAAACAAAGTTACGAATTGTCAGCGACCTTTATAACGCCGAAGGATAAAAGTGCAGCCCTCGGTCGCGAAGATAAAATTATTTAACCTGGTTTCGGCAATACCTATGATAGCCTTCATTAGAAAATATAAATTAAACAAGTCACATAATGAAGGTTACAAGTAAGCTGTAAAGCTTACGTCACAATTTTTTTGAAAAGAAATATAAGGAAATCTAGTCACTATGGGCTGCACGCCTGCACGGAGTCATAAGTTTTACAGCTGAGTTGTAACTTTTATTATGTGACTTGTTTAATTTACATTTTCTGATGAAGGCTATCATAGTTATTGCCGAAACCAGGTTAAATAATTTTATCTTCGCGACTGAGGGTTGCACTTTTATCCTTTGATTTAATGAAGTGTTGTTCTTGGTTTTAAATTATCAATGGCCGTTTCGGGCAATTTGACGAATTTACTAGGCGCACTGTTCTTAAAGTAAAAATATTTTTTATGTTTATCCAATTTTGTTTTCCTTGGTAAAATTATTTGCAAACGAGGGTAAGATGACGAAAAAATTCAAATGTATAGCCATAAATGTTACATTTAGAAAACTACGAAATCTGTACTTGGAAACAATAATGGTTTCTCCGAAGTATTCATGTAGGTGTCAGGTCTTAAATAAGGGGATAAAAAATTCGAAAGCTTATTGTTGTCGTATCAGATTAATAAGCCATGGTTGCAAAATACTAACAGAAATTATTTATAGATTAATGGAAAAACTTTTGGTATCCGACCTCGCGGAAGATCAGTTTGGATTTAAGAGAAATGCAGGAACAAGGGAGGAAATAGTCACATAACGACTTATCTTAGAAGATAGGCTAGGGAAAGGCAAAAATACGTTTTTAGCATTTGTAGATTTGGAAAAAGCTTTCGACAATGTCGACTGGAATGCACTCTTTCAAATTCTGGAGGTTAGCACGGTTAAAATATAGGGAACGAAGAGTTATATTCAACCTACACAAAAACCAGACAGAGTTATTAGAGTCGAAGGGCAAAAAGGGATGCAGAGGTTGGGAAGGGAGTTAAACAGGGTAGTAGCCTTTCCCGAATGCTGTTCAATTTGTACATTGAGCAGGCAGTGAAGGAATGGAAGGAAAAATTTGGAGAGGGCATTAAAGTGCAGGGAGAAGAAATAAAAACATTGCGGTTTGCCGATGACACAGTAATTCTGTGAGAGAGCGCAAAAGATCTGGAAGAGCAATTGAATGGGATGGACAGTGTCTTGAAAGGCAGATATAAGATGAACATTAACAAGAGTAAAACGAAGGTAATGGAATGCAATGTCAGAAAATCAGGCGATTCTGAAGGAATTAGATTAGATAATGAGACAAAAGTAGTAGATGAGTTATTTGGGTAGTAAAATAATTTCTGAGGGCCCAAGCAAAGAAGATATAAAATGCAGAATGGCTCTGGGAAGAAAAGCATTTCTAAAGAAGCGAAACTTGTTAACATCCAATATTAATTTAAATGTTGGGAAGTCCTTTCTGAAAGCATTTGTCTGGAGTGTAACATTGTATGGGAGTGAAACGTGAACGATCAGGAGTTCAGACAAAAAGATGATAGCTTATGAAATATGGTGCTACAGAAGAATGATGAAAATTAGATGGGAATATCACGTAACTAATGAGGAGGTGCCTAACAGAATTGGGGAGAAAAGGAGTTTCTGGCATACCCTGACTAAGAGAAGGGATAGGTTGTTGGGACCTATTCAGAGACATCAAGGAATCGTCAACTTAGCATTAGAAGGAAGTGTGTGGGGTAAAAATCGTAGAGGGAGACCGAGGGACGAATACAGTAAGAAGATTCAAAAGGATGTAGGTTGCCGAACGTATTCTCTGATGAAGAGACCAGGACAGGTTTGCATTGAGAAATGCATCAAACCAGTCTGCGGACTGAAGACCACAACAACTGTTGTCGTCTTACACTCCTGTCCCCTACATAAGTCAAGGTGGACTGTCCTACATATCTTAATAGGAATTCGATATGGCAGGGGATCTCTCTATAGACATTGAAGATATCAAACATTTTAGCCTCGATGGAATGACTTCATCTTACGACCAGGTACGGAGGTGGGATAAATTTCTCTTTATGTAGAAACACTGTCAGAGCTCTGAAGCCGGATGCGAGAAAATGTGTTGGAGCTGAATTCATTTCTTGACGACTACGTTTCCTCTACGGGCGATATTTACGATCCCGGAAGCCCGAATATATTCACGCGAGCCGTTTTACGGCGTCAGGGCGTTGTGTGGGGGTGGGAGCAGCCGTCCGGGTTTACGGCATCGCAATCCGCGCCTGCAGGTGCGTCACGTGGCGGCGCAGTATTCCACTGTCAGCCGCTGACACTGTGCCGAGCTACACGCAGGGGGCAGGGCTTTCTGGGCGGCGCACAGTGCTCTGAAATGGCCGACACAATGGCCAGAAGTCGAAAAATATTCCGATAAGATTGTAAATTTGTATATAAAGGTATTTTTGGGGTCACTGAATTCGATTTTGAGGGCGAAAGTAAAAAGTTAGGAATGACTGATCGAATATACCCAAGTTTCCAGAATGAATCATTCACTTCCTGGCTGATTAAAATTGTGTGTCGGAACCGGGACTCGAATCTGGGACCCTTGCCTTTCGCGAGCAAGCGTTCTACCACTGAGCTATCCAGACACGACTCACGGCTCCCCCATACAACTTCACTTCTGCCAGTATCTCGCTTCCTACGTTCCAAACTTCACAGAAGTTCTCCTGCCAACCTTGCAAGACTAGCACTCCTGGTAGAAAGGATACGGTGGAGACATGGCTTAGCCACATCCGAAACCGGGACTCGAACCTAGTGGTAGAGCGTTTGCCCGTGAAAGACAAAGGTCCCAGGTTTTAATCCCGGTTTCGGCACACAATTTTAATCTGCCAGGAAGTTTCATATCAGCGCACACTCCGCTGCAGAGTGAAAGATTCATTCTGGAAACATCCCTTACACTGTGGCTAAGCCATGTCTCCACCGTAGCCTTTCTTCCAGGGGTGCTACTCTTACAAGGTTCGCAGGAGAACTCCTGTGAAGTTTGGAAAGTAGGAGGCGAGGTACTGGCGGAAATGAAGTTGTGTGGGGGAGCCGTGAGTCGTGTCGGGATAGCTCAGTGATGCCGGGCGCCGTGACTCAGCGCGCCCGGTCAGAGGGCTGAATGCCCTCTGTAATAAAAAAGCTGAGCCAAACATTAAACGAACAACCACTAACCATAGATCTACCATATGAAAGCAGGGAAAAAATGGTAGAGCGCTTGCCCGGGAAAGGCAAAGGTCCCAGTTTCGAGTCCCGGTTCCGGCACACGATTTTAATCTGCCAGGAAGTGTCATACCCAATTTATGTACAAAAAACGTATTACATTTTAATGTATATTTATAAAATGCGGATATTGTAATCAAGTTATTTAATAAAAACGTATTACATTTTAATGTAAATTTGTAAAATGAGGATATTTGGGATCAAGTTGTTTAATAAAAACGTATTACATTTTAATGTAAATTTGTAAAATGAGGATATGTAGGATCGATGATTACAAGTATAGGATTAATTGCATTGGAAAAAGTTTTTACAATAACAACAGTGTTCATTTTGTAACTGTGCAAAAAAATTGTCATTACAAAATTAATCTGCTTCGTTGTCTGCTGCTGATTCATAATTTTCAGACAAAGCAACAACAGATTTATTTACATTGCAGTTGCGATGCCAACTCGTCTATGGTTTATTTAACAAGCAGTTGTTCAGATCTTCATTTCGTTCGATCACTAGCGCCTGTGAACAACGTGTAAAGTTCACCAGTCGTAGATGCTGTGAAAGATTTAGTATTAAAAGCTTTCTATAAAAAAAATATAAAATTCATTTATTGCATGTAAATTGTAATTGAAATACTTTATAAACAGCTTCTTCTAATAGTAACCGAAACTTTTAAAATAATCGATATTACAATTAGATTTATTAACTGCAAAAGTTGTTGAAGAATTGATCTATTTCTCATTTTGATGAAAGAATCGTCAGATTTTCCTAGACGATGCTTTCCGTCTTGATATGAAACTGAACAACAGCTTTTTCCGTCATCTAATGTATCCCTATGTATTCTGAAATACATGTTGGCCTTTTGAGCCACTTTATCCAGCAAAACCGTGACTTGCTTGTTAAAATCGAAATCCAAGTTATTTTTTATTATGATGTAGATTTCGTTTCGAGTGCATACTCATTGGTTGCCACCCGACCCTGACATGTAAATTAATGCCATGTAATGCTAAACAAAAGCAGACTTAAATTATTTAAACATCTGTAGTTTGTTGAAATGTACACCATTATTTAATGAACACCGTGAAAGTAATATAAGTGGCGAGTGATATTCGAGCACTGTCTTGTAGTAACCCTCAAAGTAGAGTACCCGTAGCAGACCCTTTGCACTTCGTTCTCACCGCGCACGTCTCAGTAAACAAGGCAATACAACGAGAATCGCAAAAATTCGCAGACAATTCTCGTACATTTTGACGAAAGACATCCTACGCTACATCTTACACTATCGTACATCGCAGGATCTCCGGCGATCATTACTTTTTCTATCATTTAAGATAGGTCTGCGTGTGAATGGAGGACATTATGAAGTTACGTTTTAAAATAACTTTTACCAAATACCAAGCATAAATTTATGTGCACGTAACTTGTAAACATATTCTATGTTCCTTTCTTAACACCCTCCATCAAACAATGATCCGTTACAACATAAATTATTCACACTTTAAGCACGGCATGCAATCCGAAGCGGTTCTGCGTAGCGTGTGTTACTCCGCAAATCGCAACTTTGTACTACTTTCTTCGGTATCAAAGGTATCTTCCCCTCCATGTGACTTAATAAACAGTGCTGTCCTCTTTCCTCAAAACATGATTGTACGCGACTAAAGGCATAATTATGATTTTCATTTTTCGACTTTCGGCCAGCTTTTCGGACCTTTCAGACAACTATGCGGCAGGTTAAGTCTGCATAAGCACCTGCCACAGGGCGGCCTCCTCTGCCCAAATTGTGTAAACGTCGCCAGTGTTAAAACAAGTGTAGTTGAAATTTCCCTAGGGTAATGTAATTTTTTGTGACAGTCTTTGTATGTAGTAATTTCTATGGCAAATATCGATTATATGTGATAATATGCATGTAGCACCACAGTCTAATAAGGAGACCACATGGGTATCGTGCTTTAGAATTGTTTGGATATTTATGGTATGTGAAGTTGAGAACTCAAATAACAATCAACCAAAGCTATTCGACACAATTCTCAAAAATTCTCGATAAAATCGACTTTGATGTTTCACATAAGCGTAAGTACTAACAATTAAATGGATTGTAAAATATACAGTCACGACACTCGCAATGATTTTTGTCATACACGACGACAGCATTGCTCCAAGCAGCAGCCGAGGTACATTTCTGAATACGATATCAGATAATGTGAATAGCTTCTGTTTAATTTAATTTTAACGTACTTTTTACAATATGGAAGGTATGTAGTGGTGTAAAAATCGGTAATAACTACAAACAACACATTTGGCTTTATTGGATTTCATAATTTCTATGGTAAATATCGATTGTGAGAATATGCATGTAGCATCACAACAATGGTTGCACTGGAAGGTATGAAATGGTATATTGCACGACAGTTTATTGAATATTCTCTTGAAATCTACGTCTTCTTAAAGAATAATAATAATAATAATAATAATAATAGGCCTAATAATAACTTCGTGTGGCTCAATGGCCTGGTGCAAGTCTTTCAATTGGACGCCACATCGGCGACTTGAGTATCTCTAGCCGACCCCAGTTATCCAAACAAAAAAGAATTTAATTTATATTAACAGCAAACATGGCTAATACACATCAGACTACGGTTTTCTACTCAAATACATCAAAGTTTCTTTTCTGCAGTTAAAAAAAAAGGGTGTTCAAAGTTCAAATATTTGTAAATGTATCGGACTCAGCTGCTTGGTTATTAGTCCGTAGCTTACAAACTACTTATACTAAGCTAAACGAACCTAAGAACAACACAAACACCCATGTCCCAGGGGGGATTCGAACCCCCGCCGCCGTCGGCCGCGCGCACCGCAACACGGTGCTCCAGTATGCGCGGATAATCTACCGCGGCCGCTGCAGTTTCAGTCAAATAAGTGAGTGTTGCACATAAGAAACTTTTATGAATGCAGTACTCATTATTTAATGTACGAGATTAGCCAGCACAGCTATAGCTGAAGGAAAAACGTCGCAAGCATGATAGTAATAATAATTTGGTGTGTCTCATTGGCCCGGTGCAAGTCTTTCAATTGGAAGCCACTTCGGCGATTTGCATGTCCCCAGTTATCAAACCGAGTAAATGGGACCTACAGCTTAACGTGGAATCCGAACGTCGTGTCTCTCCTGCCCACTCCTCACATCGTTGAAAGGTGAAGAATGGGTTAATATGCAGACCGAAAAATTCCAAAGTCCGTCCGCGTTTCGAACTCGTTTCTAGTTGAGCGCTTTACCACCGGGCCCGACAGCATAACAATAAAACGTCGAGAACAAAACAATAACAACAAAGCAGAAACCAATCCACAATTGTTGCTACATCTGAATCACAAACGGCAAAAATGTTCAAGACATTCCTCTTATAAGTGAAAGTAATTACATCCCGCATTATATGCGGTTAAACGAAAGATGAGTTAAGTGTAAACATTTTCGAACCACTAGACTCCTTACTGAACAGTTAAACGTCAAAGAAAGTGCCTATCATCAATGAACAGACAGTAACAAGAATTTATGTTTATTACTTTCATCGGAATAAGCTGCAAATATATACACCTACGTCACTATGGCCTCATGAATAAATTCTTTTTATTTTTATTTCTCGGTTGTTACTAATGCTTGGAACGCAAAAATTACGAAATCTATTTGGTTCATAACGAAGAAAAGCTATTATAAACAAACATTACTAATACAGCACCTTTTTCCCCCCACCCCCACTAGGAGCCCTAGTGTCGTTGCAGCTGTCAGTTGGTAACAACTTTCACAGCAGTGAGTGTTGTGACTGTGGTAGCATCATCTTTGGTTGAGAGTGTAGTTTTTGCCTGTTGCTTTCAGGGTTGCCAACTCGTAGTATAATCATGGGGACACACGATAAATCGAACAATTGTACGATCGTTGCTTATGAGATGACATAAGTCCTTTGTATAAATCTGGTTTTCGATGCCACATTTGGCATTGCATGCCGGCCGCGGTGGCCGAGGGGACTGACGCGCTTCAGTCACGGTCTGCACGGCCACTACGGTCGGGGGTTCGAATCCCCCCTAGGGCATGGATATTTGTGCCGTCCTTGGTTGTAGGTAGTTCATAAGTAGTTTGTAAGTTTAGGGACTGATGACCCCTTAGTTAAGTCCCTTAAGCTTAACAAACATTTGAACATTTGGCATTGCATCTTTGATTCCGACACTGGCGCTAGATGTCCTCTTAATTCTGTGTTCATTATCACGCGTCTAAATGGCTTAATATACGAATGGAGGCGCTGAATTTGGCATCCACTGAAACATAAATGTTTGTATAGCTTATGGGACTTAACTACGGTGTCATCAGTGCCTAAACGTACAAACTACTTATCAACTAGCTAATACTAAGGACGGCACAAATATCCATGCCCGAGGGGGGATTCGAACCACCGACCGTAGTGGCCGTGCAGACCGTGACTGGAGCGCCTCAGCCCCCTCGGCCACCGCGGCCGGCACTGATACATACAGATGACGTCTTGGGATACATTATACCGCGCTGCTCGACCTGTTCAGTAAGAGTTGTGTATCGGCGAACCGCACCTGTCACTTGCCGTTCCATCATATCCCATAATTGCTCCATCGGAGACAAGTATGAAGATAGTGTTGGCCAGGGAAGTCGCTGAAAGTCCTGAGGATCACGTTGAGCTTCAAGCGTGGTGTCTGAGGCAGAGTTATCCTATTGGAACAACGCATCACCTTTCTGAGTCAAGCACGACGGAAGAACATTCGCAATCCTTTCCTCCAAACACACAGTAGTCTTAGAGAAGAGGGGCGATGTCCCGAGAATACTTTCACTTACAAAGGGCTAGAATTTATTACTTAGAAGGGAAACGCGTATTCAAAAAGTTTGAGGAAGAATAGTTCACCACGCTAATTGGGTAAACTATAGTCAGGTAGTCGATACATAGCGCTTATGGAGCAGAGAATGCATCGCTTCCTCGAAGACTGTCCTCGCCTTACTATATAGTCTTCCACAATGCCTCATGAATCATCAATAAAGGCTCCGAGAGGTCATCGCTTTTTTACGTGCGCCACTTAGCATTATCGCCGACTGTCTCAAGAGATCTTTGAAATGTCGCTATGCCTCTAACCTTATCAGTCTGGAATTACTCTATTTTCTCCAAACCTCAAGGGTGAATAGTTATTTGTTTTAATAATACACATTTTATTAAAATTCCTCCCATTCCATTGGTTTATTTTGCACACCAAAGACTTCTAAACGATCAGTTGCCGCAGCGTTGCAATGCGCGTGCGCGGCTGAGGTTCAAATTGTCTTCTGAACCCCCTGGAGGTAGTAGCACATGAGCGTTCCCGAGGCAGGGAGGAACTAAGGGAAACGCCTATTTTAACATTGGCGTTGGAGCTGATCAAGACGCCACCTCCTGGCTATTCGAGCTCTGGTGGTTATGCACGAATGGTCCCAAACCAAGACAATGGAAGTACTACGCAACTCATTTGCGCATCGGCAAATCCTCCATTAAGGCAACATCCGCCCTTCATATTTGTTTTTGGCGCTTTGAAGATTCATCAAAAACACGTCATGTTTGCTAAAATATCTTATAACCATGAATTAAAGACGCATCAATTCTAAAAGCCTTCAGAAGATCCGATCATGAGTAATAATGAAGTCACTGCTCTCCACATAAGAAGAATAGCATCGCACTGCACCATCGAAGGTAGTAGGTTCGACACCGGCTGCAAGCAAATTTTTTTAACCCAATCTTCTTTTTAACAGATATGGAACCAACAATGACTTTTGTATTATTACTTTCCACATATTTTTGGAAGTTTTGGCAAATGTGTCGTGATTTTGAGGGTAAATAACATTTACACAATTCGTTTTAATAAATATATATCTCTTTGAAAATATGTGGGGGAGAGCAGCCTCTGCGCATGCGTAATGTTAGGAGTGGGTGCTGTTTACAGAATCACGTGACCCGAAGGTAGCTTGTCTCTTCATCGTAGCAGATTCACTTCGTTACTCAACGCTCAACAACGTGATCAGTTACTGTGTTTTAGTGTTCACGTACGCATTCATATGTTCTTGGTGTTTATTATTAATGAAAAATGAACAACGATCAGTATCTTTTAGAAACAAATTAATCTGCTTTAAGCTGGAAACGTAAGTGTGACATAAAGAAGCTTGGTAGACCGACGCCTCAGTTTGGTTTGAAGCAAGTGCAAACAAGACATTCTGAAATTCTGTGTATCTCTTAACGAAAATATATCTAAATGGTGGTGGGGGAGGAAATTAGGGCGCTTTCCCCCAGTGCTACTCGAAGAGGTGCGCCAAATTGTCTCTTTGGCCGCCGATGTTTGGGGAGGGGTTGCCACTATCAAGATCCAGCACTCAAAGAAGTGAAGCACCAGCCGTCACTGGCTGTGGCGGTATACATGCAAAAAAAGTAAAATAAAAATCTATCAGCGTTTCTCTTGAAAAGACGTATGTATGATGTCTGTATGTACAATGTTTGGTTCTTGCGAAATAAAAAAATTGCAAGTGTTCCCCGACTTTATGTACACCCCCCTACAGCAGAGATAAGAAACAGAAGCTGTCATGGGACGGCCACCCTCCGCTGCCGCTGCCGCTGCCACTACCGCTAGCCACTTGGGGCGTCCGCCGCGGGCCCCCTTGACGCGGCCCTTTGAGTCAATACCGCCAGCGGCTCATTAATGCTTCAGACGCCCCTCTCGACTTGTGCGCCGCCTCCGGGTCACGGGCGGCCCCAGGGGCGGCTAGCGCGCACCGCCGCCCAACTCCGCTTATCATTTACTCAGCGCCCTTCCGGCTTCACTGTTTTTCTTAGCTTTCTTTTTTCTTTCTCTTCAGCCCTTTTCCCGCACAGGCAAGGTCGGCTTTGTTAATTGGGATTTGGCGTGTTAATATTTACAGAGTGTCCGGATGCCCTTCCTGCCGCCACCCCCAGCCCCCCGGGAGGAAATGTGTACTCCAAATGTCTGTGTATAGTGTGATATGTGTGAAAGTGTAATGTGTTAAGAAATGTTTACGAATCGTGTAACTGACGCCTCCCCTTCTCGGAAAGTGTTGCGTTAGACCACGCGGCTAACCCAGCGGGTCAGTGTTTTTCTTAGGCCGGTATTACACTATCAAATTATTGGACAAAGAATTGGACGAAAAAATTGGATGAAATATTGGTCATATTTTTTGACAAAGAAATTGGATGAAACGCAAAAGGGGGTATTACACTATCATCCAATATTTTGTCAAATTTGCTTCAAAATGGCGGTGTAATGCTCAGCTCTTGTTTATACTACAGTTGCGTTGTGTCTGTATTTAGAAGAGAAGGAGGGAAGAAAGAAAAGGAAACGCACTTGGATGAAACCGTGGGTGTCAGAGCGAGATAAATAAAATTTCTTACGGGACCTGGAGGATTTTTTTTTTTTTTTTTTTTTTTTTTTTTTTTTTTTTTTTTTATGCTGTCGGCAGAACAGCCAGGCTGTTCACTGCTAAATTATTTTGTTGCTCTTCATTCTTCACAGTTTGCAATAGAGTAACAAAAAGGCTGACTCAAACAGTGTATACGAATAAGATTGTTAAGTTGATAAAGCAAGTTTCATTAAATAACGTTTTAAATGGAAAAATGTGAGCACTGACAAAGAGGATAATCTAAATTGTTTCTGACGTTCTTCATAGTTTCTTCGGGTTTGCTGCCGGATTTTGGAAGTCGAACTGACCCAATATTTCGGCGGAACACCTGTCCGCCATCCTCAGGGGAATTGCTGCTGCTGGACTCGCCGACAACTGATGCCAGAAACAGGATGGTACCCTGGGACATAGTGTTCATCGGAAGCCCACACATACAGATCTGTACCTCAATGCAAGAAGCTGCCACCCACCACACCAACGCAGTGGCGTCCTTAAGACTCTGGTACGCAGAGCGTATGCAGTTTCCGATGCAGAAAGCCTACCACAGGAACTTTCACACTTGACATCTGTGTTTAAGGAAAATGAGTACTCCGAGAGGCAGATTCTTCGAGCTATGCAGTTTGGACCATCCCGGGAAGCACATGAAGAGGAAGAAAGATCTGTTGCTTTTATTCCGTATGCAGGGGGCATATCTCACAAAAGTAGCAGAATCCTAAAGAAATTTAACATCCAGAGTGTGTTCCGTCCACCACCCAAGATCAGGACACTTTTAGGATCCGTTAAAAGACGACTTGGGCCTTAAAAAACAGGGTGTATACAGGATTCCATGCGAATGTGGGAAGGCGTACATTGGCAGGTCGATCCGCACTGTTCATGACAGATGTGTGGAACATCGCCGTCACATCAGGCTTCTACAGCCCGAAAAGTCAGCAGTTGCGGAACATTGTCTTAACGAGCAACATAGGATGTTGTTCGATGAGACTCGTATTGTGGCCAGCACGTCCGGTTTTTGGGACAATGTGTATAAAGAGTCTATTGAAATCAGGCTGTCTGAAAATTTAATTAATAGAGACAAGGGTTTTCCGCTTAGCGGGGCGTGGAACCCGGTTTTATCACACATGAAAAAACATCGATCTTTTATGCAACCCACTAGATTGCTGGAAGACAACCCATGACTGCGATATATCGCGAGCACCGCCTTTCCGCCACCGGCGGCGCCGCAAGACCTGTCTATGTGCAGTACCTGTGGCAGGCCGCGCATGCGCCTTCATCACTCGCAGGCCTATATAGGACGGCGTTCCATGCCCTCGGCATCAGTTGTCGGCGAGTCCAGCAGCAGCAGTTCCCCTGAGGATGGCGGACAGGTGTTCCGCCGAAATATTGGGTCAGTTCGACTTAAAAATCCGGCAGCAAACCCGAAGAAACTATGAAGAACTATTACGCCGGGAAAGCCTACGAAACTGTTTCTGACGTTATTAACAATGTAAGAGGGGAAACATTGCTGATAAAGTAAATAGGCTACATTTATTTCATACAAATATTGGCTGACGTATTTAGATTCGCTTGAAAACAGATGTCAATGTTTTGCTAGTTGTTTCACTTCTCAGCTCTTAGAACACCAAGTTACCAAAATCATACATTCTAAAATCTGCTTTGGCCGTAAATAAGATTTAGGGGTATTACTTTTTCAAATCCGATAGTATATTATGACTTTTTTGCATCACGGATTGTAACTCAACCTCACTTTCGCCGCAGGGTATTGGGCTATGTGAATTGATGTGACGGACAGTGTGAATTGGACTTGTCGCCTGTTATACAACGTTTCATCTGATTTGTACATTCATTTTAATTTTGTTGTTGCTGGAAAACACTACACGAACATTCCACTACTAGTCATGTTTACGAATACGAACGTCATGTCCAAGTAATGTCAGATATTTAACCTCCAAATAAGACAGCTGTTGTGGCAAGGAAGCTGTATACTGCTAGCGCTCCAAGCGGTCACATTTCTCACTGCAGGAGACAGAAGACGAGCGATTTCAAATCTAGGCCGAAGCCTTAGATTTGATGAAATATTGGACGACTTTCTCATTACACTATGTCCAATTTTTCTTTGTCCAATTCTTTGACAAATAAATTGATACTGTAATATCGGCCTTAGATCAAACGCTGTTATTGTAAAACTATTTTTTCCTACGGAACAGAGATTGGTGGCGATACACATATGTTCTATTCTCTAAAGTCTCTGCTCATCTCCTCTATATATATTTTGTACGTTCTTCTTTGGCTTTTCTGTAATAGCTAATTGAGAAACACTGCACCCAATGTGGCTCCCGACCTTCCTTTTCTCTATCGATGACCGACTCCTCCAACTCATCCACCTCTCGGTCCAGAAGAAATCTCGTCGCGCCGCAATATTCGGATCCCTCGACATCAAGAATACCTAATATCGTATGCCATTCCGGTCTCGTCTTCAAATTCCAGTCCTTTGTCCTACCCATTAATTATGTCCGTATCATTGATTCCTTTCTCTTCCACCGCCCCTCCTATGGCACTTTCAACAGCTCCTACTGTATATGAAGCCCCTCTTTCTCTCTCACCCTCTCTCACTCTCTCTCTCTCTTTCCTTCTCTCTCTCTCTCTCTCTCTCTGTATGCCCCCCTCGTCTCATCCCCCTTCCCACCACGCTTGGTCTTCCCCTCACGCCTCATTCCTAGGACTTCGTCCACTCCCTCACCTTTTCCCGCTCCTTCGCGCCATCTCTCCTTCCTCTATCCCCTGCGGGATACGTCAATTTAAGCAGTGTACCATGATATATATATATATTTGTGTGTGTGTGTGTGTGTGTGTGTGTGTGTGGAGCCACACAAACAACCGGGGCTCAATACACCACAGTTACTGACATCGGATGACGATGGCATACACGAACAACGACATGTTGCTGATGCTCGGCGAGTGCCGACACGATGCCACTGAAGCAGCCACGGCGTATGGCGTGAGATACCCAAGGCGAAGAACCCCGGCAACCATTACTTTCTTACGTGCCGAACAACGACTTCGGGAAACAGGCAGCTTGGTAATGCGCCGCAGTAACAGACGAAGACCTGCAAGAAGTGAGGAGACGGAGGTGTTTGTTTTAGCTGCATTACACCACGATCCTCGTGTCAGCTTACGAGCCGTTGCTGCAGTCGCTGGTGTCAGTCTCAAATCTGTGTGGCGTATAGTACACAGCCACAGGCTTCACCCGTACCACCTGTCACTGACCCAGGAGCTGCATGGGAACGATTTCTGTGCAAGAGTGACATTCTGTGAGTGGGCTATGCGTAATTTCACGCTGGAGTCTTTACAAAGTGCTATGTTCTCTGATGAGTCCACGTTCGGTACAGTGAATCGCCATAACATGCACTACTGGGCCGCAGACAATCCTCGGTGGGTACGACCTGTCGACCGTCAACGTAGGTGTTCTATTAACGTGTGGTGTGGAATCCTTGGGGATGAAATCATCGGTCCACACTACTTCCCAGGTACACTGACAGGTGAGTTCTATCGCGCTTTTATAGCCGGCAGTTTGAGTGGTCTCCTTGAACACGTGTGTCTACACACGAGAGTCCATATGTGGATGCAGCACGATGGTCACTCAGCCCATTCTGCGCTTGCTGTTGTGGAAGAACTAAACAACAGGTTTGCAAGAAGATGGTTGGGGGCGCCATGTTTCTCATTCATGGCCCACAAGGTCGCCCGATTTAACACAAGTTGATTTCTTTTTGGGGGTATATCTAAAGGAGAGTGTTTATGTCACTGAGCCCACATCCCCAGATGAACTAAAACGGAGCATCGAGGACGCATGTCGCTCCGTCACTTGCGATGTTACATCTCATCCCCAGATCCTTTCAACGGCGCATTGCATTATGCATTAAGGAACATGGACACACATTTGAACATCTCATGTAAATCAAGTTCCCACCGCCATAACATCCATCACCCACCACACAGCCATGTATTATGTACAGCGTGTGGTATCTGCCCCTGAAACGTTGAAGTGTTGTAGATCCCAAACTAACAGTGACAGGAATGTAGTTTAAATTGATTTGGACGCAGCTGGTTTCAACGATTCCAATGCACGTAGAAAAAACTATTGATCCATTTAAAAAATTATATCTTTGTGGTGTAACTCTTTGGAAAATGATACAATAAACTATGTTCATTGCTCCGCAGAAAGTGTAACATTTCTTGTGTTGATCTACCACATTAAAATTTCCCGTCACCTATTATTTTATAAGATACAGAGGCAAACACACTTAGTGAAACACCCTGTATATATATATATATATATATATATGGTCCATTGACAGTGACCGGGCCAAATATATCACGAAATAAGCATCAAACGAAAAAACTACAAAGAACAAAACTTTTCTAGCTTGAAAAGGGAAAACAGATGTCGCTATGTCGCTATGGTTGGCCCGCTAGATAGCGCTGACATAGGTCAAACGGATATCAACTGCATCCTTTTAAATAGGTACCCCCATTTTTATCACATGTTCGTCTAGTACGTACATGAACACGAATGTTTCATTTGGAATACTTTTGTCACTTTGTGATAGATGGTGCTTTAATATTCACAAACATATTGCTCACAATCTTTGACGAACAGTGGGTAACAGGTAGGTTTTTTACATTAAAACACAGAACGTAGGTACGTTCGGTTGTTCCAATGTAGTACAATCCAAGAGTCAACACAGTTTCAGCCGACCAGTTGCATAAAATAGTTTACATCTATAAACCTTTACCCAGTTTTCGGCAAAATTAATTTTGCCTTCTTCAGAAGGATACCTAATGAAAACGTGACACACAAATATGAAAAATAATAAAATACACAGGTGTTTCTAACGTAAGAAATTAAAATTTCAGTATAGGTCAAAATGTACTTACAATAAAGCTCACATTAAAAAAAAATTTAAAAAAAATTTAAAAAAAAAAGTTGTTAAAAAGTGGCTGACTCCATGTCAATAGATTAAAATTTTAAATTCAAAAACAAAGTGACATTATAAAATTTTGGAGCATGTTCACACACAGATCAAGTGAGCACTGCGTACTGGCAAAGGCGATAGAGCCCTAGTGATGTGCGCCTGCACTAGGTGGTGCCAAGAGGGCTGATGGGCGTGCGCGCAGTCGCGGACTTGAATGAATTTGACAAACGGGAAATGTATGTGATATGATACTGAAGGAAAGGAAGTCTGTGACCTTTATTGTAAGTACATTTTGACCTATACTGGAATTTTAATTTCTTACGTTAGAAACACCTGTGTATTTTACTATTTTTCATATTTGTGTGTCACGTTTTCATTAGGTATCCTTCTGAAGAAGGCAAAATTAATTTTGCCGAAACCTGGGTAAAGGTTTATAGATGTAAACTATTTTATGCAACTGGTCGGCTGAAACTGTGTTGACTCTTGGATTGTTGTCCCACCGATGCTGAATTGCAGCCATGTTTAAAAAAATTTTCAATGTAGTACATGTACTTTTGTGAAATTATCATACATTATGACAAGGTATGTTGTTACTGTGTGATTACCTGTAATTACCTCATGACTTCAATAAATGCTCAAAATGATGTCCTTCAACTTCAATGCATTTGACAATATGGGTACCGAAATTTACTGAAAGCAAAGGAGACTCCAGAATACCAAGCAAATCGTCGAAAGTTCTTCGGTGCACCTAATAAGGCAGGCTGACATTATTAACGTAGAACAAGAACTAACAGCGAGAGTTCAACTTTCAGAGCAAGTTCTGAAGGTCGCACGAAATCTAGAAGGCCAAGTCATAACGCAATAAGACTCCTATGCTCTCAGAGGAGAAGTGAGGGAGCAAGTCTCCGTTCCGCCGTAGTTAGGAGGCAAGTCCGTCTCTTCGCTGGTGCGCAGAAGTCCTTTCCTTCTCTCTCCTCAAAACTCGAAGCTCTCTCCTCCTCTAGAGTCGGAACCACCCCCCCACGAACTCTCAAAAACCAATCCTTCTCGAGTTTCCAAGGGCCGACCACTAAGAATTCGTACTCAGAATATCAATTTCAAAAACTCAAAAGCTACCACCAGCGCTCATCTGAGTCGACCATGCGTTTTAAAACATTATGATCCAAAATATTGTGTTTCCAAATAATCCTGAGCTCATAACGAGCATCACAACGGATACAGGTATTAGTGAACACAGAGCTGTCGTAGCGAGAATGAATATCGAAAGCCCCAAACTTACCAAAAATTGACGAAAACTATATTTGTTCAGGAAAGCAGATATAAATTAAATATATTGCTTCTTGAAAGACAGTTTACACTCGTTCCTAACATTACACGTAAGTGTAGACAATATGTAGCTCAAATTCAAAGAAGTGGGATCGACAGCAATTGACAGTTTTATATCAGACTAATAAAAGAAGGAGATGATCCCTCTTGGTACAATTACAGGCCAGGACATTGTTGCAAAAGCAACGCAAAATCCCCAAGATTGGCGATCCTACACAGTAGCTCGAAGTATAGCGAGGATTTCAATGCGAGATGCCTACAATACTTTTCACAACGAAACACTTTCTCGAAATTGGACTAAAACCCCTAAGAGATTTTGGACATATCTTAAATATTCTAGGGGCAAAACACAAACAATACCATCACTATGTGATAGTAATGGCGATACTGCCGCTGACAGCGCTACTAAAGCAGAGTTACTAAACATAGCTTTTAGAAACTCATTCACCAAAGAAGACGAAACCAAGTAGTGAAGCAACTAAAATCACTTCACAAGAACAAGTCTTCTGGTACGGACTGTATACCCATCAGATTTCTATCTGATTATGCTGAAGCGATAGCTCCTTAACAGCCATATACAACCGCTCTCTCAAAGAAGAATCTGTACCAAAAGATTGGAAAGTTGCACAGAGCACACTTATATTCAAGAAACGCAGTGGGAGTAACCCACTAAGCTACAGGCCTATTTCATTGGCGTCAATTTGCAGCAGGCTTTTGGAACATATCCTGTATTCAAATATTATGAATTATCTCGAACAGAATGATCTATTGACCCAAAGTCAACTCGGATTTAGAAAATATCGTTCATTCGAAACACAACCAGCACTTTATTCACACGAAGTGATGGGTGCTATCGACAAGGGTTCGCAAATCGATTCCGTATTTCTTGATTTCCAGAAGACTTTTGACACCGTACCTCACAAACGACTTTTAATCAAATTGCGAGGTTATGGTATATCACCCCAAATTTACGACAGGATAGGGGATTTCCTGTCAGAGAGGACACAATCCGTAGTAATCGATGGTAAAGGCATCGACTAAAACAGAGGTGATATCGGAAGTTCCACAGGGTAGTGTTATTGGTCCTCTGCTGTTCCTTATTTACATAAACGATTTAGGGGAAAATCTAAGTAGCTCTCTCAGGTTGTTTGCAGATGACGCCGTCATTTACCGTCTGAAGATGAACGATTTGAATATCACTATGGTGTAAAAATTGACAACTGACTCTAAATAATGAGAATTATGAAGTCTTCCACATGAGTACGAAAAGAAATAGTAATAATAATTATTGTTATTATTATTAATATTGTGAAGAATGAAATCTAAGATACGAAGATGGCAGTTAAACTGCCGAAACCGGTAACCTTAATAAAAAGGCAAAATACAAAGCGATCTTGGCTCTTGTATTCAGTAAATTGATTAAGAGATCGCCCCCAAACATGACAAACCTATATTAATGTACCTTCTTTATGGTAGCGTTATTTTACATTTTTAAATGTGTGTTTCATTTAACCAATGTAAGGAATATTCCTTATGAAATACATAACGAATTTTCCCATTATTTTAATGAAGAAGTCATTGAATTTAAAAGTTAATGCTAGAGTATGAAATGAATACAGATTATAACTGATTTATAACGCTGAATCGGATCCCATTTTCACCATGTCAGTCGTAAATAAGGCAATACGAATTTTACAGTCCATAAGTATGATTCTGTTTTCGAAAAAACTACGTTTTCCATTTAAGTTCAAAACAGCCATGCAAATGATTAACACACCACTTAAATTGCGAATAACTTCAGGAACCAAACGTTCTATAACGACCGATCCACCACTGGTCACAAGAACTGGCACAAATACTATAGCTTTCAATATAGGAAGACAATAAAAGAAAACACGAATCCAATTTAGCTTCGTCATAATAATTATAGGAATGTGAGATGATTGTAATAATACTGGAAATTGATTTTTTAATTGATTGAGTAATATTTGTTTTTTTTATTTTGCGCAAACAAGTGTGGACGCCGGTCCCTGTCAGTGAAGAGGTACAATTCTTTTAAAAAGACTAGATATTTTTGTTGTTGTCGGTACTATACATTGACGAGAACTAAACGAGCGTGTCTGTTTACTTATACCAGCCAAGTACTAGGGTGCGTGACGTCAGCTTGCCCCACCACCGCAGCTCCGAGCTGGTGTAATGAGCGCTCGTGTGCGCTCCTGCTCGCGCAGCAGCCTGCTGGAACAGCCTGTATAGAAACAATCGGCCAACATGTTTCTCTCTCAAAGTCTCGAGAAAATGTGACTAATACGGAAGTCTACCGACAATCGTTCATCCCAAACACCATTCGTGAAAAGAACGAGGCAGGGGGCATCAGACAATGATAGTAGAAGTACTGCCCCTCCTCCCCCTCCCCACCCCACTGACGTCATAAGAGCCGCGGCGGATTAGCCGTGCGTACTGGAGCGCCGTGTTGCGGTGCGCGCGGCATTTCGTCGTCAGGGGTTGGAATCCCCCCTCGGGCATAGATGTTTGCTTCGTGTTTAGTATAAGCTAGTTCATAAGTAGTTTGTAAGTTTAGTGACTGATGTCCGCGTAGTTAAGTTCCATAATTTCTACAAACATTTGAACATTTTTTGACGTCATAAGATTTCATACAGAGTGTACATATACACGGCCGGAAAACATTATTACACCTGGAAAGACGACATCCATTTTGATCCGATGATGACAAATACCATCTGGGCGTTAGAACATGTACTGATAACGATTTCAACGTCCGTCGACAGAGAGCGAAGTGACTTAGCAGCGAAAGTGCCACCTGTCTGTATCCTTGCATAGGCAATATTAACAGCCGTAATGCTCACTATGATATGAGTTTGTGAAACAAGCAGACCCATGCCATCCGGCCGCAGTCGCCGACCAGTCTGCGGCATGTCAGTCACGGTCAGTCACGGTCTGCACGGACGATGCGGTCGGGGCGTGGCCGGCGAGAAAGACAGACCTCAGCGCACACATCATGCCACGTAAGCAAGGTAGTTCCGAGCCGGCGCGATCGCTAGCCAATTAGCCGACCGCTGGGGCACTGCCCACTGTCACATAGCGGGCAGCCACTAAGCTAGCGATCGCTCCAGCTCGGAACTACAACTACCTTGCTTACTATAAAATGTAATCTGTTGCAATATTTTATTCTCCAATAACGCGTTTCGCGCTGTTAGCGCATCGTCAGATTGGGCGGAGATGGAGCCACAGAACTATCTATAGCTGTGTAGGAGGTATCTTAACTATTTGTGTTGTCAAATTTATGTTCCGCAGTTATTAAGAATACTACCAGTTGTAAACGTGGACCTGCCGCGACAGCGACTCCTCTGCTGCTATGGCGCCCAATGACAACACAAATTGTTAAGATACCTCCTACACAGCTGTAGATAGTTCTGTGGCTCCATCTCCGCCCAATCTGACGATGCGCTAACAGTGCGACATGCGTTATTGGAAACTAAAATATTGGAAGAGAGACTGAGCATTTTATAATTATTCAACACTGTTGCTGCACCAGCCGCCACCACCACCATCACGGAATGGAATGAAATGTACCTTGCTTACGTTCAAATTCAAATGTTCAAATGTTTGGAGAGCCTATGGGACTTAACTACGGGGTCATCAGTCCCTAAACTAACAAACTACTTATGAACTAGCTACTACTAAGGCCGGCACAAATATCCATGCCCGAGGGGGGATTCGAACCACCGACCGTAGTGGCCGTGCAGACTGTGAATGACGCGCCACAGAACGCTCGGCTACCGCGGCCGGCCCTTGCTTACGTGGCATGACGTCTGCGCTGGGTCTGTATCTCCCGTTGGCCGACGGTCGGGGGTTCGAATCCTCCCTCGGGCATGGATGTCTGTGCCGTCTTTAGAATAAGCTAGTTCATAAGTAGTTTGTAAGTTAAGTCCCATAAGCTCTACAAAAATTTGAACATTTGAACACCATGCCATAGAGACGCATTCGTGCTTCCTACAGCCAAATAAATGACTTAGAAACGAGGTGAAATGGTGTCCTTCAGACTAGCGGGACTTTCCTTTCGGAGAACTGCCACACAAGTTCGACGTGTTGCGTCAGTTGCCCCACAAAGCTGGTTGCAATGATCATGCCAACAGTCTCACACCCGTAGACTAAGTTCTGGACGTCAAGACAACACAGATGTCCGCCAAGATCGCCGTCATCAGTGTCAGTTCCTAGAGCTGCCGTAACAGAGCTAACAGGATTTGTGAGCCAAAAAGTGTCAACACCAACTGTTGCCAGCCGGTTGCCAACAATAGAACTACGGGCACACACACACCTCCAAGACAGAAGCAAGTCAGACGACCGAGTGGCTGCTCCAATAGCAATATTTGTTAACATTTCGTTTTGCTGATGACATTGTAATTCTGTCAGAGATAGCAGAGGACCTAGCAGAACATTTCAACGGAATGGAATGTATAAGATGAACATTAACAAGAACAAAACAGATGTAATGGAATGCAGTCTTTGAAAATCTGGCGATGCTGAAAAAAATAGATTACGTAAGGCAACAATAAAAGTTATAGATGAGTTTTGTTACTTGGGAAATAAAATAACATATGATGGCCCCAGTACAGAAGATGTAAAATGCATATTGATAATAGGAGAAAGCGATTTTGAAAAAGAGGAATTTGCTAACTTCGAATATTAATTTAAGTGTAAGAAAGTCTTTCCTGAAGGCCTTTGCGTGAATTTTTGCCTTGTACGGGAGTGAAGCTTGGACGATAAATAGTTTAAACAGGAAGAGGATAGAGGCTTTTAAAATGTGGTGCTACACAAGAATGCTGATGATTAGGTGGGTAGATCGCTTAACTAATAATGACCTACTGAACAGAATTGGGGAGAAAAGTAATTTTTGGTATACCTTGACTAAAAGAGGGGATATATTGGTAGAACACGTTCTTAAACATCAAGGAACTGTAAATTTAGCATTGCAGGGACATGTGTGGGGGAAAAAGCGCAAAGGAAGACCAAGAGACGAATACAGTAAGCTGCTTGAGATGGTTGTGGGTTGCCGTTCGTCTGAGGAGATGGAGAGGCGCGCTCAGGATAGAGTAGGGTGGAGAGCTGCATCAAACCAGTCTCCGGACTGAAGACCATAACAACAACAACAAGCTTTCTTGACAAGCACAAATTAAACTGCCCAATGGATGCTAAAAGAATCAAGCGGATCAATTTGCCACTCTTAATGCCCTTGAGTTAATAACCAATCTCTCGAATATTGATAAAGCTGCAGTAATCGCACCGATAGTAGGATGACTTTGGATTATTTACGAAATCCGAGGAACCACAACTTCCTGACTGAAAAAACTACGATATAAAATCAGAAGGTTGCAGACACACAACTGGCAGGTTTATTTCAAATGGGTTAAAGTATATAGAGCGATTTGGAGAAATGAACTACTGACAATCTCGCTAAACGAACGACTCCATCACGAAAATCAATACGCTATCTACATCTGGTTAAGAAGAAACTTCGATGGGAGTTTAGGAACAAATGGGAGATTGAGTGGCAAGGAACTATAAACGGGTAAAGCACTAAACCGTTTTTCCTACGATCCGATAACATTTAATAATTAAACTCACGATATCTCCGCATTTTTCGGCAATGTTAACAGATCTTGGGAAAGTGAAAGCCTATTATCAACGGTTCAGTATAACTGACGATGGAATGTGGACATGTAATAGAGATATCCAAATTTTTAGACTGCTGTAAATTACTGAAGGAGAGAGATCATCCCAGGACAAATTTGCTGACAAAGGAAGAGGATGGCTCGTCAGTAAATTGGATTCGGTTCATATATTCACTACATATTTTTACAACTTCTGTAATTAAATAAGATTTACTGCTGTGTAAAGATAGTTTGGTTTCTTTATGTAAAGCGATAAATATTGTATAACCAAAATGTCTTGTAAATCCTTCAATCTTATGAATTGTATTTGTGTTTCCCAAAGTAGCAGATGTAACCGCCTGAATTAAACCTTCAAACATGTAAAGTTATTATATAATAGGGCATGTTAAATAAATAATAAAAATAATAATAATAAGCCCGTCTTGCACTCACGCCACACCACCGAAGTGCATGGATAGACTGGTACCATCAGAGGATCAATTAAAAATGAAATGGCAGGCCGCACAGTGGGCCAGAATCTTGAGAACGTGTTCAAAAAGGATAAAAAAAAGTTACGCCGACTGTGCGTACGACCAGATGTTCATTTGTTCGGTTTTATCTCAGGTCAAATGTGACAGTTCATTGTTAGCGTGCGTGCAGCTGGCCGGGCTACAGAAGAAATCTTGTTGATGAAGATAGCAACTTGCAAGTAAATCCAATAATTTCAATATGGAAGGTATTCCAGGAGATGTGTACTAATGGAAAGAAACATTTATATCACTATTAAATCGTCAATTATGAGTGTTAATTTTTCAGTTAACGTACTGCAGAAAAACGTACTGGTCGAGAAAACTGTAAAATGCGCCTAAAATACAGGTAAATTAAGAATTCCACGACATTTGTCTTTCTTTTTCATTGTGTCCTTTACCTTTGTAAATTAAGATACAAATCCTGCTAATAATTTCTATTTAGACTTTGAGCCAAGTTTTAGTATGATGTCATTGTTGAGACATCTTCAAAAATGACGATAGAATTAATTAATTGTGAGCTGTATTTGTACAGTTTACATTATAATCGACGCGAGAGGCGTTGTAAAGAATAAAGTAATTTTTAAAAAATGACTGGAAGTGAAAGACGGTTTTTAATTTTTTTTTATTTCAGATTCATTTGATCCAGTGTGTTCTAGAATCAGTTTTTCGAGGAAAAATATTTTTGTAAAATTTACTAAATAAATGACTGTATTTGATTGAAATAATTATTTGCAATATTTTACACCATCTTCTATCCTCTGTTTGGTCCTTTCTACGAATGTTACACACACACACACACACACACACACACATATATATATATATATATATATATATATATATATATATATATATATATATATATATATATACGTACGGCCAAACTTTCAGTAAACATTCCTCACACACAGATAATGAAAATTTGTTATGTGGACATGTGTCCGGTAATGCCTTAATTTCCATGTTAGAGCTCATTTTAGTATTTCTCTTTAAATGTAAATTGAAATAATTCGTGCAGACAATTGTCAAAATACCCAATTGTTTCGTTAGTATGTACTGTACTTCCTCGATTCACGTCATCAACACAGATTTTCTGTGAACGTTTGGGCAGGAATTGTTGGTGAAGTCTTGATTGGGCCTCATGTTTTTCCACCTACGCTCACTGGAGCACGTTATCATGATTTCATACTAGGTACTCTACCTGTGCTGCTAGAACATGTTCCTTTACAAGTACGACACAACATGTGGTTCATGCACAATGGATCTCCTGCACATTTCAGTCGACGTGTTCGTACGCTTCTCAACAACAGATTCGGTGATCGATGGATTCGTAGAGGCGGACCAATTCCATGGCCTCCACGCTCTCCTGACCTCAACCCTCTTGACTTTCATTTACGGGGGGCATTTGAAAGCTCTTGTCTACGCAACCCCGGTACCAAATGTAGAGACTGTTTGTGGTCGTATTGTTCACGGCTGTGATACAATACGCCATTCTCCAGGGCTGCATTAGCGCATCACGGTTTCCATGCGATGGAGGGTGGATGCATGTATCCTCGCTAACGGAGGACATTTTGAACATTTCCTTTAACGAAGTGTTTGAAGTCACGCTGGTACGTTCTGTTGCTGTGTATTTCCATTCCATGATTAATGTGATTTGAAGAGAAGTAATAAAATGAGCTCTAACATGGAAATTAAGCGTTTCCGAACACATGTCCACATAACATATTTTCTTTCTTTGTGTGTTTCCTGAAAGTTTGGCCGTACCTTTTTGGAACACCCTGTATATATGACCAACATATTAAACCCACCATTATTGTTTTAAATTTTTGAACTCAGTCTTCAACAGCAACCTCGATATTCACTAAAAGTTACTTTTATATGATTAATATGTCGGTAGTGTACGTAGAACCCGCCATCTTGGATCCGCCATTTTGTTTTCTTCACTTTTTGATATCATATTCTTTATCAGAAACGTCTTTAACCGTTTCATACTAATTTTGGTACAAATTCAACAACTTCGTATACTGTAACCAGCTTTTTGGGATTCTGACCCACTGTGGGCCGTGGTCTTCAGCGATGAAAGCAGATTCTGTCTGCATGCAACTTAGACACGGCACAGTGGCGTAGCTTGGGGGGGGGGGGGGGGAAGGGTGCCTGTTGGGCCATGGCCCCGGGCAGCACATATTTAGGGGCGGCAGAGGTGTCTTACTCAGCGATATCAAGTATACTCTCTATAAAGGAGAGTACGAAAACACAGATTTGTCAGGAAATTCAAACGTGTGTTTATTATGTTCCATTCAGACATTTTTATGCTCCCCTAACACTTTTAATTGTCCAAAAGTCGACACAGCTTCAGCCGACTAGTTGCATAAAATGGTTTACATGCATAAACCTTGACCTGGGTTTCGGCAAAAGTAATTTTGCCTTCTTCAGATGTATACATAAAGCTCACATTAAAATAAATGTGACATTGTTTTAAATTTTACCTTTTAGTCTATTGACATGGAGTCAGCCACATTTTATTTAACAACTATTTTAATGTGAGCTTTATGTATACACCTGAAGAAGGCAAAATTACTTTTGCCGAAACCTAGGTCAAGGTTTATGCATGTAAACCATTTTATGCAACTGGTCCGCTGAAACTGTGTTGACTTTTGGATCGTGTTCCACCGTTGCTGAATTGCAGCCATGTTTAAAATTTAAAAAAAACTTTTAATTGTGCTATGAAGAATACTTACTACTTTTAAATACGTCAATCCAGTTGAAATCGGTTTGCTTTAATATTCATTCCATGCCAATATAATCTATAAAAGGGAATATATTTTCATGGAGTGTTAACTGAGGTCATATAAGTTATTTATTTAGTTTGGTTAAAAACAAATAAGAGGCTTCCAGAATTTTATTTTGCAAATACATATTGGAAAAATGTACACCACAGATTTGAAGTCAATTTTAAATGTAAATATATTTTGTGAGGTAACCTAGTTCGAAATAAAAGCATTCCAAAACGAATAAATTTATTTCCATATTTTGCATGCATTAGACAACAGACGGAAATTAGTGCAACCGCTCCTAAACATAGCAGTTCATGCCAGAATTTTGTGACAGAGGGGTGTCCGGGATAATAGCTACAATTGCTTTCTAGTCGCTCGTGTGTGATGTGGACAAAGGATAGTGACCGATTTCAGGCATGAGCCAATACCGGTGAAGTGTCTGGGCGGCCGTCACAAATTGTATATATAAAGTAAAGGGAGTTTACAAACAATCAAGGTTATTACATACTTATAGACCAAATGGCCGCGTTGGAGTAGCCGAGCGGTCTAAAGCGTCTCGCTGCGAACCGCGCGGTTGCTCGCCGTGGAGGTTCGAGTCCTCCCTGGGGCATGGGTGTGTGTGTTTGTCCGTAGGTTAGTTTACCTAGGTTTAAGTAGTTTGTAAGCTACGGACTGATGACCACGCAGTTTGGTCCGATAGGATTACAAACATTTGAACATTTAGACCAAATGTTCTTAAATTTTGTATCAATAGCGCAAGTTGATTTGATTTCGATGCTTTCTATTTCGCATGATACCTAGGGCATTAGAGACGAATGAATTCAGAACGTAGTGACTGTCGTACATATATGGTCATTGTGGTACGCAAATTTAGGTCGGTCCTGGAAACGTATTGAAAGTTTCAAGGCGACCGATCACGAAAAGCGGGATAGTCTGGTTCGAGTGGCAGCCTCGCAAAAATTTTCGTATGTCTCCTCTAGGTAGTACATCTATAGGATTATGACGTAATAAAGTTGTGAAGCTCCTTCCCATGTTTTCGCACATCCGCGAGACCGTCCGATGTCCTCGTGAAGTAAATTGAGACGCACTCTACTTCGTTACGTAAAGTAATCTTCGCTACATCACTATCGAAAAGGGAACAGTTCATTCAGTTTTCATTGGTGGCTTTATAAATACTTATAGGTTCGCCCTAATTCTGTAGATAAGGTTATTTCGTCACAACTATATCGCCTCTTTGCCCTAGCTACAGACAAATCTGTTTCTCTCAGTGAAAAGCCTTCAACAAACTATTAGCTCTATAAACTAACACATGGATACCCGCGAAAAATCTGCTGTCAATCCAGAAAAATGAACTATGTGGCCAATGCGCGTATTGTAGAACTTAATTTAGTTGATATGAAGATGTACTGAAAGATCTGAAACTGGTAAGCCTACAAAACAGAGTGTGTCTGTTCACATGCAGACTCATGTAATGGGCACTGACAAGAAACTTTTATCTGTATAATACACGTGAAAGTTTTCACACGACTTTATTCAGAATATAATAAGTTATTGCCATTAGAGCTCTGCACGCTCATAAATTTTACGTTAGAAAGTGTTTACTTCTCAGTGCAAGACTTATTTTTAGTTGAAACTAAATATATGAAGCTTTTGTTTGGAACATAACGTAAAAAATAGAATAAACAAAAATTATTAAGGGGAAAAAATGCAGCGTCCCTACTTTATTTTGATAAACACTGAAATATTATTTTACTTATGGACAAAGTCTCAATTTTTGTTGTTGTTCAGTTTGGAAAATACCGTGGGGGGGGGGGGGGGGCAAAATGAGGGTCTGCACTGGTTGACAGAAAGCCACGCTACGCCACTGACACGGCAGCCACAGTCTCATAAGCTACAAGTCTTCTTCACTTTTGATGTCTGGGAGAACGCTGAGCAAGCGCTCGGTGTGTGTATAATGTTGTCATCTCGGTTCTTTTCACATCCTTACAGTAGAAAGAAGCTGTGTTCTTACAGCGTACCGCGTGAAACTCAATTTGCTCGGCAAGACGAACAGCAACCTCTCTGACCACAACGACTTCTGGACATTTCTCCAGTCGAGTGCGTGTGGACTATGATGGGACAACAGCTCTTCCAGTACTACGAGAACAGGTCTAGCTAGCGTCGAGTAATTTATGCCAAGCCGCCATTAAGTACCTACACCATAGAATGCAAATCAGAATCAGTTTCTTCATTGGCGATCTTGGTATCTGTGTTATAGTGGATGTGGATGGTTAGGGAAGGCATACCTTCCTTAGTGAATGTGTACCATCACTGAAAGGCCAGTGAAAGCGCACCATAAACTCAGAAATACACATCCGCTAGTGAAGGTGCACCATCACTGGCCGCAGTTAGTGGATGTCTACAGGTGTGGGAACAGACTGGGCGCAGCGCACGGCAGGTGCGTTTTACACGTAGCTGGGGGAGAGCTGGAGAAGTACCCAGCTGGCTTCGGCCGCTGCAGCAGTCCAGCAGTGCTTTCATCGAACCGGTAGGCTTGACAGCACTGCAGCACTGGTTGACTCAGTGAAGGTCTACGAACATCTTATAGTGGAACGGGAAAAGCCGAATTATAATACAGTGTTTTTGGACAAGGAAAAGTACGAGTCACTCATCAGCAAGGTTAAAACAATCTGGACGAAAGAAGGACGGCAAGGACTACATGTTTTTGAAGGGGTATGAAGTGCTCGAGATTCATGGAATAACGAAATTAATATAAGATGTTGGTGAAGAAGGCAAGTTTAAGTACAATGTTTATAATGAAGAATTGTATGACATTATGCATGACACTCATATAAATACATGTCACGGTGGACGCGATCGAATGATAAAATTCTTGAAGTATCATAATACACTACTGGCTATTAAAATTGCTACACCTAGAAGAAATGCAGATAATAAACGAGTATTCATTCGACAAATATTCTAGAACTGACATGTGATTACATAGATTCTAAAAAATCAGTACCCAGAACAACCACCTCTGGCCGTAATAACGGCCGTAATACACCTGGGCATTCACGCTTGGATGGCGTGTACAGGTACAGAGGCCCATACAGCTTCAACATGATACCACAGTTCACCAAGAATAGTGACCGGCGTATTGTGACGAGCCAGTTGCTCGGCCACCATTGACCAGACGTTTTCAATTAGTGAGTGATCTGAAGAATGTGCTGGCCAGGGTAGCAGTAGAACATTTTCCGTATCCAGAAAGGCCCGTACAGGACCTGCAAGATGCGGTCGTGCATTATCCTGCTGAAACTTATGGTTTCGCAAGGATCGAGCCACGGGTCGTAACACTAACGACCCTGTTCAAAGTGTCGTCGATGCGAACAAGAGGTTACCAAGACGTGTAACCAATGTCACCCCATACCATCACGCGGGTGATATGCCAGTATGGCGATGACGAATACACGCTTCAAATGTGCGTTCACCCAGATGTTGCCAAACACGAATGCGACCATCATGATGCTGTAAACAGAATTTGGATTCATCCAAAAAAATCACGTTTTGCCATTCGTGCGCCCAGGTTCGCCGTTGCGTACACCAACGCAGGCACTCCTATCTGTGATGCAGCGTCAAGGATAACCGCAGCCATGGTCTCCTAACTGATAGTCCCTGTCGCTGCAAATGTTGAACTGTTCGTGCAGATAATTGTTGTCCCCTTCTGTTGAGTCAGAGATCGAGACGCCGGCCGCGGTGGCCGAGGGGACTGAGGCGCTCCAGTCACGGTCTGCACGGCCACTACGGTCGGGGGTTCGAATCCCCCCTCGGGCATGGATATTTGTGCCGTCCTTAGTCTTAGCTAGTTCATAAGTAGTTTGTAAGCTAAGGGACTAATGACCCCGGAGTTAAGTCTCATAAGTTTTACAAACATTTAAACATTTGAAGAGATCGAGATGTGGCTGCACGATCCGTTTCAGTCATGCGGATAAGATGCCTGTCATCTCGACTGCTAGTGATAGAAGGCTGTTGGAATTCAGCAAGGCGTTCCGTATTGCCCTCCTGAACCCACCGATTCCATATTCTGCTAACAGTCATTGGATCGCGACCAACGCGAGCGGCAATGTCACGATATGACAAACCGCATTCTCGATAGGCTAAAGTCAGACCTTAATCAAAGTCGGAAAATTGATGGTACACATTTCTCCTCCTTACACGAGGCATCACAACAACGTTTCACTAGGCTACGCAGTTTGTGTTTGAGAAATCGATTGGAAACTTTCCTCTTGTCAGCATGTAGGTATCGCCACCGCAGCCAAACTTGTGTCAATGCTCTGAAAAGTTATTCATTTGCATATCTCAGCACCTTTTTCCTGTCGGTTAAATTTCGCGTCTGTAGCACGTCATCTTAGTGGTGTAGCAATTTTAATGGCCAGAAGTGTATAAAGTATAAATACGTCCAGTTTTATCTCAGTTTATGTGAACCTTGTTTACAAAAACGAATAGGTCAGAAGAAAGGCATTGTAGTGAAGCCCATGCTGTTCAAAGAACTAAATTCCATATGTCAATTCCAATCGCAGCCAGATGGAGAACTACAAATTCATAATGGTGTATCTGGACCATCTTACAACATTCTTTTTTCTCGGGTCACAGAAGTCGAAAACAGCTGAGGAGGTATGAGAGAACATTATTGACATTTTGACATTATTAGGCGCTCCCTGAGTGTTGCAGCCAGACAATGATCGAGAGTTTGTTAACAAAACAATTAACAACTTGACTGAAATATGGCCCAATTTTAAGATTGTGCATGGTAAGCCTGGACACAGCCAGAGTCAAGGCAGCGCAGAGCGAGCCAATCAAGACATAGAAAAGATATTTCAGTTTTTACAATATGTGGGTTGTTTAATTTTGTGTCGTAACAGGTGTGACTCAGCGCACAGCGCCACTGGGCCATACGGTTGCCAAATTAGTGGAATGTCCACTATATTTGACGGATTTTACACATAGTCGGCGGGTTAAAATTGTCATTTAGTGGTCAAAGGATTTTTTAACGGATTGTGTATATTTGTCTGCACCAATAGTTTTCTGTTTAATTCATTGTTTCTATTATTTCTTTCTTTCTGTCCTTCTTTCTTTCTCTTCAGCCTTTTCCCCGCACATGCAGGGTCGGCTTTGATAATTGGGATTTGGCATGTTAATATTGACTGGGAGGCCGGATTCCCTTCCTGCATCCACCACTCCCCCTCTCCCCCCCCCCCCCCCCCCACTGGGAGGAAATGTGTACCCCAGATGTCTATGTATAGTGTTATATCAGTGAATGTATAGTTATGAAATGTTTGCGAATCGTGTAACTGAGGAGGGACGTGAGGACCAGCCCGGTATTCACCTAGGGGGATGTCGAAAACCGCCGAAAAACCACACCCAGGCTGGCCGGCACTCCGACCCCTTCGTTAATACGCCGGGCGGATTCGAACCGGGGCCGGTACGCCTCCCCGTATCGGAAAGCGGTGCGTTAGACCACACGGTTAACCGAACGGGTATTATTGTTTCTGTTATAATTCCTATGATTCATGTACTTATTGCATACGCATGAAGTTTAATAATCGATTACGATATAGTGATTCCCCTGCCTCAACACAACAGAACAATCCTTCCCAGTCTTAGTTATTTACTTTCATTATTGCATGTGCAAGTCACCCTGGTCACACGAAATTCTGTTGTCGCGTTGAAAAAGTGCTAAGTATTGAAATTTTAATCTTTTACCGTAGACCAGAGTTTATCTGTCGCTGGTCTCAATAATCTTGGCAAGTGCTGTCACCATTACGAGCTGCCGGAGAATGTTCTCCAAGAAATCGGCACCATGAAAGCATACACCATTGATATTTCTACATCCGTCCCAGTACTTCAGCATCTTCATCAGGGAGTACGCAAACCGCCATACTGCAGGAGGAGGTGTCAGTATAAAGTGTTAAGGTATCTTAGAAAAAAACTAAGTTTCAATGATAACAATACCGATTCACATGTGCTATAAAATGGTTGTGTCTGTGCGTACATGCGTTAATCCCACATCTAATGGAAAATGAAATATTGTGGCTTATACTGCATTAATGTGGTGAGTGGGATCGAAACTTAGTAAACTTCCTTTTAGAAATAGCAGTAGTATTAGTAATAGTAGTAGTAGTAGTGATAGTATACAATGGCGAAAAAAAATTTCCTTGGAAGTTATCAGTACTTTGAAGTAAGCATTTAGCGTATTTTAGCGGAGTTTTAACTCCAGTTTAGAGGAATAAAGTTTCCTGAGTTGGCAACGCTGCTGGGCAAGGAGAGGGGGGAAGCACCGAGTAGGCTGCAACTGCCGCTGTATGCTGGCAGCGCTCGCTTTATAGCAGCCGTGGTCCACATTCCCTGCTTCTTGACAGTGGAGGTACACCTTCAATAGTGACGGTGCACAAACCCTAGTGAATGTGTACTGTTAAGGCCAAATTGGAAGCAATAATCCACATTCACTAGAGGGGCCAGTGAAGGTGCACCATTACTAGTGAAGGTATACTTTCACTGCAACTTCCACATTCACTATAACATCTACACCACATACCAGTACCGGTGTTTCACCATGGATCGACACTTGGTTCCTCAGTGCTGACTGAGCTATCGATACGTAATACCGGGTGATCAAAAAGACAGTATAAATTTGAAACCTTAATAAATTACGGAATAATGTAGATAGAGAGGTAATGAAACAACTGTATTAAAGCACCAGTGCATACACTGTTACCGAAACATTCAACACCAGATTAATCGAGGGTAAAATCTGACCTAGAAGGATTTTAGTAGTGATATCTTGTCATCTGCTGCGACTCTCATTAATGTTTTTACTACGTCATTTATTATTATTATTCTAATAAAACCCCATGTGTGTCAATTTTTACCTCTCTATTTACATTATTCCGTGATTTATTAAGTTTTCAAATTTATAGTGACTTTTTGATCATCCGTTAAATCATTTCATGTACTCCATATGCACTGGTTAGTCAACAAATCTTGAGTGAATTGGTAAAGTATAAGAGGGTGTACTCATGTTTATTGTCTGCAGCGTAAGTGCAGATGCAGATGACGCAAGCTGCACGAATCCGTATCACTTTGGGGCGCTAGTTTTGCGCAGTGCTGATACTAGCGCCCTCAGTGACCGTATTGCTTTACTGGGCCTGCCCCTTGTTTTGTGATTTTTCCGTCATTTATGGAAACAATTGCGCACCTCGGTTACGGTTCCATTTTAATCACTATCCACCTGTAATTATACTTTGCTTCAGGCACTCGCATTCTGTACCTGAAATTATTCACAATATAAATAAAACGGCGAAACAAATTAATTGTGTTTTGTCAGAGATATTTCGATCTGCATGTTTCATGTTTTGCTAAGCGCGCGCTGAAATTTAATATTTTTTTTTTTTTTTTTTCTGTCGTAATTCGCTTCAGGAACGCAGCCAAAGGCAGCGAATTTAAATTCACTCGCGTATTTCGCCATATATTTTACCTATGTTTTATTACCTCTGCTAACATATGACTTACAGAATGAAATTAAACACGCTAAATGTGCCCAAGCTGCTATTACAAGCACGCGTTTTGTCAAATGACAGTATACATTTTCTTTCCACGAAATTTAACTGCGTTGTTTGGAATTCTTTTTAACATCTATATAAACAGTCCTCAAATTTCTGCTGAACTCCAAATCCTTAGACTTTTCTACCACATAACAAAAATTACATTTAGACTCCGTTTAGTTCTAAGAACTACGGTAATAGATAAAACAGCAGTAACATATCATATGGTGTCAGTATAAAGTGTTTAGGTATCTTAGAAAAAACTAAGTTTCAACGATAACAATACCGATTCACTTATACTATAAAATGGTTGTGTGTGTGCGTACATGAATTAATCCCTCATCTAATGGACCGATTTCAGCCGAAATTGGTATACATATACCCTACTGTCAGGCAACAAACTCTGTAGAATAACGCAGTAGAGCTTCCGTGCAGTTTGGAAGGTAGGTCGTGAGGCACTGGCGGAATTAAAGCTGTGAGAGGATGTCATGAGTCGTGCTTGGGTAGCTCAGGCGAGAGACCACTTGGTCACTCGGTTTAAAAATGGCTGGACGGAAAATAATCAATCTAGTTTGATTCCGTATTTACGTAGTTAACGATTGTCATATGGATGATGAACAGCAGTCACTGGCATTTTTTTATTTTTTGTCGCAAAACTAGACTTACTTCATTGCGTGACCATTGTCAATACTAAAAACAAACAGTTACGAGCAACTGCCATGCATAGCGTATTAAACATCAGTTGTACATATTTTGGTCCATAATAAAAAAGAAACCTTAAAACGTAGTTTAAAATACAACATTTTTCAATCTTCATGTTGAAGATTACGTTCAAGATTGAGGCAGCTGTAAAAATATTTCACTCGGTTGTTTCTGTTTTTTAGGCATGAGAGTGGTCACATTATGACCGAAATACGGATTTGCGACAATCAATATAGATTCCCTTCCACTCTAATAACATAATTCTGGGTTGTATATAACTTTTGGTTCCCTATATTGTAGCCCTACTACTTTCAGAATTTGAAATATTGTACATTCCAGTCAATACTTTCAAACGTTTTCTCAAAATGTCGAAATGTTTGTAAGCCTATTGGACTAAACTCCTATGGTTATCGTTCCCTAGACTTACAAATTACTTAAACCTAACCTAAGGACAACACACACACACACACACACACACACACACACACACACTTGGCCCAGGGCGGGCAACCGTGCACTCCGTAGTGAGGCAGCTTAGAATGCTTGCCCACCCCAAAAGCTTTCTGCAAATCTACAAAAGCTGAAACCGTAGATTTGCTTTTCCATAACCTTCCTTTCAGGATAAGTAGTAATGCGATTATTTAGTCGCGGCGGGGTGGCAGAGCGCATTCAGGCGCTATGCTCCGACGCGCGAGGCCTTTCCCCGTCGGTGGTTCGAATCCTCCCTCGGGCATGGATGTTTGTGTTGCCTATAGTATAAGTAGTTTGTAAGTTTAGGGACTGATGATCCCGCAATTAAGTCTCATAAGTTTAACAAACATTTGAATTTTTATTTCATTTATTTATTTTTTGTTTTTGTTGCTATTATTGCCTTGCGTATTCTTATATTTCTGCTAAATCCAAGCTTATCTTTTCCGAGGTCAAATTCAATGTTTTCCCATTCGTATGTGAATTGATTGTTTTACTACTTACAACTATGACTTATTAAACTGATATGCCTGTATTTTTCACGCGTCTGCACTTGCTTTATTTGGAATTGCAATTATTTTATTCTTTAGACGACTGAGGGTATTCTTCTAGCAATAGGTCCACATTTAGTAATACGTGGGTGCTCGCTATTAGATTGATCAAGAGGAGCTATTAGGTACCAAACAACGGACTGACTTCAGCGGTAGGTGGAAGAACTGCATAATTGCAGCCAGCAAGCGAAACCCGGGCAGAAAAATCGGTCGGTAGGAAGATCAAGGGTAGGGGCGCTGGGCGCGGACCACCGACAATGCGGAAGGAGGTGAAAGCGCACCTGACGATGGTCACACTGTCGTCTACCGAAAGGTTGTGCCCGTTGGACACTGAAACTCGGCAGTTTACCCGTGATTTGAAGTACGCAAACAGAAACGGAATAATCAATTACAATGTAGCTTGTCATACATAATTATTATTAAGGTGATTGAGATCGGGAAAAAGTGAAGCAGGTAACTGGTGATCCTCATGGCATAAACCAGGCAAACTAATTTTTAACTCAGGCATTTACACGTGCTGGAGCGTCACCGTGGATCAACAAGTCTCTTCGTGTTTTCAGGAGTACGTCTAGAGAATTTTGCACGGTGTTCAAAATAATATTCCTGTAGACAGCACCTGAATAATGAATTTGGAGCACGTGTGCGCATACCAGACAGTAATTTATAAATCCAACTCACACATGAATCTTAAACTGATGCTGATATCTAGCGGTGACACAGCACGAGAATTGCGCACGTCCCTCCTGTGTTGTTCTCAGCAATATTTCATTCCATCTCTTACTAATGTTGCTTCGGTTGTCAACAAAACTGAAGCTGTTGTTTTGGTAGCATGTGCATTAAAACAAAGGCGGGTGATTGGAGGCGTGAGGCTCTGCTCACTGATGAAAAATGATAGACACATGAGTTCCTCGTGTGAGTTCCTCATTGGGTGTCAAGCATGCTGAACTTCTACTACATGGCAGGGCCTCGTTTCGTGCGATGATACCTGTCTCCCACAGCTCGAAGAACGTTCCTTTTCTGGTCAGGCGTCCAATCAACGTGTGATCTTCTTAGATCGACAGGCTGTGATGTTACGGATTCTCTTAGAGGTCTGGTTGTCTTCTGCCTGAAAACTCCGTCTGATAAAGTTGTGTAGCCTCTTGCCCAATACCTTACGCAAGTCTCTCTCTACTCACAAAATGAGTATTTCAATGGAGCACTTTCGTTCAGCGTCATTGCCTAAAAAAAAAAAAAAAAAAAAAAAAAAACAACGATTCGGTTACTTTATTGGACTGATTACAATATGGGATGAAAGAGCCAAGGCCGTTGGCTATTACAGGTTGAATGTTGGCGAGGCGACAGGTCAGACTATCTCTGACGTATCGCTGAAACACGACTGGGGGAGACTTGGACTCTATGGGTACCCACACCATGATGCCACGGGTTATACCTGCGCGTCTCTCCACATTGAACACAATGGATAAGTTCAAGACGGCGGAATGAAATACGTAAACAAGTGTCCCTAGTTACACAACGCCGTGTATAATGAAGTCTCTCTAGCTATACAACACCCTGTATGGCACGAGTCGGATGGGTGCATAGATGAGCTTGCGTTGTCCCTGGAAAGACTGTGACATCAATTTTCATTAGAAACTCAAACCAGATATATGTTTATGTGAACATTTTTCCTTGTTTTTATCAAAGGAACCTCCCCCAAAATTGTAAAAATATTTTTGAAGCGTGTTATGTATTTTCCACCCACTATTTAATCGTCTTTAAATTGTGGAAGGGACGAAAACACGAAACGCTGTCGAACACAACAAATTTAATTGTAAATAGTTCTTTCATTTTTTATCTTAGAAAATGTAAGCACATTTGTATAAATTTGTCATCCCCGCATCATTTAAAGTGACACTCCTTTAACATTCTTCAGCAGTACGGGAATGAATGTCTGCTTTTGATACTTTTAATAATAATTAGCCATATGTAAATGATACCCACAAACGGGAATGTCAATAAAATAAACCTTTTTCATAATTGTTTGTGTCTGATTGCGTTCTTTATTAACTGTTGTTAAGAACTTTCACGGAGTGGAACAAGAGCCAGCATGGATAATTTTTTTTTTTTTACTTACAATTGTTTGCAGAGGAGTTTGTAAGTCGTCCTAGCACCTATACCACCTACCTGAAACAAAGAAATAACAGCGTTGTTACAGACGAAATAGTTTTACAATTATTTTCAAACGACTTTATGTTACATTTAGGAAGAAATGTTTTACAAACATTCGTGAAAAGGTACAGTTAAACACAACAAACATTTTATATCGGTATTTAACAGTCACACAGGTACATACGAGGCAGTGAATATGTGTACAAGCCTATATCATTGACGTCGGTTTGCAGCAGGATTTTTGAAGAAACGCATTCCTCAAACATTATAAATTCCTCGTTGAGGTACTGAGCCATATTCAATACGGATTCAGAAAGTATCGTTCGAGTGAAATACAACTAGCTCTTTACTAACATGAAATTATGAATGCTATTGACAAAGGATCACAAATTTATTCCATATTTATAGATTTCAGGTAGGCTTTACAGTTTACACTGTACCTCACACGCGTCTTCTCATCAAATTGCGTGCTTATAGAACGCCGCACAGTTGCGCTATTTTCTGTCAGAAAGGATGCAGTAAGTAGTAAATGCCGGAAAGTCATCAAGTAAAACAGAAGGGATATCTGACGTTCCTCAGAGAGCTGTTGTAGGTCCCCTAATGTTCCTTGCCTTTATAAACGAATTAGAAGACAATCAGAGCAGCTAGCATAGACTGTTCGCGGTTGATGCTGTCATTTACCGCTTAGTAAAGTCACCATAGGATCAGAAACAACTGCAAAATTATTTAGATATCTATATAGGAAAGAATTGGCAGTTGACCCTAAGTAATGGTAAGTGCGAAGTAATTTATATGAAAAATAAAAAAGAAATTCCTTATAAATTCAAATAAATACCTAGGACTAACAATTACGAACTACTTAAACTGAAAATAACACACAGAAAAAATTATACTTATGATGAACCAAATACTATATTTCATTGGCAGAACACTTGCAAGATGCAACAGTTCTACTAAAAGAACTGCCTACACTACATTTGTGTTTCTTGTTTTGGAGCATTGCTGCGCACTTGGCGATTCTCACTAAGCGGGACTTACGTAGAATATATAGAAAGTCTAGAGAAGGGCCATCGTTTTGTATTATCGCGATATAGGGAAAAGAGAGTCACGGAAATGATGCACGAGTTGGGGTGGAAATCTTTAAATAACGGCTTTATTCGTTGCCGCGAGATCTATTTGCGAAATTTCTTTCACCAAGTATGTTGTCATCCCAACGCGAACATATTTCGTTACCCCCCCCCCTCCTCATACGTAGGAAAACATGATCATCATCATGGAGGTAAGAATAAAGGGAGATGGCGCTACGTATTCCAGCCGTACTACGCTTTGAAGCAATGGCTGCCATGACACTCCGACCGAAACACTGACAGTGTGCTATAGCTGTGTCTGTATTTACAGTCGCTAATTGCATCATATGCGCATGTAGCGTTCTCAAACTGGTTGTTTCAAGTTTTTGTTTAAAATAAAATCTATAAAAACGAAAAAATTTCGCGTTTATTTTGTTTAAAAATAGTTGTTACTAGAATATTACAAAATAATTCAATTGACTGAACCAACGCCAGATTTACGAGCACAGTGCAGATATCTTTTCTTTGTGTAGTAAGTTTCATTAATATTGAAACTAAGTTTTGCTTTCGAAATGATTGACTTGATAAAAATCAAATTTATATTTTATTCCTTATTCATTCGTAACTAGTGTGTTAAGTGGAGGAAATAACTTTCATCTTTAGGAAATCGAAAAGAGGAAAATACGCCACATTACAAGTAAAGATGTTGTTCACAATAAAAGTGGTAAAATCACACGTTAGCGAGGCAATTTACACATGAAATGGTATTTCCTTCGATTTCGCGTCACAATCAGAAAGATTCGTACACATAAACAACACACAAGTCACCACAACAGTGCAAAATACTTCTTAAAACGAGCGGCAAGCGTACGCAAACAAGGTTAATACAGCTGTGTTTTGGTCGCAGCAAGATGGCTACCCTCGGCTTCACAGCTGAGGCGTCAGAGCGCCTCCGTTTATTCTTACCTCCATCATCATCGAAATAAAGTATGAGAAACCAGATGTTCCTTTCGCCCGCGCACTATTAGAGATTAGAACAGTAGAGAAATAACATAAAACCAGAACGATGATACCTCCGCCATGCGCTTCCATGTGATTAGCGGAGTATTTATGTAGATGTAGACTGTTTAATTACTGCATTTTGAATAGCTACGAATTCTTACTTCTCTTATTATACGGAAACGCAGGGTTCAGACAGGAACTAAGAACGTGATTATCGATAAATTTGATTGAAATATTCAGTCAATTACTTTGTAGATACAATTTACATTTACATCTATATCCACACCCATACCCCGCAAGCCACCCGACGGTGTATGGCGGAGGGTACCTTCAGTACCACCATAGGTTCTCCCTCCATTTCCAGTCACGTATTGTTCGCGGAAAGAAAGATTGTCCGTATGCCTCTGTATGAGCTCTAATGTCTCTGATTTTATCCTCATGATCTCTTTGCGAGATATACGTAGGAGGGAGCAATATACTTCTAGACTCCTCGGTAAACGTCTGTTCTCGAAACTTCGACAAAAGCCCGTACCGAGCGACAGAGCGTCTCTCCTGCAAAGTCTTCCAATGGAGTTTATCGCTCATCTCCGTAACGCTTTCACGATTACTAAATGATCCTGTAACGAAGCGCGCTGCTCTCGGTTGAATCTTTTCTTCTTCCTCTATCAACCCCACCTTGTACGGAACCCACACCGGTGAGCAGTATTCAAACAGTGGGAGAACGAGTGTACTGTAACCGACTTCCTTTGTTTTCGGACTGCATTTCCTTAGGATTCTTCCAATGAATCTAAGTCTGGTATCTGCTTTACCGACGGCTGATTTTACGTGATCGTTCCATTTTAATCACTCCTAATGCCCACTCCCAGATAATTTATGGAATTAACTGGTTCCAATTTGCTGATCTGCTACAGTGAAGCTAAATTAGTCGAATACCAAACAGAGACAATACTAGTTTATATAAATCGATATATGGTATATATCAAAAATAGTAATTGCACGTGTTCTAATGTCGGCTAAAGTTTCAAACAATTTGTTTAAGAGTTTTCGGAGATATAAGATTTTGAACAAAGCACTAAACAAGGCACTACATGTGTTATCCAGCGGTGTAAGAGGAGATACTGCTGCCATTCACAAAATGTTGTTAAATCACAAATATTAGAAACGTGAGCTTTCTCTTTTGTTTCTTCTATGTTTAATGTGAAAACGAAGAAAATGTCACTAAAGATCAGTTAGGACCCTCATTAACACAAGAAGAATACCTAAAGGCTATGAGAGAACTAAAGAATACCAAAGCACCAGGATGTGACGCATTAACTGGAGAAATAATACAAGGCTTTGATGACAAAACACATAACTATATCTTCAAACTAATCCAAGATATGTATGAAACTGGAGAAATACCAGCAGATTTTAAAAAGACTATCATAATTCCTATACCAAACAAACCAGGCACTATAAAATGTGAAGAACGCAGTACCTTGAGCCTAATATCACATATGTCAAAAATACTAACAGAAGTAATATAAAACCGAATAATAAGTAAAACTGAGCAGAATCTGGATGAAGATCAATTTAGATTTCCACAGAATAGAGGAACAAGAGAAGCTATCCTAATGTTAAGACAAATCATGGATAAAATGCTGGACCTAAAGAGAGCACTGTTCATTGCTTTCGTGGACTTGGGAAAAGCCTTTGATAACGTGAATTGGAATGTTCTAATGGAAATTGTAACCAATGTTGGTCTAGATTTCAGAGACAGACGGATAGTACATGAACTCTACAAAAATGAAAGAGGGGTTATAAATATACATGGTGAACTGTTCAAATGTTTGTTAAGCTTATGGGACTTAACTACGGGGTCATCAGTCCCTAAACTTAGAAACTACTTATCAACTACCTTATACTAAAGACGGCACAAATATCCATGCCCGAGGGGGGATTCGAACCCCCGACCGTATTGACCGTGCAGACCGTGACTGAAGCGCCTCAGTCTCCTCGGCCACCGCGGCCGGCCATGGTGAAATACAAGAGGTTCACATAAAGAAAGGAGTACGACAAGGATGCAGTTTATTACCAGTGCTCTTCAACTTATATATTGAGGAGGGAATTAAGGAATGTAAAGGGTCTATGGAAGGAATTAAGATCAATGGAGTAGAAATTAAAATGATAAGGTTTGCTGATGACATAGCCGTCATTGAAGAGAGCGAAGAAAATCTGCAAAAGGCATTATCAAGAATGAATGAGATTCTGCCAGCTAAATACAACATGAAAATCAACACAAAAAAGACCTAGATCATGGTATGCAGCCATGAGCAAATTATAACTGATATTAATATTAATGAAGTACCATTGAAACAAGTTAATGTATTCACATACTTAGGAAGTAAAATTACACCGGATGGCAAAAGTTCAGCAGACATAAAAAGTAGAATTGTGCAAGCTAAACTAGCCTTCAACAATAAACGGTAGCTTCTTACATCAAGAAACATAAAAGAAGAGAGCAAGAAAGCATTTATAAAGTGCTATGTGTGGAGTGTGGCATTGTGTGGCTCCGAAACTTGGACACTCGGCGTTTGCGACAAGAGAAGACTAGAAGCAATTGAATTGTGGTGATGGAGGAGGATGCAGGAAATCTCTTGGACGGCCAAGATGAGAAACGAAGACGTTCTTAGAAGAATCGGCGAAAAAAGAGCACTTGTGAAAACGGTAATGAAGAGAAAAGTTAATAGGTCATCTGTATAGGCACAATAAGTTTATAATTAATAAAAATATTCAAATGTTTGTAAATCTATGGGACCAAACTGCGTGGTCATCAGTCTGTAGCTTACAAACTGCTTAAACCTAGGTAAACTAACCTAAGGACAAACACACAAACCCATGCCACAGGGAGGACTCGGACCTCCACGGCGAGCAACCGTGCGATCCGCAGCGAGACGCTTTAGACCACTCGGCTACTCCACCGCGGCTATAATTAATATTATGGAAGGGATGGTAGAAGGAAAAAGAAGCAGAGGAAGATCCAGACTGCAGTACCTGAAACAGAGTCAAAGAGATATAGGAGTGGAATCATATCAGGAAATGAAGAGACTATCCGAGAACAGACAAGTGTGGAGGAGAAGAACTGCTGCCAACCAATCTTCGGATTGAGAACGAGAAAGAGAGAGAGATGTATAATTTGAAATAATACGTCAATCCATGGTCAATGGCATAGTCTGCAAATCATACGGTCACGTTCAGAATAGCACTCACTGCAGAGGAAGGGCTGTGCACGGAGACCGGACTGAGCGGCAATCGCTGGTGACTCTCACACGGCGCGGCAAGACTACCGTACAGCAAGCCAGCCAGCGCTCCCCTCATAGACAGCCGGCGCGGCGGTTGCCTTTGTCCCCGTGCTTTCCGCCTCGCCTTTCAACGGGATTGCTTCCCTTTGAGCTTCCTTCTGAGCGGAAATCGCTCGGCTTTGTCTTATTGATCCTCATCTCGCTTAGCAGCCAATCTACCGTTTCGGGCTCCTCTTTGAGTTCAGCCGCTCGCAATCAGAGTAAGTGAGAGTATTACCGACTTTACACACCCACTGGGCTAAATTTCTTCGACACCAGATTCCAGCAAGGGACTTCTAGTCGGCGGTAAAAAGGTCCAGCATGTCGGAAGGTAATAATTAGCTCTGAATGGAGATATTCAAATGGAAAGTTTACAATAATATTTCATACGAAAGTTATTGATATTTTATTAATTATGCAACTGGTAGTTCTGTACCATATCTTAAATACACAAACCAATGAAAAAAATACAAACGTAGGTTTTCTTTCATTTTTTATTTTTATTTTTGTTTATTACATATATATATTTCTTCGGCCTTTGAGTAGTCCCCAGACAGCCAGCCACATAAGTAATGATAAGGACATCCTCTGATACAGTTATGTAAGAAAGTTGGCAAAAGCAACCAAACAAACATAAAATATGTTACAGAAAACAGAAAGATCTATTTGAAGTAACATAACAAACATTACAGATATGACACAATATAGTGATTAAACATGGTTTTATCTTTTACATAACAGTTTATAACTCTTTCTTCGCCGCCGTTAGAAAGGAGATAAGTTCTTTGTACACTCCAAAGTCTTTGGCTGCCAATAATGTTGACACAGGTATTGGTAACTGGTAGTCCCTGCTCACAATATAACTTTGCAAATTTGATTTGAGCTCCCACCTTTTCATGCATAAAAAAAAAATGTGATTTGTGTCTTCTGCTTCGCCGCAGTCACAAAGTGGAGATGTCACTATGCCGATGCGATGTGTTGCGCAGTTCGACATTGGTTGAACTTCAGCCTTGACTGAAAGCTTCCGAGAACACCTCAGTTCCTTGTACCAAGGTCTTGTTGGTAGCACTGGTGTTATTTGTGCACAGTATTTCCCTTTAGCTGACTGGGAAGCTTGCCGTTCTTTGTCTCATTCAGTCCGAATTTTTCTTCTGTAAACTGGTAAAAAATCTTCCGTTGGAACCTGAGTATGTTATTCCGTACCAGTGGTAACCGCTTCCTTGGAAAGTGTGTCAGCGATCTCGTTCCCAAGAACGTTGTTGTGTGCTTTAATCCAACACATGGAATCACTGCGTCCATTCCTTTCCATGTGGTTTATGTGTGCCATTATCTTGTAGGCTAATGGGTGGTTTTTATGCCCTTGACGACAATATTTAAGAAGTATGAGCGCAGCTTTAGAGTCCGAGAAGATGACAATATGCTCTCCGAAACCGTAAGGCAGTAGTTGAGAGCTTCTAAGATGGCTGTGAGTTCAGCGGTCATTATTGTCATTTCCTTTTACAGTTTGTATTTACATCCTATTTGCGCACTGGTATCCCAAAAGGCGCATCCCGATCCGTCCTGGGTTTTGGAACCGTCCGTGTTAAGAATCATCACCTTGGAATATTTGTCTCGGAACTCTAAAAATGCGTAATTTGCCAGATTCGAGGAAGCTGGTAGATCACATGTCACGTCAGGTTCAACAAGAGTACATAAGTAACTTAGGGTTAATAATGTCCAAAACTCCAGATTTTCTTAGCTGTAGTGAACATGTTTCGTGGCATACCACTGTTTTCCGAAAGAAACACCGAACAGCTGAAAATTTTCACATTTCGTCCGCAGATGCATGTAGATACTCATACTCATTTTTAGATTTTTTCGTTTTTGTTGCTTTGTAGAATTCAAGGTAAATTGGAGGCATCCAGTTCAGCGCAGATAAGAGGTCATTTTTCTTCTTAGAGTAAACTGGAACTGACCCAAAATACTTCTTTTGAAGGAAGGGCGACCTCTTTTGTGTAAACTGACTTTCTGCCAGTCTTTTCCATGAAATGTATTTGACACAAACAAGATTCCTAAATGATCTGCATCAAGGAAGAGCCGTACAGCACCTTGTGCCCTTGTGCCCTTCTACTAAGATATTCTTTTGGCTAAATGTAGATCTCATGCCACTGACACATAAAAAATTTTCCGATGACATGACATGGGCACAAAATTGTCGCTTTTGGCCACACGTCTTCAAGATGTCCACCCAGTCTTGAGGGGCATATACAAAGAGCATATGTCGACGAACATACATACTTCTCCACAACAGCTATATCTCGATCACTTGGCAACATGGAATGTCCAGCAAATGAAAAGTGGTGCTCAATGGTGGAAAAATCCTTATTTTCTATTGCTGTCGAGAATACCATGCAGGGAAGATTTTTGCTAAGGTGAGATGCAGAGCTGACTTGGGCCTGAGAGGGCGAATTCCTTCCTACCTGCGCCCTGCGACGCCTTAGGAAGCTGGGCGCGCTGGCCTTGGGTGTCGCACTGGCAGGGCATTAGGTCGTAAAAATGTAGCCTTGTGTCCCAAACTGTGAAGGAGAGGCATCGTCTGCGCTTTTTAGAAGAAGATATCAGGGCACGCGGCTGTGGCCGAGGGTCCGAAAGGGAAAGCGACGGAATGTTGTTGGAGGCTAGGCAGCCGCTCCCACGGGCGACGGTTAGAGCCGTTTAGTGAGAATCGCGCCAAAAGTGTGTGTGGAAGGGATGCTGTCTTTGATTGGCTGATGTTCAAAGCACCAGTTTTTCGAAATCAGCGGTTGTCTTGTGAGATTTTACTGGCTGGAGTTCGAGAACTCGACGCTGATTGGCTTTACGTAAAAACGGCGTTTCTCAAGGAGTCTTGCACAGAGTCGCGGTGATAGAAGGGGACTTCGTGTTTCGTAGCGCTGGAATACGGACGTGCCTGGTGGCGTCCTTTCCTCCCAGTGTGCGGACTTGGAAATTTTGCTTATTGAGCCGATACTTGGACAAGTGAACTTGTATAAATTTCAGGTTACACTCTGAGATTTATACTTGAGCGGACTGTTCTTGTTTTCGGTTTGAATAAGGTCAGCCAGCCAATACTAGTGCACCGAAGCACTAGTTGCGATGTACTCAACTTCTGGAGTCATTTAGACCTTTAGTAGTCGTGCGTACTTGTCTACGCTCACTGAAGTGGTCCTGACATGGCAGAATTGTTTGAGATCGTAGGCACTGTGTACTGCCGAGCGCACAGGGGCTGATAGCAGGGAGTACAGCTTCCGAGCGACGGAGCGAGTTTTTCTTTTTATTTCGTGGTCGCACAAACTTTCCGCTCACAGTCGCCCTGCCCCCACGCCACTGCAACGCAGCACCTTCACGCGGAAGTCGTCAGTTTGGTAATGTATGGCAAAGCGCTCGACAGCATCATATAGTCGATACATCAGGTTCTGCCTTATAGTGGGGATTGCGTAGTTAGGAAAGTCAACCCTGCACTGGTACTCCGACTCGATTATCCCGCTAAGAACATTATATTATTTCACGATGGGGGTTTCTGACTTGCCAGTCGTTACTAATTTCCAGTTTCGTAATAATTTGGATAACTTCATATGCATTAGATTGTTCTTTCATATTTGGTTATAAATGTATTCTTGTTGTTTATGATTTTTGTATTGGATTTATCATTGTGTGTTTTATCCTGCTTAAATAGGTGTAATAAATATTGCTGGATTTGAAAGATGTTTTTTCAACATTATTAGTCGTCAGAACCCAATTAGCTTGTTAGATATTTTGGTGGGGACAAATTATTAATTATATTTTATGCCACTTGCAGGAAGTGGAAGAGTCTCATTGCAATTAGAACTGAAACAGAGCAAAATCATGCAAATTATTTGATGTGTTGTTAAATATCAGTATTTAATTCAGGGTCAGCCTCTCCAGTCTTCCTATTGTATTAACCCACATTAACCTTGCCCAGCCGGAATCATTCCTATCCATTTCACATTTTTTTCACCACCACACCTTACAAGTTGTCTGAAATTGCAATCAACTTATTACCCCGTATGTTGTGATCTTCAAAATACTTCAGTAAGCAGCTGCCTTTTTCCTCTGAGCCCCTTGACGCTACTGTTTCAATGTAATGTAGCTGCATTAAAAGACGTGTTGACTAGCTGTGTATCAAGATCTTGAAAAAACGTTGAATATCGAACTAAAATACGTAACCAAAGTAGCTAGCACAAAGATAATGGTAACCAGCAAATAACAACGTGATGTGGAAAACAAAACTTACTTGACTTGCAGTAGAATTAATATACGCAGAATTCTCAATCTCCTCGTTTAAACTGAAAATGGATCATTAATGTCGTCATCAAAACAGTCAGAATTCATTTAAAGATGTGGGTTACCACGTAAACAAATCAACATTGTGCTGCCGTCTGTCATCAATAAGACGAAATCGTTACACCAGTTAGCACAGATCAGGGTTACCGATGTCTTACTGTACTTGGTTTGAAAAATTCTAATTTGAGGGTTACCATTATCTTTCTCCATACCCTTCAATTGTGATTAGCACGATTAATTTCCCCATACCAATCACATTTCGTTTCCTTACAGGATCAAGGAGCACTTGATATCTAAATATGATCCTTCCGTTTCATCCACTACATAAGCCAAGTCGATGGCAACGACGGCCGCGGTGGCCGAGGGGAGTGAGGCGCTCCAGTCACGGTCTGGACGGCCACTACGGTCGGGGGTTCGAATACCCCCTCGGGCATGGATATTTGTGCCGTCCTTAGTTGTAAGTAATTCATAAATAGTTTGTAAGTTTAGGGACTGATGACCCCGTAGTTAAGTCCCATAAGCTATACAAACATTTGAACATTTTGATGGCAACGATTGTAACTATAGTACGAACGGTGGCGGGTGGCACATGTCTAAGACGGGAAAAGCATTTTCCTGGTTTCAAGCGACGAAATACGCGTATATACGTGCTTTGTAGCCTGCAAATAAATAGCTCTCGCTTGTTTAGGTAGTATTTATTGCATGCCAGCACCACCAGTGTGACAAATTGTAACAAATAAAATGAAATACACTGAATAATTCGCTTCAATCAAGTTTAATATTGCAAATCTGCGTCTTGTAGCCTGCAAATAAATAGCTCTTGCTTGTTTAGGTAGGATTTATTGCATGCCAGCACCAACAGTGTGACAAATTTTATCAGATAGAATGAAATACACAGTTTAACTCGCTACAATCAAATTGAATTTTGCAAAGCTGCGGCAGTCGCGGAAACGTATAAAACGTGTGAATTTCCGTCATCATTACTATTCCAGTGTACACAGAAATCTGAAAATTATTTTTACCTACAATGAGAAACTCTTTCATCTATCCAAGTTATGAGAAAGGTACACTATCAGTTTTCCTGAAATGTCCAAAATACTTGTCAATTGCTTCTTTCCTTTCTTTCGATGACTGCTAATTACACTCCAGAATAGATTTTCCGCAACTTGAGCCAACGTTTCTATCTTGTTACCAAAGTCTTCCTATGATTTTAGCTTGGATTCTGAAGTTATTTGTTTCACATAGTTTCTTTCTTCAGCATAAGGTTCTCTGTCTGCCTGATTTCCAGTATGAAGCCATTTTTTTAATACTGCCTTGACTGTGTCATTCCACCAAGCTGTCTGCTTCTTCGTGCCTTTTACTATTCCAAGATATTCTCTACCCATTTCTACTACTGAGTCCTGCACCTTTTCCATGCCTTTTTCCAGTGATTCTAAATAACTACGTCGAACTACCTGGTACCTGTCTTATTTATTCGTTTCTCAATCTATTGAGACCACCTGGAGGTTCCCTGCTCGTCACCACATGTCAACATTGGAATAGACCTGAAGATATCCACGCTAGGATCTAAGCCGGTCATCATTAAATATCAATAGTGCACTCCATGTTGTTTTCTTATTAACATACGTTTTGCTCTATCGTGGCAATGGGTGGCGCTGTGATCCCCGTCTTGGTGTCATAACGTTCCTACATTCGCTACATATCCAGCGCTGGATGGGTGTAATCTGTCTCAGCTACCTAGTTTTTGTTGTGTGAAAAAATGTGCACTACAATAGAAAAACCATCCAGTTATCGCGTGCCTTACGTGATTTATGCTGGCAAAAGGTTACAAACCAATATTTCGCGAACTTCTGGTTAACGATGAAGAAATAATGATTAAAAGCCGAATTGCCACAGCAATGTTAACGACCATGTCCATAGTGGCACACCTAGCTTTTTAACTGACGAACTGATGATGGGAGTATGAGAATTGGCGAGTGGTTCTTGGCAAGTTGTTAGAGACAGTGGGGCTGTTCCCGCTGGAGATTCGAATCCTCCCTTGGGCATATAGTTCGTAGGCCTAGGAACTGATAGCAACAGTAGTTTGAATTGATTCACATAAATGTACTATTTGAACTCGTGATGAAAATCAACGATAAAATTTGTGAAAATCATCTTTCACGTTTGCGGGACTTTCGCAACATTTACTCCAACTTTTAAAGAGCCTTGAACATCAAATTATGACTGAGAAAAATTGATGGTGACTGTGGACTACATGACTATGCAAACCAGTAATTGAATCGCAAACAGCAGATTTCTACAGAAAAGGGGTACTGACACAGCCGTGTGGTCTAAGGTGTCATGATATGGGTTGGTCGGCTGTTCCAGTCGGAGGTTCGAGTCCTCCCTCTGGCATGGGAGTGTGTTTGTGTGTTGTCCTATGTGTTAGTTTAAGCAGTCTATAAGTCTAGGGGGTTAAAATTTGATGAAATTTGTATTAATTAGTAGAACTTGTGAAACGAGACTATCATTTCGTGTCATTGCTCTGCTGTGTCATTTATGTCAACTTACCGAATGAAATTTGAATTGATTCACTTGACAATGGCCAGCAACACTTTGTGGTAAGTGTTGCAGACTGCAAAAGCAATTGTAGAAACAGGTATGTTTATTTTTTTATCTTTCTTCTTTCCTATTTCCCCCATCCTTGTGTGTTATGGAGTGCGAGTGGAATGCAATAATATTGCTTTGGGTGTTAGTAACATGGGCAATGTTGTAATCTTTGGTTGTGGCACTGTAGTTAGTGGATGCAAGGACTGCCTAGAAGCAAAGGTTCTGTTTGAACTTTGAAGCAGAGGGTCGATCTAGTCAAGGCAGGGGTTTGTGAATGTGGTGGAGTAACGGGAACTCGGCGTCCAGCCAATCAGGACGCTCCGACCCCGCGAATTTGAAGAGGGGACGGTTGGCCCTGGTGTCACCCAGCGAGAGAAAGCGATCGGTTCCTGGCCTTGTTGGAGTGCGGACGTGAGGAGAGCTACACGTTGGTCCGGTTTTCACCACGGGTTGTTAGGGGACGTAATCAGTAGGTATCAATTTTAACTTTTTTGGGGGGATTTCACGTGACAGAACCAGATCGAGATGGTCTGTGCTTTGTCGTGGATTGAAGATGCTTATATCAAATGTTCAAATGTTTGTAAAGCTTATGGGACTTAACTACGGCGTCATCGGTCCCTAAACTTACAAACTACCTTATACTAAAGACGGCACAAACATCCATGCCCGAGGGGGGATTCTAACCCCCGACCATAGCGGCAGTGCAGACTGTGACTGACGCGCCGCAGTCCCCTCGGCCACCGCGGGCGGCAAATATGCTTATAAGTCGGTTATTTGCTACATTATCAAGGGGAATATTAGTTCGTTGAACGGGTTTCTTTAGTTGTCTCTGGTACATATTTATTTTGAGGGGCTATATTCAAATTTATAGTGATTTTCTTTTAAACTAGGACTTTGCGCGCCAATTTGGTAGATTGAAGTTTATGAGTCCAGTTGGGGCAATGGTAGGCTTTTATTAGTCACAATTTCTTCCTCGTTTGTTTTCCATTTGTTTAACGCATAAATGTGGAGGATTAATCTCGGAATTATGACGGTTTTCTTTGTGCAATGTGATTAGGATGTACATTATTCCACGTGGTGGCCAGTACATAGTAAGCCTGGTAACAGAGGGCCTGTTACAATTGCTTATCCTGCTCATACAATAGGGTTATAGTAATTGCGGACAATTTAGTTTGAACTGGCAGATTTTCGTAAATTTTGCTGGGTTTTCATTGATTGTAAGGTACGATGATAGGCCCACGGTTAGTAATAATGTTGTCATACGTGATGTATTCAAGTTATCATACCCAAATTCCGTAGAAGTAAGAGTATATTCAGTGTGGTGGCAATCATTTTAAATTAAATTTGGGGCCAAGCTGATCGCGTATTTTCATCACTTCGACGGGCATTGTAATATTTTGTGATCCCCTGACATGTTCTCGTAGTAATCAGAAGATCAGTAATGCAGATCACATTCTCGGGTAATATTTTGCGTCCCTTCACACCAGTTTGCTGCTCCCAGCTCGCAACGGCCACGCGTATTCAAATTAGTTGGCTCGCGTAGTAATTCTTCCTTTGCATGCCTTGTGTGACTGTGATAAATCATAGCGGGGAAACTGACAATACTGCTTGCTTCCATATTCTTGCGAGTGACGAAATTAAACTTTTTTCCTTTTCTTTTTCTTTTATTTATTTATTTATTTTTTAACTTGTTCGGAGTCCCATTCGAATGTAGTATGAGATGATGGAAACTAAAGTTGCATTTATACTAAAATTTGCATCTAAATTCACATGATGAATCATTTAAAGCATTTGTGAATAAATAATAATTTTATCCCACACATGTGTTAAAATAATGATTTTATCCCACACACGTGTCGAATCAATTTCTAAATGTTCATAAGACCCTCTTCAGCACTAGTAATCCTATTCTCAATGTCCTTGTTGTGGCCTGCAATGGTGCACTGGAGCATAAATATCAGAGCAACGTATCCGTTCCATATGAGTACATATATTGGATCCGATTAATTAGTTCAGATGCGTTTGTAATGTTATGCATTGCGCGGGTCAATCTTATGACTCGTAAATTTCATTGATGTTGTCGGGCGTAATTATTTCGCACATGACGGGAACCCATATGTGTACTCAAACTGGTAATGCCTGCGTAGAAAAGTCATTCCACATACAAACGTGTGGGAGCCATATTGCAATAGCTTGCGGCATGCACCTTCAGTCCAAAAGTTACCAGGCAAATAGCCAAATAGAATGGTAAATACACAGTCCAGACACGAGGTTATATAAAATTATGCGACGATGGGTACGTTACACTTGTATTTAGTTTGTGGCGTTCCTGTTCAAACTAATAGGTAGGATCGTCACATAGGGTATTAAAACTTGCCACAAACAATTTTATAATTTTGGCATCTACAGCTGAAATACATTTTTGTTAAGAAATTCTAAAAGATAACACAGACAATTAAACTAGGTTGTACCATTCTGTGTCAGTGCCTTCTCTAATGGGTCGTACCAGTCTTACTTCAGACTCAAGGGAGATACAACACGCTCTCAACGTTCAATCTAATAAAACATTTTAGGCAGTCAACTTGCTGAGTAGCGCTTCTCTTAATACGCTTTCCTTTAATAATTTCGCCCTAAAAAATTCTAGCTCACGATTACTTTCTTACCCACTAGGTTTAATCAACTGTGACTTGAACCTTCCAAAATATTATACATTTGAATATCACAGAATTAAATGCTTTGACCACCTCCCTACAAATATTGTTTATATTTAACAAACAAACATATATTTAACAATACCAAAAACGGTTGTACTGAAGCTCTGTGCTCAGATAGCCATTACGCATGCATCTCACTGTTCAAATATACTGCCGCCGTCGAAATATAGTTACACAATTAATATTTAATTTATCGTGGCTTTTTATACAAATATATTCCGTTCTTGCCCACAAATACTTATAATTGTCTACATATAAATTACCTGGTGCATATCTACTATTTTTAGTCGGCCATTAACGAACGTTACTAAGAATAATATTAAATATAGTAAAATACAAGTACAAATGTAATGCGCTTTGATGGGTTCATGTTTTGTGTTTCTGTGGTGGAATCTATCTTCTAACAGAAGAATATTATCACCTCAGCGAAAAGCAGAACAAGAGAGTAAAAGTTTATTGAAAGACTACTGAAATAACGTGGTACGTATTTTAAGATAGGTAGCTTGGTGCAATGCTGCCCATTTGCTTCTTATACTGTTGCTGATAAACACTACGTATCAATAATTGTAAATATACGTTTTATAATATTATTTCTATAGTATTGAAATTTATCGGCTTTTTATCTGTAAGGGACATTGAAATTGTAAATATCAACAAATAATACAATTCCTTGAGACAAAATTGTCTCGTTAAACCAAAGGTATTAAACATAAGGAGAGGCATTGAATTAAAATTTGCACTGTGACCAGGAATCGAACCCGGGACCTCCTGCTTAGCAGGTAGGTGCTTTAAACCACTCAGCTAACACAGCATTGCAACCAAAAAGACTACACGGACTGTCTTAAAGCACGTCTCCCTCCACACCACATACTTTAATTCTGCCTCATGTTCCGTGTGTAATGCGTATCAAATTGCCAGTGCTCTCCTACGTTACAATAGCACCCCAGCAAAGAACGCGAATAGGAACAATCTCGCCTTGTTCCTCAGGGCGAGGTGATATAAATATCAACAAATAATACAATTCCTTGAGACAACATTGTCTCGTTATACCAAAGGTATTAATTCAATGCCTCTTCTTATCTTTAATACCTTTGGTATAACGAGACAATGTTGTCTCAAGGAATTGTATTATTTGTTGATATTTATATCACCTCGGCCTGAGGAACAAGGCAGGATTGTTCCTATTCGCGTTCTTTGATGGGGTGCTATTAATTCAATGCCTCTCCTTATGTTAAATTTCTCTCCTTATGTTTAATACCTTTTGTAATTAAGGCGTTTGATTCTTTCAAGTCTCCTGAATCCATTCATATAATTATATTTTCCATATGATCAATCCCTGATTATGAAACTTCCTGGCAGATTAAAATTGTGTGCCGGAACCGGGACTCGAACCTGGGACCTTTGCCTTTCGCGGGCAAGCGCTCTACCACTGAGCTACCCCGACACGACTCACGATGCCGCCTCACAACTTTACTTCCGCCAGTACCTCGCCTCCTACTTTCCAAACTTCACAGAAGTTCTCCTGCGAAACTTGCAAGACTAGCACTCCTGGAAAAAAGGATATGGTGGAGACATGGCTTAGCCACAGCCTAAGGGATGTTTCCAGAATGAAACTTTCACTCTGCAGCGGAGTGTGCGCTGATATGAAACTTCCTGGCAGATTAAAATTGTGTGCCGGTACCGGGACTCGAACCTGGGACCTTTGCCTTTCGCGGGGAAGCGCTCTACCACTGAGCTACCCCGACACGACTCACGATGCCACCTCACAACTTTACTGCAGAGTGAAAGTTTCATATCAGCGCACACTCCGCTGCAGAGTGAAAGTTTCATTCTTCAATCTCTGATTTTATATGCATTTAGAATAATGTGTGTGGCTGTATTTATTTCATTTGCAATCTGGAATAGCCGCCCGCACTCAGCCAAGCAAAAATGTTCAAATATTTGTAAATGTATCAGACCAAACTCCATGGTCATCAGTCCTTAGCTTACAAACTACTTAAACTAATGTAAACTAACCTAAGGGCAACACACACACCGATGCCCCATGGAGGACTCGAACCTCCGACGGCGAGCAACCGTGCGCTCCGCAGCGAGGCGCCTTAGTCCGCTCGGCTACTCCACCGCGGTGCTCAGCCAAGCGTTTCCGGTTTCCGATCACATTAGGGAAAACCTGAGTACCTATTGTATCCCATTCACTAGGTGCAAACTGGTAGCCGACCGGCTGGGGAATCTACATACATCTACATACATACTCCGCAATTCACCGTAAGGTGCGTGGCGGAGGGTACACTGTACGACTACTAGGCATTTCCTTTCCTATTTCCGTGACACTCGCGCATTGGTCGAACCTACCGGTAACAAATCTAGCTGCTCGCCTCTGAACCGCCTCTATGTCTTCCTTTAAACTGATCTGCTGCGGGTCCCAAACACTTGAGCAATACTTGCACTCAGCCAAGCAAAAATGTTCAAATATTTGTAAATCTATCAGACCAAACTCCGTGGTCATCAGTCCTTAGCTTACAAACTACTTAAACTAATGTAAACTAATCTATGGACAGCACACACACTCATGTCCCAAGGAGGACTCGAACCTCCGACGGCGAGCAACCGTGAGTTCCGCAGCGAGGCGCCTTAGACCGCTCGGCTACTCCACTGCGGCGCTCAGTCAATCGTTTCTGGTTTCCAAGCACATTAGGGAAACCCTGACTACCTGTTGTATCCCATTCACTAGGTCCAAACTGGTAGCCGACCGGCTGGGGAATCCAACACCCTGTAAAAACCTGCCTTTCACATGGAAACAATCAGCTTCCTCCTGTAATATCACACTCTCACTACGCAGCAGTAGGCATCATTCGAGTCCGATCACATTAGGGAAAACCTGACTACCTGTTGTATCCCATTCACTAGGTTGAAAGTGGTAGCCGGCCGGCTGGTGAATCCAACACCCTGGCAAAACCCGCCTATCACATGTAAACAGCTTTCTCCTGTAACTGTAAATCACACTCTCTCAACGCAGCAGTAGGCACCATTCGAGGGAGAATGGCCGTCGTGAGCGGTCTCTTGCGGTTGCATTTTGGACAGTTAAAATGTTCAAATGTTTGTAGAGTCTATGGGACTTAACTACAGGGTCATCAGTCCCTAAACGTACAAACTTCTTATGAACTACTTACAACTAAGGACGTCACAAATATCCATACCCGATATGGCATTCGAACCCCCGACTGTAGTGGCAGTGCAGACCGTGACTGGAGCGCCTCAGTCCCCTTGGCCACCGCGGCCGGCTTTGGACAGTTCACTGGGTGGCAGACAGAGGGCAGGCATGTGCGGCGCGAGACAGCCGCTGCTGCCGGCTGACCCCCTGGTAATCGGACCAAACTGCGTGGTCATCAGTCCGTAGCTTACAAACTACTTAAACTAATGTTAACTAACTTAAGGACAGCACACAAACCCATGCCCGAGGGAGGACTCGAACCTCCGACGGCGCACAATCATACGCTCCGCAGCAAGGCGCCTTAGACGGCTCGGCTACTCCACCGCGGCGCACCGCCAGCGTTTTCGATTTCCGAGCACATTAGGGAAAACCTGACTACCTGTTGTATCCCATTCACTAGGCCGAAACTGGTAGCCGACCGGCTGGGGAATCCAACGCCCTGGCAAAACTCGCCTTTCACATGGAAACAATCAGCTTCCTCCTGTAACTGTAATATCACACTCTCACTACACATCAGTAGGTATCATTCGAATGTGATCACATTAGGGAAAACCTGACTACCTGTTGTATCCCATTCACTAGGTCCAAACTGGTAGCCGACCAGCTGGGGAATCCAACACCCTGTAAAAACCTTTCACATGGAAACAATCAGCTTCCTCCTGTAATATCACACTCTCACTACGCAGCAGTAGGCATCATTCGAGTCCGATCACATTATGGAAAACCTGACTACCTGTTGTATCCCATTCACTAGGTTGAAACTGGTAGCCGGCCGGCTGGGGAATCCAACACCCTGGCAAAACCCGCCTTTCACATAGAAACAATCAGCTTCCTCCTGTGACTGTAATATCACACTCTCACTACACAGCAGTAGGCATCATTCGAGTCCGATCACATTAGGGAAAACCTGACTACCTGTTGTATCCCATTCACTAGGTCGAAACTGGTAGCTGACCGGCTGGGGAATCCAACACCCTGGCAAAACCCGCCTTTCACATGGAAACAATCAGCTGCCCCCTGTAACTGTAATATCACACTCTCAATATGCAGCAGTAGGCATCATTCGAGTCCGATTAGGGAAAACCTAACTACCTGTTGTATCCCAATCACTAGGTCGAAACTGGTAGCCGACCGGCTGGGGAATCCAACACCCTGGCAAAACCCGCCTTTCACATGGATACAATCAGCTTCCCCCTGTAACTGTAATATCACTCACTACACAGCAGTAGGCATCATTCGAGTCCGATTAGGGAAAACCTAACTACCTGTTGTATCCCAATCACTAGGTCAAAACTGGTAGCCGACCGGCTGGGGAATCCAACACCCTGGCAAAACCCGCCTTTCATATGGATACAATCAGCTTCCCCCTGTAACTGTAATATCACTCACTACACAGCAGTAGGCATCATTGGAGTCTAATCACATTAGGGAAAACCTGACTACCTGTTGTATCCCATTCACTAAGTCCAAACTAGTAGCCGACTGGCTGGGGAACCCAACACCCTTGCAAAACCCGCCTTTCACATGGAAACAATCAGCTTCCCCTGTAACTGTAATATCACATTCTCACTACGCAACAGTAGGCATCATTCGAGGGAGAAGGGCCTTCGTGAGCGGACTCTTGCGGTTGCATTTTGGACAGTTCACCGGGTGGCGGACAGAGGACCGGCATGTGCGGCGCGAGACAGCGGCCTCGGCCGGCTGATCCCCTGGTAATTAGGGGCGCCACTGGGAGATTGTCGGCTGCTGGGCTGAGCCGCGCGCCCGCCCACGCCTCTGGTCCCCAGCCGTCTCCTCCCCCCACCTCTCCTTCCCTCTCCTAGAAAAGCACCCCTCCTTTCCTCCTCCTCCTCCTCCTCCTCCCCCTCCTCCTCCTCATTACTCATCTGCCACCGCCGTCGCCGTCGCCGCCGTCCGCCCCAGACAAAGGCCCCTCCTACTGTGCTCAGACAGTTGCAGTTAGCGCCCTCGCGACAGCAAACTGCAACCCGGGCCCGCAGGATGGAGCCACTTCGCGTTTCATATTTCATTTCGCCCCGCCGGAATATTCTTAGAGGCGCAATTACTGAAATGTAGTTTCCACACAACGTACGAGTGTCGCAAATTGCAAGTCCTGTCACGGTCGCCAAAAGCAACATAAAATTACATCTACTTTTTAACAAAGTAATTATGAAGACATTCATATTATGTCCATAATTTTATGATGAAGTATGTCGTTTAAAGTGCTTCATTATACTACAGCGAGTATGAAATAGTATTTAGGTGACAGCTACTCTGAAACATGGTTTACCTTGTTCAAACAACTTACGGGTATGCTGCCGGGTGACGTCGTCGACAACCGCCGATATTTCGGCAGGAGGACACCCTGCCATTCTCAAGGCACAACTGCACTTAAGGAAGCAATGTGTAAGCGTATTTAATACCTCGGTTTGCAAAGGGTAAAACAAGGAAGATAACACACGCAGTACAAGTCACAGCAGAGTCAACACAACCAAATATGACCAGACACCAAAAATATCGATAGTGACTGTTAATCAACAGGTGAGGCAGCATTAATTTTAATTTCAGACCCTGAAAGTTTGTCAGCTGAGTTGTCCCATCTCGAGGAGAAAATGTTCAAATGTTTGTACAGCTTATGGGACTTAACTACGGGGTCATCAGTCCTTAAACTTACAAACTACTTATGAACTACTTACGAACTAGGACGGCACAAATATCCATGCCCGATGGGGGATTCGAATCCACGACCGTAGTGGCCGTGCAGACCGTGACTGGAGCGCCTGAGTCCCCTCGGCCACCGCGGCCGGCCATCTCAAGGCGACCTTTCGTTAGAATGGTTATAGTGAGAGACAGATAAAACGTGCATTGCGCTATCAGCCTTCTGTGCAACGGGTGAGTGACGATAGCAATGAAGTGGCACCTAAATCTATGGCCTTTTTGCCTTACGCAGGAAGTATTTCCAAACAAGATTGGTCGTATTTTGCGGAAATATGATGTGAAATGTGTTTTTCCACCACCTTCTAAGATAAAGGCCCTGTTGGGTTCCGTAAAGGATGATCTTGGTTTGCGTAAGGCAGGTGTATATCGTATTCCTTGCAGTTGTGGCATGTCATATATTGGTCAGACAATCAGGACTGTGGAAGACCGGTGTATTGAACATAAACGTTACACACGCTTACAACAGCCAAACAAATTCGCTGTTGCAGAACACTGACTTGCACCGGTCATCCTATGGAATACAACAACACGGAGATCCTGCGTGCACTTCCTAATTGGAATAGTGTTATTAAGGAAGCTGTTGAAATTAAACTAGCAAGCGACCTTATAAACAGAGATGGTGGTTTTTATTTAAATTCGGCTTGGAATCCTGCACTGTCTCTCGTCAAAAAACAGAGGGATAAAATTAATGCTACCTCACCTGTTGATTAACAGTCACTATCGATATTTTTGATGTTTGGTCACCTTTGGTTGTGTTGACTCTGCTGTGACTTGTCCTGTGTGTGTTATCTTCCTTGTTTCACCCTTTGCAAACCGAGGTATTAAATACGCTTACACATTGCTTCCTTAAGTGCAGTTGTGCCTTGAAAATGGCGGGGTGTGCTCCTGCGGTTGTCGACGACGTCACCCGGCAGCATACCCGTAAGTTGTTTGAACACTCATTACGCCGGGAAAAGTTAAAGTCTCATGGTTTACCTTTCCACATTCCGCGTTGAAATGCTTGCTTTTCATCACATTATTTTATTTGTGGAAATTCATCAAAAAAGCGAGTGGGATCAACTACTGGAATGTATTTAATGTGCAATGTTTTTCCTGTCGCAGTTGCAAATTTATTGGTCAGATTGTGTGACTAGATTGGGACACTTGTTCAATTCATTTTCGAACACCCGGCTGAACCGTCACGAGTCGATATCTCGCACGGCGCTTCCATCTACGCTTTCCTTGGTGAAACCGGAAGGAGTATCGCTGGACAGTCACGTGCGGGTACGTCACAGACATACATTAATAGACTAGCAATGCCCTATTCAGTGTCACTGGTGTCACTGAAGCAGTCGTCGCCATGTTACTACCATAAACTTATTGTAAACAACTAATAAGTTAAAGTATACTTAAGAAACAGGACTAAAGTGATAAAAGTACGCTACGTTTAGGCGCTGACGTCTACATGATAATAATGAGAAGTATCTACAGTAGTGTTACTATAGCCATTAATCTGTCTCCAATCTCAATGAACTTCGTCTTTTTTTTAAAGTAGTATGCTTACTGTAAAAGTGCTTTTTTACGCCGAGATATTTGTTGTTTATAACGAGTGCTCGTATTCATTGGAGTGTTCTTACGATAATTGCAGTCTGCTTTAAACGTGGGCATATGTATCTTCATGTTCATCCTATAACAAGATTCTACAATTTGTGTGTTAAATTAAGTTAGTAAGCAAAAATTAGTTCAGAACCTGTTTAAACCAGCGCGAATAGATTAAAAGGTCATTTTAGTTCAGTTGTCTACGTAACGTGCACAAACTGTTTGACGTTTCTGTAGGTAAGATGGCGACTTCAGGCTTCACTAAAACCAGCTACTTTGCCAGTCTATTTAATTTATGTCTGTAGGATAAGTTGGTGGAGTTGGAAGGCGGCAGCGGAACAGCGAGGTAGATGGAAGGTCTGAACACCTGCAGCGCACAACGCATATAGCCTTCGGTGTGGTGCCGAAGTGCATGATTACATGGCTACGAGTTCTTTATACTGTTCTTGCGTTAGTGTATCGCAAACTCAGCAGGCTTTGTGGTGGGATCTGATATTAACCGTCTCCGCACCATTATTCTCCGTCTGGAGACTTGTTGCTCGAGACATGTTGAACACATAGTGAACATCGGTCTGTCTGTCTTCCGTGGTGCCTCGCTTGGATGATTCCGGACAGTCTCGCTCGATTTGGAGCGATCCGTCCTGTCCTGGCTTGTGGAACGTGTGTGCTGTTGCGTGTACTTCCCTCTTTGCGTCTGCCTTTCTGGCTGATGTATGTGGCGAAGTACTTGGCCGTAATTTATTAATGTATACCTGCCCTCTGTGGTACTATGAATGCCGCGTGCTTTTAAATTGTGATTCTTAATCGAAAGATTGTGGAAGGTACTTTGGGTTATCTACATCTATAAATGTGAATGTCTGTTCGGTGTACGTTTATCACGTCTGAACCACAAGACATTAAGAACTAAACATTCGTACAGTTACTAATGTCTGTCCGGGGAAGGCTTTAGGCACGGTTTTATGGGGATCGGATAGCTATTTATCTATATATATATATTAATGTGAATGTCTGTTCGGTGTATGCTTATCACGTCCGAACGACAAGTCGCAGAGACTTAAATAGTTGTACAGTTACTAATTTATACCTGAGGAAAGTTTTATGTACGGTTTTATAGCGATCTGATAGATATTTAGTAATTTGAAGAATATAACGCGAAATGCGGAACAATAATTACTCTCTGAAAATTATATTTACTCTTTGAAAATGGTTGCTTGAGGGTTGATAATGATAAAAGGGTGGAGTGTATTGGGATGGAAAGTTATCGGCGTATATAAAATTCTACGTGTGTACTGTACGTGTTAATATTTCGCTCTGCAGCGAAAACTACAGAGCGCAGACGAGTGGTCTGTGTTAATTGTCGTCCTCCCGTTGTACACCATAGCAGTTCCATGCCGACAGCTATAATAGGGTGGCAGATATGGTGCTTGAAAGTCGTCAAATTATTTAAAAAAATTCGGACTGAAGGCCAGCGATGAGTTTTGCGACACTATAGCAAGGAGGTTACATCAGCGAAATGTGATTCCACAGACCATATCTTTGGTCTATGCGTGCTACAATGTCTTCAGCTCTTTCTCTGTAAGGATAAGCATACTGAAAGATAGCTTATCTATCATAATCAACCAGCATGCGAGCGGAGCCGCGGGTTTAAGATAGTATTTGATAAAGTTATGGAATCATTAACCATCGGCGAGAGGGCATGGGTGATAAAGTGTGGTGGTTTATTTACGGCAGTGGCCGAATTTTGCCAGTCAAGTTACAATGTTTAGTCTGTTCAGTAACTGTGGCCGTTCGTTGTTTGGGCTGTCGTTCCAGAAGCAACCTTCCAACACCTGATTGAACATATACCTGTGAGCGTGGAAGCTGTCATCAAGGGTAAGGGTGGACCAACGCCACAGTGAATTCCAGCATCACCGATGGAGGGCGCCACGAACTTGTAAGACATTTTTAGCCAGGTGTCCGAATACCTTTGACCACATAGTGCAACTTTTCACTCTCTGCATTTTATCTCGAATGGCTGCAACAATTCATAAAGTGTACTCTAACGTCAGAAACGTTATCTTAATCTAAGTATATTTTTAATTGCAGAGTCGTATTTTCTGAGGACACCAAGATAAAATATACGCCACAATCGTTATGGTCACGTGAACGCAGGCATTTCGTACTATCAGTTCCTACATTCCCGCAAAATATAGCGCTTTGCAAACACTATCACTTGTGAATACTCCGGATGATAAAACTGTAGTTAATAGTCAGCATATATGGCCATGTGTGTGTTTCGATTCAGCATAATTAACTGCAGTTCAGGACACTGTGCTACACTTCGTAACTGAGGCCTAAACTTGATACAGTGCTATAGTGCCTCAAAAATGTACACATTCAGACAGAAACAAACACGAACATTCTAAGAATTTTGATGACCTGACGCCAATGTCTGGACTTCATCTGTCTGAAATGATTCAATACTCGCAGCATCATATCTCTCGTCTCCAACTTTCGTTTCCCTTTCTTCAAGATTCGTTTCATATCCGCCATACAAGGTGAGGCACTTAACACTGTTTTTCTTAATATTTGGTGAAATACAAATCGGATTAAACAAAAGTTTCCATAATAGACGTACACCTCCAAGAGCCATTAACACGAAGATCGATGCCCTTACACCAACTCCGGAAGCGAGGGTGGGGGACTTATAAATGTTACAAAGGGACCCCTATTTATTGTTGCAGATTTGGAATCTGCCTGAAAAAAATGTAATTTTCGTGCGAAAAATTTTTTTCGTTTCGTGAAAGATTGTGCTGTATTTGGCAGAAATTAAAATGAGCTGAGAATTGTTGAAGGCTGTAATATCGCAGATAAATAGACATTAGATTGCGAAAACCAAAATGTAGTTTTTGATACTTTCCAAAATGCTATTATGTGAAACATAAAACAATTGAATGATGCACATACCTTTAAAACATTCTCAATCCGCGGTCAGACTGTTCATTGTACTTCAATGATTCGGACTTTTCACAACTCTGCGCAGTGTTGTTCCACAAGAGATGGACCAGCTCCCCACCAAGGACATGATCTGATGCTCATCCATGTAGATCGGTCATAATAATAAAATAAAATAATATGTGCGATCTTGGCTGCTTCAATTACTACAGTGTGTACGCAGGTAGAAATATTTCTTCTGCGTAGATTTTTCGCAGTATTGACCAACTGTTTGCTGAAACTGGAAGTGTTCTACATCTACATCTACTACATACTCTGAAAATCACATTTAAGGGCCTGACAGAGAGTTCATTAACCACTTTCGTAACCTTTCTGTTACATTCTCTAATGGCGCGCGGGTAGAAAGAAATCGTTCTGTTTTCGATCTGATTTCTCTTAGTTTATTGGGATGGTCAGGTGATAGCAAAATATTTTCACATTCAGAAGTAAAACAACTTCGTGTGGCTCATTGGCCTGGTGCAAATCTTTCAATTGGACGCCACTTCGGTGACTTGCGCGTCCCTAGCCTACCCCAGTTATCCAACCGGGGAAAGGGGACCTACAGCTTAACGTGGAATCCGAACCACGTGTCGTTTCTGGCGACTCCTTACATCATTGAGAGGTGAAGGATGAGTTAAAGTGCAGAATGAAAAAATCCGAGGTCCGACCGGGTTTCGAACCCGCGACCCTTCAGTTTCCAGTCGAGCACTTTACCCCAAGACCACCGGCCCGAAACATTCAGAAGTAAAAGTATGTGATTGTAATTTCGTAAATAGATCTCGCCGCATGGAATACGTCTTTCTTTTAATGATTTCCACCGCAAATCGTGCAACATTTCCGTGACGCTTCCCCCCCCCCCCCCCCGTAACGTGATAAAACAATTAGAGCTGCCCTTCTTTGAACCTTCTCAATGTTTCCCGTCAGTCCCACCTGGTGAGGGTCCCACGCCGGGCAACAGTACTCCAGGAGAGGACACACAAGTGTGATGTAGGCAGTCTCTTTGGTGGAGCTGTTGCATCTTCGAAGCGTTCTGACAATGAAACGTAACCTTTGGTTCGCCTTCCCCACAATACTTTTTATTTGTTCTCTCCAGCCTAAGTTGTCCGTAATTGTAACTCCTAGGTATTTGGTAGAACTTACGACCTTAAGGTTTCACTGATTTATCGCGTAATTGAAGTTCATCAGATTTCTTTTAGTGGTCACGTGTATTACTTCACACTTTTCTTTATTTAGTGTCAATTGCCAATTTTCGCACCATGTAGAAATTTTGTCTAAATCGCTTTGCAGTTGCTTTTGATACTCTGTTTTCAGAAACCGATAAACGACAGCATCATCCGCGAACAGTCTAAGGGAGCTATTCAGATTGTCTCCTAAATCGTTTATAAACACAAGGAAGAGTAGGGGACCTATAACGCTTCCTTGGAGAACGCCAGACATCACTTCTGTTTTTCTCGATGACTTTCCGTCAATTATTACGAACTGTGTCTTTTCTGATAGGAAATCGTGAATCCAATCGCACAATTGGGGCGATATTCCATAAGCAGGCAATTTCATTTGAAGCCGCTTGTAAAGTACTATGTCAAAAGCCTTCCAGAAATCCAGAAACATGGAATCGATTTGAGATCCCTTGTCGATGGCATCACTTCATGTGAATAAAGGACAAGCTGTGTTTCGCAAGGTCGATACTTTCTGAATCCGTGTTGACTATTGGTTAATAGGTCGTTCTCTTCCAAGTAGTTCATAATGTTAGAATAAAGTATATATTCCAAAAGCCTACAACAAATCGACGTCAATGAGATTGACCTGTGATTTTGGGGATCACTCCTATTGCCTTTCTTGAATATTGGAGTTACTTGGGTAACTTTCCAGTCTTTGGGTACGGATCTAGAGAAAGAGTACGATGTCTATTTAATCGAGATATTACCGTTTTTCAACAATTTTATTTTTGACGATTACAGCACCATCTATCTCGAAACGAAGAAAGTTCAAATGTTCAAATGTTTGTATAGGTTATGGGACTTAACTACGGGGTCATCAGTCCCTAACGAAGAAAGTGTTTCATATAAAAGATAGATATTTTTTTCACAGATAATCCAAATATGCAATAAAAATTACGTGATCTTATTAAATATTTCAACGTCGCACCATCTCCTGCCCCCCCCCTCCCCCCACTGGCGATGGTTCTGGAGGGGGGGGGGTCCTGGTTTATGTTACGTCTTAGAGGTGAATAACTTATATTTGAACTTTCTTTTTTTTTTTAATCCGATTTGCATTTTTCCTAATATTTACCAAGACAGTTCTAAGTGTCTCACCCAGTACAACCTTTATAATAATTGCTGTACGCTACATCAAATCAAATCAAATGTTTGTATAGTCTATGGGACTTAACTACGGGGTCATCAGTCCCCAAACTTACAAACTACTTATGAACTACTTACGAACTAGGACGGCACAAATATCCATGCACGAGGGGGGATTCAAACGCCCGACCGTAGTGGCCGTGCAGACCGTGACTGCAGCGCCTTAGTCTCCTTCGGCCACCGCGGCCGGCTACGCTACATCTCACTGGCCTTAGTCGTTAATGATATTTATGACGTAAGTTATTTATTAAATCATTGTTGAAACCAGAGTCGCTGCACAGTGCCATACAGTAGTTTTCGTTCGATACCACGTTCTCGAGGTCTACCCCAGAATTTCCGCAGCTGCATTTCCAGCAGCCGGCGCTGCTGTGTGTGCAAGAGCGGCCCTAGCATCGGGTCCCGGGGGCCCCAGCGTGCACTGTGCGCCTTCCATTGTCCACGGCTGCCACCGCCACCTGTTGAGCGCCAGCTGATGCATCTGGCACGGCACCGCAATTTGCCCTGGCCGGTAAACAGGCGTGTGCAGCTGGCCCGCCTCTCCAAATGAACGCCCGGCACAGTAGTCGTAGTGACGTTTTCCCCAACACTACCGGCCACTCTAGCTTTGCAATGTATGTGGCAAAACCTTTCCGCGCTAGATTTTTTTGAATCATAGTACTGCCGCGTAATTTATAAAGACGAAATAATCAATGTAACAGGCGACTATTCTGGTTTATTGATGAAGCGTTAATGTAGTAGCTAGAGGATAACGAAACGGGACAGCTCCTTTAAAGAACCTCTCCATATCTGCCAAAAGAGACACAGAATACGTAGATCACTTTCCTGGTTTCCCTTTAAATTAGTTTAACCCGTTGCAGTTGCATTATACTATTGTCAATATCCACACCAAGTCGAAAATCTTTGTATAGCATATGGGACTTAACTACGGGGTCATCAGTCCCTAAACTTACAAACTACTTATGAACTAACTAATACTAAGGACGGCACAAATATCCATGCCCGAGGGGGGATTCGAACCCCCGACCGTAGTGACCGTGCAGACCGAGACTGGAGCGCCTCAGTCCCCTCGGCCACCGCGGCTGGCACACAAAGTTGATTTCTTTTCAATGTTTTAGACGCAGAATTTGATAGCATCAGTGTATGTGTTTCGCACACGTCCCCCTCCCATCATGTGAAATTTTAACGTTACCATATCATAGAAATCTTAAAAATAGACAGTGTATATAGTACTTCTTTATTGTAGTAGGTACGCTGTAATAAGCTCTGTGGAGCTGAAACATTATAACCGCTGCCAACCGAGAGGATAGCCTCATAGTAGCTACTCGGACACTTGAATCGAAAGGGAAATCTACAAGAGAACTATAGACGACTGAGCATTCGTTCTAGCAACAATACTGGCCAGAGACCAATAACTCACCCCCCCCCCCCCCAACTGCGACCAATCCCCCCCACACTCGAGACATTAAGTCCTGGATTCCTAGTTTATCTAACATAAAAGAAATGAATGTTTGTGCTTGCTTGCACTTTCGCGATGGTCATAGGTACTATTAAATGACGGTATGACAAATAGTTCAGGAGATATGATGTAATAAACAATGAAATTCACGGAAAAGTGCTGCATTATGCGACGCCTACTTCTAAACCACTGGACCGATTTCAACCAAATTTGATACACATTTTCCTTCCATGATCTAACAATTGACGTAAGGGTAAGAATTGCTTACGACATATAGTTCAGGAGATATGACGTCATAAACAATTATATGGTTGAAAACCTGTGGCATCATGCGACATGCGAATAAGAACACTTTATTCATGCTAAAATCTTCATTATATTTTGGACACTTGGCTTTCATAAGAAGAGGAAGGTCACTGTCACATAAAATTTTGTATCGTGCATGACGGAGGATACTTCACATATGGACTTTGTCAGATTCTACACTTGTATTCCGATCCTGATGAAATTTTTAAATATCATTGAACAATTTATTTGTCATATATATCTGTGACGTCTGTTCCGAAAGAATACACGTCACTTCTGATCCTGCAGCTGTTATTATTTAATATTCATAGAATATATGACATCAAATGCGATTGGGCAAAGCTGAAAATGTGTACCCAGCCGGGATTCGAACCCGGGTCTCCTGCTTTCTAGGCAGTTGCGCTGACCCCTACACCAATGGGGACAAACTGATCACTGTGTCCCCAGTGGTGTAGGGGTCAGCGCAACTGCCTAGAAAGCAGGAGACCTACCATCATTTAAATTAATTAATGTGAATAAACAGTTAATTTTCAGATTTCGGCTAAGTTTCGAATTAAATAAAATTTCTGAAAATTCTAGCAACTCCCTCTGGAAGTTATATTTTTCAGGGTGATAATCATCAAAGAAACATTTAAAACACAAATATTGTTCACTCCGTGTCAATTTTATGTAAGCAATTTAAAGTAAGAAATTAAAAAAAAATATGATTCAGTACTTCATTCAGATTATTAAATAACGGTTTTTTGGCTGTCAGCTTTGATGCATACCAAGTGTACCGAATCACTGGGGTGAAAACGACCAGAAGAAGGAATTTTTTGTTACCAACGTATGGTTTTAATGCGAATTTGAAAATAAATAGATAAATCTAATATATAAAAATTAATATTTGTTTGCTTTTTGTAAGTATTTTATGGACGGCCATACCGTACATATGACTGTGATAAAACTATGTCAACTCATTGCTTGCACTCGCTGTAAGAGTTATAGCCATACTAAAATTAACTTCATATGGTTACTTCATTTCTTAACCCGTCACTCTTAAATGGCTGGACGGATAGGAATGAAATTTGGAACAGAGGTAGCTTATATCCCGATTAATACATGGGCTACCTTTCGTAAGCCAACGTATAGTGCGTGGCGGAGGGTACCTTACAATGGGTCAATATGTTGGCTGCACCTTCATGATGAAACGGATGGACAGATTCGAATGAAATCTGGAATGGCGATAGCTTATATCGTGCATTAATACATTGGATACTTTTCGTAAGGCATAGTACGGTATGTGGTAGAGGGGACCTTACAATGTGTTACTATGTTTGTTTCTCTTCTCGCTTAAACAGCTCTTTGTAAGACCCCCTCCATGATTTTTTAAATAATAAATATTAAATATATTGTATAGAACTTAATCTGATTTTGAGTAATTAATGTGTTTACAAGAAATCTTATTATGGTTTGCTTCGTTTGTGTAATCAACGAAAACAGGTGAATGTAGATGTTCTAGAAAGTGCGAAAATTGGTGGTGCGTGCGACGAGCGCTGCCCACATCCAGGCAGTCCAACACAGACCGCTCTCGCGTGAACAGCCATGACAATCGTGCTCTTAAAACAGGCACTTCCAACTAAATTTTTCAACTACTGTATTTAGAATTCAAGTGTACGAACATCATGCAATTAGATGTGTCGCTTTTCGTTTCACAACATACAAATAAATATTTTGAAACAACTGACTTCACTACTTATTTCAAAAGTAGCCACATTTTTAAAAGTTCCACAGCACTTCTTCTCTTCGAGATAGAAGAATGGACGACCTGTTCACTGCTTCTGCGTAGGAACAACGGAAATGAAGAAGCCAGGTTAGTGGACAGAAACTTTTAACTGCACGCACTGACGATGCATGTAGTTCTCCGACCCTCACGTGCAGTGCTATGTAATTAAACCTTCCGACATTGGAACGCGTGGGTGGTAACACCTCCGACGAAAAGTGTCAGAGAAAGTGTTAGAGAGACAGGTAAATTATATAACATTTCAATCACTTTTATCAAACTCTCTATCCATCTTTTATATCCGATCGCGCCGTAACACGCGGCTCTACAAGAGACGAGTCATCGTGTTGAACTAACGACACTGCTGAACGTGAGAGCCAATAGCACAGGATCGTTACGTGGTCACTGGTTAACCCAGCGAGATTGTTAATAACGAACTGCAGTGATCACGGGTTCATCGCGAATAGACCGCAGATCAGTGGAAATTGTTGTCAGGTCGGAAGAATCTCATTTCTTGTTCGGAGACGGTATCTACACAACAGCAAAAACTATTAGTACACTGAAAACTCGACGCCGATTTTGATCCCATGACGACAGATGCCACCTGTGGAATAGTAGAGATACTGATAGAGGCTTCAACGTCGTCCAGCAACAGACAGGAAGGAAGGAAGGAAGATTAGTGTTTAACGCCCCGTCGACGGCGTGAAGGCGGAGCTTACGGTCGGATTGTTTGGGTAAGTTTGGGGTAGGAAATCGGCGGTGCCCTTTGAAAGGAACAATCCCGGAATTTGCCTGGAGCAATGGAGAGAAATCAGGAAAACCTAAATGTGGATGGCAGGAGGTAGATTTGAAACACCTTCCTCCAGAATGCGAGTCCAGTGCGTTACCTCTGCGCCACCTCGCTCGGTAGCAACAGACAGTTACACAGCTAATCTCCATGTATCCTACTACAAGCAATGTTTATAGCCATAAGGATCAGTGTGATATCAACGTGGGATGCAAACAGGTGCCATGCCACGGAGGTGAACGTTTGGTTCCTACAGCCAACTGAGCGAGTCTGAAGCGATTCAAATTGTGGCCTTCGGAGTGGATCGATGGTGAAACTTCCTGGCAGATTAAAATTGTGTGCCGGAACCGGGACTCGAACCTGGGACCTTTGCCTTTCGCGGGCAAGCGCACTACCGACTGTGCTATCCCGACACGACTCACGATGCCGCCTCACAACCTTAATTCTGCCAGTACCTCGCCTCCTACTTTCCAAACTTCACAGAAGCTCTCCTGCAAACACGCAAGACTAGCACTCCTGGAAGAAAGGATATGGTGGAGACATGGCTTAGCCACAGCCTAAGGGATGTTTCCAGAATGAAACTTCACTCTGCAGCGGAGTGTGCGCTGATATGAAACTTCCTGGCAGATTAAAATTGTGTGCCGGAACCGGAACTCGAACCTGGGACCTTTGCCTTTCGCGGGCAAGCGCACTACCGACTGTGCTATCCCGACACGACTCACGATGCCACCTCACAACCTTACTTCTGCCAGTACCTCGCCTCCTCCTTTCCAAACTTCACAGACGTTCTCCTGCGTAACTTGCAAGACTAGCACTCCTGGAAGAAAGGATATGGTGGAGACATGGCTTAGCCAAAGTTGTGGGGCGGGATCATGAGTCGTGTCGGGGTAGCTCAGTGGTAGAGCACTTGCCCGCGAAACGCAAATGTCCCAGGTTCGAGTCCCGGTTCCGACACACGATTTTAAACTGTCAGGAAGTTTCATATAAGCACACACTCCGCTGCAGAGAGGAAGTTTCATTCTGAAATCAGATTCTGCCTGCACGAAATTGATGACAGTTTGCGCATATGACTTTGATCTGGCAAGCCACGTCTCTTAAGAGAGCATTCGTCCATCAAGCACAAGCTCCACACCAGGCCTTATGGTCGTGGGTGCGATAAGCAACATCTCTAGTTCAGCTCTGTAAAGGAACTGGTGGCCAGTGTGCTACACATGCAAAATTTTGTTACCCCCTTTCTTTTGCCATTCTTTCAACAGGAATGAGGTGAGTTATTGCATAATGTTCGTCCACATACTGCGCATGAAACTCAGTGTGCTCTGTGCCAAGAATTGCAGTAACTCAGTAACTAGCATTATCTCTCGACTTTTCTCCAATCGAGAAAGTTTGAGATATGATGGGATAACAATTAACATGTACGACTAGTCAACGTAGAACTGTTGCAGAACTGCGTGAATGTATCAAGCAGGCGTGGAATAACGTAGCCCAAGGTTATAATCGTCATCTGTATACCGCCTACATTACCGCCCATGGAAGCTACACCATGTATTAATACGGATATTTCAGCATGAATCGATACCTGGTAGTTCAGTATTGATCTCTCAATTTAATCATTGGAAAAATATTTTTATGATTTCTTATGATATGCTACCACCCTCATGAATCGCATACATTGCTGAGGTGGGGTGGGGTGGGGTGGGGTGGGGTGGGGTGGGGTGACTTGCGTGCCTGAAAGCAGCCGCACCGTAGGTGCAACCACAGCGGAGGGGTATCTGCGGAGAGGTTTTGATGATGGGCTTTTTCAGTGGTTGCAACAGCCTGGATGATTAACTGAGATGGCATTTTTTACATCAGCTACATGACTTTGCCATGCAGTTACTGCGAACGACTAAAAGAAAGGGGAAACTACAATCGTTAATATTCCCGAGCACATGCAGATCTACTGTATGAATATATGATGATAGCATCCTCCCGTGTAAAATATTACGAAAGTAAAACAGTCGCCCATTCTGATCTCCGGACGAGGACAACTCAGGAGGATGTTGTCATCAAGACGGTATGTAAGTTTGAAAATTTAAACGAGAAGTGGGTAGGTTTAAGTTATATATGGTGGGGATTAATGAAGTTCGGTGGCAGGATGAACAGGATTTCTGGTCAGGTGAGTACAGGGTTATAAATACGAAATCGGTTAGGGGTGATGCAGGAGTAGGTCTGATAATGGCTAAGAAAAAATGAATGCCAGTAAGTTACTGTGAACATCAAAGTGAACGCATTATCGTAGCAAAGATAGACACGAAACCAACACCGACGACAGTAGTACAAGTTTATATGCCAACTGGCTCTGCCGATGATGAGGAAATCGAATGAGAGTATGAGGAGATAAATTATTCAATTAAAGGAAAAGTAAACTTTATTGAGATGAGGAATAGAACTCGTTACTATGAATGGGAAGATAAACGATTCGCAAACATTTCATAACACTTTAAACTTTCACACACATCATACTATACGCAGACATTTGGGGTACTCATTTCCTCCCGGAGGGGCAGGGAGGGCATCCGGCCACCCCGTCAATACTAACATGCCAAATCTGCAATAATAAAGCCGACCCTGCCTATGCGGTAAAAGGGCCTAAGAGAAAGAAAGACTAGGAATTGGAAGAGAAGGAAATGTAGTAAGTGAATATGGACTGGTGTGCAAAGGAATTTGTGCAGAACACAATTTCATAATCACACATACTTGGTTTAGTCATCATGTAAGACGGTTATATATGTGTAAGAGACCAGAAGACACTGGAAGGTACCAGATTGCCTTTATAAAGGTAAGGCAAAGATTTAGAAACCAGGTTTAGATTATACAACATATCCAAGGGCAGATATAAACTCTGAACATAACTTATCGGTTATGAACTGTAGATTAAAACTTAAGAGACTGTAAAAATGTAGGAAATCTGAACAAACTAAACGAATCAGAGGTGTTTGAGAGTTTCAGAGGGAGCATTAGGCAAGGATTGTCTGAAACAGTGGATAGTAATAAAGTAGAAGAAGAATGGGTAACTCTGAGAAGGCCACAACGGATCACATAGGTAGGAGGAGTAGGAATGAAAATGCAAGTCAAGTTCTGTCTGATAGTGAGCTCTGCGTAGATCGGAACCGATCACCTTATTATTAATAAATTGCAAAAACTTTTTGTGAATTTGACTGAAATTTTCATTTCGAATCATATACCTGTTCGCAGCTTCCCTAATATGAAACAATGATTTCCAAACTCATTACAAGGAGAAGGCATTACAGAAATCCTTGTATAACACAGGAGATACTCAATTTAATTGACGAAAGAAGGAAATATAAAATTGCTGCAAGTGAAGACGACAAGAGAGAGTACAGACGTCTGAAATATGAGATTAACTGGAAGTCTACATTCATATCAACAAACATTTTACATATTTTTGTAGAAAACGACATAAAAATTTCTGTGCATTTATCTGTACATCCAAGCTCAAATACATCGACCAGATGTTCTACAAAAAGTTACAAAATTATCAGAAAAAATATAGTTGCCTGGAAATGAATTTAAACACATTTTCTTCAATTTCACCTCCTCAGCAGGCTCCAGGACTTAATATTTTTTTGGCCTCAGAACTTATCCAGGAGCTTCTTTTCGGCAATGCATCTCGAAACACACACCTTAAAATTACACAGACCGATTGGGGAGTAATAATCCTCGCAGTACCATATTTTCTGTAACACGTAATACCAGGGGGAAGTATGGGCCAGGGGTATTAGCAGATACTTTATGCTCACCATGTAAAAGTAATAAAAAATACAGATTTTAATTCACTGTTGTTGATTTGACATTATCCTCTTAGACAGGTAGTCATATATAATCAGGGTGTAGAACCTCAAATTATCTTCAGGCACGCTCTTGGCATTACCAACAAACTTTCAATAATGTGTATTGCCAAGCCAGAGGAAACTTACCACCATTAAAATGAAATTTAAAAGTATTTCGTTAATTGCTGAGAACGCAGGACATCTGCTTTCCACGGTAAGGCGCTCAGCTATCTCAGATACCCGACCACGTCTCACGTCAGGTCCTTACAGCTTAATTTCCGCCGGTACCGCTTCTCTTATCTCCCAACCTTCACAGAAGTTCTCCGGCATACTTCGCGGGACCTACAAGAAAGGATATTGAGGAGATACGTGGCGTTCGGAGCACAATGGAATCAAGTCACATCTAAGTTTTGAGAAAACTATACCTAAGATTTTCGTTGAATCATTAGTTACGGACAAAATATTTAAATGGTATAATAATTTTGGTAAGCGCATTCACGTGTAAATTCAAGGTAACTTTAAGTGCGGATGTCGCTCCCGTGAATTTAGATATTAAGTTTCAGACTTTAATGTTCCTCTTTATTCTAGTTCAAAAATGTTCAAATGTTTGTAGAGCTTATGGGACTTAACTACGGGGTCATCAGTCCCTAAACTTACAAACTACTTATGAACTAGATACAACTAAGGACGGCACAAATATCCATGCTGGAGCGGGCATTCGAACCCCCGACCGTAGTGGCTGTGCAGACCGTGACTGAAGCGCCTCAGTCCCCTCGCCCACCGCGGCCGGCCTTTATTCTAGTCTCTGCGTTTGATGCAGGAAACACCAAAGAAAATATATTTCTTGTATGTATGATCATGATTTTGTTCTTTGTATCTGCTAATAACAAATTACCTACAAAAAATAAGTTATGCAATTCTTATTCAAAGACAAATGGGTGCCGCGGCGGAGCGGCCGAGCGCATTGAGGCGCTATGCTGCGATGCGCGAGGCCGTTCCCCGTCGGGGATTCGAATCTCCCCTCGGGCATGGACGTATGTGCCGTCTTTAGTATAAGGTATTTCATAAGTAAATTGTAAGTTTAGGGACTGATGACCCCGCAGTTAAGTCCCACAAGCTTTCAAACATTTTTGATTTTTTGACATATGCGTTTCATTCGTCTGATATCTCTTGTCACATGGTAAGCTCTCAAAAAGAAAGTTATGATACACAAGCAGAATGCATCAGAATATACTCTCTGCCATTTTTATTCGAGTTTGGTTATGGTCGATGTTACCTACGAGGTGCATTCAGAGTATAAGTTCCCTCTTGGTTATTTGTGTCGTTACTATATGGATGCAAGCTATCTCCTTTTATATACAAATTGTAAGAAAACAAAAATTAAGGAATGTTATGATTTAAGAAAACTGACATTTTTGTATACAAAACAATGTCCATTGTATACAAATTATCCGATTAATCATTATGATAAATTGGGTCGCCACCATGTTTTCATGAAACATAGAAAAGTTTATCCATCTGACCAGTGGCATGCACCATCATCAAGACTGGATTAGTTGCTCTAGTTGCCCTACTTCTATCAATAATTTTGCTTTCTCCCCTTTGATATTATAAGTAAACATTTATATTCCCCTCCAAAATAATGATTTGTGTTGTTAAATTATGATGTACAATGATGTTGTTGTTGTGGTCTTCAGTCCGCAGACTGGTTTGATGCAGTTGTCCGAGCTACCCTGTCCTGTGCAAGCCTCTTAAAATGAGAATATGTACGGCAACTTACATTATTTTGATTCTGCTTGCTGTATTCGCCCCTCGGTCTCCCTCTACGATTTTTACCCAACAAACTTCCTTTTAATGCTAAGTTGACAATCCCTTCTCTTAGTCAGCATATGCCAAACACTCCTTTTCTTCACAATTCTACTGCGCACCTCCTCATTAGTTACGTGATCTACCTACCTAATCCACATCATTCATCTGTAGCACCACATTTCGAAACCTTCGATCATCTTTCTGTCTAAACTCCTTATCGTCCACATTTCACACCTATACAATGCTACACTCCAGACAAATGCTCTCAGGAAGGACTTCCTAAAATTTAGACAAATATTGGATGTCAAGTAATTTCCCTTCTTCATAAATGCTTTTCTTCCCACAGCCATTCTGCATTTAATTTCTTCTTTACTTCGGCCATCAAAAGTTATCTTGGTACCTAAATAACAAAACTCATCTACTAATTTTATCGTCTGATTACCTAATCTAATTCCTTCAGTATCGCCTGATTTTTCTGACACTACATTTCATTATCCTCGTTATACTCTTGTTCATCTTCATCTTGTATCTTCCATTCCATTTAACTGCTCTTACAGGTTCGTTGCTGTCTCTGACAGAATTACTATGTCATCATCAAACCACAAGGTTTTTATTCCCTCTCCCTGGACTTTAATGCACTCTCCAAATTTCTCCTTGCATTCCTTCAGTGCTTGCTCATTGTACAGATTGAATATTGTAGAAAGGTTACAACCCTGTCTTACTAACTTGCCAACCACTGCAACCCTTTCATGCCCTTCGACTCTTATAATTGACGTCTGGTTTTTTTACAAGTCGGATATAGTTCTTTGCTCCCTGTATTTTACCCCTGCTATATTCAGAACCTGAAAAAGTGTATTCCAGTCAAAATTGTTAAAATATAATAACTGCAATAAATTCAGATTAAATTTCAAAAGAAATTCAGAGGTATATCCTAACCATTTTCAATATTAGGAGACCAAGTGTCACAATACAGTAACATAAAATAAGCTATCGTATAATTTTTACCAAAATGAAAGACATAATGTTATACAGACTGAAACAAATGACAGGCTATATTTTCAGAGATCCTACCACTCAAAGAAAGTAAATAAGAAACGGTCTTACTATCCCAATCTGACAGGAGAAGATAGAAGACAAACAAACAGCATCCCGACCTGAACTGAGTTATTGAACCCTGATAAGGCAGTGGGATAGCACAGCTGATACTTTGATACTTTACAAATAACCTCCTCCCCCTCCCCCCCTCCCCCCCCCCTCTCCCCCACATACACACACAGCAACGTCCATCGCGCATCAGCTGCAGTGTCTGAGTTGGCAGGCTGGAGCAGGAAAGTTGTGGGTCCCGTCTGCGAAATCAGATAACTTCGTCCTCCATCCCCTAAGACAATTGTACAAGACGGTATCTCTCGCAACAGTCATCTAAGTGAATTGTACTCTTCAGACTTCTAAGTCAACCTTCGAAGTCGGTATCTCCCACTGTCCACGATAGTGTCTCATACTCGTCCCTCCTCCATACTACCAAGTTGCTCACACCAGTTGGTGGCTGCCATGCCCTTCACACCTAGGAAGCCAATCTCCCCAAATCATTAATTGGCTGTCCAATGACAACACTCAGCCGGATGACGGATCACTCGACCTGCCATGCATGAAAACACACAGCCAATCGCCGACCCAGCTGCAGTCTGCACCCTAGACTCCACCACCAACAGCAAATTTCTCACTCAAAGTTACGTAGCCCAGACTTTCCCCCCAAAAAATCTGCGAAATTATCTCTCGCCGTCATCTTGGCGTCGATTTTTATTAACGTGGGCGCCGGACACAAGTTGAGACAGACAGTCACTCTACACATGAAACTGCACGTGCAGCATCCTGCCATTTATTATGTCGTAAACCAAGCTACCCTCTGCGGAGAGTTTTGGATGCAGAGATAGCGGGGAGTCTTGTGACTTTCTATCGCAACTCACCTAAAGAATGAAATAAATCGCAATTTGCGATCACTTATGGCTTCACTGCACTAGGTTTAGAGGTAATACCAATGTGCGGCGAATGAAAATTTTTGCCCGACCGGGATTCGAACCCGGAATCTCCTGCTTGCTAGGCAGACGCGTTGACCACTCCGCCACCGAGACACAGTGCCCAACTCGACTGCAGAGGACTCTTCCCTGCACGTCTCGATACCTCATGGTCTGTTCTCCCTGATGCGTGAATACAAGTATTGTGGCTGAGAGCATTATAGAACAAATAGGCTGTGATAACAGGAAAGAGACGGCATGGCGAATGGAGATTTGGATGTGGCGGGAGACGTGCAGGGAACCTCTGAGTGGTGAAATACTGCCACCTGTGAAAGAACCCAGCATGTGATGTCGTCGTCTGCTCTCCGTCGTCGCCAAAAAGCTGGCTGGAGGACGTACTGTTCAGAGTAGTCTGCGTTTGTATGTATATTGAAGAACATCTTCCATCTGTTCACGTGTGCACATGGCACGATTCTAATCTGATGATGGTTATTCCGAAACGCGTCATTTTGAGGGCACGCTGTACATCAAGTGTGACCAATAATAAATAGCTTGCGACCTAACCAGCTTCACAGCAGTACTACCTAGTCATTTCATCATGGTCGCCTGCCTCCTCAGTGACTTTAAGTCGCATTTACAATATTCCATATTTTTCTTGACCTCAATAAATTCCCGTCTTCCGCCAGAGATTTCACAATGGCGAAGAGCTTCACACTACTATAAAACGCTGGTTCCATTGTAAGCACGTGTTCACGTGGCGCCGGCCGCGGTGGCCGAGGGGACTGAGGCGCTTCAGTCACGGTCTGCACGGCCACTACGGTTGGGGGTTCGAATCCCCCCTCGGGCATGGATATTTGTGCCGTCCTTGTTCGTAAATAGTTCATAAGTAGTTTGTAAGTTTAGGAACTGATGACCCCGTAGTTAAGTCCCATAAGATTTACAAACATTTGAACATTTTTTTGTTCACGTGGCAGATACTTACTGCTAAGTTGAACTCTGTGTCTAGCCATGGGAAGATCGTATTCACATGAAGAGTTCTCAGATCTATTACGGTTAACGATTGTGGTACAGATGCTTAACGTTGAAATATTTCATCTACGACGTATTAACTTACCATACTTCCAAATTGTTCGGTTTCTTCAGTTTTTCTACTAAGGGGTTATTTTTGTAGCTTCACTGAGCCTTCTGTCAACGCCATTTCTGAAGCTTCCATTAGTAACAAATTATTTGGCACTGCACGGAAATATTTGATCTGTACTTCGTCTGTATTTTATTACATTCGAAAGAATGTTTCATGCAAAAGCTTAGCCAGTCCAATGGCAAATATTTTCCAGGAAGTGATAGTGACTCATTGTTAAGAAGAATAAGTAGGCAAGTAAATACAATAAACGAATATATAACTGCAATACACTGACTTAATTTGACAGAGTAATATCGTAATTCGATTTTTCTCGGTGACTTTTTGATTAAAATGATTTGTGATTGAATGACACCTTGCAGTTAGTATTATATAAATAAGATGTCCATGTAAAATGCCACTTTCAGGATATTTACAGTACATATCCATTACGTATATTGTAAACCTATTGGACCAAACTGCTAAACTTATGATCTAGTTAAACTAACTTGCACTAACGACAATACACACAGCCATACCGGAGGTAAGACTCGAACCTCCGACGGCGAGCAATCGTGCGCTCCGCAGCATGGTGCCCTAGAGCGCTCGGCCACTCCACTGCGGCGAGTGTTAGTGCAACAGAAATGACCAGCAATAAACCGATATGACTGGCGTATATGCGCGATTTGGTAAATTACTAACCAGTGCTTGCGTTAGTTAGACGGTAATAATGTCTATGGTTCCTACATCTTGTAGCTGTGTCTCCATCATAAATACTTTAAATACATGTAAAAGGAATGTCAGTTAAAGAAAAAAAAACTATCTCGTTATGCAAAATTACTCCATAGGATTTTCAAAAAGTAATATATTAATCCCGGTCACTGAGAGTCTGTGAGACAATATAGAGGCAGCATCAGATAGGTTTACACATACCATAAAGGCTCAGATGAAGGATGTTTTGACAGTCCTTTGAAGTAATTTTACATGACGGGACCTGTTTGATTTTATATGTAATTTAAAGTAATTACGATGAAGACATCCCTACTACGTGTCGAAACCAGGTCAATATAACCTGTGGGCTGTAATGCAGCAGCTAATAAATTTCTGTTCGATTACTGCCTTCACAGCCATGTTTAAAACTGTCGAAATTGGAAATCGTATACCGGATGAAGAAAGTATGTCGAAGTCGGCATTCGAGTCCTCGACCAAAATCAGAGCACTGTTTCTATAAACATAAGAACATGAGTATCGTTAACCAAATATTTTTAAATTATTGTAAATTATATGTACCGCTCGCAGAAACTGCCCGTTTCTTTCAGGAATTTCAGTGGAGGTATAACTTTTAAGTGCCTCCTCTGGGAAGGACAAAGTCGATTCAGCACTTGAGACTCTAATTTTCTACTTCACTGCTCGCTGATTGAGGCACAGAGAGTTGTGAGGGAACGGCGGGTGCAAGCCTAGGAACGAACGAGTTGACATCTTTACCAACCCTAGGCAAAAGAATAACTTAGTGCGGTGAACTTGGCGATGTCATACCGTAATGAGTAAAAGCTAGAAGAAAGACAGGAGAAAAGGTAATGAAAAGTCTTTCTTTATCAATAATAACGTGAATTACTTTCAGATACGTTTCATTTTTAAATTTATTTAATTCACATAATAGAACAATGAAGACACGCTTCTCGTTGAAATGCAACAGCTGTTACGAAAATAAATTTATATTATGCACAGGTGCTTTATGATCTGTCATAAAAAGCTGATATGGCAATGGCCGGCCGCGGTGGCCGAGAGGACTGAGGCGCTCCAGTTACGGTCTGCACGGCCACTACGGTCGGGGGTTCGAATCCCATCTCGGCCATGAATATTTGTGCCGTCTTTAGTCTTAGGTAGTTCATAAGTAGTTTGTAAACTTAGGGACTGATGACCCCGTAGTTAAGTCCCATAAGTTCTACAAACATTTGAACATTTGAATTTGATATGGCAATGGAAGCATAAAGTTCCACTTACTATCTACCCGCAAAGAAGCTGTTTGCGAGGTATAATTGTGAATGTATGGTCAGCTGGCGTTACTCAATCGATACAAAGTGATGTCCTCGTTAGAACAAACCCATTGGAAATGTAACCTATCCAATTAAGTCCCCATCTATTTGGCTCCAATTCCAGCGGTGTGCTATCTTAAACATAAGTACAATACAACTTCAACATGTAGCGATGCTACAATAGCAAGCTGTTTCGGTAGCGACAATATACATGTATAAAATCGGAGTCGCTCGAAAATACCCCACAGAAAGTCATCATACCGGAACTTCTTTATATAATGTTCCTTTCTCCGCGCGATATTAGAAAATGTAACGGTATAGAAATATGTCGCGCTGGAGTGGCAGTGCGCTCTAAAGCCGGGTTCAGACATACAACTAATGGCGTGCAACAGCTATTTGCATAGTGAGGTTGTACTTCAGTAGCAAGTGTGAACTTCCAGTTTTAGTAGCGCCACTTAACAGACGCTACTTTTTCACGCAACAAAAAGTTCAACTTGGTTGCACTTTGTTTCGCCACTTTCTCCCCTCGCCAACAAATATCGACTTTCGACTGTCACCTCACAGGGTACTTCTAACCATTTTACTTTTTATCAGTGGGGTTGCGTTCGAGGTTTAAGTTTTGGCGTCTTGGTTTGTGGCTATAATGTGGAATAAATGAAGAAAACACTTCGTGTGCTTGTGGAACAAAGTATAAGGGTCGTTTGGCCGAAAATGAAATGTGCCGTGCAAATCGTAATCAGCTGAGACTGCGGACGCCATATTGCAAACTGCACAATTAAGTGGTATTTGTAAAGTTCTGTGTGAGCAGCAGCTCACAGTGCAACTGCAGAAAAACACGCGTTGTTGTCTCAATGTAGTTGCTTGTGTGAACCCGGCTTAAGGCACTTTGATGCTGAGTGAAAGTTGTTCCCCTTCGGAGGCTACAGTCCTCCCTCCGCCATAGGTCTGTCTGTTGCCCTTAGCATAAATTCTTTCAAGTATGTAAACGAGGGTTTCCGCGGCCGTTATCACAGTCACTAAAATTCTTCGGGTTTGGCCGCCTCCGTAGCTCAGTGGCAGCGTCTCTGACCGCCGAAGCAAGGAGCCCTGGTTCCATTCCGGGTAGGAGACTGGGTGCTGCGTATTGTCCTAATCATCGGTACAAAAGTCCCCCAAGCGGCGTCAAATAAAAATATTTGCTATACGGTGGCCGAGCAATCCCGTATGGAATCTGCCGACCATGAATGCTACACGATCTTTTTTTTCTTTTTTTTCTGGGTTTTTGGCCGCAATGTCAGTATATAATATTCCGACGTTTCAGCCATTGTTGCAAGTGGCCTTTGTCAAGTTCTTTTTGTCAGGCAAACACCTTGACAATGGCCACTTGCAACAGAGGCTGAAACGTCGGAATTTTATATATTGACAATGCGGCCAAAAACACCGAAGAATTTTATTGACAGTTTAAGCATTCTGTTGGTCCAGGTATTCGCACTCCTGAACGGCGATGATTCGGCATAGATCTCTCAGATTGGTTATTGGGTCGTATCTTCCAAATACAGCTCTTTTCCATACATCTCAGGCATGTTCCATAGGGTTCATGTCGAGAGAACATGCTAGTCATTCTAATCTCGTCGTCATCGTGAAGGATCTCATTTACAAGATGTGCGCGATGATCGCAATAACTGTAGTCGAAATGCTCAAATGTTTTTAAAGCAAGGGACCAAACTGCTGACATCGTAAGTCCCTAGACTTGTTGTTGTGGTCTTCAGTCCGCAGACTGGTTTGATGCAGCTCTCCACGTTACCCTGTCCTGTGCAAGTCTCTTCATCTGAGAATATGTTCGGCAACCTATATCCTTTTGAATCTGCCTACTGTATTCGTTCCTCTGTCTCCATTCTACGATTTTTATCCCACACACTTCCAATACTAAGTTAACGTTTCCTTGATGTCTCAGAATGTGTCCACCAATCTATCCCTACTCTTAGTCAGGATATGCCAGAAACACCTTTTCTCCCCGATTCGGTTAAGCACGTCCTCATTAGTTACGTGATCTACCCATCTAATTTTCATCATTAGTCTATAGCACTACATTTCGTAAGCTTCTATCATCTTTTTGTCTGAACTTATCCAGGTTTCACTCCCATACAATGCTACACTCTCGATAAATGATTTCAGAAAGGATTTCTTAACATTTAAATTATTATTGGAAATCAGCAAATTTCGTTTCTTCAGGAACGCCTTTCTTTTGGCAACATAGTGTTTATTAGTCGTGATAATATTACGAATACATCTTTTTGCAATTCTGACCTCACCTCGTGCAATTAGGCCCTGTGACGCTGGTGTCACGTCAGTCGTATTGCGTGTCGCACTGGGTTACTGAGTGGGACATGCTAGTTGGACTAGAAAATAGTGGCACTCTCTTGTGTTGAATCCTTTTGTACAATCCAGGCATTTACAACACTATTTAGCAACAGTTTCTTCCACCATTTATCAGATTTTCTGTCTAAATCATATAGTGTACTCATCTGATCAGCCAAGTCCACGCCACCTATACAGTCTTTATAATTTTTCAGTGACACTGGACATTGTACAATCAATTTAGATCCTCCTTTTGCCTTTATATTCACTTTACATACATCATACCAGACCATCCTGAAGGAGGGAAGTTTAAAACACTGTAATGTGAATATTCATTGCTAAATTGGGACCTTTTTGTATCCCAAAAGTCTACCCGGTACTCTATGGGACATGTAAATAAATATAATAAATGTTAAAATAAATCTTCTGAAGAAATAATTAGAATTTCAGTCACGTCGGTTCAGCAAGTGACTTGTTCTCTAGTAGACACTGGCTCTCCATCATTGGCCCTAATAACTTGTTCAGATGCTGCAAAGTTTATCTGTCGTTGTTGGCATTGGGTCACAACACTGCTCCTGTAGTCACCACATCCCACACATTATCGATTGGTGATATGTGTGGCGGCCTGGCGGACCACGTAAAAAGGTTAACACTCTGGACACCTAAAACGCACGTGTTTAGGCAACATCATGTAGTCTTGCTGAAAAATAGGTTACGGGTCGGAGGATGCCATTCACGTAAATGAATGTGCACACAGTGTGTTTTATAATTGTACCCAACAGCTCGGAAGCTAGGAAGGTCTTATGCGAATTCAGTCCCTGTGATAGCGTTCCCCTGTCAGCTGCGAACCAAGTCACTGACATCATTTCCAAACAAACAGAACCTTCATTCTTCCTAAAACACTATCTGACGCCATTTCCGTCTCCAGTGACGTCGTTTCTCGTTTTCAAGGGACCTAAAAGTGTACTTCGATATCACTCTTCTCCGCCATAATAGACACCGAAGATATCTAGGTGCTACATTCGACACAACACTGTCATTCCATAAACATCTGAGAAAGATTGCTGCCAGACACGTAACAACATAATTCGGAAACTGGGTGGTTCTTCTCGGGTGCAAGTGCAACTACTACTCTACGATGCTCAGCTCTAAGTTTAGTTTTCTCTGCTTCTGAGTATTTTACCCCGTCTGGATGAACAGCCCTCATGTGAAGAGAATAGCTGTTAAATGACACCATGAGAATGATCACGGGCACGATCAGATTAACCCCAACTCAGTGGTTGGAATGAATAAATTGAGATCCAGCATAATCAAAGATTGCCCATTCATAAGAATATTCCCCTCCCACATACAGACAGTCAAGGCGTCCACCGCCGGCCGCGGTGGCCGAGGGGACTAAGGCATTCCACTCACGGTCTGCACCGCCACTACGGTCGGGGGTTCGAATCCTCCCTCGGGCAAGGATATTTGGGCCGTCCTTAGTATTAGCTAGTTCATAAGTAGTTTGTAAGTTTAGGGACTGATGACCCCGTAGTTAAGTCCCATAGGCTATACAAACATTTGAATATTTTTGAAGGCGTCCACCCATCTGTATGGCGGAGAACCTTTTAGCCGACAATTTCAATCTGATTAAGAGATGGTCTAATGAATGGAGACAATTTGCTCCAGCAGGATCCTTAGATATGGCATGCTACGTGGAAGGTAACTGACTTTGAACAACCTCGGAAAGTATGGTCCAAGTTAAACCGGATCCTGACTAACCATGATGTGTGTACAGATCTACCAAATAAATTGAGTAATAAAGCACTCACGCTTGAACCTCGGGCACGCGCTAGCAGCGCGCCTCATGTATTTCAAACGTCAACTTCGCTTCGCAGTTTCTCCGGATGTAATTTACGCATCGCGATGCACCCAACGCCATTCCTTTTGTGATTTTTCATTCTATCGATTGCTTAAGAAGTAATATGGGGTATTCATTTAAAAAACACAAGTTTGTGTTGAAAATAATATTTCTTTACGTTTTAGAGTGTCTTATAGTAGCTACTTTCATAAGCCCCTGCCGTACGTTCATGACCGTAAAAGTCGTTTTTTAATCTTTCTCGTAGTTTCAGAGATATCTTGGGTGAATCAGTTGAGTGGGACACCCTGTATAGCTAACATCGGAAGTGTGATGTGGCTTTTTCGCAGATGATGCAATAGTATATCAATAGGTCGAAATACTGGGAAATGGTGAAGAAATGCAGGAGTATCTGCAGCTTATCGGCGCATGGTACAGGGAAAGGCATTTGACACTCAATACAAACAGATGCAAAATGCTGCATTGTAGGACAAATACTGTAATCAGCTATTTAAAACGGAACATTCATATACAGTTGTGTATAAGGCAGATGCCAAACTGAGATTCCTTGGAAGAATCTTCAGGAGGCATAGTCCATGAATAAAGAAAGGATGTAACTAAAGATTGGAAGACACTTGAGTATTGTTCATCAGTGTGTGATCGGAACCAAAGTAAGACTAATAGAGGACATAGCCAAGATACAACGAAGACCCGCGCGTATCACTGCGGGCTCATTTAGTAACCGCGAAAGCGCAATAGATACGATTAATTAACAACGGCAGTGGCAGACGCTGTAAAAGAGGCGTTCTCTATCACAGTACGGGGTTCTGTCTAAGTTCAGAGATCATACGTTTCTCGAATAGTCCACAAGTATACTGGTTCCTGATATGTATATCTCGCGAAACGACCAAAAAGATAAAAGCAGAGAGATTAGGCCCATCACGGAGGTTTATCGCCTATTTTTTTTCCATTCGCGACTGGAATAGAGAGGAGGAAGTAACAATAGTAGACAGAGCTAACTTTGACAAACATCGTGAGATGGCTCGCGGAATATGGACGATATGTAGATGTAGTATAAGAAGGAACTTGCCCCACCCCTCTTCTAACAGCGGTGTAACGGGCAGTCACTGGAAAAACATATCTAACAAATCCAAACTTGTCAGATTAATCAACTGGCGAAACTCTGCTGGCGCTTGATAATACTGTATTCGGTAGAACCGGTAGCTTTTGGCTCATAAAATAAGCAGCTGTGATCAAATATTCAAAAGTTTGTAAATCTAACGGACCAAACTGCGTGGTCATCAGTCCGTAGCTTACAAACGACTTAAACTAACGTAAATAACCTAAGGACAAACACACACACCCATGCCACAGAGATGACTCGAACCTCCGACGGCGAGCAACCGTGCGCTCAGCAGCGAGGCGCCTGAGACCGCTCGGCTACTCCACCGCGGCCAGCTCTGATCAACATGACATTCTACAAATATGCATATATTGTTTTTAACTACAAGGCCACAGGTAAAAGATTATATCTGCAACTAAGGTAGTTACTGCGGCATGAAAGCAGACAAGTAGGTTTCGCCCTAAGAAAACAACGAGCCAAACTTCTAAATCAGAACAGTACATAGCCCAGTGATCAGGTTCTCACAGCGTATAGTTACACTTTCTTTAATATTAGCAGTGATAAATGCGGTGACGGATAAAATCGTTAAGTCGCATCAGGACAGTGCAAGAGAGACCTGTATCGCTGTACAGGCTTCTTTCAAAGTTCTGAGAGCACACATTTCAAGAAGTTTCTCTCTATAGTTGATGAATTTGGGACGCAGCTAATTAAATTATATTGATGGATGAAAATACCAGCAGCTGTATTCAAAATCTTTATTTAATTTTGTGAGAACGGTTTCGGTGCTTCACTACACCATCTTCAGGCTCGCGTTGTGTGATTATCATTAAAAGCACATTTGGACTGGGTAGCCATTAAAACCGGTAGCCGTAAATTTGTTCTATTCATGTTACACCGTCCATGTATATGGATAGAACAAGAAATTTACAGCTACCGGTTTTAATGGCAAACCAGTCCAAATATGCTTTTAATGATAAGATGGTGTGTTCACTGAAGATGGTGTAGTGAAGCACCGAAACCGGTCGCACAAGGTTTAATCCTGTGGACCACACCACCAGGTTCCTACGTCTGGGCCACACCATTGGCCTCAGAGGTCCACACGACATATAATAATGGAAAACTCTTTCAGAAATTCCATGTCATGCTAAGGATGAGGGTATAATACATTAAATAACCTTGAATAACATAAAAGAAATATATATTCTCAAAAAAACCACAAAACAAAATAACCAAAGTCTCATAAATTAAACAATAATAGTTTAAACTTCATGTAACACAAAAAATCCACCATAATCGAAAACCACGCACAATTAATACTGTTTTAAACTAAAATAGGTATCACATAATTCAGCGGAAGTTTATCATTTTTTACCGGTACAATTTGGACAAATTTTTTGGAGTGCTGACCACACACTGGTAACTTACAGAAATCACACAGCATTTTTGATTTCGTTTGTTTTTTGTAGTCACAAATGTTACAGTAAGTTGTTTTGGGAATAGCTGTTTTCTCAATTGGAAGGTTCTGTAAGGTGTACAGAAAGCGTCAACAAAAACTCAAATCGGGACAATGGTTTTGTTTGATGGTTGTGTCTCCCTTTCCCTTGGTTTTTGCAAAGTTATGGAGGTCTCGGAGGATTAGTTGTTTACCTGAACGGGCCGGCAGGGGCGGAAGTGTTGTGCACTGTACACTGGCTCAGAGACGACTAACTAGAGGAGGCTTACGTGCGAGTCACGTCCCCTTCAGCTGTGTTGGAGCGGGATTAGACAGGTCTGAGTGAGCATATCGGCCTCAGAGGCCTGTGATGTGGCCGGTAGGGTTAATAAAGATTTTGAATGCAGCTACTGGTATTTTCATCCATCAATACATTTCAAGAAGTCTTATTGAATCCATCATCGGTGGTGGAAACGGGACAGCGGCTGGTCAAAAGTCTGAAGGAACTGAGGTACCAACAGCCGTAAGTATAATGAAATATTTATTCTATTACAACCAGTTTCGGCATTTCACTATGTCATGTTCAAATGTTTGTTAAGCTTACGGGACCCCAAACCCACAAACTACTTATGAACTACTTACGAACTAGGACGACACAAATATCCACGCCTGAGGGAGGATTCGAACCCCCGACCGCAGCGGCCGTGCAGACCGTGACTGGAGCGCCCCAGTCCACTGTACCATCTTCAGATCCCTACATCGGAGCATAAAATCCAAGAGTAGGGATACTAAACTGGATTCGTGGATTTCGACTCTTAGCTGGAAACAACAACAGCAACTGTGACACCAAGGACTCTGTTGCTGTTGTTGTTTCCAGCTAAGAGACGAAATCCACGAATTCAGTTTAGTATCCCTACTTTTCGATATCATGCTCCGATGTAGGGACCTGAAGATGGCATAGTGAAATGCCGAAACTGGTTGTAATAGAATAAATATTTCATTATACTTACGGCTGGTGGTACCTCAGTTCCTTCAGATTTCAAGAAGCGTCGAACAATATACTGCTTTCTACTACGTACATGGCGCGAAACGACCACGGGTGTACTATCAGCGAGATTAGGGCCCATACGCTAGCGTGATTGTACCCTGTCCACACTGAGTGAAATAAACACGTTACTGCGGCGACACGCAAATGTTGTGCGGTGCTATCCATCGCCCACGTAAGAGCGCGCCCACTCGTCGTGTGATGGCGGGATCGCGTGTCGTGTACTGCAGGCGGCGGCCGCCATCGCGTGCGTCGGCTGCGCTAGCTCTGCCGGCCGGTGCATTCCCGTGCAGCGCGCGGAAGCGACGCCAAGTCTCCAGGGCCCTGTGACGAGGCAGAATGGGGCCGAGCAGCAAAGGCGGCTGCAGACCGCGCCACGTGACGGCGCCGAACGCCATAATTACCGGTTGCCAGTCATCACCTTGAGCCGGTAATCACACTCCAGCAGAAATATGCGCCCTACTTTTCGCGTGCCTCAGGACGAACGACCTATATAAAGTCCTGTTAAGGTTTTTCAGTCTATGAAAATTTAGCATCAGGGATCAAACTTGACAACCGTTCTTTCAAATAGTTTACTTTTACAGAAGTTATAATAAGCCCGAATGCGACTGTCTTTGGCTTTCCAGCTAAGATAATGCACATTGATACTTTTGAAAGCATAGCGCCACAAATGTTTGTAATTCTATCGGACCAAACTGCGTGGTCATCAGTCCGTAGCTTACAAACTACTTAAAGACTTGCTCAGGATAGAGTAGGGTGGAGAGCTGCATCAAACCAGTCTCTAGACTGAAGACCATAACAACAACAAGGTGAACATCTTCTCTGCAGATCAGGGTGCGAAATTTACGGTCGCCACCTAACATTGGCAGCTGATGTTCTGGCCTTGCATTTTATTTTTCGAAAACTTCTTTCAGAATTGTACAAGCCTTAAGAGGTAAGCAGTCCTTATATTGATGAATAAGACTGGCCTACATTTCTAGTTAGTTATGTCAGTATTCATAATTTTTTTAAGATCGTTTCTCAGTATTACTGCAAATAACATATTTCAAAATCCAAATGAAACATCCTGGCAGATTAAAATTGTGTGCCGGAACCGGGACTCGACCGGGGACCTTTGCCGTTCGCTGGCAAGCGCTCTACCGACTGAGCTATCCCGACACGACTCACGATGCCGCCCCACAACTTTACTTCCACCAGTACCTCCTACTTTCCATCCCTTAGGTTGTGGCTAAGCCATGTCTCCACTATATCCTTTCTTCCAGGAGTGCTAGTCTTGCATGTTTCGCAGGAGAGCTTCTGTGAAGTTTAGAAAGTAGAAGGCGAGGTACTGGTGGAAGTAACGTTGTGGTGTGGCATCGGGAGTCGTGTCGGGATAGCTCAGTCGGCAGAGCGCTTGCCCGCGAAAGGTAAAGGCCCCAGGTTCTAGACCCGGTTCCGGCACACAATTTTAATCTGCCAGGAAGTTTAATATCAGCGCACACTCTGCTGCAGAGTGTAAATTGCATTCAAAATCCAAATGTTTGTTAAGCTTAAGGGACTTAACTACGGGGTCATCAATCCCTAAACGTATAAACTACTTATGAACTACCTTATACTAAAGACAGCACAAACATCCTTGCCCAAGGTGGGATTCGAACCCTCGACGGGGAACGGCCTCGCACATCGTAGCATAGCACTTCAATATTTCTTTGATCGCCAGTTTTGGTTTTACATCACGGCTACCGTACCTTCTCCGTACGCTTTAGGTTTGTTCAGGAAGATATCAGAGGGATCACGCACATTTGTAGGGCTGTGTATAAGATGCGCCTGCCTTCTCCTGCTTCTGTCTAGTTGAGAAGTGGCTATTTGTAGTGTAAGCAACGACAGACAACCTGATTAGCAGGCACTACTCGAATTTTTTTTTTTTTTCTGTCGCTTACAGGTTGCCGGATTCGCAAATGCGCAGACCTGTCTGAGTTGGAGTCGGGTTAGATTCACGTGATTCGTTTTTTTACTTGTGGCGAGTTCTTAAGTCTTAAAGCTGTTGCAGTGTTTCATAGGTGTAAACTAAGTATTTTATTTAATCCTATAAAATATCTTTGCAATCGTCAGTTGATTCTTCCGCGATAATTCAATCGGAAATGGCGCAGAAAAAGTATTAGCAGAGCAATTACGGAATACTAAATACTAAAAGCAGCGTACAGGACTTGGCTGAAGACAGATACGTTGGATGATTTGCTGGTAATATCTGTGAACGGTTTACGTCTGAGTGCCACTGATAAGTGGTACTTCTCAGCAGAAAGACAACGCTACATAAAAATGAATTGCTAGACCGCTAGACTATGTTTCTGGTATGTATATTTCTGTTAAAACATTTAATATGGTGTTGTTGTTATGGTCTTTAGTCCGCAGACTAGTTTGATGCAGCTCTCCACAATACCCTATCCTGAGCAAGCCTTTTCAACTCCACATAAGAACGGCAACCTACATCTGAATCTGCTTACTGTATCCGTCTCTTGGTCTTCCTCTGCGGTTTTTACCCCACACACTTCCCTCCAACGCTAAATTCACAATTCCTTTATGTCTAAGAACGTGTTCTACCAATAGATCCCTTCTCTTAGTGAAGGTATGCCAGAAATTCCTTTTCTCCCCAATTCTGTTCAGCACCTCCTCATTAGTTACGCGATCCACCCACCTAATCTTCAGCATTTTTCTGTAGCACCACATTTCAAAGGCCTCTACCCTCTCCCTATCCGCACTGTTTATCGTCCATGTTTCACTCCCATACAAGGCAACACTCCACACAAAGGCCTTCAGAAAGGACTTCGTTAGGTTTAAATCAATATTCGATGTTAGCAAATTTCTCTTTTTCATGAACGCTTTTCTACCTATTGCCATTCTGCATTTTATATCCTCTGTACTGAGACCATCATTTGTTATTTTACTGCCCAAGTAACAAAACTCATCTACCTCCTTTATTGTTTCGTTACCTAATCTAATTCCTTCAGCATCACCTGATTTTCTTAGACTGCACTCCGTTACGCTAGTTTTGCTCTTGTTAATGTTCATCTTATATGCACCTTTTAGCACACTGTCCATTCCGTTCAACTGCTCTTCTAGCTCCTTTGCTGTCTCTGACAGAATTACTATGTCGTCGGCAAAACGCAATGTCTTTAAGTCTTCAGCCTGAACTTTAATTCCTTCTCCAAATTTCTCCTTGTTTTCCTTTATAGCCTGCTCAATGTACAAATTGAATAACATTGGAGAAAGGCTACAACCATGTCTTACTCCCTTCCCAACCGCTGCATCCCTTTCATGCCCTTGAACTCTGACAACCGCTGTCTGGTTTTTGTACAAGTTGTAAATAACCTTACGCTCCGTATATTTTACTTTTGCTTGCTTCTGAACTTGAAAGAGTTTATTCCAATCAACAATGTCAAAAGCCTTCTCCAAATCTACAAAAGCTAGATAAGTATGTTTGCCTTTTCTTAATCTATCTTCTAGGATAAGCCGTAAAGTGAGTATTGCCTCCCGTGTTCCTACATTTCTCCTGAACCCAAACTGATCTTCCCCGAGGTCGGCTTCTACGAGCTTTTCCATCCTGTAAATAATTTCCTTCCTAGAGCCTCTCTATATACTCTTTCCACCTTTCAGCTTTCCCTTCTTTGCTGGGAACTGTATTATATATAAAGATATTGTTCAAAGAGTGACAGGGGGTATGAAAGGGAATTATTGCATATTCAGATAAAAGGGTTGTGGCGAATAAATTTGTTGGAGTGGCTCGTGGCTTCAGAACTGTTTTTTCGAGTTTGAGCGTATTTTGCATCTGAACATGTACTCTGCAGAGAAAAGCACAAGTAGTCACAACGTTCTTACTGTTTATCTTGTGCCAAGTAATTATTTCTACTCCTGTGCGAATGTCTTCGACGACAGCATGCTGACTTCAACTCCTGGCTATCCACTGTCCTACGTGTGTGTCCACGGCCATACACCACAATAACCCTTGATACCACTAGTCATTATTCGGAGGGTGGGACGTTGTAAAGTTACTCTTTAGTGCCTCACATCGCGTCACTTTTACTAAATTTAAGGCCGTCCGCCGGGTGCACACGTTTTTGCGGTGTTCATTATTATAGCTGCGAAGAGTACCGTGGTTCATTCCAACAGTGAGAATCTTCGATCACTCCGTAATGACAGGTTGTATTACATCTAAGTGTGATGAGCGTTAATCGACTGTCGTCTCCTGCCGATGACGCAACGTAATCGATCGCCATTCATTATTTGTAGCTCGCCGCATGCGTGTTTCGATCCTGTCGATAAATGCTTCTCATACCAGAAGCGACTCTTGTTTAATGTTTCGGCCAAAATTCATATCACAACGCTGCTAATGGGCGAGCACTATATCCGAACTTAAGAGGCAATAATTAATCACATAAAGGCACATTGAGCGAAACACCGCTACTGATTATACGACAAAAACGAAAGCTTCTTTAGTACCATCATCCTTCACAGTAAAATTTGCGACATATGAGTCCGTGCTGCCTATTGAAACGTAAATGTCTACTAACCTCATGGTGTATTTTTCTATCACCAGTACAACCCGTAACAGGAAACTGCAGAGTTTCCTCGTCTAGAAAAAATTGTATAGGAAATATACACGCACTACATACTTCTGCAGGACACGTCAAATAATGTTAAAAAAAAGTTTAGGTGAGTTAGATAAGGAATTACAGAGTCGTCCGAGGAGAAAGTTATTAATTCGACAATATTAAAATACAAACCGCTGCCAAGATTTTTAAGGTACTGAATAACCACAATTCACATAAATTCAGAGTTACATTTGCAATCACCAAATAACATTTACTAACATCGCACAATGTTCAAATTTGCACATGACCGCATGATTACTAATACTTTTTAGAACTCGTATTTGCGTGACCTGTCACGTAGATAGCTGATCCTCGACTTCACTTTTCAACAGATTCAGCCTGTGAAATATCCTTCTTCTGACTGGCTGAAAACTACTGTAGACAATCAGCTTGCTGTTAGAAAGCACGCTATTTCATCTTTTGTTCAGTAACCAATAATAATTATTATGATGGGTAGTGTTTTTCCGTCTATTTAACTACAAATAAAATGCCATTTGTAGTTGCGTAGACGGACAAACACTACCCATCATAATTATAAAAGCAACTACAGACACCATGGCCATACAAACGAAAAATAATAATACGTCGAGGATTCTAGAACAATTGCTACATAAACGAGAATTAGGAAAAAATATTAAACATATTCCCACGTGATCTAACTGAAATAATAACAGACAAGTAGTGTTTCTCCAGTACCATATCCTTTGCAATATTCACTTTGTAAACATATACCTCACGAATCAGTGTAACTATTTTTTTCAAGATTTCTCCTCCACATTTATACCATTTCACATTAATACTGCCTGAATAATTAATACAGTACATAATATTCATATAAAATAATAATTACTTTAGACATCTGTGTTCTGAGTGAGATCATTCTTATGGTCTTTCCGCTACTGTCATCTGGCAGGCACTAATTCAGCTGTTTATATTTAATGAGTTTCGAAGCTTGGCACAGAAGCTTGGCACGTACACGAGTCACACAGCCTGATGATTACGCTGTATCTGCATTAAGGATGAAACGCTCTACGCATCAGAATGTGGCAATATCCGAGTGAGGTTTATTGTTTTTCTTTTTGTCCCATCCGTAGATCTGCCCATGTTCTAAGAGCACGCAGTAATGCACACCTTTTTCTGCTCCACCCTCGCCTCCTCCTCCTCTTCTTCCTCCTCCTGCTCCTCCAACCTCTAATCACTCTGCATCCTCTCTATCGCAACTCCTTCAGATGTAAACAGAAACTTTTCCTGTGTTATTATTTTATTCGAGTCTTCCATTACTTCATGTCCTTCGTTCACCAACTCCCACCCGCTCAATTTTGCAGTTACTCCCAGAAGCGTACCTGTGGCTGCATTCATCAGTGCAGTTGAGCAAGTGGTCAACACACTACCTTCCAGTGTGTCTGAAGAGATCCGCAGGGAGACATGCAGAGCACTCACCAGGACAAAGCCCGCCAAATGCAACATCTCGAGCGAGGAGAGAGCGGCACTCAGACAGCTACGGGAGGACGACAGCATTGTAGTTCTGCCAGCTGATAAGGGTAACTCCACAGTCATCCTAAACAAGTTGGAGTATGAAAGCAAGGTGCAACAACTTCTGGAGGACACTGCATACAAACCTCTAGGGGGTGACCCCACAGAAAAAGTGGACAAGAAGACCCGGATGTTGCTGAAGGAGACAGGTCTACCCGAACAGCCTGTACCACCTAGACTCCCCAAGGTCCATAAGGAAGGAGTCCCTCTCCGACCTATTGTCAGCAACATCGGTGCAGTAACCTACCCCACTGCACAATACCTGAAGAAGAAACTGGCACCATATGTGGGTAAATGCACCCACCACATTCGAAACTCGGCGGACTTCCTGCAACGCCTGAGGCAGCTACACACTGTGGACTCAGACATCTTGGTCAGTTTCGATGTGGTGTCGCTCTTCACGCGAGTGCCACTGACTGACTCACTCAATCTCATCGGGGAAAAGTTCGATGGTGCCCTGCTTGACTTGTTCAAGCATGTACTGACCTCGACTTATTTTCTTTACGGGGGTCAGTTTTATGAGCAAACGGAAGGAGTGGCAATGGGCAGCCCATTATCACCAGTGGTAGCCAACCTTTTCATGGAAAGGTTCGAAGAGGAGGCACTTGCATCAGCCACTTATCAACCCAAGTGCTTCTTCAGGTACGTTGATGACACATTTGTCATTTGGCCCCATGGCAGGGAGATGCTGGAGGAGTTCCTGGAACACCTAAACTCACGCCACCCGAGTATAAAATTCACTATGGAGCTAGAGAAGGATGGGCAGCTCCCATTTTTGGATGTCCTGGTCAAGAGGAAGGCAGACGGCACTCTGGGGCACAGTGTGTATCGAAAACCCACCCACACTGACTTATATCTTCAAGCCAGTAGCTGCCACCACCCAGCACAGAAGAATGGAGTCTTCAAAACTCTAGTGCACAGGGCCCAAGCTCTGTCAGATCCAGAAAATCTTGCCACGGAGATTGAACACCTTCAGCTGGTTTTCAGCAGAAATGGATACTCCTCCAGAGACATCCAGAGGGCACTTCATACAACCAGCCAACCACAGGATACAGAGGAGGAGCCGGAGGAGGCAAAGAAGGTGGCATACCTACCATATGCTGGTCCTATTTCTGCGAAGATCAGCAGAATTCTTATGAAGTATGATATTAAGAGCATATTTTGCCCACCTGCCAAAATTGGGACAATGCTGGGAAGTGTGAAAGATGACCTGGGGCTACGTAAACCAGGCATTTACAGCATTCCGTGTCAGTGCGGGATGTCATACATCGGCCAGACAATCAGGACGGTGAATATAAGGTGCAAAGAACACCAGAGGTGCACCAGACTCGGACAGGCAACCAAGTCAGCCATAGCAGAGCACTGTCTAGAGTATGGCCACACAATGGACTATGACAAAACCAAAATTGTGACACAGACCCCAAGATTCTGGGACAGCATCATAAAGGAGGCCATCGAAATAAAGGTCACTGACAACCTAATAAACCGAGATAGCGGTTACCAGCTAAGTACAGCGTGGAGTCCGGCTCTGGAACTTGTTAAGGCCCAGCGGAAGGGACCAAATAACTCCACAAGAAGTAGAAACAACTCAGAAGTGGCGCTAGGCGGGCGCGGACCGAGAATGGAGCGCCTGACACCGGATGGGCCTCAAACAGCTGCCATAGCAGCAGATGTCGGCCAAGACGGGCGCGGACGTCCGTTGGAGCATCTGCGCAGCCACAACATCTCAGGAGAGGCGCGAGGCGGGCACGGACCAAGATCAGAGCGTCTGACGCCAGAAGGGCCTCAGGCAGCTGCCCTGACCACAGATGGTAGACGAGCAGGGCGCGGACGTCCTTCGGAACAGCAGGGAGGTTTCAGCACCTCAGAGGAAGCGCCATGCGGGCACGGACCGCGAATGGAGCGCCCAATGCAGGAGGGGCCTCAAACAGCTGTTATATCAGCAGATGTCGGCCGAGGCGGGCGCGGACGTCCGTTGGAGCATCTGCGCAGCCACAACATCTCAGGAGAGGCGCGAGGGGGGCACGGACCAAGATCAGAGCGCCTGACGCCAGAAGGGCCTCAGACAGCTGCACCGACCACAGATGGTGGACAAGATGGGCGCGGACGTCCGTCGGAGCACAAGGGAAGCCACAACACCTCAGGAGCAGCGCCAGACGGGCGCGGACCTCAGAGGGAGCAGCCAACGTGGGAGGGGCCTCAGAGAGTTGCCACTGCCACAGATGGCGGCCGATTGGGGCGCGGACGTCCGACGGAACGCCAGGGAAGAGACAACACCCTACAAGCAGCGCCAGCTGGGCGCGGACCGCAGACAGAGCGCCTAGCGTCTGCTGGGCATAAATACTGGACCAGGTCCTCCAAAAACGGCAGTCTCAGGTAGCACCTGAAGAAGGCAGCGAGTTACGCGGCCGAAATATTGTGCCAGAACGACGCATACATCCGGCAGTAATCCCGTATATCGAAAATGTCATCAATAAAACTGTTTATCGACACAGAAAATCTAAGCCGCGGTGGAATGGCCGTACATTCTAAGCCGCCTTGCTTTGGAGGTTGCGGTTGCTTGTCATCGGAGGTTGGAGTCCTTCCTGTGGCAAGGATGTGTGTGTGTGTGTGTGTTGTCCTTAGGTTAGTTTAAGTAGTTTGTAAGTCTAGGGACTGATAACCATAGCAGTTTGATCCAATATGTTTTCAAACATTTTACGATATATACGAGGTGTATCAAAAAGGATGAAACAAATTTACATGGTTGAAAGTACAAGATAATAGAAGCAAAAATGTCGCAGTAAACATGGGTCCGAAACCGAACCTTTGCCAGATAATTACGAGTGCCTGGATGCATTCTGCCACTGACGTCATTGTAAACATCGTCCTAGTTAGTACACATTAATTTGAAACTTATCGTTTATCATTAGGATTTACATTTCATTTAATTCACTTTTCACGTATGTGTTACCTGTAAAAGGAGGTGTTCGAAATGAGTTCCTAGCATTTGGATGCAATAACGTGCTCGTCTCTGCAATGAATTTCGAATTATTTCGAAAACCTCTGCTCCAGTTCTTCAACCGTGTTAACGGCTGTGCCGTACACTTAGCTTTTGAGGTGATCCCAGACATAAAAATCCAAAAGATTTAGATCAGGTGATTTTGGAGGCCAAGGTACAGATCCTCCTCGACCTATCCATCTTCGGCCGTATCTGTGCGTTAGATGCCGCCTCACAGCAGCGGCAAAAGTGCCGGAGCTCCATCTAACTACTTGGACGATGTTTATAATAAAATCAGACAAATGTGAACTAAAAGTCGAAAGTTTAAATTAATGTGTACTACCTACGACGATGTTTACAATGACGTCAGTGGCGAACTGGATAACATTCGTAATTATCTCGCTAAGGGCTTTTCTTGCGGACCCTCGTTTACTGGGACATTTTGGTTCTATTATCGTGTACTTTCAAATCTGTAAGTTTGAGTCATCCTTTTTGATACATGAGGTGTTTGTGCGTATAGTTCACTCTGCATCCAAAATACACATCGCAAATGAATAATGTTTGTATGTGGTAGTTCGCATCAATCCCCCATTGTGCACTAAGGTGGTAGAGGGCTGATAACGATAAGGGGGTGGAAGATATAAGAGTTTAAATTATCGACTTATATAAAATTCTACCTGTGGGTGTCAATATTTTGCTCTTCAGCAAAAATTACAAAATGGAGACCAACGATCTCTCTGTGTTGTAGTACAAAGACTCCCGTTGTACACCATAGCAGTTCCGTGTCGATAGCTATAAGAGGGTGGAAGATATAGTGCTTGAAAGCCGTTAGCTTATATGAAATTCGGACTGAAGACCAGCGATGACGTAGACATAAGTTATAAAGAAAATTTATTACACAAATTTTATATATATTTTCATATTATTTGATTTGTAATTAATTAATGTAATTCTTACATACTCAGGCGCTTGATAAAGACAAAATGTTGAAACAGCTGTAGCGCTATTGAATAAAATATAAGCAGTACTCCGGAACTTTCATTACAGTGTCATTCAACGGCATTTATGACACTGCAGGCCCAACAATCAGGAAGCTATTAAAATTAATTTGTCTTTTATAAAACTGCAGAGAAACTATATGCTGTACTACTGATTTGATGCAATCAGTCAGTTTATGACTACCAATTCGTCGGCACTATCACTTTAAATTATTTACTATTATTTTAATCATTTTGTTTTAATAGTTTTTCATTAAACATGATATATATACTAGCTGAAAACCCGGCGTTGCCTGGGATGTTAAATATCTGCCAGGCTGCATGTGAAACTGCAGTAGAAGTATATATATATATATATATATATATATATATATATATATATATATATATATATATATATCGTATGGTATAATGTCAGCTACATATAATACTTTAGTAAGATATACTAGTGTCTAATTAATCAGATAAAACATATCTCTGTCACAGAGCCAAGTCCAACTCCTTTAACCACTGGACAGCTTCCTGACTGACTATATGGAGTTCGGTCATCCCTCCTGAGAATGATCGTAATGGGCAATTAGTAATTATGTGGATCATCGTTTGTATGTCTGCTCCACAGTCACATGACTGGTCGTCTGTCTGTCGCCATTTGAATTTCCAATAGTTACAGCGACCAACACCAGTTCGGAAGCGGTTGATCAAAGACCATTCTCTCCTGGGAAGGTCCATTCCTTGGAGCTGCTTAGAAGGATCGTCTATCCAGATGCTGTTTTTTCCATTAAACGAATCCCAGGTTCTTGCCTAGTTTGATTTAGGCGAGAAGCCACTCTCATGTAGTTTCACAGCTTTTTTAAGAGGTGGTTTACGTGATTTCAGCCGGCTTACCTGTGGTGGAAGGTCTTGCAAGATAGGAAGCTCAGGAGTGGACAAGATCTTATAATACTCTCTCATTAAGGCTTCCTTCCGTCTTAGATCAGGAGGGACGATGTTGCATAATATTGGGAGCCATGGAAGTGGTGATCAATCTCATTGCTCTATTTAATTGTACATCAATGTCTCTCACATGAGCACTGTTGAGCTAGACAGGAGAACAGTATTCAGCTGCAGAGTAAACTAGGGACAAAGCTGTTGTACGCAAAACCTTAGCACTGGCTCCCCAAGATGATCCTGCTAAGTGCTGCAATATGTTATTCCTAGTTTTAACTTTGTCTGCTGTTTTATGAAGGTGGTACTTAAAAGTAAGAGATCTATCCAAGATGACTCCCAGGTATTTTGGATGTTCATTATGTTCAAGTTGAACACCATCAAATGAGATATTAAGTTTATAGTCGGCCATCCTATTATTGAGATGGAAACAAGCTACTTCCGTTTTATTTTGGTTTGGCTTTAGTTTCCACATTGCGAAGTAATTTCTGAGAACAGTTAGGTCAGATGTTAAAGTAGTTTCCGTCACATGGATGTCTCTGTGTTGTGACGCTATGGCAATATCATCGGCATAAATGAATTTTCTAGATTGCGTAGCTGGAATATCAGCGGTGTAAACATTAAAAAGAATGGGAGCAAGAACCGAACCCTGGGGGAGGCCATCGTGAAGCTGTCTAAACCCACTTTCCGTGTTGCCGAGATAGATCTTGATCAGACGGCCACTTAGCATTGAGTTCACAAGTCGCAATAAAATAGGACAAGGAATGAGATTGTAAAGCTTCACTAGGAGGCCCTTCTTCCAGACGGTATCATAAGCTGCCGAGAGATCCAGAAAAGCAACGGAAGTGGTACACTTCTTTTCGAAACCAGTCTCAATGAAAGATGTCAGTGCTAGGACCTGGTCACAGCAATTACGGCCTTGTTTGAAACTAGCTTGTTCAACAGGGATACTAGCAATGAGAAGGGGAACAATACGATTGTAGATGAGTCTCTCGAGCAGCTTGTAACATACACTGAGAAGTGCAATTGGGCGATAGCTATCTGCACGTTCGGCTGGTTTACCAGGCTTCAAAACAGCTATTACTTTAGATCTCTTAAAATCTTTTGGTAGAGAGCTGTCTTTAAGAGTGTTATTGAATAAATTTAGAAGCCATAATCGGGTCTTGAGTCCAGCATGTTTAATAAATTCTGGGAAAATATCATCTATACCTGCGGCTTTCCCAGTCTTCATATCAGAGATAGCCACATGCAGTTCGTCTAAGCAAAAAGGTTTTGATACTTCCAGGGGAGCCTGCTGGCATTTCTTAACTTCATTTAGTTTATAGGATATTAATCTGTCAGACTGTTGCCGTTTTGACTTGGATAGTGCTACGATTCGTTTGGCTATGTCGGAAGGATCTGGGTGTGTGGGAGGCAGTTTTTTCCCGGATACACTGGTACACAATTTCCTCAGAAGTGACCAAGCCTTTCTGCTGCTGTGAGTGAAATCTAAACTCTGAATTTTTTTCACCCATTTCTCTCTCCTGGCATTATCAAGGGAGTTCAGTAGGATGTCGGCAGTGTTTGAATCTTCAGTGATGATAAATTCGTTATACAGGTCTTCACACTCTTGGCTCCATCCCGGAATATATGTCTTTCTGTAGCCTCGAGGTATACAGGCTTTAGCTACAGCTTTAAGGAGTCCAGCAAATCTGTCATAATTTTCTATTGTAGGAGGAATGAATCTAATGTTGTCCTCTAATTTGGAAGTAAATGCCTCCCAGTCTGTTTATTAAAATTCCACCTGGGTCTCGGAAAAGATCTTATTAGGGGAATCTTAATCCCACCTGATATCAGCACTGGCCTGTGCTGCGATCGTGGGAATCTGCAAAGTACCTTTCTCTAACTGATAAAGATCTTAATGTCTGATCACAGGAACAAAAACACAGATCAGGTGAATATCCACGCTTCCAGCGGGCTGACAAAAATGTGCTGGAGTCTTTTGCGTCAAAAACCAAGGAAATGTTATTATTTTCAGCCCATTCAGTTAAGGCTATTCCATTTTCATTATCAAACGAGTACCCCCAATGGCTACTGTGGCTGTTGAAATCGCCGACATATAGGGAAGGGTGTTCGAAAACTGGGAGAACCGTATCTTGCCACTGGATGTTGGGAGGCTTGTAGACATTAACTATAGTAGTTCCAGACACTTTCACTGCCAAAACAAATATGTCATCATCACAGCTTTCATGAATTATAGATACATCATCCAAGTCCTGTCTAGCATATGTAGCCACGCCATATGTTCTATGGCCTATCTCCCCCACAAGTCTGTAGCCATGGATATTGCCTCTTGAACAACTTTTAAGATCTTCTGCATGGGTTTCTTGTAGAGCAAGGACGTCAATATTGTTACTCAGAAGATTTTTACTGAGGAAGTCACATTTTGACCTACTTATCCCCTCAATATTCAAATGGCACACGTAGGAGTAGATGGAAAGCACATATTATAAAAATCAGGCTCCAGGCTTCCGATTCTGACTTTCCGTATATACACCAATTTCAAACCAAAGGTTTATTGATACCACTTATTCTTCGATTTCTTTTTAAATTATAAAGTAAATAATTTCAGTATACTTGAATTTCGTCAAGAAATAAGTTTGAAAATAATAAATAAATGAAAATGTTTCATAAACAAATAGTTTTAGCATTTTTAATATTTAGTATAATTTAAGGACTTTTTACAGTCATCAGAGGTGGAGAAAAGACACCATATTTACTTAAAAACACATACCGTTTTCACGAAAGCATCATGAAAGTGTATTGTCAGAAAAGAAGTAATTAACACTCTTATCTCAAAGCTTGATGGTACACAATATTCTTCGTTTGTCCGTCTGGCGTGCCGACTCTGGAGCAAGCCACGTACAACTGGCCGAGTGAGAAACATGGCGTGTCCAAATTGATGCCTGCCACACTGAAAATTTTGAAGTAAAAGAAATTTTAAGATCTCTTTTTGCCTAATACAATAACCTTTCCCCCTCTATATAACACACACGACATATGTGTATCTTCCAGGCTCTAACATGAATAAATTCTTTGGTGAGCCCGTCCCTGACATGAAGATGCCAAATCCATTCCGAAGTATTTAATAGACTGCCTCGTAATTTATTAATCGTAATAGAAAATGCAAGTTCCAATGGAAACTGCAGTCTCTTGAAGGTAGATTTGTGGGATATAATGGGTATTTGTTGGGCGTACTCTGTTTCATTCTGTTCCTTTCCTTATAGCTCTATCGAAGTAAACTGCTTTCGCTTCCAGTCGGATGGAGCAATTTTCCATGAACGTAACTGTTTACGTGCTCATGTCTCATGAACTACGAGTCGGAATGTGATACAATTTAGAAGGTACATTCAACTATATGTGCGCATACTGTCTGTAAAATTTCCTGTCGCAACAAATTGTAGTGTTCAAACTATAAATTGTAACGTCATACCGAGAGCCGTAGTTTTACTCTATAAACAGCGGAAAAGTAGTAAGAGAGAACCTTTTTTCCTTTCATCATTTTACTGTGGTTGCCAGCGAGAAAAAGTTTAATAAAGGTTTGAAATTATGTTTAAAGTTTGTTGCAAGTCGCTAAGTACTGTCATTCTCATACATTGTATCTCGAAAGTCTTGCCTCATTATATGGTTATGGTTATTGGTTATGACATAGTATCTGTTGAACCATGTGCCGTATGTGATTCTTAACCATGCAGCAATTGTTACCTCACTGTAAGGAATGTGTGTACCAAATTTGGTTGAAATCGGTCCAATGGTTTAGGAGAAAATGAGGAGCAATGTCACAAAATGCAGCAGTTTTTCGCGTATCTCATTGTTTATGACGTCATATCTCGTGAACTATATATCGTATGTGATTCTTACACTTACGGCAACCGTCCTCATGGATCGAAGCTTACGTGTACAAAATTTCATAAAGATAGGAACAAAACTGTAGATTTGTATGCAACACGTACAAACATACGGACACTTTGCTATATATATATATTAGATGAAGTGCAATCTTTAATTAGTAAGTAAACAAGTTGCAACCGCTTCTTACTACGTCCCAATTATCTACTGCAAAAATGGGACTAAGCACTTCAGATTGCTAATTAGTTCATTAAGAAAAATAAATTCTTGATACAATTCCAAGCCTCCGCTTTGCTGCTTCGCTTACGTCTCGCCACATATGTGCTCACTCACTGGCTACTCTGGACTCTGCCGTTAAGCCACGCTGTCTGTATTCCTGCTTCATTCTTCCGCGCCAAACCTTCGCACCTTCCACGTCAGCGACAGTACGTCGGTACCAATGGTTTTACATTACATGCCCTGCGTTTGGACCCGACTACAACCTTTTTACGTATATAGCAATAAATATTACCATTAAAATACTGTACAATCATTTTAGCTCTACAAATACTCCAATAAGATAATATACATACTACATCACACGAAAATAATTAAAGATGGATACCTAAAATTATATATACCAATTATAGCAAAACAAACATTTGGTATCAAATAGTTTGAAAAATAAATTATTGTATGGGTAACATTAATGTTACACTGTTTTTAGAGTGATCTCAAGAATTCTGTGTGCAAATAATCTCTGCAACTGTTTCTGAACTAACAGAATATAAAATTGGACATATAATGAAGAAGTATCACGTCATCGATCCCCCAGCCATAGATATTCTCCGCTACTTCCGTGGGTTTCCTTTCTTCCTGTCGCTTGTTCCTGTTCTTGTTATCTTGGCTGGAACGCTGCCAGTCGTCGTTGTGGACTGGAGGTTCCTGTCGCTGCCTTCAGCTGCTGCCACTGATGCTGGACTGCTCAGCAGGGCACCAGCGGCCGCTCGTTGCTGACGCCCGCAAGCTGCCGTCGATGCCCTTCTGGGCAGCTCACATCACCGCCCCCGCCTGCTCGAGGGTTGGAGACATCCTCGTGCTTTCATCATGCTGCTGTCGTCATCGTGTCACTGTCTGCTGTCTTTGCCTTCATCATCTCGCATCGTCGCCACCGCCATCTGGGTTTCTCGTCGCTGTCCACATCCTCAAGATCGTTGTCTGTGTTGTTTGTTTTCCGTTCTTGTCGCACCGTGTGTGACATCCCCATTACCACATCATTCCTTTACACCGTCTCCTCCCAGGGACCAATGACCACCACCTGGAGTGCCTCCCACCTGAAATCCTCTTCTGTTCTCCCCCTGTCCGTCCTCTCCACCACCACCTCCTCCTCAAATCACACTGTCCATCAACTATCCCCCACCCCATGTCCCTTTCGTCAGCCCCTTCTCTCCTACCACTGCCCCTATTCACAGGAGTTTCCCCTGCGACCAGTCGCCACAGCTAAAACTCAGAACCACCATCCAACAGTGCCCGAATTCCCCATTTCCCCCAGTCCTACCATCACAGCGTGGCCCCACTCCCCGATATATCCTTCTCACGCTCATCCCCCTTTCTCCCCGCTCCTTCAATGTCATGAGTTATGAAGAAATCAACCACCAAACACTCCAGTGCGTATCCCAACCATTCACCTCCAGGAAAGCTCCCTCCACCACACCACCACCTCTGTTCCTCCTCCCACCATCACATTCCCTATGGACACCATCCCTCTTCCTACACTCACCACCACACCTCAATACTTCACCTTCATTCTCTCCCACCATGACCCCAAATTCCTAGATAGTACATAAATACTTCCCATCTGTCTCTCTCATGCAACTGATCACTCATATGGACCATCCTTATCCAGTCCCCATCCCCCACCTTTCACACCTATATCTTCCAGTGCATCTCACGGTTCCTCTCTACTTCCATCACACCATAGATCACCTTGTCCACTCCATCTCCAGTCTCCCCATCTTGATCACCAAGCCTGTGATCTCAGAGGAGATGTTAGCACAGCTCAACTCCAACTCAAAATTGCTTCTGGTCCCACCTCCCTGATGTGGATCTTCACCAACCTTACATCCTTCGCCAACAGCCTCCTCACCGAGGGGGCGTACAAACATATAAGCTGCTACAAGGTAGATCCTTCTCGCTCTCCTTCTAAATCCAATCATACTGGATGCTGATTGCTCTACAATAATCACCTTACCAAAAAATGCCACAATCCCCTCCCCTGTCTCCATTGTAAGTCAGCACATTTTCTGAAACAATGTCCTAACCTGGCTTCTATGCCCACCTGGAGCACCTGTGGTGGTCCCACCTCACCAATTCCTACAAGTGTCAAGCTTGTTCCATCCCCATCAACCCCAAGCTGTCAGTCCCCGTCCGTCCGATCGACCCATCCTACAGTGGAGGACATCATCCACTTCATTACCATGGTCCTCCAGAATATCCAACGTCCCCATACCCTCCAGCAGATCGCCCTCATCGCCATTTTCTAACTAGAGGCCATTAACATCCCATTGCACCTTCATCCGAAATATGACCCTCGTACAAAGCACACATGTAACCCTTCTCCTGCCCCCCCCCCCCCCCGCCCATCCTACACTCTCGTCTAACACGACATCCACTCTGTTGATGAAATCTAGAGGGCCGGAATTTGAAGCTTAGTACGATCTTGCTGCCGCCTACTTATATTTCGCTTAGTGATCACAAAGACAAGAGAAATTAGGGCTGGTACGGAGACATATAGGCATTCTTTTTTTCCTACCACATACGAACATACGACGTGGTGTAGAGCCACAGACCTCGGCAGCAAGGGCAATTGCGTCTGACGCAGATCGTCCCGACCGAAATCCAGATTGCCTGTCACTCACCCCGGTGCGTCACCAGCCGGTCAGCCACCAGTTTCTAGAATAGCTTCCCCAGTGCACCTGAATGTCTTTTCTGTTTTAAGACTCTAGGGATTTATCCAAAATTCCGAATGATTTTTCGTCCATTACTCGTAAATGAAGGCTTACTAGAGTCCGCGGTGGAGTGGCCGAGAGTTCTAAGATGTCTTGCTACGGAATGCGCGGTTGCTCATCGTAGACGGTTCGTGTGTTCCCTCGAGCACGGGTGTTTGTGTTGTCTTTAGCATAAGTTACTTTAAATTAGTTTAAGTAGTTTGTACGCCTAGGGACTGATGACAAACTTAGTTAAGTCCTTTAGTTTTACAAACATTTGAACATTTGCTTACCAGGGTGATTGACAGAAAGCTACAACAGATATTATGTATAGTTTCAAAACGTCGATTTTGGCAGTGGGGATCTCTTCTCTTCTTCTTACGCTTAACTGTAGAATACTGAATTGAATGCATTTGTACCAGATACACGCCCAACTGGAATTATTGCAAAACAACAGTTGTATTTGATTTTCGGACCATTTACTGTAGCAGAATGTATTCACAGCAAAAATGTTACTCGTTTCCTCCAGTAATTGTTTATTTCGATTGTTTCACTGTACAATAGTAGATCAAATATTTTATGGAATATTGCTCATAAGGAAAAAATATCAGCGACATAAAAACCTTTAATAATCTTACAATAACTGAAGCATATAACATTTTATTTTTTTATGATGACCGGTTTTGATCTACATGATCTGATGATGATCGATGTAGATCGAAACCGGTCATCATAACAAAATATTGGATGCGATCTTGACTGCTTCAGTTATTATATTATTCAGAATGTAGATTTGTTTATTTTTCTACACGTATGCCAAGTTCAGGAATTGCGTTACATTTTAACTGCGCGGAGTTATACCGCTCTTGTGTAATTCGGATGAAAGTATTATAACAGCAGATCTCGTCAACAGTTCGCAGAGCCCTCAGCTAAAACAGCAATGTTGTAAACTGAACGGATAAGACTAATGATGCTTTTCAGCCAGGTTCGCGTTGTAGATTATTATTGTCTTTTATTTATTTATTTATTTTTATTTATTTATTTATTTATTTTGCTCGTTATCGGTTTCGACAATATCTAGCTCTCCCCTCTCTCCACCCGTCTTCTCCTCTCTCTCTCTCTCTCTCTCTCTCTCTCTCTCTCTCTGTCCGTCGTCTCCCTCCCCTTTTTGTCCGTCTCCTCCTCCAACTACTCCTCTCCCTCCTATATAAGAAAACGTACATATATGCGCCAAGTTTCATGGTGACTGGTCAAACGGTATCAAATTCGCAGCCATTGTTCAGTTGTCACGGTAATACCATGCAGATCATAAAATTCCCTTTATGAATACATCTATTTATGTGCTGACTTTCATGGTGAAACGATTTGGATGTTTGTTGTAACGTACCCTCTGTCATGCAACTACGAAGTTAATTTTAATATGCCTGTAACCTTCGCACGAGTGCAAGCAATGAATTAATAACGTTTTATCGCAATCTGATGTACGCTATGGCCGTGCATAAATTACGAACAAAAAGACAAACAATCAAACATTAATTTTTATATATTAGATGTTATGATAATTTGAATATTTTTTCCTTTTGTAACTCTCTCCCCACGACGCAGTTCACTCATTAATTCATGAAACATGTCCACTGAAACTCTTAGGTGTTTATCCGCCATTAATATTGTCTGGTTGTATGTCAATTTTTATTCCTTTATTAATGATCAATGCCCCATGTATAAATATATGTATACATATATGTGAAAGAACTTGAGTGTTCGTATCAATGTGGAAGGTTGCTTTTCATATTGACTGACTGCCGCACAATGGCTTACAGTCGCCGCCTGGCGCTGCAGGCCTCGTTTACTTTAGTTAAGAACGCATGGCTTCGTTTGCCGTCTGCACTGCCATCTGCTGGGTGGCGAGAGACAAGCTTACTTTGCAATATGGCGAAGTGGTCTGTTCTTAGTGTGGTATCAACATAATCATGGACGAAAGAGGTGACAAAAGAGACCTCTCTGGAGCTCTAGTAAAGGAGATTATTTTCTCAGGTAGCAAGGGTTGGTAGACATTAAGCTCTGAACGCACTCTGTATCGCTTTTCGCGCGCCCTACATCCGGTGTGTGGAGGGGAAGACTTTTGGCGTGGCCTAAGGCTTTACTCTTGCTGCGACCACCGAAGTGAGTATATCGTTGAATCATGCTGAGGGGACATTCGTGATCAGGCAGTCTTCGTTTATCAGTGATAGTTTTCCTTGAGTAATTCTTTCGCTATTTGAGGCGAAGTGTTTCTTAATTTACAGAACTCGAGTAATTCAGTGTAAATTTCTTCATTTCGGTGATGATTTTGTGTCCGGTTTTTCTCCAGTTAGAATACACGTGTGTGGCCTTCAGCCTTTGTGCAAACTTAGTATGTTTGAATTTCCTTGCTGTTTTTAACTAACGATTTCGCGTCTTGTCTATATCCACGAGTATGCTAAATTTTTATCCAGATTTTCTCGATTGACTCTGTCTTTCCTGTCTTGGTATGACCGACTGCACAACATGTTTTCATAACGGTCATTACTTCGGCCTTCAGCCATGCTTTTACTAATACTAGCTTTCTTCTATATAAATCCTCCCATGTGCTTTACTTGCTTATTCTAAATTAATTTATTTTTGTAAATTCTATGTAATTTGCCGTGGTCGCACACCACGTGGTACTTAAGGATAGTATGCCACTGCCTCCCCACACATGAGTTTGTTTGGTGCATAGTGTGATTTTAATTGTGCTCGAAGACACCCGGCATCTCCTAAAAACGCCGCCGATGCATGGTTTCGACACTGCTATCAAGTGTCGCCGTATGGGTAATGTGTCGAAGGCATTATGCACGTGTCTGTGAGTGAATGAATGTGCTTTCCTTTATCCACTGTCTAGTTGCAAATTTTCTTCCATGTTACCTCCATATTGATAAAGGGCAGAAACAATTTTATTATGGGCAGTAACTTTATGATTTAATTCACTTTTGAACAAGTTGTGTGCAGTGGCGTAGCTATGTCACCAAGGGCCCCGGGGCAAAAATGACATTGGGGCCCTCTTTAAACTAGAACTATACAGATGCATAACTACATCATCAAGTCCTTACCGCTGACTGGAAGACATAATAAGGCAAACCTAAATACTACTAAGTAAATTATTATGTGTCACGTAGCAGATAATATTTAATTGTACTCTCAAATATAATTATAACTGTGAAAGTTGGTTTGTTTGTTATGCTTTCACGCAAGACTTACTGGTCGGATTTGAATGAAATTTTGCAGAGGGATAGATTTGGACCTGGATAGGACATAAAGATAAAAGACCTCTTGAGATAGTTTCCGAAGTTGCTCCATACTAGGTGAATGAAGTCGCAGGCATAAGCTAGTAAAAAATAAACAATGAAGAAGTATTACTTAACCATGAAAACATGGCCCCCTGCCGCGAAGCAAACCGGGAACAGTCAAGTCGGCGGTGACAGCAAGCGGACTGTTGTCAGTACCGACATCTCACTGTCGCTAAACTCCTCGCTGTTAGGTCATTGCTCCGTACCGATCAGCTTAATTTCGTTGATAGCCAAATCAAAGAAGAAAAATAGGGGAAATATTCGTGTAGGCTGGTTTCAGAAAAGAGAGTTGCCGGATTTTGTTTGATGGAATACTTTGGTTTGAGCCGAGCCCCTACCAGGCTTCATGAAGTATATATTAATGTCTGGCCAGGAAAAAGTAATAAGTAAAATAACTAAGTTGACATCTTCGCTATTATAGTGGCAGTGGGGTACAGGCTAATGTCTTGAATGCACAATTTACTATTGTGAAAAGTAACCATATTTTCTCTTCTTCTTGCACGAATTTCAGAGTGCAATTTATTACAGCACTGCATTGGTATGGTTATGGAGCACACCCTTGGGGAATTCGCTACAGAAACAGTTGAGTTACCATAATAATACCGTTCTGTAGTAATACATTGTAGAGACTTCATATTCAAATGTGGTCACACTGTCTACTGTCTAACACTGTGCTAGTAATTCAGCACCATTCACTGTTATTTCGCAAAGATTGGCAGGCACGGCAACTCCGACTTCAACCGACAATACGCTGACGATGGCAGGGTCCACGTCTTAGCGAACACGCAAAGGACCTTGTTATGTTTATATTCTGGGGCGCAAATAATTTTTGGATTTCACTTCTTGGGTTTGAGGTTTGTTGGTCAGAGTTCAAAAAGTTCAAAGTCGGAAAACCTTCTTTCATCTAAATTATTATATATAGTAGAACTTCGATTATCCGAAGTAATTGGGGGACATGAAAGTGTTCAAGGATCTACGGTAACTTATTTCGAACGTCGCTCACGTAGGCCGAGGGGCCCCTTGAGCTCGGGGGCCCCGGGGCACTGCCCCGCCTAGCCCTATGATAGCTACGCCACTGGTTGTGTGCTTTATTGTGCTTAATTTGGTCTCCCCAAATTTTTTTGCTTGTTCATTTTATTGAATAGATGATGATTTAAAGTATAAAAAAACCCTCTGCTTTTTAATATCATGCTCCCCATCCCATGTTTGTCTATTCCTTTTTTAACCTTAATTTAGTGTTTGTTAAACCGTTGGCTGCTCCCTTAAGGAGTGAGTAGTTAGATAAATTTCCATTGCGCATGTACTGTGGCCATTCGCAAAGTAACTCAGAGCAGCACTGAGTGTTTTAACTTGCATTTACAGATCTCAACTGCCCGAGATCTTAGATAGAAAACTTAACAAACTATTTTCAATTTCAAAATTACTAATTTTGTTGGGACTCCGGTAGGTTGAACACCGCAGTTATAGATATTCCTCTCTTGCACTATTCGTGAATGTAACTGAGATTATGCTGTGTGTGGGGGGGAGCCAGGTACCATCCTCCACATACCTTAAAGTATCCCACCGAGAACGAATGTAGATGTGGCTGGTCCACGTTAACATTAAGACATGCGCAGTTCGCACTAAGCTACCAGTAACTGCCATTTAATAACGAACACGTCTTTAAATACGCTAAAAGTTGGTACAGACGAATCTGGATATGTTTGTACAACTTATGGGACTTAACTACGGGGTTATCAGTCCCTAAGCTTACAAACTACTAAGACTAAGGACGGCACAAATATCCATGCCCGAGGGGGGATTCGAACCCCCGACCGTAGTGGCCGTGCTGACCGTGACTGGAGCGCCTCAGTCACCTCGGCCACCGCGGCCGGCTACAGACGAATACTTTCGCTGTTGCTACACGAATTTGACTGGGGAATAGTTTCGTGTCTGCAGTGATATCGCCGTACCGTGAGCTGTCGGCATTCCGAGCGTTCCAGAAATTAAAGTTTATTGGTTCCCGCGACGCGGATCGGTAGTGAGGGAGTTCCGCAGGGACGGGCGTCTCTGCTTTATGAGGTTCCGCTTGAAATCCCGCCCCGCCGTAACTTTCCCCCGGGCCGGCGCGATCACACCCGGGCGTCTCGTGCTTTACTTGCTCTGCAGATTCCGCCAACGCTGACCTTTCCGCTCCACCGCCTTTCAGAATGTCACCCTTCTGGAGCGGATTACCAAAGTTGCGGTTGACACAAGATCCAATTAAGTTTCCCATTCCAGAGCTTTCGATGCCCTTGTTCGGTTGGCACGCTAACGATTTTTCCTCCTCCTTGCCTTTGGAGCTAAATTTACTATTCAGTCACGCCTTCGTGGATGTGCCGCTAGGACACTAGGAGGTTTCATTCTTATCTTACAAATTACAAAAGTTTGACGGGAAGACTGTCAGCCGATCCTAAAAATGAAGCTAGCGCATCTCGTTTCGATAAATAAGAAAACGAGTTCCGTATAATTTTTTAATAGTTTTATTTTATTACCAAGACCGCTGCTATCCTACTCACGAGCCAGTTGAGTTAACGTCTGTGCCACGGTGCTACCTCCCCCTCCGTAACACAATTTTGGCTTCGCTTGTGGACTACGTCTGTAGATTTAGTCTTGATCCCGTAGCGTATTTACCCTCAATAATATTGGCCCACTTTAGGTTACGGTAGTAACATTAAAAGTGGGCCTTTGCGATCGTCTTTTGACAGCTCGAAATTTAAATGAAAATAACGACTTAACTATTCGTCTGACACGAAAATTGAATAACCTAATTTCTAGAGGAGAAAATTCTCTACAACTTTGCTCTGTAATGTTTGTTTCATATCTCGTAGCGCTTCAAAGATATTTGCAAAAATAACGGAGATTTTGGGATGTAGGTCTGTCTGTCTGTCAGTCTGTCTGTCCGTAACGTGTTCCCTGTTTTTAAGACGAACCGTTCAACCGATCACCACTAAATTTTAGAGACATCATTGTAGGCCGCCAGAGACCAGAACCTCCGTTTTTCAAATTTTTCGGACAAAAAATACGGTATTTATACTAAAAAACTGTTTGTAATATAATTGTAATTGCAAACGAACCGTTCATCTGACACGAAAATTGAATAACCCAATTGGTAGAGGAGAAAATTCTCTACAACTTAGCTTCCTTATGTTTTTTTCATATCTCGTATCGCTTGAGACATATTTGGAAAATTAACGAAGATTTGTCACCCTCCATTGAATTAACGAAAACCAGCTGTTCGGAGATGTCACGTGACATTCCTCGCCCAGAACTCTCTCCGACATATGCCATCTTGCGTTGCGTATTTGAAGATTTTCTTATTGTAACTTTTGTTGTCATTTCAAAGCAATGGCGCACTGAAGAATTGACAAAAACACATCGTTCTTTGTAAATAAATGATAATCTAGAGTCTATACATGCCATATCAGCAGCAGTTAACAACTGTTATCAATAGTATAAGATTAAAGACACATATTTTGATTGATAGCCGTAGAGTAGTGAGCGTATGACGCTGAAAGGCTTTCAGACACTCTTCGTGATAAATTTTTCATTATTTAGATTATTATTTTGGTCCAAAATGTTTGCAAAAACTTATAAAACAACAAATCTAAAGTGGGCCGTCAAACACGTTAGTGCGGTTTTTTTATTATTATTATTATTATTATTATTATTATTTTTTTTTTTTTTTTTTTTTTTTTTTTTTTTTTTTTTACTAGCTGTAAACCCGGCTTTGCCCGGGTGTTTATTTATCCTACATTCTCCTAGTCCCTATCCCCTTCCCCCTTTCCATATGCCATCTTGCGTTGCGGCCATCCACCTCTTTCTCTCCCATCTCTCTGTTCGTTTCCACCTTCCCCTCTCACGGCAAAGTTTTCTACAAGGTACCCTCTGTCATGTACCATACAAACATTTTTGTACCCAGTGATCTTCCTCTTGGTTTAAAGGTCATGTGTGGAAAAATTCATAAAGATTGGAGCAAAATTATGCATTTTATAAAATTCCGTAAGTAGCCTCTACCACGCAGACAGTGACCTTCCTCTTGTGTTTAGGGTAGAGTGTGCAAGATTTCATCAATATCGGAACAGAACTAGAGATTCTATGCAATTGGAATTCAGTATCACGTTAAAAAACGCACTTTTTTGTTCGCAAATATTCCTGTTTTATTTCATTCAACCCTTGTTCTGAGAATAACGAAAACAACAAAAAATGGATCTGTGAAATCGGTAGAGCCGTTCTCAAGTTATGGCGCGACCAAGATATTTAGGGATCCAGTTTTATGTTGAAAATTACCCTCCCCCATGCACCATACGAAACTTAAGGTAAACGGTGACCTTTCTCTAGTTCAGCTTTCTTGAAGCTCGGGATAATACTGTTGATTTCGTGAGTCTGTAGGAGAAGTATGCTCTTCCATGCACCTATCAGAAAATACATTCTTAGCTGACGTTTTCTACCTATAAACTACATTCCTACCAAATTTCAGCTTCAGAGGTGAAGTAGTTTTTAAGATTTCATGTTTAATTAGTGAGTGAGTGAGTGTCCTTTCGCTTTTATATTGATAGAGATTAAGAAAACAGATTGCTTGATTTTCGGTGGAAGAGATGGAAGATGGAAGAGAATTAAGGGAGACTTGCAAACAAAAATAAATAGTAACCGCAAACCCGTAATGCTTGGCTACGGCCCTACGAACTTTCTTTTTTCTCGCGTTTACTGTAGCTCTATTCAAGGAAAGATTCCTAATTAAGAAACAGATTTGGTCTCCTGAATGGCAGTCACTACTCCTTCATACTTAAAATTTCCGGTCTCATGAGCCGTGGTCGAATTGTAGAACATTCCCCTAAAGTTTCATCTTTGGCTGTGGAAAGTGGTGAACTGGCATATGAGCCGAGAAATTCTGAGATAACGCCGGCCGTGAAGGTTGTCACCGTATGATACTCCTTAGTATGCAACATACTTGAAATAAATCTTCCATACTCTTCCACATCTTCTGTACTATTATTCCTAAATGATCATGATTAAAAATATTTAAGACATGCTGCTTAAAGTGATATAATTTTACAGGTTTTGTTATGAAATATTTTTACGACCAGTCCAGATTTTGTATTGCTTATATCATGCATGATAAATTTCGAGATTTGGTAACCATTTTGAAGTTTGTTATCTGTTTGATAAGCCATTTATTTAAGATATTTTGCACATATGAGGCTCTGCATTGTTGTCTTTACTGTAACGTTGATGTAGTGGTCTTCAGTCCGCAGACTGATGCAGCCCTCCGCGCTATCCTGTCCTGTGCAAGTCTCTTCATCTGAGAATACCTACGGCAACCTAAAACTTTTTGAATCTACTTACTGTATTCGTACCCCGGTCTCCCTCTACGAACTTTACTCCACACCTCTTCCTTCTAATACTAAGTTGACGATTCCTTGATGTCTCAGAATGTGTCCCACCAATCTATCCCTTCTCTTAGCATATGCCAGAAACTTCTTTTCTCCCCGATTCGGTAAAGCACGTCCTCATTAGTTACGTGATCTACACATCTGATTTTCATCATTAGTCTGTAGCATCACATTTCAAAAGCTTCTATCATCTTTTTGTCTGAACTCCTTATCGTCCAGGTTTCACTCCCATACAATACTATACTCCAGACAAATGCTTTCCGAAAGGACTTCCTAACATTTAAATTAATATTGGATGTTAACAAGTTTCGCTTCTTCAGAAACGCTTTCCTCCCCATACCCATTCTGAATTTTATATCTTCTTTACTTCAGCCATCAGAAGTTATCTTGTTTCCCAAATAACCAAACTCACCTACAACTTTTATCGTCTCATTACCTAATCTAATTCCTTCAGCATCGCCTGATTTTATGACACTACATTCCATTACTCTCGTTTTACTCTTGTTCATGTTCATCTTATACCTTCCTTTCAAAACACTTGTCCATTCCGTTTAATTCCTCTTCCAGGTCCTTTGCTGTCTCTGACAGAATTACTATGTCGTCAACAAACCGAAAGGCTTTTATCCCTCTCCCGGGACTTTAATTCCCTCTCCAAATTTATCCTTGCATTCTTTCACAGCTCGCTAAATATACGGATTGAACAACATTGGGGGAAAGGCTACAAGCCTTACTCCCTTCCCAACCACTGCGACCTTTTCATGCCCTTCGACACTCATAATTGCTGTCTGGTTTTTGTACAATAATTCGTGTTGCTATTTTTCAACCATGATTTATTAAAATTTTCACACTTGTCTGCCCCTTCTTGCTTTGAAGTAGGATGCATTACATTTTCCTTGGGTGTGCACGTATTTCCACTGTCTCATAAATGTTGTACAACAGGTGGAATAGTTTCGTCGTTGGTGGCTGTCCCAGAGACTACAGTAGCTCTGAGAAAATGTCGTCTACTACTGGGAGCTTGTTTCGACTTTCAGTGCTCCGTCAAATTCTTCTTACAGTATAGTATGTCCTAACCCATATTCATCTACTTCCTCTTCCATTTCTACAATACTGCCTTTAAGTTAATATCCCTTGTATAGCTTCTCTATACATTGCTTCCAATTTTAGCTTCCCTTCATTTGAGCTCTAGATTTTCATACATCTGCTTTTCTCCAAACGTCTCTTTCATTTTCTTGTAGTCGTATCTGCCTATAGTTATACATTCCTATTCAGACTTGCATTTGTCCTCTAACCATTCCTGCTTAGACAATTTCACTTTCTGTCAACCTCGTTTTTGGCTGTATGTACTCCCTTTTACTTGCTTCATTTACCGCATTTTGTTCTCAGCGAGAGCAGATGAAATACTTCCTGTATATACAGTAGAATCAAGGAAAACAGCAAAATTTTCACTCATCTGAATCTTCTTTCAACAGAAGTACACTATAGACTTTGGATGTTGCTCTGCCGGCGCTCCAGTCACGGTCTGCACGGTCACTACGGTCGGGGGTTCGAATCCCCCCTCGGGCATGGATATTTGTGCCGTCCTTAGTATTAGCTAGTTTGTAAGTATTTTAGGGACTGATGACCCCCGTTGTTAAGTCCCATTAGCTCTACAAACATTTGAACATCTTTTTGGTGTTGCTCTACGTACACAATACTGATTATGTTCCATTATCAACTGAAACTTTGGTGGAGGCAGATGATATATATATATATATATATATATATATATATATATATATATATCATCACACATGCCAGACATGATGAAGGCACTGGAAATATAAATCGGTGAAAGAGTGCTGCAAGGATTTACTTTATACAATCTCTAACAATAAACATAGGTGAATAGTACTGTAACGTTATCGTAGATGAACTATGAACTACAGTTACGTGTGCTTCGAAAGACACCTCCCATAACTCAAATGTTTGTTAAGCTTAACGGACTTAACTGCGGGGTCATCAGTCCCTAAACTTACAAACTACTTATGAGCTGCCTTATACAACAGATGACACAAACATCCATGCCCGATGGAGAATTCGAACCCCCGACCGTAGCGGCCGTGCAGACTGTGACTAGCGTCACGCAGACCGCTCGGCAACTGCGGCCGGCCCTCCCATAACTATACACCGCTGAACTGTACGATGCACGCCATGAAAACTTTGAACGAATCTTCCTTTGGGATGGTGTTCAATAGCCTTGTCACGTTTCGTCGGATGTCAAGAATATCATCAAATCTCTTTGCACTAGTCATACTCCCGCATCTGCAAAAGTCTGTAGTCGCCCATTAGAGGCCTCTGCGTGTGCCATGCCGTATAGCACTTTGACCTGCCGGTACGCCAGTTGCGCTTTGTGACGTTGTGTAGTGAAGCGACAGATGGGTCGACGATTGGTAATCAATCCTGCTAATCTATTGCAATTGGTTGAGATGAAATTCCGAGGAGCCCTTCTTGATGAATACGGTCTTGGAGTAGAAGAATAATCATTCACATGTTTTCTGGTATCTATTATAGTGCAGATATATGAGCATAGATTAGAAACACTATAATGAACATGCGAATGATTCATCTTCTACACCAATATCATCTACACGAAGAAGATTTCTTCGTAACTTCACCTCAACCAGTCACACTATATTAGCAGGATTGATTACCAATCGTCGACCCATCCGACACTTCACCACACAAATAACGTCACAAAGCGCAACTTCAGAGGCACACTGCACCGTCACTACTGGCGAACCGACAGGTCAAAGTGCAATGCGGCATGGCACATGCAGACGCCTGTAACGGACGACTGCAGAGTTTTGCAGATGCGGGAGTGTCACTAGTGCAATAAGGGACCTTTACATTATCTATCATACGATTTTGGTGTATTTCTGTTTGTTCGAGCCTAAGTACTTTCCTTGTCAGTCCTCCACACTTCTTCCTATTCCATCGACGCAAGGTAACTTTCTCGTGAATCCTCTTAAATAAATCTATTTTTTCATCTTAAATTAAAGTTTAGACTTTTCTGTGCACAATGGTGGTAAAAACATTTAAATTGGACTACGGAAAGTTGTTTAAATATCAATTCAAAGATTACTCTGTGTGCACCCATGCACGTTTTTCTGCTACTTTCACACGTTTATTGTTGCCATTAGGCTTCTCTCCCAAAAACATAAGAACATTTGATTTTCAAGTTTGTTTGGGCTACAGTGGTGTATGTACTCGAAAATGGTCAAGTTATGTACACCTCGACACCCTATCGTCTACAGTACTGGAAGCAATGACGCCCAGGGACCTAAGTGACAAAAAACTCTCTTCACGATGCTTACATGGTAAAACACAAAACTTGAACGAATGCTTCAACCATCTGATATGTGAACGCCTGCCAAAAACCGTGTTTATTGGGTTCATCACCATGAGATTAAGTGTGTTAGATGCTGTAATTTGTTTTAATGATCAGGCAGTAAACAGATGTAAGGTTTTAGTGTTGCTAGGAATATCTTCTGAGTTCAATACGAAACAATCACTGGTGGCAACTGATAAGTTGAGAGTGACCGAAGCTGAAAAGGTAGTTCTTGAGGTAACTAAAGAAGCGAGGACAGCAAGGAGAAGCAAGAAAAGAAAGAAAGAAGATGAGAAACATATAAACCAATAATATGGACCTAGAATACATTAGTATCAACACAGGTGAGTTATAGATAAATATATACTTTTTATATAGAATTTCCCGACGAATACATTTTCTGACATGTTTATTTTATGCAAAAATAAACTGAGCTATAGATTTGAAATGTTTCAGGATATTATTTGGAGAAAAGTACTACACACACTAACCTACTATCAACAGGTGCAAAAGTATCTAATAATTAATTATAAAAATGTAACTTTTGTTTTGAACATCAAATGTAAATATTTCTAGAATTAAAACTTGTAAATCAAATTATATAATTGTAGTCTACTTTCTAGATACACATGTTAATTATTATGTATCTTAAGTTTCTATTGTCTAAGTAAGACGGTTAGTTAATGCATAGAATCAAAGTATGAAGCGGCGAATCATTTACAGGCCGTCACATATTCTGATGATGACCTACGTAGTGTGGTCGAAAACTATTGACGGAAGGCCCAAGCCCCAAGTAAAACATTTGCCAGTTTAAAGAACAATTTATTTAAAGGACACTTGGATAGCTCCTTATTCTATAAACAAATCTCGACAATAGAGAATCAATCAAAATAGACAGATGGGACAAATACGATTAACAACCCCAAAACAAGATAGATTTTGCTAACAGACAGATCAAACTTTTTTTTTTTTTTTTTTTTTTTTTTTACATAGAAGGAACATTAGCAATACTCAATTGAGGAAACTGCACAATATATATATATATATATATATATATATATATATATATATATATATATATATATATATTACTGGAACAATAGGAACAATTTTGAACAAAGTCATGATTGACACATAAAAACAAGTAAAATGCTCGGGAGCACCCATTTTAAAAACATAAACAAGGAAATGAACTTACAAATGCAACTTAAGAAAAAAAAAACATTACTCACAGGACAAGAATTTAACTTAACTTGACGACGAACCGCAGTGGGCAAGAGCCCGTAAGGAGAAAGCTACCGATACTAGGTGTCAACACTAAGTGCAGGAACCCGCACACCACTGGAATGGAAACCTAACCGGGCTCTGTCCGCTGGGTCCGGCCGCCAGACTACAAATCTTTAACCTCAATGCACAATGGAAATGATATTACCTCAAGTCCACCGAGCGTAAGGTTACCAACTTGTAATCAGTTTGTTACCAAGTGCATCACCAACTAAGTAGTGCCGTATTCAGGTGAGGCGTCACAGTTCTATGCCAGCCACACAATATCACACGGCAATAACAAAAGTCATCTTCAGTGGCGGCTGGTGATAATGTGCTAATGTCCTGCAGCACACTGTAAATATATTACTATAATTATGCCATTTCTCTTCGAATGCAAGCGATATAATTACATCGTTTTTCTCGGAATACGAGCCAGATATCACAATAAAATTATGCCAATTCCTTTCCAATGCGTATTAGAATGCTAGTAATAAGGATGAAAACGCATTTTGGAACGCTCTCGCCGCGATAGCTGGAAACCAACTCCGTGTGCTGAAGTGGGATTCAGCCGCGCTGGTACGTGCGCAGTGGCGGCGCAGTCGTCTGTTCGCTACTGCGCATGCGCAGACGTGACGTCAGGCCTGGCGGCTCATGTGTGCTGAGACCGACCGCAGCACCAGATCAATATTTCTCAATTTCTCTTCGCGCTGCGTGTAACGGCTGCGGAAGAATAGTATATGACGAATATTGCGGCTTACAGAGTCAAATAGCGCGCTGACTCAGGCGTCTTGCGCGTTGTCTCTCAAACCTACCTGTCTGAGGCTCGTATTCAAATACCTCTGAGTCTAAATTGTTAATTTCTGTTAATAAAATTAATATTTTTAAACATTATATTTACTACCTGCAGTGAATACTTACAGTAGGCAGCGCTGTTGTAGATTCCCCTGTAGGTCGTACTGTCAATACAGTATTAATTGATATTTAATTAAAGGCAATCATACAGAGGTTGAATTTTTATTTTAGCATATTTTGTTTCCTGTTTATTCTTGTAATATGTAGCGCACTGGTCAAATTATGTACGAGCCGCCACTGGTCATCTCCATCCACGACGTACAGATGATTTGCGAGACACTTGGCGACTTAAATAATACACAACACTTCTGAAACAGACAGATGTATTACAGTACAGCACTCAAACATCCGCTGGTGTCACACTCCGATACCAACTTCACTTCCACATTACCTTGCTAGAGAACCATGGGGCACAGAACCATCAACAGTGAACCTTCGCCGAAAATCCACCGTCTGCTGACACACTGCGCGAGCATGCCGACTCGCCCGGCCCACGGAAGGTACTGCCCCCTGGTGCGTGCTACGACTCTAAATGCCACACGCCTTCGCCCCGAAAATCGCCACGCTTCCCACTCGGGGAAACAAAGATATATCGGCGGAAATGGCAACGATAATCGCAATTCTACATCTACATCTACATAGATACTCTGCAAATCACATTTAAGTGCCTGGCAGAGGGTTCATTAACCACTTTCATAACTTTTCTCTACCGTTCCATTCTCTAACAGCGCGCGGGAAGAAAGAACACCTAAATCGTTCCGTTTTCGATCTGATTTATTTTATTGGGATGCTCATGTCTCCCTAAGTAGGTGGGTGCTAGCAAAATATTTTCACATTCAGAACTAAAAGTCGGTGATTGGAACTTCGCAAACAGATCACGCCGCAATGAATAACGTCTTTCTTTTAACGTGATAAAACAAAACGAGCTGCCCTTCTCTGAACCTTCTCAATATCTTCCGTCAGTCCCACCTGGTGAGGGTCCCACAAGGGGCAACAGTACTTCAGGAGAGGATGCACAAGTGTAATGTAGTCAGTCTCTTTGGTGGAGCTGGTGCATCTTCGAAGCGTTCTGCCAATGAAACGTAACCTTTGATTCGCCTTCCCCACAATATTTTCTATGTATTTTCTTCAGTTTAAGTTATTCGTAATTGTAACTCCTAGGTATTTGGTAGAATTTACGACCTTAAGGTTTGACTGATTTATCGCGTAATTGAAGTTCAGTGGATTTCTTTTAGTGGTCATGTGTATTACTTCACACTTTTCTTTATTTAGAGTCAATTGCCAATTTTCGCACCAACTAGAAATTTTGTCTAAATCGCTTTGCAGTTGCTTTTGATCCTCTGTTGACTTCACTAACCGATAAACGACAGCATCATCCGCGAACAATCTAAGGGAGCTATTCCGATCATCTCCTAAATCGTTTATAAACACGAGGAAGAGTAGGGGACCTATAACGCTTCCCTGTGGAACGCCAGATATCACTTCTGTTTTATTCGATGACTTATCGTCAATTACAACGAACTGTGTCCTTTCTGATAGGAAATCGTGAATCCAATCGCACAATTGGGAAGATATTCCATAAGCACGCAATTTCATTAGAAGCCGCTTATGGGGTACAGTATCAAAAGCCTTCCACGAAGCGGAACTCGAAAATCTATATTTAAAAAAATGTAATTAATTTAAAGCAACTCTTGGGGTTGCAATTTGTCAAAATTATATTACATGCTGTTGCTGCATGTAAGGTCATGTTGAAAATTGTAAAACATCGCTGGTTGTTGACCTCAGAACTGCAGAGTCCGTCCGGTATCCGGTGAAGACAGCCGTCGCGATTCATTAGCGATTATCGAGTGCGCGGGCAGGGCGGTCGTCAGGTATTTCCAATTAGCCGCGACTGCGCGGCCCGCCGCGCCGCGGCGCCACCTGCGCCCCAAAGGTCATGGCGGGCGCCGTCTGCGCATGCGCCGCCTTAAACCGCGCGCCCTAATGAGACTCGGCCCTGCTGACGCCGCGCCGCGCAGCGCCACAAACACCCTCCTCCGCGCGCCGCGCGCCTCGCGCTGCCAGCCGTAATTTAAATAGCGGCTGCAGAAAGGCCCAATTAGGGCGCGGGCCTTCCATTGGCGCGGCCGGCTTTAAATCGCGTACGTGACGCCATTTTCGGCGGCGCGGCACGGCGGACAAAACGCGAGCCGGGGCTTTCGACTTGTGGCGGCATTTGTGCTCGCCGGGACGTAGGGAGCCCGCCAGGAGCACGTCTCAGTAGCTCGCTCACCTCGCCTCGGCTTTGCTTCAGATGCGGGCTTTTCGGCTCGCGAACCGCGCTGTTTCTTCTGTACTGCATAGCGTAACCGCAAGCGTTATCGGAAAACTTCACACGGTCCGCGAAAACTGAGCAGAGGCAAACGCGGTTCCTCAAAGTGAGTTACTAACCAACCTAATATAATGAAAAACTTACAAGATCGCTTTTTTTTACCTGAGGATATGACGATTATATGACAATCAAATTCTCATGTAGATAAAGCGTTACTGAGAGTGTTGAATAGAAGGCTATATGGCAAGATGTTCAAATGTTTGTAATTCTGTGGGACCAAATTACGTTGGTCATCCGTCCCTCGACTTACAAACTACTTAAACTGATATGAAACTTCCTGACAGCCGGCCGCAGTGGCCGAGCCGCCTGCGGCGCGTCAGTCACGTTCAAAATGTTCAAATGTTCAAATGTTTGTTAAGCTTATGGGACTTAACTACGGGGTTATTAGTCCCTAAACTTACAAACGACTTATGAACTACTTACGAACTAGGACGGCACAAATATCCATGCCCGAGGGGGGATTCGAACCCCCGACCGTAGTGGCCGTGCTGACCGTGACTGGAGCGCCTCAGTCACCTTGGCCACCGCGGCCGGCTCAGTCACGTTCTTCACGGCCACTACGGTCGGGGGTTCGAATCCCCCCCCCTTGGGCATGGATATTGCTGTCGTCTTTATTATTTGCTAGTTCATAAGTAGGTTGTAAGTTTAGGGACTGATGATCCCGTAGTTGTCCCATAAGCTCTACAACATTTGAACTTCCTGAAGTTTCATATCAGCGCACACTTCGCTGCAGAGTGAATATATCATTCTGGAAACATCCCTTAGGCTGTGGCTAAGCCATGTCTCCACTATATCCTTTCTTCCAGGAGTGCTGGTCTTGCAAGTTCCACAGGAGAGCTTCGCCGGCCGCGGTGGGACTGAGGCGCTTCAGTCACGGTCTGCACGGCCACTACGGTCGGAGGTTCGAATCCCCCCTCGGGCATGGATATTTGTGCCGTCCTTAGTATAAGGTAGTTCGTAAGTAGTTTGTAAGTTTAGGGACTGATGACCTCGTAGTTAAGTCCCATAATCTATACAAACATTTGACCTTTTTTTTCCATGAAGTTTGGAAAGTAGGAGGCGAGGTACTGGCGGAAGTAAAGTTGTGAGGCGTCATCTTGAGTCGTGTCGGGATAGCTCAGGCCCCAGGTTCGAGTCCCGCTTCCGGCACACAATTTTAATCTGCCAGGAAGTTTCATATCAGCGCACACTCCGCTGCAGAGTGAAAGTTTCATTCTACTTAAACTAGGTTAAACTAACCTAAGGACAACACACACATCCTTCCCCAAGGGAGAATTCGAACCTCCGAAGCGGGAGGCCGCGCAATCCGTATCGTGGCGCTCCAGACCGCTCGGCTATATGGCAAGATGGATAGAGGGATTGTAGGGAAGCAGTTCGGATTTAGAAGAGGAAAAGGAACAAGACATGCAACTGGCCTCTTAAGAACTATAAGCGAAAGATACATGGAATAAAGGTAGAGAAATATTTGCTGTTTTTATAGGTTTAGAAAAGGCTCTTGGCAGAGTTCAGTGGAACAAGCTGATGGCTATTTTGATAAAAGGATTAGAATGGAAAGAGAGACGACTTATACAAAAGCTATATTTACACCACAAAGTAAGGGTAAAAACTAGAAATGAAATAGAGAAGGTGGTTGCCTTTCCCCACTGTTGTTTAACGTATACCTTGAAGAGATTATTGCAAAGGCTTAGATGGGAAAATAGAAATACGTATTGATGGAAAGAGAATAGAATGTATACGATTTGCTGGTGACATGGTATTAGTGGTAGAAAGTGAGCGCACAGCGAACAACATGCTGAAAAATCTGAATTTGTGTGGAATACGGGTTGAAATTAAACACAGCAGAAACTAAGAGTACAGTCATCAGTACAAAATGCAGACTGGCCAATATTAAAATAGGACAAGCTATCATTAGCCAAATAAGTGCATTTAAATATCTTGGACGCATAGTGCTGAAAACTTGAGATGCCACCAGGAGGTGAGAACTCGAATTGCCATAGCGACGGACGCATTCAACAGAAAGACGAGACTGTTACGTGGCAAATTATAGATAAAAAGAAAAGGCTTCGCAAATGCTTTCTCTGGAAAGTGGCATATATGTGGAAGAAACATTGCCAGTGAGGCGAGAGTACGAAAAAAGAAGCACTTAAGATGTGGATGTGAAGGACAATGGAGAGGATAAGCTGGATCGAAAGAGTGAATAATGAAAGAATGTTGGAAATGGTTCGGGAGAGAAGATGTCAGCTGAAGGATATAAGAAAAAGGAAAAAGAACAGGTTGGGGCATTCGTTGAGAAGGGAGTACATGTTAGCAGATGCCTTGCAAGGACTGGTTTGTGGGAGAAGACTGAGAGGAAGAAGGTGATACAAGATGATAGATGAGATAAAGGGAAGAGGAAATTATGCTGACCTCAAGAGGATGGCAGAAGACCGGACAGCGTGGAGAACTACCCGCCTTTTTGCAGAACACTGATGATGATGATCTACGGATATTGTCACTGCTAAAATTGGCATTTATCTCTTCACTACAGCGCTCCACATACTATTTTGAAATTGTAGAAGTAGATAGTCAAATATATAACAGTTTTCTGTTGTTTTTTATTTGACTATCCACTTGCACAATTTCAAAATAGTATGTAAAGCGCTGCACTGCAGTAAACAGATAAATGTCAACTGTAGTAGTGACCAGAAGGTGACACCCTCGAGTGTCGTAACCGGTCGTCTTGCGTAAAATAATAAAAAAAAAAAAGCAGAATTTGTGATCTTGGCATTTTTTGGTTATAGTGCCATAAGAATATCGCTCCCTATAATGGGCAAGTTAACTAACCAGCTTCCTAACAGAAAAGAAATAAAAATTGAAGGCTTTGGTGGAATCAGATTCGATGCACTCCACTTAACCAGGATGGACGACACGCTGTCAAACGTTCAAACGTTTGTTAAGCTTATGGGACTTAACTACGGGGTCATCAGTCCCTAAACTTACAAACTACTTATGAACTACTTCCGAACTAAGGACGGCACAAATATCCATGCCCTAGGGGGATTCGAACCCCCGACCGTAGTGGCCGTGCTGACCGTGACTGGAGCGCCTCAGTCACCTCGGCCACCGCGGCCGGCGACATGCTGTCCTTTCTCGTTAGCGTAACGGACGAATAGTGCTACCGGAATTGAAGAACGAATATTAAACTGAAAAAAAAAGAAAGAAAGAAAAACAGATAATAGAAGTCACAGCAACTCACTCGTGTAAATTGCACGTAACAACTTAGAAGTAATTACAAATACATCAATCCATTTTCAACATTTTTACTATAGCTATAATTTGTCTCGTAGTTTAAAGATTAGGCTATTACGAATGGAATATGTTTAAAATTGTGGAATCTAGAAAAGCCTATTATTGCACAACTCATAGTGAATTAATGATAATAACTGAATATCTGATATAGTGGTAATAGAGTGGTAATAGAGTGGAGAAGGTAATGTACTGTCAAGAATGTGCAGTCATGTCTCGTGAGAACCATAGAAGTCTACTGTTACACTAGTCAATTTTAATTTTAATACTGAGTACCTTGGCATATATTATCGTAAATCATGGAACTCAAAATAATAACTATAAAATCAAAAACCGATAAATTGATTGAGAACGCCTATTGTGGAATTCAACAGCAAGTAAGGCGATATTTTATTGTTATTCCTATTGCCTGTGGTCGAAATTCGACCAGCTGTGTTCCAAAGTCATGAAAAGTGAAAAAAAAATTAATTTAATTGAAATTTATTGAGCACTGCTAATTTATAGGTTTTATGTGAATGCTATGAAAACAGGTGAAAAAAATTCAAATAGGAAATATGAGCGAATGAAAAGACACAAATAAGGGAATTAATTGCTTCGTTTCACAATTTAGCATTACAAAACAACATTTTTCATAAAAATCCTTTCATCGTTAGCTAAATGTCTTTTTCTATATGTTCACAAATATAAAATTTCAAACTTCACAGAAATCTTTAGGAAAGATTTTTGCCTATGTGTCCTCTATCAATAGCTTTCCCGAGAAGGCGCTTATGGTACCCAATACACTACCTTCTATCGTAAATTACAATTCCGTTACGAACCTGGTAAATTGTTGTTGTTAGGAGTTGTAAGGACTAAACAGCTCGGCCATCAGTCCCAAACCTGGTAAATATTTATATTTTGCAGCTCTATTAAAATCCCCTCAATACCACAGCACCTACTTCACTATTAAAAAATCCTTGTTAGTTTACCCTCTTTCAATAAAACTAAGTTCTCAGGGAAAATTAAAGGTGACACTTGAAATGTATTATTTAAAACGATTTTTCTTTTAATACATTAGTTGAAATTCTTGTAATGAATCTGAATGTATTAATACTGCGTTCATAAACTGAATTGTTTATATTTTAAAACTATGTTTAAAAGTTAAAAATTGAACATTACGAAGAATTTAAAAAAGTATGGGGGAATCGAGCCCAAGACCTTAACATTGAAAGTCTAAACGCTAACTAACGGAGCTAATTTAACCTGTAGCAAAATGCCACCTACAAAGCGGTATAATATAGTGGCAAAACTTATGGATCCTCTGGAGTATAATCCTGAAACTCCATTTTCTTTTTACCGCTCTTTACGGCTACGTGCACACATAATTTTTATATGCGCTACGTCTATGACAAATCACCTTTCGAATTACGTACGTTTCATTGGCTTTCTTGTATGATTAATGTTAAAAATCTGTACCCTCAGATTTGTGTTAGCGTATGTATATAATGACTAGCTGTAAACCGGGCGTTGCCCGGGCGTTTAGACCACATCCTCTTCCACCCTCTCTTTGCATCCACCTATTTCTCTCCCGTCCGTTTCCACCTTTCCCTCTGTCGGCAAAGTTTTCTGCAAGGTACCTTCTGCCATGTACCATTTAAACATTTATGTACCCAGTGATGTTCCTCTTGGTTTAAAGATCATGTGTGCAAAAAAATTCATTAATATTGGAGTAAAACTATGTATTTCGTAGAATTCTGTAAGTTCACTACCCTCCACCATGCACCGAACGAAATTTTATACAGACGGTGACATTCCTCATGTTTTTAAGGTAGTGTGCAAAATTCCATCAATATCGGAACAAAACAATAGATTTCTATACAACAGAAACGCACGGTCACATTGAAAAACGCACTTTGTTGTTCTCAAATATTCCAGTTTTATTTCATACAAGCATTGTTCTGAGAATAACGAAAACAACAAAAATGTATCTGTGAAATCGGTCGAGCCGTACTCAAGTTATGCACCATATGAAACTTAAATCAGACGGCGACCTTCCACTTGTTTTGTAAGTCAAGAGTGCGAAATTTCGTGAAGATCGGAATGAAACTATCACAAAATACTTTCTTAGCTGGCGTTTTCTACCTATAAACTACATTACTGCCAAATTTCAGCTTCATAGGTGAAGTAGTTTTCGAGATTTCGTGTTTGCTCAGGGAGTGAGTGAGTGTCATTTCGCTATTATATAGATAAAGAAAACAGATTGCTTAATTTTGGATGCAAGAGAATTAAGGGCGACTTGCAGACAAAAATAAATAGTAACATGCAAATCTGTAATGCGACAGTTTTACAGCATCTATAGCGAAACTGTTGTGAGAGGTAGACTTCTTTTCATTATTTTGTGGGGGGGGGGGGGGAGTCAGTTACAAAACGGTTCATAAACGTCAGAAATTACATGCAACCTTTGTTGCAGGTCCTTAACTACTCCCATTTCCAATAATTGGCGCATAAATCTGGGTATTCTCACGTGGTGGCCTCTCATTATTTATGGCGTCATATCTATGTGTCGTGCTCTGTTGTTTTTGGGTCAGGAACCTTCTTGGGCGTACGGTGAACACTTCACCAATGTTTCATTGCAATCGAATGAATGGTTTAGGAACACATAGAGGACATACTGACAAACATCCATTTTTACATACCGGGTGATCAAAAAGTCAGTATAAATCTGAAAACTTAATCAATCACAAAATAATGTAGATAGAGAGGTAAAAATTGATACACATGCTTGGAATGACATGGGGTTTTATTAGATCCAAAAAAAAAAAAAAAAAAAAAAAGTGGGCTCAGCCGCCAATTTCGTCATGCTTGGCTTCCCGGGTCCCCAGACCTCAGTCCGTGCGATTATTGGCTTCGGGGTTACCTGAAGTCGCAAGTGTATCGTGATCGACCGACATCTCCAGGGATGCTGAAGGACAACATCCGACGCCAATGCCTCACCATAACTCCGGATATGCTTTACAGTGCTGTTCACAACATTATTCCTCGACTACAGCTATTGTTGAGGAATGATGGTGTACATATTGAGCATTTCCTGTAAAGAACATCATCATTGATTTGTCTTAATTTGTTATGCCAAATATTGCTTTTCAGATCAGATGAAGCGCCATCTGTCGGACTTTTTTGAATTTTTTTCTAATATAACCCCAAGTCATTCCGAGCATGTGTGTCAATTTTAACTTTCTATCTACATTATTCCGTGATTTATTAAGTTTTCAAATTTATACTCACTTTTTGATCACCCGGTATAATGATTACTATTAATTTTCGTATACTTTCGAAACTGTAGCTGTCCAACAAATTAAGCACGTTATTCAGGAAGCTCGATGTGGGATCAATCAAGGGAAGTGCTGGCTGAGCACAGGAATGTTTTCCCGCTCCACAGAAGGCTGCTTCGTTGCCTCCGGCGAGGCTTTCTCGGTTCGGGAAGCTGGCGGACAAAAGACTGTGCGGCGGCCGGCAGGGACCGCCAGGCGGCGAGTGAACCAAAGCACTGTGTTCCACCCGCTGCCTGCTACCTGCTGCCTGATACCTGGCACTGCGCAACGGAAGCAGCGGCGCGCCTACTCCTGAACACCGAATACCACTTTAAGGGATTGATCACTGCAGAACCGACGATATTCCTACTCGACTGCGCAACAATAACTCGCGATATACCTGGCAGGTGGCGTGGAACAGGAGGCAGCAGTTGTAGTGTTGGGGCAGGGCGGCGCACAGTGGGACGGAATACCCAAAAGTTGCCAAAACTCGAAGAAGACGTTACATTTACACGAAACTCACCATACGTGGGTTTTTGAGGACGCTGATTATGAATTTGATGGTAAAAATTGTCTAAACAAAATGGCGGTGCTAATATAGCAACATGACCCATGAAAATCCATAATAACTTATTAATAATAGCGTATATACAGGGTGTCCCAGCTATCTTGTCCACCCAAAACATCTCTGAAACAAACAGCTATTGGAAAACGACTTTCACCGGGAAAATGTACGGCTGGCGCCTATGAATGTACATATTTAGAAACATTCTAAAACTTTTTTTTTAATGACCACCCTATATATTTTTTTCAGCTGTCCATAGCATGACAAATCACATAAACAATGACGTTGATTGCATCGCTATATTCCAATTACATCCCGAGACATTGCGACGCGAATTTGACGTTTGAAATACGCGAAACGCGTGGCTAGCGCACGTACTGACCAGCATGGGGTTCTCGCCTGAGTCTCAGGACGTGCGCTAGCCGCGCATTTCGCGTATTTCAAGCGTCAACTTCGCGTCACAATATCTAGCAATGAAATTGGAATATTGCGATGCAATCAACGCCATTGTTTATGTGATTTGTCATGCTGTGGATTGCTGAAGAAAAAGTATAGGGTGTCCATTTAAAAAAAACATAAGTTTGTGTTAAAAAACACATTTGCTTTCGTTTTAGAAAGTTTCCAAATACGTACATTCATGGGCCCCAGTCGTACATTGATACCGGTAAAAGTCGTTTTCCAATAGCTGTTATTGTTCCAGAAATATTTTGGGTGGACAAGATTGGTGGGACACCCTGTATATAGTATGTAGACACTAGTAATGACTACACTGCCAACGTGATTTGTTTATTATAACAAAATAACAGAATATTTGTCGAAAATATATAGGAAAAAATTCTTCGATACCACACTCATTGTACTTCATTAATATAATGAAACAATCTTCAAAGTCGGTGACAGAACTCAAATAATTTACTACTCAATGGGAAATCATAGTCAGCCTGAGAATTACCACTAACAATAGACACTGGAAATGAAATGGGTGCACCAAGCCGTTCGTTGGTTTGTTTCATAAATATGCCCTCTGTCATTTTAGTCTTTTGCCACCATGTTCTCAATCTACCAAGGAATGAGGGAAGAGAGACTTTCTTATCCCCCGGTATCCGTAACGGTCGACCAATTTTTTCCGGAAAGTTGTTCCTCAAATGTTCAAATGTTTGTATAGACTACGGGGTCATCAGTCCCTAAACTTTCAAACTACTTATGAACTAACTAATACTAAGGACGGCACAAATATCCATGCCCGAAGGGGTATTCAAATCCCCGACCGTAGTGGCCGTGCAGACCGTGACTGGAGTTCCTCCAGATAAGGTATTAATGCAGGTAGACAATCATACAACCGTCGTTTAACAGTGTTGAATATTTCTTGCCGATTGAATTTCACGTATTGACCATCCGAACCTGTGTGAAAAATATTACAATAGGTTTAGTGATATATTAAGTGTATGCCAATCGTCAGATATGGTAAGCGTGTGGCACGGGAAACATATAATTCCGTAGTCTACCTCGCCATGCGCTGCATCGACCATGTTGTGCTACGAAATGTCGGCTGCACGGGCACTTGTAAATATTCATTATACAAGAGAAATGGCAGATTTTGGCAGCTGATTCGCGTCAATCTCATCAGATAATTAATCAAATCAAAAATGTTTGTATAGCTTATGGGACTTAACTACGGGGTCATCAGTCCCTAAACTTACAAACTACTTATGAACTAGCTAATACTAAGGACGGCACAAATATCCATGCCCGAGGGGGGATTCGAACCCCCGACCGTAATGGCCGTGCAGACCGTGAGTGGAGCGTCTCAATCCCCTCGGCAACCGCTGCCGGCGATAATTAATCTATAATCTGGGAGTTGAAATTTTGCGGTTTATGCTACTTTTGCTCTAGTTGAAAATGCAAGTTCGGCAAAGCATGGTCGTTCTGAACAGGCATCGGAAAAAATACAATAGGATAACAATGAAATTTATACCGATGTAGTATGCGAACATTTTGTTCACACCTGTAGCAACCGTTTCCATCTTGTAGAACTGAAATTCTTCACTTCACTACTAAAATATTCACTCACAAACCGAGAGTAAATTTGCCGTGCTTTCACAGGTCACTTTTGAAATGACGTAACTCGACTGGTATTGAAGGTGGCGACCTCTCCTTCTGGAATGAGATGCACCAATCCTTCCTCTATCCACCCCACCCACCAAAATTCCAAGAATCGAACATTCATTTTTCGGGGTTTTGGCCACGTTTTGTGGATTCCGTACCACTGTGGGGTGGGGGAAGGGCGGTACCTCGAGAACGGCAGCTGAGCAATATGGAATGTATAATTCTGTAGCTAAAATGTTTTGCACAAACGAAAAATATTCGGGGTCGGGGTAAAGCTTGGGGTAAAGAGCTCGACTGGCAACTGAAGGGTCGCGGGTTCGTAACCCCGTCGGACCTCTGATTTTTTCATTTTGCGTTTAAACCCATCCTTCACTTCTCAACGATGTGAGGAGTCGCCAGAAACAACACGTGGTTCGGATTCCACTTTAAGCTATAGGTCCCCTTTCCCCCTGTTGGATAACTGGAGTAGGCTAGGGACGCCCAAGTCACCGAAGTGGCGTCCAATTGAAAGACTTGCTCCAGGCCTATGAACCACACGAAATTATTATTATCACAGAAAATCGTGGTAACAGGTTGTACTATAGTGAGCAAGTAATCCACAAATACTCCAGAGGAAACAAAACCGTTATAGAGCGTTTTATGGTCCACTTAAGGCTTTCCTGCACGCAGGGTTGGGAAAGTTAGTTTTATAAAGTAACTAAGTTAAAGTTACTTCTTTGAAAGGTAACTTAGTTACAGTTATAGTTACTATGTATCGAAAGTAACCATCAGTTACAAGTAACTTTACAGTTATTTTTACACTTGCTTTTAAAAATTGTAATTGTAACTCGTTTGTAAATCCGTAATAAACCTTACTTGTGTAGAAACAAGCTTTAGTGTGAATCAATAATTGAATACATTTAAACATACATAATTAACAATAATACATAATTAATGCACTATTAAATGAATCGTCCACAGCAACTTGTATCTCATTGCATCTCAATTCAAATGTTGGTTAATTTTCACCAAATTTAGTTTTTCTAACGTTCAATCTCATGAAAGTTACGTTTCATCTTGTTCGTTGTTCGCTGCCGAATTTGTTGTCTACTATGTATTCGCAGCGTCTGTTACTCTGAATGTTAGCAATGAGCAAACATTTTCAAACTGTGCATTCGCGCCGAGAGCTATACTGTGACATATGAAGAGGAAGAATTAGTGATATGGAGCGCTGCAAGCAAAAAACTAACTGTACATGAATTCCTAAATTCGCCTTGGAGTTTCGACTGCCTACATAATTACAAAATAAAAATGTTATAAATGAATCGATAATATTAAATATTATAACGGTACTAAAATATTTAACTCATAGATTCCCAACGTACGTTGCTGAAAATGTGTAATTTAGAAATAAATATTGTTTCTTTTTTTCTCTTCACTAAAATCAATGACTGCAGTCTTGAGATCTTTAAAAAAAATTAAAAAAAAATTAAAAAAATATATTTAAAAAAACTCTTACAGTGATAGCGATACTTCCGTTAAATCGTTAACCGATAATAGTAACTCAGTTACAGTTAAAGTTAATTTAGACAAATAATAACGCCGTTACTTTTGAAAAGTAACTGTTACTAGTAACGGCGTTACAAGTAACGCGTTACTCCCCAATTCTGTTGCAAGTATATCGGACAAAAATATAAATAAGGTACCACGCATGTTGTGCACGAATTATGGAGGAGTTGGCCGCTGTCCGTAAGCATTTGCTATAGCGTTTCACTAACTTATAAATTTATTGTCCATAAAAGTCTGGTTGGTACCTGTGCGCGGCCGCGGTGGAGCTTATAAGGCGCTTTGTCGTGCTCGACATCGGAAGTTCGAGTCCTCCCTCGGGCAAGTGTGTGCGTGTATGTGTGTGTGTGTGTGTGTGTGTGTGTGTGTGTGTGTGTGTGTGTGTGTGAGATAGAGAGAAAGAGAGAGAGAGAGAGAGAGTGGGAGATAGTGTGTGTTTTGTCCTTAGCGTTAGTTTAAGTAGGCATGGTGACTGATGACCATAATAGTTAAGTTCCTTAGATTTACAAACATTTGAACATATGAACCTGTCTACGTCTCCAATCTTTCGCGTTTTTTTTCGTAGTCATTAAGTGCTGCTTCGATGCAAGATACATAAGACTGTAGTGATGGGAATCAGATGCTGCTAAGAGCATGGGATCTGTCCCAATTAATTTTCTTCGTAATCACAAAGTTTCGCAGTAGACACGTTGAGCGGTTTTCGTTGCAGCCATGCTGACTTTGTGTCTAGCGTAACTGTATCTAAATAATTGAAAGATTGCCTACAATTTCCGCTACCAAATATGATTTAGGTGTTAAAAATATTTATTACCAACATGTTTGATGCTGTGCATTATCATCAGGCTCTTGTCGTTCAAAATCTATTACTACGGGTATACATTAACATACATTGACAAAATCTTGTTGTTTGTGGCAATGACCCTGTGGAAACAGAATGATGACTTACGTAAGGTTTTGACTTTTTATGGCGTGTTCACATTCATGTTCCGTAGCTCTATTCTCCTGTCGTCTGAGCGCATTGCAATTACACTTCTGGGCTTTCTAGACCCACAGAATTTTTCCAAATGATTTCACTGTCATCGCAAAGATGACACACTAAACAAGATGGCGGTCAAAACAAAGTTTATTTCGATTAGTCTATCGACATATCGATGTTTAGCGTCGAGATTGCCTCTACCATGCACTTCAATGTGTCTTACAGAGTATTAATGTAGATGTACATGGTGCTGAACTTGTTTTTCATACAATTGACAAGATGTATGATGTATTGTGGCATATTTGTGTTTACTAAGATAAGTGCACTGTATATTATTAAAGATTTACATCATAAATAATTACATAGGCATTGGATAGTGTGTACTTTATTTAATTTAAATGCTAGTTTAAAAGTAAGGGAGTGAAGTTACTGAAGAAATGGGAATTCTTGAACTTTGTCATTTCGTTCATGATTCCATTACTCTTGAATTTCATGTGGATAAATATTTCCATTTCTTCCAAGGTGTCCTTTTTCCAGAATATGCAAAACCTTAAGATAGTTTTCTATTGCAAAGCTGTGCCCTGCTTCCTTTATATTTTTAACTATTGCTGATTTGTTTCTGAAACAATCAATGTGCTTTTTAAATCTCGTTTTGAGGTTTCTGCCTATTTGACCAGTATAGTCTTTATTGTACAGGCTGCAAGTAACTTCATAAATTCCTAACTTGTTCATATTTCCGTCTGCTTCTGTGATATCGTGAATGGGTTCTGTTTCAAATTCTTGTTGGTGGAAAAGGTGATCCTGATATCTGTAGTTTTAACAGGTATGGCCGTTTTGTCTGAAATTACAACTAGCTATGTATGGTATGGTTATGGATCTGGCTTTCTGTAATTCGTGGATTTTAAGATTTTTTACTTTATGGGAGATGGCTTTAACGGTGAGTTGTTTTTCTATTTGTTGTGAGAGTGCATCAATTTGATGTTCATTATAGCCATTGTTGTGTGCTATATGCTTGATTCTGTTACTAGCTGTCCTGTAGGCGTCAGCACTAAGTGGGAATTTCCCAGCTCTGTTTAAAAATGCTCTGAGACATAACCTTACATAGGTCATCATCTAGTCCATTAAGGGCCGGTTTGTCAATGTCTCGTTAAGTTCCAGTTACGATTTTAATGTCGTTAGCGGAGAATTGCGTTTGTCAGTGTTTCGTTATGAGTTAACCAGACTTTAAAAGACCTCAAACTGGCCGTTAAGTTAACGAGTAAAATTCTGCTCATTGCATGGCTAACGACCAGTTAAGTGAGAGTCTGTATGAAAATGTCAGGATTTCAAAGCGCTAAAATACCACAATATATTCACGTGATAAAGACCGATTTATCGAACAAAGTAACAGAAGCACTATTTGTATGAAAAACTAGTGTGGAAAGCAGCTTTATTGGAAAATTAGATCGTCATATTTCTCGCCCCATCCATATCAGTAGCTATTAGATGAGTTTGATATGTTGCAGATACGCAGCATAACCTTCAAATTATTGTTGCGATATCAAAATACAAACTTACGAATGTTCAAATGTTTGTACAGCTTAAGGGACTTAACTACGGGGTCATCAGTCCCTAAACTTACAAACTACTTACGAACTAGGAAGGCACAAATATCCATGCCCGAGGGGGGGGGGGGATTCGAACCCCCGACCGTAGTGGCCGTGCAGACCGTGACTGAAGCGCCTCAGTCCCCTCGGCCACCGCGGCCGGCACAAACTTACGGTTTAAGTGAGAATCGCCGGCCGCGGTGGCCGAGGGGACTGAGGCGCTTCAGTCACGGTCTGCACGGCCACTACGGTCGGGTGTTCGAATCCCCCCTCGGGCATGGATATTTGTGCTGTCATAGTTCGTAAGTAGTTCATAAGTAGTTTGTAAGTTTAGGGACTGATAACCCCGTAGTTGAGTCCCATAAGCTATACAAACAATTTGAACATTTTGAAGTGAGAATCGGTATGATGAAAATGGCTGGAATAAGAGATTTGGTTGACAATGACGTCAAAATTTGGACGATCTAGAGGTCATTGCTCTACAAGGCGTCCTAAACGTATTTATGTTCGTCCAAATCATTTTGAATGCTGGGATGATGCAGAATTTATTAAGTGATTTCGTCCTCGAAAAGCCACTTTGGAAACGCTGTATGAAAATACGAACATCTGTCGTAATAGAAAACAGAAATCATTATTTACGTCTGCAAGCTTATTTATTCAGTTTTATGGTTATTGCGCCTAGTGTAAGGCCTAAAATGTGATTACTTTCTCCGATCTACAGGAACAGTGCACTTTCACATATGTGTAAGTTATTGCTTGCACTAAGGTACTACGTACTGGGCAGTATTTTATCGTACTAGGCCCTAAGCACTTTTGCTGTACTACATGTTCCATGGACGGCATTGCATTCATTTGCCACAATGTCGCTTCCTTTTCCTTCCATGTCGTACTGTCTGTCTTTTTACATTCCAATCTGTTCTTAAATTTCTCTATTAAGGACACGAGACTCTCGCACTAACTTCTTGTAAAATTCGAGCTGCTTTCACGTTTGTTTTCCATAGCGCCAAATAACTGTCTGCTAACCTCTTCAGATAGACAAATATGGCGAACAGCTGTTTACTCAGACGGCACTTTCATTTGTTTATATTACCAACATAGTCGAAATATATCGTACCTTCATGTTTTCTCAAGGTTAGCAAACGATATGTGTATCTGGCAATGACAAACGCAATGCATTTAACGAGCACATTTAACTGGACGTTAATGGCATCTTCTCGTTTACTAACGAGAAGATTAACGAGAGATGGACGAACCGCCCCTAAGAGGCGGTGTAGTAGCGAACTAAGTAAATTTGACAAATCTTATGGGTACAGTTGCAGATTTCCACCGAATCACAAAAACAATGTTCTCCTCGGCGTGAATGATTTGAAAATATGACTTTTTTTGATCTTGCAATAAAACACAGGTTGTTATCTCATAGAAATGTTTCGGCGCCCAAACTGTTCGAAGCCTTGTCTTCAGAAGTTACAGGGTCGAGGCTCATAATAATGCGTGGTATCAGACGTGCCGTAGCCCCATACATTCTGCGCCGAACTTTGAAATTGCCAAAGTTCAGTTTCCGATCTGCACGTCTGCAGATAACGTGCTAACAGGCTAGGGGAGAAAGCAATTATAAGCCTTATTCCTGGTGTTCAGCTTCCATAGCTGGCATGTCTTGGTGGATGTTGTCTTAACCCTTTTCTTGACAATGTTGCTATCAAGAAAAATCAAAATTGCGGACAGTTGTCTGAAACATTTGACTAGTCTTGTCCGCAGATGAGCAATATTTTTAAGCTCTCATTTACAGCGATGTCCCATTGCTTTTTGTGAAAAGTTTCACAATAATCGGAACTAAATAACTGAACAACACTTTTTGGCTTGTTTCACAAAACTTTTTTTCCACGACGTAGGTAAAGCTGTCTTCAACTCAAAGGGCAAACAGTCAGCCATCATGAACTGTGAGGTATATAAAATCAAATTTTACGAAGTGTCAGTCATGCTGAATAGGACAGAGGGATCTGTCAACCTGCAGTAAGTTCAGGGAACGCCATAGGAGCTGGAGATTTAAAAAGTTAAATTCTGCCTGCACTGAACATTGCTTTTACCAGGATCAGAAATATGCAACATATGTAGAAGTGTTGCATGTTGAAGGTAAATGTGCAAAACTGGCACAATTAGAAATTCTGAAAATTAAAAAACAGATGCGAACACACCCAAATTCACTACTGAATAAACTGACAATTTAGTTGTACGTCTCTTTCAGACTACTAGCAACATCCATATAGAAGATAATAGTAATTGGTAGATGAGGCTATTATCGGTGATGAAATTCTCGAAGTCGCTAGACAATTCCAGCAAGTCATCAGCACTAAAAGAATACATAATATAAAGATTACAATAAGTCAGTTACTAACATCAATAGTTATAAAAGGTATTCCTTTGAATATAAAACGCAAATTTAATTGTTCGTAAATTATCAAAACGGTAATAGTTTTCAGTGTTGAAGTCGAAAAACGGAACTATAGTAATGTAATGATTTGTCTGTACTTGTGTATTTTGGAATCGGTAAGGAAAATGGGCTCATAACCCGAAACCTAGATGTTACAAAACAAGGGCAGTTCAGTTATTTAATTGGAAATGTTTCAAAACTTCCGACAATGGAATTAATCAATAGTCGGGATCTTTGGCGGACTTTGTAAGCATACGTTGACGGTGAACTGTTTTGTTTTAGATTTTGTGGTGCTATTTTGTTCTTATACAAAAAATAGTAACGGGAAGTCTTGAAGGTGGTATTAAGAAAAAGTATTAGCGAATTGTTATCTAGGATACTGCAAACAGATAGAAGTCTTCCACGAATAAATCTAACTTCGTATAAATAAGACGTATAGATCACGCAAGACCAGTTTTACAACCAACGTGATTCTGAAGATATGTCCATGATACCTTTTTCATCTGGCCACATGGACGTGATACGTTGAACCGATCTTTGGTCCAGTTCAGTTATCTACATCCCAACATCAAATTTAGAATAGAGGTTGAAAGTTATGGGAGTCTTCAATTTTCTGACATCATGGTTTACAAAAAAGGCACTAAGGGATGTTAACCGAAATACGACACACATCGATATTTAAATGCCAAGAGTTGCCGTCCACCGCACCAACGTAATGGTGTCTTTGGACTGTGGTAAACAGAGACGCAGACAGTTTAATAGCGGAACTGACGACTGTTTTTAAGGGCAAATAGTACTCCAAGAAATAGGTTCGTCGTGCTATGGTATTTGAACCATCTCCAGAGGTGACTGATAAGGACTATACAATTGTGCCTTATTCTCGTGGCATATCTTTCAAAATTGGAAGTCTTTTAAAGAATTTTATCATCTTCAAAGTTTGGGGAATTGCTTGGTTCCGTCAAAGATTTGGGACTAACGCAACCTAGAGTTTATAAAAATCCATATCAGTGTGGAAAGCGTACATGGGTTGTACCCTGTAAGATGCGTGGAAGATTGCCGCCATACGAGCCTACTGAAGAATTAGCAGTAACAGAAGACTTTTTAACAGAGGGACACAAAATGAAATTTGACGAGACTAGTTGCCAACGTCGCCAAATTTTGGAACAGTGTTTATAGGCGAGGTATTGAAATGACGTTGGCGGACAATCTGGTAAATGGAGACAAGAGTTTCCCATCCCGCTACTATCTCGTATGAGGAGCACGCAGTGTTTGACGATGAGCTGTTTAGTGCGATACATGGCTGCCGCCGCTATTCCAACAGTGGCGGCGCCACCAGCCAAGACTAGGAAGAAGCGACGGTGGTCGGGCTATTCCATTTCAAATCAGACGAAAAATGAGAAAATTGATCTCATTATTTTCTAAATAATGATTAATTTGTACATGTGCACATTAATGTGAAAGAAAACAACTTCATGTAGTTTCCTTTTAAATGATTACTATTTTTCTAGTACGGTGAAGTTAGCGCTTTTTTTCCGAAAACGACACTTTGTGTCCTATGTAACTCAAAAACCTCATACCGGATTTCAGTGAACTACGGTGCGGTTTGAAGCTGAATATCTGAAGATGATGTACGCATTAACAATAACATGGCACTAATTCACTGGTTTTTTTCTTCATTTAATAAGCATAAATGCAGTTGTCAGGATTAAAAGTGTATATGCTTAAATTCTTTTTATTACACGTTGATTTCTGTTTTAAGTATTATGGAGTCCCTTATCTGCAACGTAGAGAGAAATAATTAATTAATAAATACGTAAGCTCGCGCTGCATTTACAAGTTTAGATTACGCCGGGCTACCGTCCGCCACTCAACAGGGGAGATGCCTAGGCCTCGCAGCTGACACGACAACAGCGGACTTAAGCGTTGACTGGTTGCATAAATCACGGCGTAGCGTAGACGGCAAATTTGGCGCAGTTTCTACGTACATTCTATTTTTACTACAGCTCAGTCCAAGATACCACAAAAATGTTTACTGATACTGTCCTTAAATCAAATGCGGAACAAAATGCCATGTGTTATTCCATTTAACAGTGCATTTTATAGACAAAATATGACAAATATTGACATTCTACAATTACCGCGTAGATACTGTATGAACCTATACAGCTGTGCCTTCATTTTGTAATTTATTTGAAAATTTTACTGTGAACAATTTCCAAGCTATCAGTGTCATAATCGCGAAATTTCACGAAATTAAGTTATAGACATCTGCAAGTGTGTCAAAGATAATATTTTCTAGACAGAGAAATAAAATCCCACAAAACATTCAAGGTTTCCTGCTGCCTGATTTGAAATTGAATGGCCCGTACATGCCAGCAGCCTATGAGACGATGAACTGCTACGTTAAGGTCAGTATTCAACAACACTCACCAGCAGCAGCAGCAGCAGCAGCCGAAATACTGAAATATTTTCAAAGAAGTACATACAGTACTGGCAATTAAAATTGCTACACCAATAAGAAATGCAGATGATAAACGGGTATTCATTGGACGAATATATTATACTAGAACTGACATTTGATTTCATTTTCACGCAATTTGGGTGCAAAGATCATGAGAAATCAGTACCCACAACAACCATCTCTGGCCGTAATAACGGCCTTGATACGCGTGGGCATTGAGTCAAACAGAGTTTGGATGGCGTGTACAGGTACAGATACGCATGCCGATTCAACACGATACCACAGTTCATCAAGAGTAGTGACTGGCGTATTTTGACGAGCCAGTTGCTCGGCCGCCACTGTCCATACGTTTTCAACTGGTGAGAGATCTGGATATTGTGCTGGCCAGGGCAGCAGTCGAACATTTGCCATATTCAGAAAGGCCCGAACAGGACCTGCAACTTTAGGCTTTTGTAGGGATCGAATGAAGGGTAGAGCCACATCTGAAATGTAACAGCCACTGTTCAAAGTGCCGTCGATGCGAACAAGAGGTGACCGAGACGTGTAACGAATGGCACCTCGAACCATCACGCCGGGTGATACGCCAGTATGGCGATGACGAATAAACGCTTCCAATGTGCGTTCTCCGCGATGTCGCCAGACACTGATGCGACCATCATGATGCTGTAAACAGAACCTGGATTCACCTGAAAAAATGACGTTTTGCCATTCGTGCACCCAGGTTCGTCGTTGAGTACACCATCACAGGCTGCACCGTCAAGGGTAACAGCACCCACGCTGCTGCAAACGTCGTCGAACTGTTCGTGCAGACGGTGGTTGTCTTGCAAACGTTCCTATCTGTTGACTCAAGGATCGAGACGTGGCTTCACGATCCGTTACAGCCATACGGATAATATGCTTGTCATCTCGACTGCTAGTGATACGAGACCGTTGGGGGTCCAGCACGGCGTTCCGTACTGCCCTCCTGAACCCACCGATTCCATATTCTGCTGACAGTCATTAGATCGCGGCCAACGGGAGCAGCAATGTCGCGATACGATAAACCGCCATGGAGATAGGCTACAATCCGACCTTTACCAAAGCTGAAAACGTGATGGTACGCATTTCTCCTCCTCCCACGAGGCTTCACAACAACGTTTCACCAGGCAACGCCGGTCAACTGCGGTTTGTGTATGCGAAAAAGGTAAAAAACTTTCCTCATGTCAGTACGTTGTAGGTGTCGCCATCGGCGCCAACATTATGTGAATGCTCTGAAAAGCTAATCATTTGCATATCGCAGCGTCTACTTTCTTTCGGTTAAATTTCGCGTCTGTAGCACATCATCTTCGTGGTGTAGCAATTCTAATGGCCAGGAATGTAATTAAAGAACTTTCACAGAGCGAGCAGTGAACATTTCTGCCCATCCACAACAATTAGTCCCCGTCTTCAGACTAAGCGAGAAAGCACAAGGGTGGGCTAATTCGCTGAAACAGTATACCCTGCCATATTAGTTTTGACTAGGGAAGTTAGCGAGTCTTGACTTCATCAAGACTGCTGGGAAGTTTTTCACTGATGTCCTTCAGCCATAGATGAAATCAGCTAGTTTTTGACAGGGTTTTAGTCTTGGGCACAGCCACTGCCGACGCAGAAATTGTCATCCTTTGCTGATGCAAAGCTAATTTTTATTTCTGCAAAGTCACTTCCATGCAAAGGCGTCGAAACCATTACATTTCTTATTGAATTTACCGTGACAACCTCTTCTACTTAATTTCAAGTGTAGGTGTGATCTCAGCCACACTCTGATGTTTATTTTTCTTTTGATAATTGTTTTGTTTGTGTTATGTGTTATCGAAACGATACCATTAACGGTGGAATCCTGTCCTTTATTATTATTTTCTATATTTTATTACAAATTTATTTGCGTTTGTTTTCCGATTTTTAAACATAATAAACTAAATTATACCTGTTGATAGAACAGCACTTTTCATTTGACTGAAACACTGATTAATACAATATTCCCGTATCCGGTGAGGTTATTTCGCAGTAACTTTTCATTTTCTACTTACAGAAGAGCTCGTTCCATTCATTCTGAGTATAGTTAACATCTTGGATTGCAACATGCACTGCTTTGATTCTTTCCTGCTTATACGGTAGATTTTTCCACTATTTAGGGTAAAAAAACATTTCAGATCAATTCTTGCGCATAATACAAGCGTCTGTTAAGTTTTTGACAGTTAGGTAGCACATGAACGTTCTAGACTGCCACGCGCTGGTTCCATTCACAGGTGCCGCAGCGGAGTGTCCGAGCGCATTGAGGAGCTACGCTCCGATGCGCGAGACCGGTAGTGGGTTTGAATCGTCCCTCGGGCATGGATATTTGTGTTGTCTTTAGTATAAGGTAGTTTACATGTAGTTTGTAAATTTAGCGAATTATGCCCCCCCCCCCCCCCGTTAGAACCTATAAGCTTAACAAACATTTGATCATTTTGATCATTCACAAGCAGCAGATTCCTATGACACAGGAATATAAAAGTTGATTACACAATCTGACAAGTGTCTTATTTCTTATGTGACTATCTCGAAAAATACATAAAACATTTTTGTACCAGTTGTCCATGTAGGTTCTCATATAACTATGTTATGTGTGTATATATATACATATATATACGCCAGCTGTAAACCCGGCGTTGCCCGGGTGTTTATTTATTCCACTCTCTCGTAGTCCACCCCCCCCTCCTCTCTCTCTCTCTGCATCCACCTCTTTCCGCCCATCTCTGTTCGTTTCCATCTTTCCCTCTCTTCAAAGTTTTTTTACAAGATACCCTCTAACATGTACCATAAATTTATCTGCCCAGTGATCTTCCTCTTGATTTAAAGGTCATGAGTGCAATATTCATAAATATTGGAGCAAAACTATGCATTTTGTAAAATTTCGTAAGTAGCCTCCACCAAGCACCGAACGAAATTTTATACAGACAGTGACATTCCTCTTGAATTTAAGGTAGAGTGCTGAATTTCATCAAAATCGAAACAAAACTATAGATTTCTATGCAATAGAAACGCAGGGTCACATTGAAAAACGCTCTTTGTTGTTGTGAAATATTACAGTTTTATTTCAAACAACCATTGTTCTGAGAATAACGAAAACAACAACAAAAAATTAACGGTTCTGTGAAATCGGTCGAGCCGATCTAAATTTATGGCGCGACCAAGGTATTTACGAATCCAGTTTGATGTTGCAAAGTACCCTTCCCCATGCATCGTACGAAACTTAGGGTACACGGCGACGTTCCTCTTGTTTTGAAGGTGAAGCGTGCGAAATTTTCTGAAAATCGGAATGAAAGTGTCGATTTCATGAGTCTAGGAGATGTATGCTTCGCCATGCACCTATCACAATACTTTCTTAGCTAACGTTTTCTACCTATAAACTATACAAGGTCATGCCTGATGTGACAGTTTTACGGCATCCACAGCAAAACTGGTGTGAGTGGTAGACCTCTTTTCGTTTCATCATCTGTGTGTGTGTGTGTGTGTGTGTGTGTGTGTGTGTGTGTGTGAGTGAGTGAGTGGAAATTTCCTTTCTTGAAGGGCTTCCTATTCTGCACAGGTGTCGCACACTAAGAAACAATCGTCTGTAACGGGTCTGTTGGTGTGCATATTGCGGCGCTTACCATCTATTGATTTCTCCCACGTCAGACGTATAAATTTGACATCATTCTGACCAGTGGTTCACTACGTCACTGTGAAACTGGAACCTTAATTATTGGAATCCCAGCATACAAAAAAAAGTAAAGAAAGACGCGCGGTATAATGTTGCAATTATCAAAGGTGGGGGTTATTTACGGGCAGTGATCTGCATTACGCTGATAATGTAATGAGACAAGGAGATACGAATATACGCTCAGAGGCGATGAACTTAATTACCGATGTATTCTACAGAGGATACCTTTGTCCAAACGGTGTACTGTATGAAACTGGATGCTGGTTTTACATTCTGTTTCCAAATATTTATCTCATTAACAGAATTGTAATGTAATTAGTTTCATTTCAATGGGATCCTGTTGGGATGAATTAAGTAATAACACCAGCAGATACACAAAGTTTTGAGAAATTAAACAGTGACTTAGAGTGTTTTCCTTTCTTCACTGATCGGAGTCCGCTAATAACACTACCCTGTGGAACGCCCGATATCACCTCTGTCTTAGTCGATGCCTTACCATCAATTACTACGAACTGTGTCCTCTCTGACACGAAGTCCCCTAACCAGTCGCAAATTTGGGGCGATATACCATATCCACGCAATTTGATTAAAGGTCGTTTGTGAGGTACGGTGTCAAAAGCCTTCTGGAAATCAAGAAATACGGAATCGATTTGCGAACCCTTGTCGATAGCACCCATCACTTCGTGTGGATAAAGAGCTGGTTGTGTTTCGCATGAACGATATTTTTTAAATACGTGTTGACCTTGGGTCAATACATCATTCTGTTCGAGATAATTCATAATATTTTAATGCAGGATATGTTCCAAAACTCTGCTGCAAATTTACGTCAATGAAATAGGCCTGTAGTTTAGTGCGTTACTCCTACTGCCTTTCCTGAATATAGGTGTGACCTGTGCAACTTTCCAATCTTTTAGTACAGATCCCTCTTTGAGAGAGCGGTTGTATATGGCTGTTAAGTAAGAAGCTATTGCTTCAGCATAATTAGAAATCTAATGGGTATACAGTCCGGACGAGCAGACGTGTTCTTGTTATTTTAGTTGCTTCACTACTCCGATGATATCTATGTCTACATTACTCATTACGGCCTCTGTTCGTAATTCGAAATCTGGAATATTGGTCTCGTCTTCTTTGGTGAATGAGTTTCTAAAAGCTATGTTTAGTAATTCTGCTGTAGTACGCAACATTCTACGATCACAGCAGGAGATGTGCCTATATTAAATATGCGGTTGAAACAAACTTTTAAGGTCGTCATAATTTGAGCTACTGGAACACAGATACTTTTCTTTACAATGCGTACTCGATTTCTAAAAAAAGTTACCTTTCACTTTCATTTTCGTAAATGTGACTTTGCTATAGCTTATTACATGTTTCTTCTTTAATAGTAGCAAATTCTTGTGTGCCAACGCCGGACTCCGCAATCTGTCGTTTGAAAGCAAATAATAACAAAGCAATCTGCTACAATTACTGCTGCGAAGGTCACAAGTAAGGATGTTGTGGCATCACTGTTCGCCACAGCGCTGGCGGCCGACGAAAGTAGCCGCGCCAGTACATGACGGGCGATAAGTCGCTCTGCAGTACTTCGGCCGCCGGGTCACCCGCAGTCTCGTTACCTCTTGGCTTGCTTCGCGCGTCGGCCAGTAGGAAGAGGGGAGCTCGCTCGGCGCACCACAGCAACACCAGACAGTTGCGATCCAGAAGTCTGTCTTAGCACAAGCCGGATCATTATCCTACTGCCAGGGGTCTTCGTGATACATTGCAGAACTGTATATTAGTTAGGAAGAACAGAGCACAGCAAAGCACAAGGACAGCAAAGTTAAGTATTCGTTTTACCTGTAATAAAATGGTATATGGTCTAACGAATTTTTTTAGGTACTGACCACGTCAACATCCTTGCTAGTCATGGTCCACCTCCTGATCCCTCTGCATCCCGAGACCTAACAAAGGACGTATGACAAAACTCTTCGCTGTTGCGTGTTCCATATTACTTTGAATATTCGACTTCGGAGCGTGATGGTGTCTGCTAGTTTCATACTCAATCGCATACTACTGATTGCTCCTTTCCTATAATATATTTTGGGTTCGCATGTCCTGTAACACTTTTTCATTAAAAAAACTGAAGCCATCATCATCTTCATTTCAAGAATTAGGCAATGTGCCTGTTCCGACTTCACGTGGTTAACTCCATCTCTTTCTTGTCGTCCAATATCTCTTCTTCCCAAGTGTTTGTAGTTTGGAATTGAACGAATGGAGTGGCCAGCAAGTTGACCAGACTTAAAGCCGATTGAGCATGTCTGGGATGCACTTGGCAGACGCATGCAGCCAGCACCTGCCACAACGGTTTATAACATTCGTTATATTTTTTAGGATTTTTGTGTACGCAATATTGGATTTTTATAGGAATGTTCATATATTTGGGAAATTATTAGTATATATATATGCAGATGTCATAGTGGGAAATTAGTTTTTTCGGTCATAAAGAATATTTAAATGCAAAATAAAACAGGAAGTAACAGCATGGAGAATGCAGTAGTCTTTATATTCTCCTTGGGGTATATAAGCAAAATTCCGGGATTGTTACAAAAAATCTGCTATGATTTTCGATTCGGTACAGAAGTGCGTATTTGAGAAGTTTACATCAAAGTTTTATTTTAGTTAGTTCACGGCTGGTGAATGAGGCAAAAGTCGAAACCAGATCGTGTCTAATATCGATAAGGAATAGCGTGAGCAATGTGGTGAACATTATAAAACGCACAGACAGATTTAAATCAGATAATTTATGGAATTGAGTGACTTCGATAGCGTTCAGAACTTTGATTTCCAAGAATGATTAGGCATCATTTCATCATCAATCATTTCATCTAAAGAGACATCTGTTAAAACATACGGAAGTGAACTTTCACTTAGGGTCCAAACATTACTTCGTGACTGTATCTTTGGTGCGAACATTATACGAACATTCAAAATACGGAAATATTGTTACGGGAATGTGTTATAGCCCACTACTATTAATTTTGAGTATGCATATCAGTAACAAACAGTGCATTTCGTCAAACGATAGAATTTAAACCAGACCGGAACGGGAAATGTGTTAATAAATGTATTACAGTCACTTAATGATTCTGCTCCCGCTGGAGCTCAAAACATGGGATTTGATCTGTGAGCGCTGCTGCAGGGAGGCGGGGTGTACGCCCCCTAAACGCACCTCACCCCTCGGGTGGTAGAAGTTCTCGTTTGTTTACCCTCGCGGCCAACTGCCACGTACCAGCCGCCTGTGCTTCACAACAGGCTGCGCGCGTATTTATTTATTCTTCCGTCAAGGCCTTGTCTCTTTGCCCTGCAGTTCACTGTTGTCTCTAAACGCGTGGTTGTTTTTCTAGCGTAATTATATTCAACATGGGATGTTTCCCTTTAATAAGCGCGTAGTTCTAAACAGACCAAGATCGTGCGCCGTTAACTACATTGCGTGTCCCCTATTTTCATGCTGTGATGTAATTTCTACTGGCGAACATAAGCTCATTATTCGATTCAGTGCACATGCAAGCAGCGGTAGGCCTCGTTAATAAAGACAGCAGTTGTATGCAATGCTTTCGTTGTTTTCTAACAAAAGAAGCAGGCACTAGTACACTAACTACCGATTGTTTCGTCCTCCATTGAGGGTGTCGGTATCAGCGTAATTTGAGCTGATCGACTATATAAAATAAATAAATTCGACGCGAGAGGTTTACTGGTAACACAACTCTTTATTAGACAACAGAAGGAACTAACGGAAAAACAAAAGTTGTCAGAGAGTAAACTGCAGAGAGAGTAACATAAAAAATCATAGAGTATACATCGCGTATGGAATATACTAGAACACGTAAAAATATACAGCGCTCCTGGCGGCTGGACGCTGAACTATGATTAACAGTCGCGATTCATTTATTACACCCGCGATAGTAGCGTGCCTCTGGTGGCTGGTACGGAACTAATTATAAACGCCGTTCACTTGATTCAGTCACTACACTGCACTGCACTTTCAACACTGAACTTCGCGCTGACGCGTGGCGGCTGGCAAAACAGAGCCCCACAAGGGTAACCGAACAATTCATTTGAGGAAGATTACATTGCACGACGAATGATACAAGAAAACACACAGATAATTAATTTCCCTGTCTGTCCCAAACGAAACACTGGAACAGACGTAAATTCTAGTGACACTGATAATCGATTGCAAATTATCCTCAATGCAATATCGATCTACATACATACATGTGTAGGCCTATCCTGAGGGAAAGTTAGTCGTTCGTCCATAGAAATTAATCTTGACAACCCATAAGCTGTACCGGGAGTAAACAATATGAAAATCACACCATGCAGTACATCATGCAGCACTTTGGCAACATTGACAAAGGAAACAACATAGGTATCGGATTTCAGAAGTTTTGATATTTATGGTACGTGATTTTCAAAGCTCAAATAACAATAACATTAGAGGCAACTCTCAGAAATTCTCGAAAAAACGATTTCGAATTTTTGCAAGTACACGTAAGTACAAATAAATCAGATGCAGCATCTGTCGGTGTAGCTCAGGTTGTGACGTTCCCCATACCTTCGATGGACAGGCGCATGTTGGCGACATATGGCTCGTTTGTGAGTCAAGGTACGTTATTCAGAGTAATCTTTGAGTTCATTACCCTCCCAAAGAGGAAAGGTGGCCTCAATCTCTGTCATGCACAGCATCGAGCGAAGGCACTCATTGTTAGCACGCTTATCAAGATGTGACGACGTACTCCAAGTTCCCTTTCCAGCATATTGATGACGGCCCTTGCCCCAAGCTCGCTAGTAGTTCAAATGTTTGTATAGCTTATGGGACTTAACAATGGGGTCATCAGTCCCTAAACTTACAAACTCGCTAGTAGCACCAGTGCAGCTGACCGACGTCCCAGCGCCCTCATTCTGCTTGAGATACCTCTTCCTCAAATACAGTTACCTTCGGCCCACGCTTACCCTTCCACGCATGTCGACGGCTACGCTGCTGTTATTCCAAGCATTCTGTGACGAAATAATATTAAATTTGCATAAATTATCACCTGAAAACAAAAAGGAGCGCATAGGACATTGAATTTTAAGTACTTTCTATTTGAAGTAATTTATCCATTTCAGAAACTGTTCAGGTTATAAATTAATAAAATTCAGCAACCAGTTGCTTGTGCTTATTTATTTTTGACGACCGGCTTCTGGCGCTTGAGTGCCCTTCTTCTGGTCTCTATACAGGCTAACAAGTGCATTGGTATACAATAAAGACTATAAAACGTACAAAAGTCGGTAACAGAAATTTGAAGCAGTTTTGTACCAAATAGATTGTAATAAAAGATATGTTCATATAATGGGATAAAATTAACACTTACATTTTAGTATTGCTGCTTAATCAATGTGCGTGCTAGTAGGAGAATCAACGCTAAGTGCAGAGATTATGCAATGAATAACAATCAGCTGCTTTATTCATTGCATAATGTCTGCACTTAGCGTTGATTCTCCTACTAGCATGCACATTCATTAAGCAACAATACTAAAATGTAAGTGTTAATTTTATCCCATTATATGAACATATCTTTTATTACAATCTATTTGGTTCAAAATTGCTTCAAATTTCTGTTACTGACTTTTGTACATTTTATAGCCTTTACCGTATACCAATGCACTTGTTAGCCTGTATAGAGACCAGAAGAAGGGCACTCAAGCGCAGAAGCCGGTCGTCAAAAATAAATAAGCACAAGCAACTGGTTGCTGAATTTTATTAATTTATAGTTTCTATTTCATGATACTCGAGCCGAGATGGCGAAGCTTGCCAAAGAATTCGCGAAGTTCCAAAAAACGCTTTATCTTAAACAAAAAAACTGTAACTCCGATGTGAAATTTTTAACTTAGAAAGTTATAACCTTTACGATTATCTATTAATTTTATTTTTTTTATTTTTATTTTTTTTTCTTCTTCTTTTTTTTACGTAATGATTGCATTCATACGTTTCAAGATATATCGAAGAAATACATAAAATATTTAAAAAGTTGATTCCATATAACTCGTCAACAATTTCGTTTACACATTTATTATTTACCATAAGTGTGGCATACAGTGATTAAAAAAAGTATTGCTCAAAATAATTACAAATATCCAGTATTTTTCGACATATATTGATTTCTTGAAAAAGTGCCTCATCGAACCTTGGTTAGAGTTGGTCAGGGGATAGACATAGAGTAACGATATCTCGTCTGTCCTATTCGTGAAGAGTTGTAATATCATGTCATTAAAGATTTTTCTTTTTTTTAGATTTTGTTATTAAAAAGTATCAGATAATGAGTTTGTAAAGCATTTTTGGGCCTGTTTTCTTCAACTATTTCTATTTTTATGTTATGAAAGTAACTGTTAAGGAAATATGTTGCTGATATTTCTTCACAGATTTTAAAACAAATAATGTTACTCTACGACCTTCTGGATCCAAGATATTTTTCTTAAACAATCTAGTGGACGTAATTAACACTTTACAGCGATGTGTTACATCGAGGTTAATATTGAATACTTACACTAGTAAGAAAAAGTACTAGAGCATACGTTGCATTGTATTCTTATTATTACTAACGGATTGGTAAAGTGAATCGTGCAAGCGCGGAGTGCCTTAAGTTAGAGAGGGCTAACGGTCGAGCGGCCGTTGGCAAAGTGAAAGGGAAGGGGGTCGAGACTGACGCGTGTTCTCTCCGATGTGACAACATTCACGGTCAGCTATTAAAAATATTTGTTATACTGGTGGGAACATTTTTGGTGAGTAACAGTTCATTAGGAGGCCGCCAGTTTCACACACCAACCCCGCTAAATACTCTGATAGCAAAACACTCTCCATTTTGTAACATTGCTTTAAACTCAATCAGCATTAGTTTTATTACTTCCCCTTATACCAAACAGCAGTCATCACGAAACCACGTGCACAAGTACGACACAAAAAAGAAACCGTTAGTACAAAACAAATTTGCGCCGCCAAATTAATACAAATGCTTTACCTTGACTTATAACGAACAGTTTAAACCAAATCAACAAGTAAGCGACCTCACGAACGGAACTTATACTAAACAAGAGTCACCAGCCACGATGCAGGTGCTCCATTTGCAAAGTACAACGGAAACTATTAAAATCAAGCAATTTAACCCAAAAAAAATTACATTATCGCGTTACTACAACCACACAACTGGTCGCATAGCAAAATATGACGAACGCACAGCATTGCACGCTCGCTTTTACCGACACACCGCAGCTCCGTGGTCCACGTCTTGTCGCCTTGGTTGCTCCGCCAAGTCACCGACTTTCTTCACGTTGATCCGAACGGCTCTCACTTGCCTTGCCCTGTCCTGATTGGCAGGGGCGGTGGCCTACGCCCTCTCTACCTTGCGAATCCACCCCCGCAAGCTTTCGTCAGATATTCCTGTGGCATGCTGCTCTCCTTTTCTTCCTTTTTGTTCTTTCCTTCCTTTTCTTCTTTCCTTCCTTTTCTTCCTTCCTTCCTTTTCCTTCCTTTAGATACAACTATACTATATAAGCATCTTTTAACTACCTTGCCACCTACTACCTCTGTTCTATCCTACCAATATATTAATACAGTACATCAACTGACAAACAAATGAAACACACTTTCCATGTCCAATAGTTGTTAACCCTAATAACTACGTCAGACACGCTTTCAGAATTCACTAATGATAATTTAAAGTTAAAAGTAGCTTTGCAGCGCCTTGGCCTGCTGTGTTTAGTACGTAAGAGTTGTTTAATGTGCATGAAGCGTAGCTGCAGTACCGCTTCAATCAGGTACAAATGTTTAAATGTTTGTAAAGCTTATGGGACTTAACTACAGGGTCATCAGTCCCTAAAGTTACAAACTACTTACGAACTAAATTATACTAAAGACAACACAGCCACGCCCGAGGGATTATTCCAACCTGCGACGCGGGAGGCCACACGATCCGCAATTTGACGCTCCAGACCGCTCGGCTAACTCCCCCGCGGCCAATCAGGTACGACGGAACGTATTTCATTATCTCAATCTGTATCTGACGGACACCATTTAACACACGGTAGATCGTAAATGTTGGTAACGATGTTGCCATGCGGTTGGAAAACGGCAATCTTTTCTTGAGACACCTCAAATTGGAACTCGAATACCAGTAGGGTCCATAAACCGAAGCTTACATGGTCAACCGTTATCGCAGCTAAGTGCCGATTAGAGTGCTTGAATTTCAGTCCAGTGGCATGTCGTAGGATAACTTCAGTGTTTAGCCCATCCGTCGTCATCTTAATGTAAACGACGCTTCTTGTGATGGAAAAATATGTTCCGATCACGTCCTTTGGGCTATAATGCATATCTTCCTCGAATGTGCCATTCGACTTTAAAAGCTCTTGGTCGTGGATGATCGGCCTCGAACGTTATTTGGGTCGTCGCAGGGCTGTATGCATACACCATGAGGCACGTTAATGCGTGTCTCTGTACACACAAATACCGCGATGCGGAAGTAAACAACCCCGTAGCGGCTGCACGGCACAGATCCGTATGCTGTCACGTCCGAAGTCCAACCGGCCGACTGAGCTATCCTGGCACGCTTCACATCCCAACCTCACAGCCTTAGATCGCCCAGTACCTTGCCTCCTACATCCCAACTTCACTGAAGTTTAATAAGATTCTGTCTGAACCATATAAACACTAATTCGTTCCTCGAAGAATTGGAATGATTTCCAAAATGGCGAGATAACTCCTTACTCTACGTTAGGTGGTCATAGCCGGCCGCGGTGGCCGAGGGGACTGAGGCGCTCCAGTCACGGTCTGCGCGGCTACTACGGTCGGGGGTTCGAATCCCCCCCCCTCGGGCATGGATATTTGTGCCGTCCTAGTTCGTAAGTAGTTCATAAATAGTTCGTAAGTTTAGGGACTGATGACCCCGTAAAGTCCCATAGACTATACAAACAACAACAACAACAACAGGTGGTCATATTATTTTGACACAGCCTTGCTAATTCATTTTATATTTCTCATTATTCGTTTTTTTTACCAGTACCATCAGACAAAACTGTATTACAAGAAACCAAAATTCTGATTATGTAGATTTGCATTGAGAACAATGTATCAGATTAATTGTAATGTGTTAGTTGTACTGATATCTTATAGATACATATTATACCGCCAGATTTATTTTCTGCACATCAGAATCTACCATATAGTTGTAGTGAACAGCGCGCATTCAGTATGCTATATTATTTTAATATGAAACAATCCCACCACAAATATTCCAATATTACCTAATAAAAGACGGTACAATTAACATAGCAGTAAACATTTTTGTGTCAAAATGCGTACCTTGAATTATATTCCAACAAATTTACAATAACTTTTTACTTTTTGTTCTTAATAACGAAATTCCAATAGAAATATTTTCCTGTGGTTTTAACAACACAAATCTTCAACAACGGTTGCCACGGTGGATTAGACGAGAGTTCTAAGGCGTCTTGCTGCGGAGCGCGGTTGCTCGCCGTAGGAGGTTCGAATCCTCCCTGGGCTATGTGTGTGTGTTGTTCTTAGGCTAATTTAACTTGGTTTAAGTAGTTTGTAAGCCTAGGGACTAATAATCAAACAAGTCCCGTTGATTTACAAACATTTGAACCTTTTTTTCTCGGAGGGTGGCCTGGACAGTGCGGCCTGAGCCACATCCTTGTGTTCTCCGACCTTCCGCGAACCATTCTGCAGGCGCCCGTTGCGAAACAATTCATCGACACCAACAGCAATTTCCCGGACGAATGAATCACATACTCTCTTGCCAATCACGCGCCCTCTATCAAACACACCCATTTCTAGGTGCGGTTTTCGCAACATCAGCGAGGCGTACTGAACCTCTACTCAAGTCACGCTGATCCGTTACCTGCGGCTTATAGCAATAACGACAACAAGTGCAATATACTGGTAGGTGGTACCGATGACGACCTTCAACCCACAGTTCAAAATGTTCAAATGTTTGTTAAGCTTATGGGACTTAACTACGGGGTCATCAGTCCCTAAGCTTACAAACTACTTATGAACTAGCTAAGACTAAAGACGGCACAAATATCCATGCCCAAGGGGGGATTCGAACCCCCGACCGTAGTGGCCGTGCTGACCGTGACTGTAGCGCCTCAGTCACCTCGGCCACCGCGACCGGCACCCACAGTTCAAATGCTAATCATTTCTTTAGAATAAACTTACTCACATGTCCTGTGAATATGAACTTCCTATTTAGTTTTTCATGGTATTCTATTTTATTTATTTATTTATTTATTTATGTTACGTTAGTAAAGTTCAAAGTGGCCTTTACCATCGCCTTTTGACAGCTCGAAATTTAAATGAAAATAGCGGATTAACCGTTCATCTGAGACTAAAACTAAAAAACGAATTTTTAGAGGAGAAAAATTGGCTCTTTTTTCATATCTCGCACCGTTTCAGAGATATTTGCAAAAATAACGGCGATTTGTCATTGTCTGTTTCTAACGTGTTCCCACTTTTTAGGTCAACGATAGGCACCAAATTTTACATACGTAATTAATGGCCACCAGCGAACAGAACCTTCCTTTTTCAAATGTTTGTGACAAAAGATAGGTTAGTAACAATAAAAATGGGGTGTCTGTGATGGCCTTTGGACAGCAAGAACTTACATTGTAAATAACGCCTTAACTCATATTCACTGACTGTTCCGTCGGTTCCTGACAGAATATTTGATACATTATCAATGAAACAAGATAACTGTGAGATACTCTGCAAATTTATTTTTTTACGAACCCGTTTTCGGCTGTTACGTCATCCTCATGTCAACATTAACAGTTTTAGTTTCAAAGATCTTAAGCTGGTAGACATGAGGCCTGTTTGATAATTTTTTATCAATATTTTTCAGTCAATTTCTATTGTTTCGCTTTATATTTCTTAGGACTACGTCATAATTTATTGTATTGTCACATATTTTATCTATGTCAGGAATTTACACCACAACTTGAGTTGTAACAATTTCCTACACGTTATTTATAAACCAAAGCACTAGTCTCCTTTGAAAGTTACATATCTACCAACTTAAGATCAATGAAACTTAAACTTCTAATTTTTATCTGATGATGGCGTAACAGCCGAAAACCGGTTCGTAAAACAATAAATTTGCAGAATATCTCGGTTATTTTTTGTGTTTCATTCATAACGCCTTAACAGTTTATCAGAGATGAAAATTAAACAAACGTATATGTAGTGGCGGAAATTCCTTACAACTTTGCTTTTTTCGATATCTCGCACCGTTTCAGAGATATTTGTAGAAATAACGGCGAGATGACGCTGTCAATTCATTTTACGTAAACCACTACAGGCAGGCAAAGAAAATAAAGTTGAAAAACTGGACAAACTACCGCTACAAAACAAATAATATTTTAACGGAAAAAGATAAGGAAAATGTGAGAGCTATTAAAATAATGTTTCAAAGAGGTAAAAGTTTAGAAAAAGAGTATGTTTGTCAATGATAAACTCAAACATCAAATAATTTTGGTTGTTTGTTAAAATATGATCAGAGATAACTTTACGTGTTTAATCCATGGATATTATTACAATAGTAGAGTCGTAATAGTATTTGTCCATATTTCTATTTATATTTCTGTTGTTCTTGTCATATTTTTGCAAAAAATTATAAAAATACCTAAAGTTGGACGTAAAACACATCAGTGCGATTTTTTATTATTTGAAGTTATTCAGTGGCATGTTTCTGCATGTGTTTCCGGTCGCTTCGATCAATACGCGAGTTGTACGGAATTATCCGCTAAATTGTATATAAAAATGGTAAAGACAACACACTCTATAAACGTTCTGGGTCAGGAAGAGCATAGAAAATGCGAAGGAAAAACAAATTGTAGCTCTGAGATACTGTCTCTCTCTCTCTCTCTCTCTCTCTCTCTCTCTCTCTCTCTCTCTCTCTCTCTCTCTCTCTCTCTCTCTCTGTATAAAAGGAAAGACAAGGTGCCAGATGGATGGAACACATTACTTCGCTCTTAGTGATGGAGGAGGACCAACAACATTAAGGTCGGCTCGGCTACTGTCCAGTGAACAGTGATTAGCGTGAGTTTAGACACGGACGCAACAAAGGAGATCTCAATCTACCTGCTACTTTCGGCTAACGCTAATTGGCTAAGCGTCATCATATGAAGGACCGACGCTATTCATTACCATGCTACGAAGTAACTCGGCGATATCGGTGCATTCATGTGCATCGCACAAACATTAATCTCTGTCCTATGTACTCTAATATTATGACTAACCAGATATATTGCCGTGTTAAAGAAGGGCCTCCGCTTTTAAGGGTTCCGGACCTAAATCAGTAAAAATGGAATCCTTGGTGGATCCCTTTGTCAGTCGAGTTGTTCTAACCAAGACACCGCATAATCCTAAGCCCTGTAGCCACACTTACGTATTGTGAAAGACTCAGGCGTTTACTAGGCATGGTTATTCGTAAACGGGATTCAAAATCCCATAAGTAGACAACGAAATCGCAAAACAAATTATATACATTAGATTGTCCTTGCAAATAATCATTATTTCTGTGAAACAAATAAGTAAATACTAGGGAATGTCATGTTTTAAATAAGAATGGAAACTGTTGAAAGAAACAAAAACAAAATACACACAGCAAAGTCATCAACGCTCTTTCCAATGATAGTTTGTATTCATAGACATACCATTACGGTGCTTAATTCTGTCTACAATTTTACGCTATGTCCTGCACTGCATTTATCGCAGCTTGTATTAAAGAAAGTGTGAGTATATGCTGTAAAAACCTACGTATTCGGCTACGTGCGCTTCTGATTTCGAATTTCGGCTCGATGTTATCTCAGGGTCGAATCCTACATGTCTGCTTTCATGCACCGGCAATTACCTTAGCTGCAGATATTATCTTTTACCTGTTACGCTGTATTTAAAAAAACTCTTATCCATTCGCTGTAGTTTGCGAAACAAATAAGAATTGTTACGTGAAATAACTAGTTCATTAATAAAAAGGGTTTCATTCTAACGTTTGCAAATGATATACGGAAAGTCAGAGATTTAGTTGAATAAGGTTTATACACTCAAATTGCTTCCTCATTGGAAGTGGTCAGATGAATTATTAATCCTAAATAGAATAAAATGTTTATACAGTTGCATTGTCTACAATAAGAAACTGGAAGCACGTTCCCCCAACTACGTAATCATAACTTTAACTTTAAGAATCCTACCACATATCAATTTCTTTAACTAAAACCTGACCATCTGAAACGACTTCCTTACTAATATAACATTTTTAAATACGCAAAATGACGGTTAAGACTGAAATAAATAAATAGATAAAGCAGCTTTCATCAACTTGACCGCTCATGCCACACAATGCTTACGTAAATTACGGGTAAATTGTACAATATGTGGACACTCTAACTTAAATATACGAGAGGTAAATTATGCTACTTGCATTTTCAGTATTACTGTGGAGAACATGATGATCTGTTTATATTTCCATTATTAATTTATATCGGTTGAAATCAGTCATTAAATAAATATAAACAAGTGCGAAGCTTTAATGATTATAGCTAGAGACAATAAGCTATCATCTAAATCAGAGTTTTTTGAAACTGCACGAGTATCATAACTAGTGATTTTGAGCTTGTAATTTTTTTCTAAATTTTTGATATTTTGTAATTTTTGAGATGTTGAACTTATTTTTCGAATCATGAGATGTTCATAATTATTCCAACATAGTAGATGCCTTCAATGTTGATGGTAAACAATTTTATGGATTATTTTATTTTATTCTGAATTACTGGAGTGTGGAACTCTCATATGTTCTCCATACACCCTTAAGAAACGCTCCACCAACACCCCTCATTAGTTTTGACTACAAAGTATGGGCCTTTCCCCGATTTCCGCGCGATTTGGCAAACCACCAAACGGCCGTTCGCTTTGACCCGCTACTACCTGCTCTAGCAGCTTACCGCAGTCCACTGCCAGTCATTTACCTTTCCAACCAATACCATTACTTATACAAACTGTGCGACTCTATGGACATTACTTCCGTAAAGTCACCTCACTGACACACACTCACCAAGATACTTACCCCACTGAAAGAATACAGCCATTAGGGCTATTTGTAGTTTCTTTGGTTCACAGAGTATCTACAGGTTCTGCGATTTTACGTGCCTTCTCGTGTTGAACAAACTATACAGAATTGGCCAAATACAACATAGGGCTATGTACAGCTCTGTTAAAGAAATAGGGATCGATGTAGTCTTAGGGTCTGCTTTCATTCCCAGCAAGAACAGCTGCAAATAGTACCTTCCACCTGTGATCCTACAGTCAGGCACTCTATGCAGAGCCTAATATTTGCAAAATAATGTTGAGAAACAAATTGTTAATTAATAAAAGCCGCTGTGGAGTAGCCGAGCGTTCTAAGGCGCCTCGCTTCAGAGGGGGCACTTGATCACCGTCAGGGGTTGAAGTCCTCCCTATGGCGTGTGTGTGGCCGTGTGTGTGTGTGTGTGTGTGTGTGTGTGTGTGTGTTGTCTTTAGGTTATTTTAACTCAGTTTAAGTACACTCCTGACCATTAAAATTGCTACACCACGAAGATGACGTGCTAGACGTGAAATTAAACCGACAGGAAGAAGATGCTGTGTTATGCAATTGATTAGCTTTTCAGAGCATTCACACAAGGTTGGCGCCGGTAGCGACACCTACAACGTGCTGACATGGGGAAACTAATTTCTCATACACAAACAGCAGTTGACCGGCGTTGCCTGGTGAAACGTAGTTGTGATGCCTCGTGTAAGGAGGAGAATTGCATACCATCACGTTTCTGACTTTGATAAAGGTCGCATTGTAGCCCATCGTGGTTGCGGTTTATCGTACTGCGACATTGTTGCTCGAGTTGGCCGCGATCCAATGAGTGTCAGCAGAATATGGAATCGGTGGGTTCAGGAGGGCAATATGGAACTGGATCCCAACGGCCTCGTATCACTAGCAGTCGACATGACAGGCATCTTATCCGCATGGCTGTAATGGATCGTGCAGCCACGTCTCGATCCCTGAGTCAACAGATGGGGACGTTTGCAAGAGAACAACCATTTTCACCAACAGTTCGACGACGTTTGCAGCAGCAGGGACTATCAGCTCGGAGACCATGGCTGCGGTTACCCTTGAAGCTGCATCACAGACAGGAGCGCCTGCGACAATGTACGCAACAACGAATGGGAAAATGTAATTTTTTCGGATGAATCCAGGTTCTCTTTACAGCATCAAGGTGGTCGCATCCGTGTCTGGCGACATCGCGGCGAACGCACAATGGAAGCGTGTTTTCGTCATCGCCATACTGGCGTATCACCTGGCGTGATGGTCAGGGGTGCCATTGGTTACACGTCTCGCTCACCTCTTGTTCGCTTCGATGGCACTTTGAACAGTGGCTGTTACAGTTCAGATGTGTTACGACCCGTGGCTCTACCGTTCATTCGATCCCTGCGAAACCCTACATTTCAGCAGGATAATGCACGACCTCATGTTGCAGGTGCTGTACGAGTCTTTCTGGATACGGAAAATGTTCGAATGCTGCCCTGGCCAGCAAATTCTCCAGATCTCTCACCAACTGAAAACGTCTGGTCAATGGTGGCCGAGGAACTGGCTCGTCACAATACGCCAGTCACTACCCTTGATGAACTGTGGTATCACGCTGAAGCTGCATGGACGTCTGTACCTGTACACGCCATCCAAGCTCTGACTCAATGCCCAGGCGTATCAAGGCCGTTATTACGGCCAGAGGTGGTTGTTCTGGATACTGATTTCTGAGGATCTATGCACCCAAATTGCGTGAAAATGTAATCATATATCATTTCTAGTATAATATATTTGTCCAATGAATACCCGTTTATCAACTGCATTTCTTCTTGGTGTAGCAATTTTAATGGCCAGTAGTATAGTTTGTAATATTAGGGACTAATAACCAAAGATTTACAAATATTTGAACAATTTGCAGATGATATAGGCATCGCCCGATAACTCAGTTGAATGTTTTTTCAAGCACATGTATTGATCTATTGTAAGTAGTCTTACTCAAACGAAAGCAATATAGTAGAAAGAAATCTTTTTAAATTGTCAGAACAGATGCGTTAACTGGGTCATTGGAATGGTAGCTAAGTCCCCGACTAGGTAGTAATTGACGATGGTGAAACACTAAGTCCGTTTCGCGATAAAGCAACACGAAGTAATCATCAGCTCACATTTTAATCCGAAAAATAAAGTTTCAGCACTCGTAAAGACCCGTATAGAATCATATACACTAGTTACAATTTCGAAATCATATAGTATTTTACTTAACCAGAGCTTTTTCCTGCCCTAGCCACTCTCTCGTTGGCAGATCTTCATTCTCTCCAAAAGATGCAGAGTTCTTAACATAAAGGACTTGTTTTGGCTTAACTTTGACGACTTCCACACTAAGTTATTATTTTACAATATTAAATAGAAAAGTTACATCTATTCAGTCACCATGTGACTATTTATTAGCAGTACAAAAATATATTTGAAATAAATAAATAAACAAGCAGGCTTCATTAGGTTGACTGCTGATACTACACAATATTTACATTAAGTTACCGGAAAAACAGATAAATATTCATGGAACAGTTATACGTACATTATGTAAGAGGTGCATATAATACTTGCTAATAATCTTCAAAAGTAAAAAGCCAAGAACACAAAATATTTATTTACGACGTCTGGTTTCAATGGGTTTCCAGGGGAAGGGTTGTAAGGATATACAATTATTGTGAGATTATGCTGTAGTTGGTCAGCAAAAATAAATATATAAATAATTAAAAAAAGGCCAGAGAGAAATACTGATCCTATTTTTCTTATAACTAGGTAAAAAAACTTGTTTACAAAAGCAACAACAATGCATAGTATCGGCAGCGGAAGTTTCCAGTGGCTACAATACTTAGCTCTTTGACGGAGCAAGTTATTAAATCTTTGACAGTACTTTTGTTTACAGATACGATTAAGTTTCTATTTTTATACATATTGCAACAACATCGGTTTTATTCCGAAAAAAAAGAGAATCACCAATTTCTAATCTCAACACATTTCTGAACACAAGAAATGTATTATAAATCGCGAACATGAATCATCATCCGTACCTGATCGGGATTCGATGCCACGTTTCCCGCTTTTCTCGAGTGGCGGTGTTAACCATTAGGCTACCCGTGCACGCATTCCATATGCTACACACTGCCTGCCAACCAAGAGTGCTAGTGCATTCCATTATGTGATTACCGCCAAAAAAACGCGTTTACTACGAATATCGCAAGCCTTGCTTTGACTGAAATACGATGTGTATCGTGGATGTTAAAAACTGTAACCAATGCAAATGTAAGCATGTCTCATACAAAAGCTGAAGATCAATGAATGCAAATTATATAAGCAAAAAGAAACAACACTGAAGTTATACAATAATGCATAATGAATGGTATATTTAAAATAGTATATTACAATAAAATAATTTGTGTAAATAATACAGGAATCAAAGTATCTTGAATATAATACTTATAACTTTTAAGTGTTCGTGAAACGACTGTTTACGTTTCAATGAGACCAACTAACAGCACACTACTTTAATCGTTATGTCAGAGTTACATATGGGCATGACACAGATGTAAAACAGTATGTGATGATACACGTATTTGAAACAATGTTCCAACACTATCTACTTTGCCCTCTTTCTGTGATTTGCCACGCTTACCTTACATCTTATGAAAAAGCCCGTAAATGTTTCCCAATTGTATTTTTTATTGTCTGGAGCATAGTTTTCAGAGTTGCGCTGTTCCCAGTATACCATCGCTATCTCAACGGTACAACTGCAGAAAAATTTCAAACTTGGCGCATACAATTATAATAGGCGGCGATTTAAAATTACCCTCGATTTTTATGTGAAAATATATGTTACAATCCGCAGGTACGCATAAAACATCGTCCGGAATTGTGATGTACGCATTGTCTGCAAACTATTCCTAGCATCTCCTTTTTGAGCCCACTCGAGTAGTAAACGGTTGTCAAAAACCACTTGACCTCGTAGCAACAAATGACCTGACCTTATAATGAGCCTCTGTTGCAGGTATTCAAGAACTCAAGGTTGATATAGCGTTACTGAATAGCGAATCAAAAATGGTGCAATAAACAGTAACAATAAATCTATTATAAAAATGAAGAACGCTATATGCCTTCCTGAGCCTTTTAAATTGGAAATGAAAGTGTAGGCCAGATATTCCTCGTATTCAAAGAAATAGTATCGACAACAATTGATAGCCAGAATGATATTTTCACTCTGTAGCGTAGTGTGAACCGATATGAAACTCCATGACAGATTTAAACTGTGGACCGCACCGGGATTCGAACTCGGAGCTTTGGCTTTTGCGAGCATGTGGTGTCGGAATGATGTAAGCTAGGAACTAGCGGTAGTAAAGCTACGACGAGGCGTGAAGCGTATTATGATAGCTCAGTCGGTCGGTCATCTGCCCGCCAAAGGCAAAGGTCACGCTTTCGTATCCCGGACCGACACACAGATTTTAATCAACCGGGAAGTTTCATTAACTGAAAATATCATATCAACTAAATTAACAAAAGATATAGGTGATCCCCCTTGGTACACAAAAAAGGTCACACGTTGTAGAATCAACGAAAACAGCAAATCCCCAAGATAACTACTACAACGAAACTCAGTCTGTAAATTTGGCAGAACAGATTCTGGTCATAATATGTAAAGTATAACAAATGCAAGACTCGAAGAATACCTTCAGTACGTAACTGTAATGGTTATGCTATCCAAGTCAGTGATAATAAGCAGAGTTACTAAACACAGTTTTCCGAAATTCGAAGTAAACATATCAAATGTCGAATCGAGAAAAACTACTAACAAAAATCAAGGGCAACATACAAGCAGATACCCTCGGAATAGTGGATAAACTTAAGTTGCTTAATCCTCTATTGGTTAAAACATAATTTACATCCGGCATTCTACGACCAATTTGTCGCCCATGCCGTTGGCTAACTAGGTTTTCGTATTGGTAGGTTCTCGCACGTAAGGGTGAATATAATGTAAAAAAAAAAAAAAAAAAAAAAAAAAAACAGCAGAGATAAATGAAAGACGAAGTTCATATTTGCAACTCGAGTAGCTTAACCGTTATCTATTCAACGAATTGCTACCATCCTCACAATGGTTCTTAATTTTGCGATCAGTGCCTAATAATTTGGTATCCATTGTTAAGAAAGAGTAGCAATTGCACTATTACAGAATCCGTCCAGAAATGTTAACCACTTAAAGCTAAGTTCATTTTTCAACTAATTTCTACGAAACATATCAATGAGATTTATTATTTCAGTTTGGTTCATCTTGGGAAAAGTGTCTTAATTTGTTGTATTTAGTGTGTGGCAGTTCAGTGATTTCATGCAGTAATTTCAATGGAATTATTCCTCTGAATTTTGTTATAACACTTATGTTTGTAAATGAACTGCGAAACTCTTTGTACACCAGGTTAAAATCTCTGAAAATTAAACATTTATAAATTTCCATAGCTTTTTTCTAATAATGGCGTAACTCCTGAAAAGCGGGAAAAATGTTTACCGATACTCGTATTGGTAGAAAATGTGTGCATGGGTATATCTAAAATGTCCAAAACAACAAAGTGATAATCATTATAATTTACTAAGACGTGAATTGTGCCAACTTCACTAGGAAAAAAAGTAATAATGTGGTGCTGTTATGTGATCTTTTGTACATGGATGTACAAAAAAAACAGATAATGATAATCAAGAGTTTTCGAATCAGGTATGTATCTGCAGGTATAAGGCAATCAAAATAGTCGAAATCGGTCATGAATAAATAAAGAAAAATCTTCAACTGATCTTGGCAAATCAAGGTGTCAGTAACTCATAGAAATTTTTAGCTCGCCTCCTTGACTTGAACAACGTCAAGCAAGTACAAAGCAGTAACTGTAGTGAGCGATTAAAACATAATACACATGTTGGAGCTGCGGTTGCGGCATTAGGGTAAAATATTGCCAACTCGCATCTTAAAAAGACGCTGATGAGCCATCATCGAAGGTGTAAGTGAAGTTCCCTATCGTTTCGTGACTACGACGACGTGTGTTCAGAATTTCTTACGTTAAAAGCAAAGTGTAATTTCCATCCGCGGCGGAGTGACCAAGCGCATTGAGGTGCTATGCTCCGATGCGCGAGGTCGTTCCCCATCGGGGGTTCAAATCCCTCCTTGGGTATGGATATTTGTGTCGTCTTTAGTGTAAGGTAGTTCATAAGTAGCTTGTAAGTTTAGGGGCTGATGAGCCCGCAGTTAAGTCCCTTAACATTTTTGTAATTTTCGGGACAAAGTATGATTCCAGTCAGCTCTGTCAGTTCACAGTCCTTGTGCCCCAGCGACGGTGCTTTTACTTGATTCAACAGTTTATATATGTCTGCAAGGCATTTCTACAGCATTTAGAAAATCATACAGAATTTCTTATAACCCCTGAAGAAAATCTGTAAGAAAAAAATGTTCAAATGTTTGTTAAGTTTATGGGACTTAACTACGGGCTCATCAGTCCCTAAACTTACAAACTACTTATCAACTACCTTATACTAAGGACGGCACAAATATCCATGCCCGAGGGGGGATTCGAACCCCCGAGCGTAGTGGCCATGCAGACCGTGACTGGAGCGCCTCAGTCCCCTCGGCCACCGCGGCCGGCAATCTGTAAGTAGTCTTTGGAGAAGTGGCTTGCAAAATAGTGATGGGGTAAAGAATCTAAAAAGATTTAAACGGAAGACATTCAAAGGGACTATCATTACATGTAGTTTTACTGTTAGTTTAAATCATTCTGACATACAGTCGTAAATTAGCATCATACTGTTGTGGCCGTTATATTTGGAAGAACAAGTGTTTTCGAGCGCCAGTTGTGTTGGTCAAATGTTCAAATGATGAACTAGCTAATACTAAGGACGGCACAAATATCCATGCCCGAGGGGTTATTCGAACCCCGACCGTAGTGGCCGTGCAGACCGTGACTGGAGCGCCTCAGTCCCCTCGGCCACCACGGCGCCGGCCGCGGTGGCTGAGGAGACTAATGCGCTCCAGTCACGGTCTGCACGGCCACTACGGTCGGGGTTCGAATCCCCCCTCGGGCATGGATATTTGTGCCGTCCTAGTTCGTAAGTAGTTTATATGTTTAGGGACTGATGACCCCGTACTAAAGTCCCATAGACTATTAAAAACATTTTTGGCCACCGCGGCCGACAGTGCTGGTTGAAGCAGATTCTATACGAACGGGATTAGAGCGCATGACAAATGCTGCCGTTTATTAAGCGTTGACTGTACTTGCACGACGGCCTTAGTTTATCACGTGCGTGTTGTGACGAAGTACCCGAGGTTGTGGTGATTCTTTCGTGAAATACAGCTAAATACATATGTAATTTTCATCTTTAAAAATATATTTTGTTTTGCTAATATCTATTGGGCTGTAGTGATTCAGCGTTAACGATACATGGTGAGTTTCTTTTTTGTTTTATATGAATTTTAATGTAGGTAGTAAGTGTGGTTTTTACATATATTTCTGTAAAAAAAAAAAAAAAAATTCCGTTTCATGAGCGGCACGGCACAACTTGGCCGCGAAGGGCGTCTTCTTAGCCGTCGGCAGTTGTCAACACAACCGGACTGTACTGCATCATGGTCGACGGCTTCTGGCACCTGGAGCACCGAGTTTTTTTCCATGGCGAAGATATTTCTTTTTAATGGACAGATATGCAATCTGATTTTTAAAAAGAGAGTTAGTTCTTGGCTTACCTTTGAATGGTTACTGTAATCATATGTGTTTCGAAACTAATTAAAACTGTGAAAGAAGTGTTTAATGGAAAATATGCTGGTTCTGCATTTTATTTTATGAAGAATTTCGCGAGGATCATACTAGAAAGTTTTCACGCTAAAGTAAAAACTAATTCAACATTTAGTGATGGAAAGTATGTGATATGACTTTGCAGGTACATTATTACGTTGTTAAATGTGAAACTCGTAAAAGATATTTTTTGGTGCGGTTTGACTTCTGTTTGTTGATTCGTTTACAATCCAGACTCTAACTTCAGACTTGGTTTTATTTCAAATGGGATTGGTAATTACTTAGATTCTATGGTGCCAGGATTTTATGAGTGATTTAACAGCTGGGATAGATATATTTCTACTTTCATCTCTGGTTTCGTGAAAATGTTACAACCTGTAAAAGATAGTGTTATCGAGTAAACGGATTCATAAAGGATCAGACATGTTAGCAAATTAACTTTACGTAATAATTTTTAAAGTTATTCAACAGAAAAGGATGGTATCAATTTTGATTCTGACTTTACGAACTGAATAACATTATGTTCCAGAGGTAACAATTATTAATGGAGGGGCAAGCTATAATCTCTGGTTAAGTGAAATTACGTATTTGCATCGTAGAAAACTTAACTTACATAAACTTGAAGGACATTAATCATAGATTTAATCGAAAGGAATTATTTAATGGACTATTTTAAAAATTTATCCCGCCTGTTACACGTCGATTAGCTCTATACAAGAATTTAGTGAAATGAGATCTTTTATGGTGGACATAGCAACGAGGGAACTGAGTAAATACAGTAATCTTTGGGGACGTACATGAGAAGCCGATACAAAAATAGCTGCCGGCCGCGGTGGCCGAGGAGACTGAGGCGCTCCAGTCACGGTCTACACGGCCACTACGGTCGGGCATGGATATTTGTGCCGTCCTTAGGATAAGGTAGTTGATAAGTAGTTTGTAAGTTTAGGGACTGATGACTCCGCAGTTAAGTTCCATAAGCTATACAAACAATTGAATATTTTGAACAAAAATAGCTATTCATCTCACATCACATTCTGATCAGTTTAAACTGATTCAACCTGCTAATAAAAAATTACGTACTTCGGATACAGCAGAACTACTATCAGTCACGTAACGTTAACTATTGAACTTTATAATAATAATTAAGCAGTGCAGCAATGTAACGAGTGAGTTACGTCGTTTAACTACGTGGACAACGGAGGGTGTTGAAATACTTATTAAATGTACTAAAGTATATACAACTTTCATTGAACACGAAAATATTGTTTGCGTAAAATATGCATCACCAGGCACTTACACACATTTATGAGCACATGGAAGAAATGAAGTAAAACGGCGAAAGTACAGTAATTTCCATTCATCCTTGGTGCTAACATGCTTCATTGCCAGATTGTATTTAAGACTGACGTTTTTGCAGATTTAATTACAAATGATCAATGGATTCGTGTGGTTAATATGTCTCAATACGCTTTTGTTTGATAAAACTTCACTGTACTAATTAATTCTCGTCCCTCTGTAGCTTTTTTAGCAGTATCATGTGTACGAAATACAAGCTTCACCTTTGCCTGAACAAAACCTCAAACTGTTTCAATAATTCGATGAGTAAGGAAACAATCACATGCATTAGGTTTGGACATCAACACCAATATAATTGAAACCTATGTAAATTTTTTATTTGTAAGGTAGTTCAATTAAAAATTTCTCCCGTTGAAAAGTTGTAAGCCGCTTATTTCTCAAATGCCTGTCGTAAATTTGACATGTAGCCTAACCACACGTGTCATACTATGTATCCGACAAAACGGCAGTCACCCATCTCCAGCCACACTAAAATCGTGGTCGCTTCGTTCACGACCATTGAAAGTTACTTCTGTGAGCAAACTCAGATAGAAAAATGTTAGATACAGCACTAAAAACAAACTAATTCCTAGCTATCATTGCTTATCTGAAATTATCCTCACACTTGGTAATGGTTACTCGAACTGCCGTGTTACGAACCAATCAACAATACAGCGTGACAAGTACAGGTTATTAACAACACAAGCCGATTCCAATAAAATAAAAGAATCATAGTATTAAAAATAAGAACGAATTAAAAAGTCAATACTATTACGAAAAAGACGTAACAATGTTTTGTAATTTACAAAAATTCAGTTAACAAATTTGTTTAATAAAAATAACAAAAAGTAATTCTGATGTAGAAATTAAAAGTAATTGCACACAGCAGGATTCCTACGGCGCTTCTACGGAAAGTTAATGCTTAGATACCCTCGTAACAACACTGAAATGTAGCCTTCGGAGAGCCCGTTTCTACGTAAATCACACAAAGTGCATCCAATCTAAGCTGATATCTGTAATGTAATAGTTGTATAACGTCAACAATGTCTGATTAGTTTGAACAGCGCAGTGCTTTATTAGACGTGGTCCTGTATGGAGACAGTGGGCCGTTGCCTTCGTCTGACCTTTGTATCGACTTATCTAGCCAGTTATACGGAGACATATTGTTTAACCTGGATTCCGAATCACGATGCTACTCGGTATTTTTCACATCAGCAACATTGCCAGGGGTGACATAATTTGTTACATAAAATTCTATATATTACATTCGATAACGCATTACACGAAGGGATTCAGTAGCGTGTGTTTAGTGTTGTGTATTGAGTTCGTATTTTGTTACCACCGTTCTCAGTGTGTTGTTGTTTGTATGGTTTTTAAGCAGACAAGGAAATAGAATTGAACTGAGCGGTTGTTGTGGCATTTTGGCACTCTTGATTGGAGGAAAGCAGCTCTATCCCATCAACTATCAACTAGCGAGTAATTTTAATGACACTATAGTTGCTTTTATCTTGTAGCAGAAATTAATTCGGGCACTTGTAGTATAATGTACAGTAGTTGTGAAGAAGAGGATTTCAAACTGTTAAAGTTAAAAAAATCCTTATTTACTTTACTATCCATATAATTGTTGCAGATGTGCATTCACGTTATAAAAATATGGCATAAAATTCGTTTTCGTCATAAATCCGATTCGTATCGGTGCCGCAGAGAGCATAATTGAAGACCGCGACACAACCCGTCGGCTTTGACAAATGACGTCGTATCTGATTCTCACAGGATACGCACGTGTATTTACCAACTACAAAAACAAACACTATCAGCGAATATAAACATACGGGATAATATCGTAATACTTATGTACCGTAGATGATAAGTAATCTGTGATTATCCACGTAAATTACAGTTAACCACAACAGAATGTACCATCGATCACAAGTCTCAGTCCAAAAATTCCCGCCTTCGACTCTCACCTGAAGTAGGTTAACTATCAACAAAAAAGTAAATTAAACTGATTGATTACATTGCCACATTTTCTGTCACCATATCGTTGTCAAAGATCTAATGTCTGGTGACATTTTACGAATCTTTTATTGTTTGACAAAGATAGGGTGTCAGAAATGTACCAACGTAATCAGTCTGTTTAATTTACTTTTCTGATGATGGTTAATAACCGAAACCGGTAAAGTTATAAATACAATAAACAGCTTACGGTTGGCATCAGAGAGAAGCTACAAATCACCTTTTAAACACAAAATCGTATCTATAATCTATGTTCTGCTTTTAAACAAATTATTGTCTTTAACTCAGATATGACGTCATTGGTCAAAACCGACGGTTCGTATCCCGGAGCCGCCCAGAGTGGCCGAGCGGTCTGCGGCGCGCCAGTCACAGTCTGCACGGCCGCTGCGGTCGGGAGTTCGAATCCCCCCTCGGGCATGGATGTTTGTGTTGTCTTTAGTACAAGGTAGTTCATAAGAGGTTTGTAAGTTTAAGGACTGATGACCCGGCAATTAAGTCCCTTAAGCTTAACAAACATTTGAACAACAACATTTGTTCCCGGACTTCAACTGACCCCGTATCTCGTTTGTAATCTTCTCGGGTTTGCAGCCGGATACTAAAGTCAACTTGACACAATATTTCAGAGGCGCAACTGCCCGCCATCCTCAGGTGAGCGTGCTTGTGCACAATCTCGCCGGAACCGAGTTCCCAGTTGTTGTTTTTTTTTTTTTTTTTTTAATTTTTATTTTTTACCAGCGGAACAAGGTGGAATGGGGTACCATCACTATCCAGCGATCTCCAACCCCCGATGGAGCAGTGTAGGGGTAAGGAAGGCTAACTTTATTTACTTATTTTGCCATAAACTTTCGGGGCTGACTTGTAAGGGCCTGCAGGGCTTAAGCCCTCGACCTGTAAGGCACCCCAGATAGATGGAGTGGGGGAGATCCCGATGCAATCGGCGGCTCCTTTACACATCGCGAAAGACACATAGCGCGTGTGCAAGAAGCGACAGTAACAGCCCTCTGGCGCACAAGACATACAGCGATCCGGTGGTAGAATCCGGCGAAATCGATAATCGATGATGAAGAAAATTATTATTCAGATTGCTGAAGTACCAACCGATGTTTTTAATATTTGATAACTCAAGATTCCAAGATTTACTGAGAAGGTAGCCTTTGTCTCTGTTAATCAGATTGTCAGATAATCGGATCTCTGTGGATTCCTTTAATACATAGTCCCAATAACAAGAAGCTGAAGCAACCATGTCAGTTTCATTATCAACATTCTATGTCCCTCATTGAGACAATGCTCAGCTACCGCCGACTTCTCGTGCTGAAGCAAACGTGTGTAGCGTTGATGTTCATCACATCTGTCCTGAATGGTACGGATCGTCTGACCAATATACGTTTTCTCAAATTGGCAGGGAATCTTATATACCCCGGGCTTAGAATGACATTTTCGTCCGTCAGTAAAGATGAGAATACTTCTCGGATCTGTGAAGGATGATTTGGGTTTGAGGAAGCCCGGGGGCAGTTACTGACACTTCTTGCGCACGCGCTATGGGCCTTCCGAGATATATAAAGGAGCCGCCGATTGCACTGGGATCTCAGTATCGGCGAGATTGTGTACCAGCACACTCACCTGAGGATGGCGGGCAGTTGCGCCGCTGAAATATTGTGTCAAGTTGACTTTAGTACCCGGCTGCAAACCCGAGAAGATTACAACCAGTTATCATGCCGGGAAAACCTTTGTGATCACGATACCGTATTTCGTTAGCACCATTGTGAGTGTCTTGTCGTTTCTATGGTTTTAAGCCAGTCAAGGAAATGGAAGTAAACAGCGAAGAGTTCGTGAACTGTCAACTAGAGTCATTTAATCAGACTGTAGTTTCGTTTTCTTTTATTTTTATTTATGTAATTAATTTTAATTTCTACTACAATAAATAAACAATTCAGGGGCTAATACTAACTTCTAGTTAAATGTACAGTACAGAATGGAAATAAGTCACGTTCGCAAAATGTTTTTACAACTTATTTGATAATAGGTAGGATGACCGGTTTCGATCTTCTCTGAGATCATCATCAACCACGAATCGGCGTGATGACTATCTCAGAGATCGAAACCGGTCACGCTATCATCAAATAAATTGAAAAAAAAAATGCGAACTTGACTTATTTTCATTCTGAACCATATACCAGTTCGTGGACTTTCCAATACTAAAATTATTTGCAAACTAAAATGTTCAAATGATTGTTAAGCTTAAGGAACTTAACTGCGGTGTCATCAGTCCCTAAACTTACAAACTACTTATGAACTACCTTATACTAAAGACGACACAAACATCCATGCCCGAGGGGGGGAATCGAATCCCCGACGGGGGGGAACGGCCTCGGACATCGGAGCATAGCGACTCAGTGCGCTCGGCCGCTCCGCCCCGGCCCTGATTTCCAATCTCATTAGCCCTTTCATTTCCAGTGTTCCTCGACAACAACGTACTAAAAGCTGATTTACACCGTATTTAATAAGAGGTTTTCAGCCAAGATCACTTTCGTCTTTTAATTACATGACCGGTTTCGGCGTGCTAGACGCCATTTCAGACCTGTCGTAATTTTTTACATGACTTCACTGCTATTGTAACAGTTTTAATATACCAAATTGGTATACATCCACAATGATGTGTAATGCAAATAAAATTTACTAGTCAATAATAAAATGACTGAATCAATCTTTCTCAAGGTAAAGTCAGAGGCACTTCAGAATCAAGTTTAGCACTGACTGAAGTGAAGTACAATATTGACTATTGTTACAATACAGTGAAGTCATGTAAAAAATTACGACAGGTCTGAAGATGGCGCCTAGCACGCCGAAACCGGTCATGTAATTAAAAGAAGAAAGCGATCTTGGCTGACAACCTCTTATTAAACAATTCTAGATCACCCCAATAATGTGTTCTTTATATACACCATATTTTATGGACCAGTCCTTAAAGTCGGATTGTTGTTCATGAACAACAAACTTCTGGTACGACATTTTGCCGCTTCGTTTGGCGCCTATACACTGCTGAGGCATTATCTATCCGTCTTGGAGGTTGTGTTAACGTTGCCGTCTTTACGTGGCTGTGAGTGTGAACAACAGCGTGCTTCATGTTAATTTAAGCAGTTAATAGTCGCCTGCCGCGGTGGCCGAGGGGACTGAGGCGCTCCAGTCACGGTCTGCACAGACACTACGGTCGGGGGTTCGAATCCCCCCTCGGGAATGGATATTTGTGACGTCCTTAGTCTTAGTTAGTTCAAAGTAGTTTGTAAGTTTAGGGACTGATGACCGCGTCCCATAGACTTAACAAACATTTCAACATTTAGTTAATAGTCTGGTCGTTGGTACTGTGACGAAGATTATACTAGCAGTATTGATCTGACAAATTATGAACAAACTGACATGCTAAGTAATAAAATACCTCGATACAAAGTCTGTGTTGTGCATGAAATACTTGACGTAAAAAATCTACGATTCGACCAACAATTTTTATGTTTACTGCACTGTATTAATACAGAAAACACTGAATTTTAATTTTTCCAAAGCCGATTTCATAATGTGGGACTGGAAGGGTTAAGCCAGACGAGGAAATGGAAGTTGCTGTGGCAGTTTGGCAACGCGAACGGTTCTCGCGTGACGTTGAACACTCTGATCGGAGAAAGCAGCGCCAGCCCGTCAACTGCCAACTAGCGAGTAATTTTAATGAGATTATAGTTGCTTTTTTCTTGTAGTAGAAATTAATTCAGGCACCAAGGGGTTGATATGAACTTCTAGTGAAATGTACAGTAACTGTAAAAGATTGATCCAAAACACTGTAATGTATTATTTTATTTATTTATTACAAGATATCTTTCGGCGTTAAGTGCCGTGATCAGATGTCTTTGGTATTTAGAGGGCTTAAATGCTTCAACTGGCTATTTATTAGGTGGTGTTTTGTGTTTCATTCTCAAAATTTAGCCAGTTACCGTATCTGTCAATGCTTCGGAATGCAGAATATATATGTTATGTATTGAACTCGTTGTTCTTTGGGGCGATCTGAATCAATTTATACAAGTTTCCAGCCAAGATCGCGTTATTTATGGATGACCGGTTTCGACGTTCACAGACGTCATCTTCTGATCTACTGTATTTTAAAACTTTTACCTATATCCTATCATTACATTTGTTATAGAGTAGTTGTATACAAACACTGATGATGAAGTTTTGATCTACAGTATACAGGTCCACACTGGTTGCAGAAGAATGCAGAAGAGTGATTCTTCTGCAACCAGAGTGGACATGCATACTGTGGAGCAAAACTTCACCATCAATGTTTATATACAACTACTCCATAACAAAAGTTTTAAAATACAGTAGATTAGAAGATGATGTTTGTGAACGTCGAAACCGGTCATCCATAAATAAATAACGCGATCTTGGCTGGAAACGTATATAGGTATAGTATTCTTAGGCATTGACAGATACGGTAACTGGCTTAATTTCGAGTATGAAACACAAAACACCTCCTAATGAATAGCCAGTTGAAGGATTTAAGTCCTCTAAATACCAAAGACACCTGACCACGGCACTTAACGCCGAAAGATACCTTAAATCAATAAAATAATACATTAGTGTTTTGGCCCAACCTTTTACAATTAGATCAATATACGACATTTCTAACACTGTGGGTGCAAGATATAATAAAATGTACAGTAGTTGTAAAGAAGACAGCTGTGAAATTGTTATATACACGATCGAGGTTTATTAAAAAAAATTGCGTGTCACTGGAAATCTGATTTTATAACTTTGCTACCCATATAATCGTTGCAGATGCGCATTCACGTTTTGAAAAAAAAAGGCATAAAATTCGTTTTCGTCTGAAGTCCGATTCGTATCGGCGGCGTACAGAGCATAATTGAAGACCGTGATACAACCCGTCGGCTTTTACCATTGACGTTATAAATGAGTCTCACAAGATAGGCTACGTAGATGTACCAATTATCAAAGCAAGCAGCATCTAGGAATATAAACATACGGTATAATATCGTTAAATATTTATGTACCGTAGATAATAATCTGTGATTATCCACGTAAATTACAGATTACCACAACAGAATGTAACATCGATCACAGGTCTCAATCCAAAAACTGTCGCCTTTGGCGCTCACTTGCGGAAAAAAAAAAAAAAAAAAAAAAAAAAAAAAACTTTGTTTACTTATACGTAACTAGTAGACAGAAGCTACAGATCACTTTCTAAACACAAAATTGTAATCTATAATCTGTGTTGTGATTGTAAACAAACTATAGTCCTTAACTCAGATATGACGTCATTTGTCAAAATCAGCGGGTCGTATACCGGACTTCAATTGACTTCGTATTTTTTTTCCTTTTTTGTTTCAGCGAGGCAAGGCCATGGAAGTAACCCAACAGGTTGTTGGAACATTTTGACAAAAGTGAAAGATTTGTGAACTGTCAACAAGCAAGTAATTTTAATCAAATTAAAGTTTTTTTTTTTTAACAGAAATTGATTCAGGCGCTGAGGGGTTGTATGAACTTGTAGTCAAATGTACAGAAATGAAAACCATTTATTTTTTATTTTTTCGTCACAGTTGCACTTTTTAGAAGTTGGTAACTAGTTGGTACCATTATGGACGATTAAAAATAATATCGTCCATAATGGTGTGAACGCTATTGTAAGGCCGGCCGCGGTGGTCGAGGAGACTGAGGCGCTCCAGTCACGGTCTGCACGGCCACTACGGTCGGAGGTTCGAATCCCCCCTCGGGCATGGATATTTGTGCCGTCCTTAGTCTTAGTTAGTTCATAAGTAGTTTGTAGGTTTAGGGACTGATGACCCCGTAGTTAAGTCCCATAGACTTTACAAACATTTGAACATTTGAGCTATTGTAAGGCACATTACAGGTGGTGGCCTCTAACGGAGCCACGAGGTATCATCTAAACGACATGCACAGTACACATTGGAAGCCCATGAACACATCGTATATTTTAACATATTTTAAATTTCAATGTAATGATGTATTAACAGTGGACAATGTACAGATTTTATCAGTCAAATGCTTCATGCAGTGTATTGTTACGCTTGGAATAAGGCCTATGGTTTCAAAATGGACGAACAAGTCCGAAACTAGTTACCAATTTGTAAATAGTGCAACTGTGACGAAAAACGAAAAAAATAAATGTTTTTCATTACATATCCAGTTGCTGATCCTGCCCCATCTTCACGATGAATTTTCATAAATGTACAGTAGTTGTGAAGAAGGTAGCTATAAAACTATTAAATATACGAGAGAGGTTAATTAACAAAACAGTCCGTGGCACTGGAAAGGTGATTTTTATTAATAAATTTATCCATATAATCGTTGCAGATGCATATTCACAATTTAAAAAAAATGCGTAAAATTCGTTTTCGTCTGCAGTCCGATTCGTATCGGCGCCACACAGAACATAATTGAAGACCGCGATACAACCCGTCGGCTTTGATTAATGACGTCATACCTCAGTCTCACAAGATACGCTACGTAGATATACCAATTATCAAAACAAACAGCATCTACGAATATAAACATACGGGATAATATCGTAATATTTATGTACCGTAGATAGTAATCTGTGATTATCCACGTAAATGTAACATCGAACACAGGTCTCAGTCTAAAAATTGTCGCCTTCTGCGCTCACTTGCGGGAAGAAAAAAAAATCTTTGTTTGTCTATACGTAACTACTAGACAGAAGCTGGAGATCACTTTCTAAACACAAAATTTTAATCTATAATCTGTGTTGTGATTGTAAACAAACTACTATAGTCCACGCCGGCTGCGGTGGCCGATATGTCTGTGGCGTGTCAGTCACTGTCTGCACGTCCGCTGCGGACGGGTGTAGGAATCCCCCCCTCGGGCATGGATGTTTGTGCCGTCTTTAGTGTAAGCTAGTCGATAAGTAGTTTGTAAGTTTAAGAGCTGATGATCCCGTAGTTAAGTCCCATAAGCTGTACAAACATTTGAACATTTTTTTTATTTTGATTTTTTTTATATCAAATGTTTGTAAATCTATCGGACCAAACTGCGTGGTCATCAGGCCGTAGCTTACAAACTACTTAAACCTAGGTAAACTAACCTACGGTCAAACACACACACACCCATGCCCCAGGGAGGACTCGAACCTCCGCGGCGAGCAACCGCGCGCTCCGCAGCGAGGTGCTTTAGACCGCTCGGCTACTCCACAGCGGCGAACATTTTTTAGTCCTTCACTAAGATAAGACGTCTTTGATCAAAATCAGCAGGTCGTATACCGGGCTTCAATTGACTTCGTATTTCGTTGTCACCGTTGTTAGTCTCGTTTGTATGTTTCTTTTTTTTTAAGTAGAAATTAATTGAGGAGCTAAGGGGTTGATATGAACTTCTAGTCTAACGTAGAGTAGTTTTGAAGAAGGTAGCTATAAAAACTTAAATCCGCGACAGAGGTTTATTAACAAAACAGTTCGTGCCACTGGAAAGGTGATGTTTATTAACTTTGCTATCCATATAATCGTTGCAGATGCACATAAGCATTTTTTTTAGTTGGTTTTGGTTGTGACTGGCAGCGGCTCACCTCGCTTGGTGTTGAGCCGCATGCGGACGCGGTGCAGCCTGCGCGCGATGCGGTCTGCCAGCGAGGCGTGCTGGTGCTGGTGGTGGTGGTGGTGGTGGTGCGGGCTGTGCTGGTGGGAGCCGCCCGGCTGCGGCTGCGGCTGCTGCGGCTGCGGCTGGGGGTGCGCGGCGCGGCGCGCGCGCTCGCCCCTGCGGAAGGCGGCGGCCAGCCCCGCGCTCGGGCCCGCCACGGCCGCCTCGCCGCCCGCGCTCGCCGCCAGCCCCATGGAGCCGCACGCTGCACTGGCGCCACTAGCACTGCCACTGGCACCACTGCCGCCGCCCACACTGGCGCTGCAGGTGGCCGCTCTGCCGCCGCCGCCGCCGCCCCTCCCACGCAGCCGCGCAGACGCCGTGCGCCGCGCGCCCACCACGCGGCCGCCACGACGCCCACCGCGGCCGCACAGCTGACACCGGCACAGCGGCCGCTCGCCGCGCTCCCGTCTGCGTTACGCAATTGCCTACCACCAGCATAACCGACACGGAAGGCTTTCCAGACCGGATTTCATTGTAGATGTCGTAGTTCTATACTATGTGTTTATGCTGCCACCTCGCAACTGGCAGCTTGCAGCTCGCTGCTCGCCGGCAGCCTTGTTCCATTCACGCTGCAGGCACCTCGCTGCTCGTCGTGTGTTCTCTTGCAGCTGTTACATTACAGCTAAGTGCACGACTCCTCGGCCGCGTTAAAGTAGCCGAGCGGTCTAAAGCGTCTCGCTGCGGAGCGCGCGGTAGCTCGCCGTGGAGGTTCGAGTCCTCCCTCGGGCATGGGTGTGTGTTTGTCCGTAGGTTAGTTTACTAGGTTTAAGTAGTTTGTAAGTTACGGACTCATGACCACGCAGTTTGGTTTTTTTTTTTTTTTTTTTTTTTTTTTTTTTTTTTCAACTTACGGGTATGCTGTCGAGTGACGTCGTCGACAACCGCCAATATTTCGGCAGGAGGACACTCTGCCATTCTCCAGGCACAACTGCACTTGCCGACCGCGGTGGCCGAGGGGACTGAGGCGCTTCAATCACGGTCTGCAATGCCACTACGGTCGGCGGTTCGAATCCCCCCTCGGGCATGGATATTTGTGCCGTCCTTAGTGTAAGCTAGTTCATAAGTAGTTTGTAAGCTTAGGGACTGATGACCACATAGTTAAGTCCCATAAGTTAAACAAACATTTGAACAACTGCATTTAAGGAAGCAATGTGCAAGCGTATTTAATACCTCGGTCTGCAAAGGGTAAACAAGGACGATAACACACACTGTACAACTCCCTGCAGAGTCAACACAACCAAAGATGACCAAACATCAAAAATATCCATAGTGACTTAATGAACAGGTTAGGCAGCATTAATTTTGTCCCTCTATTTTTTGATGAGAGACAGTGCTGGATTCCAAGCAAAATATTCAAATGATTGTACAGCTTATGGGGCTTAACTACGGAATCATCAGTCCCTAAACTTACAAACTACTTATGAACTAGCTACGACTAAGAACGGCACAAATATCCATGCCCGAGGGGGGATTTGAACCCCCGACAGTAGTGGCCGTGCAGACCGCGACTGGAGCGCCTCAGACCCCTCGGCCACCGCGGCCGGCAAAAATGTTCAAATATTTGTAAATCTTGTAACTACATTCCATTTTGTGCCAGCCTACCACAGAATTATAATGAAATAAAAGGTTTCCGCTTGGTAGGCGATGTGAGGTGCTTCTTTTATTAAACTTCCCTATGATGGGACATCATCAGTGCATAATTGCAAGTCATGATGCCCTATGTGCTCTGCTTAAAACATTTTTATCAGTCATGTCAAAAAAAATCATTTAAAAGGTCTTGCCGGTAAAAATCACAATAATAAAATCTATCGGACAAAACTGCGTGGTCATCAGTCCGTAGCTTACAAACTACTTAAACCTAGGTAAACTAACCTAAGAACAAACACACACCCATGCCCCAGGGAGGACCCGAACCTCCATGGCGAGCAACATCGCGCGCAGCAGCGACACGCTTTAGACCGCTCGGCTACTCCAACGCGGCATTTTTCAGCTAGAATGGGATAGGAACGACTACGGAAACAGGATCTCATTTGAGGAAGTGGAGAAATGGTTGGTAGATTGCAGTGGAATAAAGCGGCTGGGTTGGATGAAATTAAGCCGGAACTCGTCAAATACAATGGAATATCAGGTCTCAAATTGTTGCACAAGAGCCGACCGCGGTGGCCGAGGGGACTGAGGCGCTCCAGTCATGATCTGCACGGCCACAACGGTCGAGGGTTCGAATCCCCCCTCGGGCATGGATATTTGTGCCGTCCTTAGTATACGGTAGTTCATAAGTAGTTTGTAAGTTTAGGGACTGATGACCCCGTAGTTAAGTCCCATAAGCTATACAAACATTTGAAACATTTGATTTGTTACACAGGATAATTGAGAAGGCGTGGGAATCGGGACAGGTTCCGTCAGGCTGGACGAATGCGGTAATCACGCCAATTTTCAAACACGGAAACAGAAAAGATTGTAACAATTATCGAGGTATCTCTTTAATTAGCGTTGTAGGCAAAATATTCTCAGGCATTGTTGAAAGGAGAGAGCGAGTATTCATTGAGGACAAGTTAGATGAAAATCAGTGTGGGTTTAGGCCTCTTAGAGGCTGTCAGGACCAGATCTTTAGCTTACGGCAGGTAATGGAAAAGTGCTATGAGTGGAACAGGCAACTGTATCAATGTTTCATAGATCTGGAAAAGGCTTATGACCGTATTCCTAGGAGGAAGCTACTGTCAGTTCTTCAAGATTATGGTATAGAAGGCAAACTTCTGCAGGCAATTAAAGGGCTTTACGTAGACTGTCAGGCAGCAGTTAGAGTAGATGGCAAATTAAGCTCATGGTTCAGGGTAGTTTCAGGGGTAAGACAAGGCTGTAACCTGTCACCACTGTTGTTCATACTATTCATGGATCATTTGTTGAAAACAGTAGACTGGCAGGGCGGGATTAAAATAGGTCAAAACAAAATAAGCAGTCTCGCATATGCGGATGACTTAGTTGTAATGGCCGATTCGATTGAACGGTTGCAAATTAGTATTTCAGAGCTCGATCAGAGGTACAAGGATTATGATATGAAGATCAGCTTCTCCAAAACGAAAGTAATGTCTGTGGGAAAGAGATTCAAACAGATTGAGTGCCAGATAGGAGGAACAAAGTTAGAACAGGTAGACAGTTTCAAGTACCTGGAATGTATCTTCTCACAGGATGGCAACATAGTGAAAGAACTGGAATAGAGGTGCAGTAAAGCTAATGCAGTGAGTGCTCAGCCTAGATCTACGCTCTTCTGCAAGAAGGAAGTAAGTACCAAGACCAAGTTAGCAGTGCACCGCTCTATCTTTTGACCAACTTTGTTGTATGGGAGTGAAAGTTGGGTGGATACAGGTTACCTTATTCATAAGCTAGAGGTTACAGATATGAAAGTAGCAAGAATGATTGCAGTCACTAATAGATAGGAACAATGGCAGATTATTTCCCATTATTTCCCATCATTCCTCATTATTTCCATAATGAGGAAATCAAGGAAAAACTGGGAATGAACACCACAGATGAAGCAGTTAGAGCGAACAGACTGAAATGGTGGGCTCACGTTACACGCACGGGGAAAGCAATGTTACCTAAGAGACTCATGAGCTCGGCAGCGGAGGGTAAGAGGAGTCGAGGTACACCAAGAAGAAAGTACTTAGATTCGGTGCAGAATGATTTTGAAGTAAAAGGCATAACATCAGACGAGGCATCAATGTTAGCATTGAATAGAGGATCATGAAGGAATTTTGTTAGGGGTACTATGCTCCAGACTGAACGCTGAAAGGCATAATCAGTCTCTAATTATTATGATGATGATAAGTTTCGACACTACAGTAGTGTATCTTCAGGCCAAATCAATGACGTCCATCCTATTATACGAGAGTAAGTCAATTATTATCTGCAAAGTATAAAATTTTATTGTAATAAAATACGAAACTTACAAGAACATCATTTTTCTACATAGTCTCCAATGCACTTTGTCCATCGCTCTACAAGCTTCCCTATGCCCTCATAAAAGAAGGTTTTCATTTGAGCTGCGAGCCAGGAATGCACTGCTTCCTTCACAACTTCGTCCAAGTCAAATCGACGGCCCCTTAATGCCTTTTTGAGTGTACCAAACAAGTGACAGAAGGGGCAAAATCGGGACTATATGGACTTCGAATTTGAGTTTCTGCAGCGTTTCACCAGTGTGGACAGCAGTATGCGGACGCGCATTGTCGTGCAAGAACACAACACCTTTTGACAGTAGTCCTCGGCGTTTGCTTCGAATTCCAGGCTTTAGGCTGTCAGTAAGCATCTTAATGTACCGTACACTGTTTATTGTTGTGCCCCTTTCACCATAATGTTCCAGTACAGGACCTCGTGCATCGCAAAAAACCGTAAGCATCAGTTTTCCTGCGGACGGTTGGGTCTTGAACTTTTTCTTGCACGGCGAATTTGGATGTTTCCATTCCATACTCTGCCGTTTACTCTCCGACTCGTAATAATGGATCCATATTCCGTCACCAGTAATGATTCTGTCTAAGAAGTTGTCCCCTTCGTCACCATAGCGATCCAAATCTTTTTTGCAGATGTCGAGGCGCATTTGCTTATGCAACTGTGTGAGTTGTTTTGGGACCCATCTTGCACAAACTTTACGAAACCCAAGTCTGTTGTGAATAATTTCGTAGGCAGAACCATGACTAATTTGAAGACGATGTGCCACTTCATCAATAGTTAATCGTCTGTCTCAGAGAATCATTTCACGTGATCGCTCAATGGTCTCTTCATTTGTGGCGGTAAACGGTCGTCCGGCCCCTTCATCGTGCTTAACACTCGTGCGACCATTTCGGAATTTTTCAGTCCACTCGTACACACTTCGTTGTGGCTGCTCCCGATCTGTACTGAAAGTCTTCTATGAATTTCGACCCCTGATACACCTTCCACCCACAAAAAACGTATCACTGAACGTTGCTCTTCTTTGGTGCAAATAGACAGCGGAGCAGCCATGATTAATAGAACGGCAGCGACAACGAAACTAAAGTAGCAGCTTGAAAACTGCAAAGATATAACAACAAATAAAGCATGCGTCACCAACGTACAACGACAGTTGTTGTTGTTTGGATGTTTTAGGGAGAGAAAACTACGGAGGTCATCAGTCCCCCATTCCATCATTAGGCGTGACAACAAAAGGTGTGAACGCACAAAGGAGCCTAGAGTGGAGAACAATGAGGGGGGAGGAAAATCCCCCGAGTCAGTTAAAGGACGACAAAGTAGGCAAGAGACAACTAAAACCGTGACAATCACTCAATAGAAAACAGCAAAGGCATGAAACAAAATTGTAAAAGCCGACATCTGTGGTTGACCGACCGTGAGACTAAAAACAGGAAAAGTCAGCCACACGGAAAACAAAGGGAAACCTCCAATCGGAGGTCATGACAGGACGGACACAGACACTGAAGAAAAGCTTTAAATGTAGGGGTAAAAACCACTGTCCCGATGAAAAACAATGCCCTGGACCAGATTAAGAGACTTATGTGGCGTAATGTTGACCGCGACATCTCCCAGCTTATCGCAAGCAAGCAACGCCCGCGACTGGACAGGGGATGCATTGTGAATCAAAACAGACCCATTACGCATCTTGGAGAGGGACTCCACGTCTCCAAACTTCTCCTCCAGGTGGTCAACAAAGAACTGAGGCTTCGCTGTAGTAAATGACTCCCCATCAGTCCTTGTACAAACTAAATACCTTGGTGAATACGGCCCATTTCTATCTTCAGTCCTGCGTTCCTCCCAGGACGTGGCCAAGGAAGGGAACGACTTGGGGTCATATGATGTAGCATTAAACATTCCACGCTTTGAGACGGTGGTTATACGTTCACCAACGTTATCTTTTGCTCGCTTCATTTTGTTGCCACGAGCAGCTAGGGATCTAAAGGCCCACCCAGACAGAGCCCCGCTTGCCTGGGTAAGCCTTATACAACTGAGGTGCGGCAGGTTCCTCAGAGGTTGCTCGCTAGCAACTGTTCAACCTCAACAGCCATGCATCTCCTCGGCACGTAGCACACCTTGAGATTGAGGTTTTTTTTATAGAGGTTTGTACCATCTTCGCGACCCGGACGATTAAGCCAAGATCCCTGGGCTCTGAAGCGTACAACGCTCCACCGTCACGCCGAACGATGGTCGTTGAGGCACACACAGAGCTTACGGTGTAGTGGACTGCTGGCGCGACACAGCCCACAGCTCAGGACCCCGGGTTCGCCAAGCCCGTACCCGTACGACACTACCAACATAAACAAAAATCTAACTAAATTGCGGATAATAATTGACTTACCCTCGTATACGAGCGTGTTTTGATGTCTAGTAAATTTATATGGAAGAGCGGGAAATTTTCGGAACCTGCACTGTTTTTGGTAAGTGACCAGCCCGGGTAGCTGCGTGGTCTAACGCACCGCATTCCGAGACGGGGAGGCGTAACAGCCCCGGTTCGAATCCGCCCGTCGGATTAACGAAAGGGATCGGAGTGCCGGCCAGCCTTCGTGTGGTTTTTAGGCGGTTTTCCACATCCCCCTAGGTGAATACCGCGCTGGTCCCCAAGTCCCGCCTCAGTTACACGACTCGCAAACATTCCGTAACACTTTAGACTTTCACCACATATAACACTATACGCAGACATTTGGGGTAGACCTTTCCTCCTGAGGAGCATGCGATGGCGGCAGGTAGGGCATCCTGCCACCCTGTAAACACACGCCAAATCTCCATTTACCGCAGTGCAGACTCTGCTTATGAGGGAAAGGAAGGGCCAAAGAGAGAGACAGACAGACTCACTGTTGGTAAATCTGATACTGCTACGGATATTACGAACTGCAGTTTTTGGCCCACTTTAGGTTACGGTAGTAACACTAAAAGTGGGCCTTTGCGATCGACTTTTGACAGCTCGAAATTTAAATGAAAATAACGGCTTAACCATTCATTTGTCACGAAAATTGAATAACTGAATTTGTAGAGGAGAATATTCTCTACAACTTTGCTCCCTTGTGTTTTTTTTTCATATATCGTTTAGTTTCGGAGATATTTGCGAATATAACGGCGATTTTGGGATATCTGTCTGTCCATACCGTGTGCCCACTTTTTAAGACAAACCGTTCAACCAATCAGCACCAAATTTTGTAGACATAATTGTAGGCCGCCAGAGACCAGGACCTTCCTTTTCCAAATTTTTCAGACACAAAATACGGTAGTAATACAAAAAAAGCCGTTTGTAATGCAATTTTAATTGAAAATAAACCGTTCATCTGACGCGAAAATTGAAAACCGAATTTCTGGAGGAGCAAATTCTCTGCAACTTTGCTCTCTTGGTTTTTTTTTTTCATATCTCGTATCGTTTGAGAGATATTTGCGAAAATAACGGAAATTTGACACCCTCCATTGAATATAACGAAAACCAGCCGTTCGGAGATGTCACTTGACATTCCTTGCCCAGAACTCTCTCTGGCATACGCCCTCTTACGCCGTGTATTTGATGATTTTTCTTATTGTAACTTACATGTTGTCATGGTGCACTGAAAAATTAACAAAAACACGTCCTCCGTACGATAAATGATAATCTAGTGTCTAAAAATGCCATATTAGCATCAGTTAACATCTGCCGTCAATAGTACGCGAATAAAGGTCGTATGTTCTAATTGTTAGCCGTAGTGTATTGGGCAGCGCGTTGGAGTGTAATGCTCTTGGAGAATGGTTCGGAACCCACCATTTCCCAAAAATTTTACCTAAAAGTATTTCGAGTACTCTTGTTAATTAAATAGAGCTATGTTCTTCAATGTTTAGAGTTGTGCATAAGTAAGAATGCTCCCTCTAAAATGCGTGTTTGTTCTATTTCGTGAACATGCCGTGAAATTCGAAACAATGAATTGAACAATGGTCTCCTGAAGCATATGCACGTAAACTGGGAGGATACTGTAATAATAAACATTCTGAACAACGTGCTGATAAAGGTGGTCTCGTACATAAAGAAAGTCCTAGATCTCTGTGGGAAGTGAAGTTCCTTAATGAAACAGAAGGGAACTGTGTACTTTGCAACAAATTACCTTGTTAATATTTTTTCTTAGCGTGTATTTACTATTTATGGTATATATTGGAAGTCATTAATTAGAATCAGTGCATCTACTAAAATGTTTGTCTTTGACATGGTTGCTATGGACGCTTTTAACGTAGATGGTATTACCTTTCCTGTAGTTCAGATATGACTTTGTTCATGTTACTCTGTTCTGCGCTAACATAAAGAGCAAATATTCTTTCTCAAACCGTGATTACGTTTCCTTTTACAGCTAAAATCACAAACGGAATAAGTGTGAATTCCACATGACTCTAGTAAATATATATACGAAGTTAGTACTATAATACGTCATTTACAAGAGTCATTGTAACAGGATCTCCCCATTTTATGTACATGTGATAAAGATGTCTATGTTTACAATTCCTTGCTACATTTTTCATGGCATGTTCTCAATACAGAACAAATGCACTTTTCAGAGAAAGCGATGTTACCTTTGAACAACTAGGAATCTTGCAGAATATATTTGTATTCAGTTAACAAGAGGATGCGAAAACTTTTTAGGAAGCAAGAGGAAAAATAAAGTGGGCCAAAAAAATTGACAGTGGTGGTTTTATATATATATATATATATATATATATATATATATATATATATATATATATATATATATATCAGTGAGATCGATGCTTTGCGATCTTTTGTTCATATTCATTCTGGGTTGTTCGTTGAGTAGTTTACTCAGTTTTTTTATTACAGATGGCGTTGAACCAACACCGTCTGAAGAGAGCTTGTGCACTGCCATGGCATGGGAGCGCACAGGCCTTCTCTTCAGATGGTGTTAGTTGAGCCGTCTTTCGTTTTCCCTCTTTTCATTGGTTCTTCGGTTTGAACGGGTACTTTGTGGACGTTGGTTTGTTTTGTCTTATTTTGATCGTTTCAGACGACTCAGTTCTCTCGTTACAGAGAGCGTCGAGCTACCATGCCGGCAACCCTCTGACCGAGCGCGCTGAGCCACCGCGCCCTAGCAAGTTTCTAACCACCGTCTAACTTGTTCGTACATCACAAACTAATTCCTCGCCTATTACGCTATGGCGAACAGCTGTAATCCGTGATTCTCGTACCATCGATGGCAGGTGATAAATAAATAACCAACATTAGATTATAATTCATTGTCCTAAGAACGACGTGTTTTTGATCATTTTCAGTGCGCCATTGCTTTGAAATGGCAACGCTTGAGTTATAATAAGAAAATCAAGTAGAGCAAGCAAGATGGTGTACGCAAGAGATTTTGGGGCGAGGGATGTCATGTGACTGATTTACGAAAGCCAAATGTACGCTTCCAGGCTATAGTAATTCGTCCGAACGCCAAATGTACGCTACGTTCATTCCAGACTATAGTCATTCGTACAGGCAAAGAAAATAAACTTTGAACTACCAAGGCAAGACATGTGATAATATTTTAACGTAAAAATATTAGGAAAGTGTGGGATAGATATTAAAATGATAGTTCAAAGAGGTAAAAGTTCAAAAAAAGAGTATGTTTGTCAAAGCTAAACTCAAATACCATATAATTTTGGCTGTGGTGTACTGAAAGGTGTCGGCATTTAACGACTGTAGTAGGATGCAGAATGATTTGGACCAAACTTCTAAGTGGCGTGAGAAATGACAGCTAGCTGATGAAAATTAAATATGGAGGCCTGACGCTGCACAGGGATATGAAATGTAACGAGCATATAAGGACAGGTGAAGGTGGATGGCCGACTTACGTTTATTGGGAGAATTTTGGGAAGATGTGATTCATCTGTAGAGAAGACTGCATATAAAACGCTTGTACGACCCCGTCTTTACTGTTGCTCAAGTGTGTCGGATCCCTGTCGGATCAACGTAAAGGAAGAAGGAAATTAGCAGTTCTCAGGCGTGCGGCTAGATTTGTTGTTGGTAGCATTAGAAGGAAGCGTGTGGGGTAAAAATCGTAGAGGGAGACCGAGGGAACAGTAAGCAGATTCAAAGGAATGTAGGTTGCCGAAAGTATTCTCAGATGAAGAGACTTGCACAGGACAGGTTAGCGTGGAGAGCTGCATCAAACCAGTCTGCGGACTGAAGATCACAACAACAGATTCTACCAATGTGCGAGTGTTACTGAAAGGCTTCGAAAAAAATGGGAGTCACTGGAGGGAAGGCGACGTTATTTTCGAGAAACACTGCTCAAGAAATTCTGAAATCCGGAATGTTAAGCCGACTGCAGATCGATTCTACTGCCGCCCACTTAAATTTCGCGTAAAAACCACAAGAACAGAGAGATTAGGACTGGTACAGATGCACACAAGCATTCGTTTCTCCCTCATTCTCTATGGAACGGGAAATCCAATAACCAGTAGTTGTACTAAGAAGGAAAGTATTTGGGCTAGAACAAACATATCTGTATGAACGTTTGGTTACAGTATCTCTACGTACACCTCAACGTGCTGGCGGGTTTCGTTTTTATGCAAAACTTTGCGATCATGCTCTAGATAGCACTGTAGATGTAATTGTAGACGCCATACGTAATGCAGATATCTTAACTATAACTTATGTAATAATCATCGTACATGTTCTCTAATGAATTATCATCAAAAGACTCGGAAGACTGTTGGCATTCACTGCCACTGCTTCCATCCCCTCTTCCCGCACTTACCGTAGCACTACCGCTAGCAATGAGTTCTTCGTCATTATCATCCCTATTATCATCATTATGAGTTAGTGTTACAACAATATCTAACTTATGCTCATATTTCTGTACCATAACAGATACGAGAAAGCATGCGAATGATTCATCTTCTACACTAATGCCAGCTTCACGAAGAATTGTTCTTCGTAACTTCATCTCAACCAATCGCAATACTTTAGCAGGATTGATTATCAGTCGCTGCTCCATCTGACGCTTCACCACACAAATGTCACAAAATGGCACTTCGGAGGCACATTGCACCGTCCCTACTGGCGAACCGACAGGTCAAAGTGCAATGTGGCAAAGCACACGCAGAGGACTCTAACGGATGACTGCAGAGTTTTGCAGATGCGGAAGTGTCACTAGTGTAATAAGGGACCTTTACATTATCTCTCGTACGATTTTGATGTATATGTGTTTGTTCGAGCCCAAGTGCTTTCCTTGTATGTACGGAGTTTGTGTGTAGCTTTCGTCACTCCAGTAATGTCATCTTCAGACAAAATATTATATATGTTAGGAATGAGGACATTGCAGTTCCTGTGTGAGAAGGGCACACACATGGATAACCAAGAACTATAAAGTACGCTGAAATACGTAAATAATGGAATGGACGTCGTTGATTTGGCTTGAAGTAGCACTACCGGATAGCAAAATAAAATTTAATCAAAACTTACGGCTGTTGGCGTGAAAAATGAATCACAGTAGATTTTGAATCTTCCAAGTTTTGTGGCCGTGGTCCATGGAACATCATGGTGAATCATCGGGTTACACAATGAAGGCAGCACCGAGCTACTTTCATTTGACAGTCATTATTAGTCGTTTTGCTCATTGCTGAATCTCGTGAACTGTTTTCTCATAAATTCTTTGATAGTTGAAACATGAGTCAGATGTGTCTATCCACAGCGATCTTAATGTGAAGATCTAGGCTGGTAATCTTCTTCGATTGATCAAACCATCTGCTTGCTGCTCTCCCTCGTGGTTTTCTGCCTTCAATTTTTCCCTACACTATGGTCTTCTCTAAATTATCCACTTTCCTTCCCAAGATATGGCCAAGGAACTGCAGGTATTTTTGGCTGACACGAGAAGCTAACCTCCTTGTTATGTGAAGTTCTTCTATCAATGAAGCATTAGATCTTCTTTGTGTCCATGGCACACGCAGCATCATCCGTCAACACCACATCTCGAAGGCATCAATGTGCCTCTTATCACTATCTTTCACGGTCCAGATCTCGCATCCGTATAAGAAAACAGGAAACACCAACGCTTTCACCAAGCATATCTTTGTTGTCTTGGACATTGATTCTGCTAGATCTCGGTGAGTTTGACCATTGAGGCTCGACCAAGAATGATACGTCGTCTTATTTCTTTGACACACTTTCCTGTCCAGTTGATCAGAGGGTCTAGGTATACATAATCACTCAATATCTCCAGCTCCTTCAAACATCCTGTAAGTTGGTTTTGATCCATGCCCTGGTGATTTATTACCATCAGTTTAGATTTTTTTTCTTTTTTCATGTTTATCTCTAGACCAAAATTTAGACTAATGTCTTTCACTCTTGAAAGTAGATCACTAAGTTCTTCCTTACTTGATGCTATGAGTGTAGTATCATATAATTAAAGGTCATTAAAATGAAATCGCGAAATATAACATGCAGTCGTGAAATATAACGATTAAGGGATCTGACGTATTGTGGAAGTCGGCTCACACTGCGCATATATAGTACGGATCGTAGTATACCGTAAGCTGGCCAGACGGGTGATCCCAGCACGAGATCAACAATGTATCAGATCATACATCAGCGTATGGTATACGACAGGGCAGTGCTATGTACCTCAGTGTAAGCCGACTTGTATAATGCGTAATGTACCTTACATTTTTAGAACGAATTTCATATTCCTATTTCATTTTGGTCCCCTTCAGTAGCAGATGACGAGATACCTCTGCCCTCACCACGTTTTCCCGTAGTCTGATGATGCCGCACAATGACGAAACGCCTTATTGCAACTAAAATATCGCAAATAAAAATTAAACACCTTAATTTCCTGTTCACGCAAAATTTATTGCTGAAACAGTGTATATCGCGTCAGTGAAATGATTAAGGGATTTAACTGCGGGGTCATTATTCCCTAAACTAAATTACCTATGAACTAACTTATACTAAAGACAACACAAACATCCATGCCCGAGGGAGGATTCGAACCTCCAATGCGGGAGGCCGCCCAATTTGCAACGTTGGGCTTGTAGTAATACATTAATGATTTTTTTTAATAACTTGTGCGATGCTTGTCGCTGACTTCTGCCCTCTATCTGCCGGCGTATCGATAAACATATGACATTTGTTACGTTCAATTTTTTTGCAATAAGCTGAAAGGAGAGAGCGGAACTGTTCGTCACTTACTTTCTTCTCCTTCATGTGCTAGGACGTGTCCCAGGATTTGGTCTAATTAATGTAAGTGTGAGCTTATTTTTTTTATTAATTTCAATAAACCCCCACAGTTAATTTGAAATATCTTACTTACTTACAATCCCTTCTCCATTCTCAGTAATTTTAAAGTTATTTATTTTCAGCAGATCCAGTACTTCATAAAGTGATGCTCGGGTATTGTTGCGATTTGTTTCGCGATTGTACTAGAACATTCTCTGTGTAACTTTTATGTATTTCGTGTCTATGAATGGTTTATTACATTTTAATGCCTGCAGAAAAATCTTTGCGATGTTTATGAAGTCCGATAATTTTGCAGTTTTTTGGCGACTATCATGATTAATTTTCAACACGGTCGTAGAACAATAGTAAACGAAATGCACAATCCCAGCATCAATTTATCGAAGTAATATTCCAGTCATCTCAGCTAGATTCACTACATAATATGACCGAAATGTTTGTACCAGCTCTCAATAAGGTAAAATTTAGATTCCGCCGACTTCTTCTGTAATGTTGCTTTCTGGTGTTGTATTTGCTACCGAAATTACGACCACTACCATTTAATGGCGGAATCCAATAATTTTGTTTAAATTGTCCCTTCCTTGTCAAAATTGCTTAGTAATCTCATTTAAAAATATTTCACTACCTGGTAAAATTTCATTTGCGGTCCCCAACCTTAACTTTAATACGCAACACACATTTTCATACGAAAACAGCATTACAGGCTCCAGACTGTTCGGCTACTCCTGCGCGTCAATGAAATGGTTACATTGGTATATCAATAGCTCAAGCTCATATGTTAAATATACTAGGGGCAAAACACAAACAATACCCTCACTACGCGATCCTGCCGAATGATAGCGCTACAAAAGCTGAGTTGCTAAACATAGCTTTTAGAAACTCATTCACCAAAGAAGACGAAACCAATATTCCAGATTTCGAATTACAAACAGATGTCAGAATGAGTAACGTTGAAGTAGATATCATCTGAGTAGTGAAGCAACTTAAATCACTTAACAAGAACTCTTCTGGTCCGGACTGTATACCCATTAGATTTCTATCTGATTATGCTGAAGAGATAGATCCTTACTTACCAGCCATATACAACCGCTCTCATAGAAGGATCTGTACCAAAAGATTGGAAACTTGCACAGGACACACCTATATTCAAGAAAGGCAGTAGGAGTAACCCACTAAACTACAGGCCTATTTCATTGACGTAAATTTGCAGCAGGATTTTGGAACATATCCTGTATTCAAATACTATGAATTATCTCGAACAGAATGGTCTATTGACCCAAGGTCAACACGGATTTAGAAAATATCGTTCCACGAAACACAACTAGCTCTTTACTCAGACGATGTGATGAGTGCCATCGACGAGGGTTCTGAAATTGATTCCGTATTTCTTGATTTCCAGAAGGCTTTTGATATCGTACCTCACAAACAGCTTTTAATCAAATTGCTTGGTTATGGTATATCGCCCCAAATTTGCAACTGGATAGTGAATTTCCTGTCAGAGAGGATATAGTTTGTAGTAATCGATGATAAGGCATCGATTAAGACAGAGGTGATATTGGGCGTTCCACAGGGTAGTGTCATTGGTCCTCTCCTGTTCCTTATTTACATAAACGATTTGGGAGAAAATCTAAGTAGCTCTCTTACGTTGTTTGCAGATGACGCCTTCATTTATCGTGTAGTAAAATCATCTGAAGATCACAACCAACTGCAGAACTATCTAAATAAGATATCACTACGGTGTAAAACTTGGCAATTGACTCTAAATAATGCGAAGTGTGAAGTCGTTCACATGAGTACGAAAAGAAACCCGTTAAACTTTGTTTACAAGATAAATCAATCAAATGTAAAGGCTGTAAACTCCACAAAATATCTAGGAACTACTATTACTGAGGACATAAACTGGAAATAATACGTAGATAATGTCGTGGGAAAGGCGAACCAGAGAGTGCGTTTTATTGGCAGAACCCTTAAAAGATGCAACAGAACTACTGAAGAGATTGCATACTCTACTCTTGTCCGTTCTTTTTTAGAGTATTGCTGCCCAGTGTGGGATCCTTATCAGGTGGGTTTGACGGAGGACATCGAAAGAATCTAAAGAAGGGCAGCTCGTTTCGTATTATCACGATACAGAGGAGACAGCGTCACGGAAATGTTACAGGACCTGGGATGGGAATCGTTACAACAACGGCGCTTATCGCTGCGGCGTGGTCTACTTACGAAACTCCAATCATCAACATTCTCCTCCGAATACGAAAATGTATTGTTGACTCTCACCGAATAGGTAGAAATGATCATCAGAATAAAATACGAGAAATCAGAGCTCGAACGGAGAGATTCAGATGTTCCTTCTTCCCGCGCGCTATTCGAGAGTGGAATGGGAGATGAATAGTGTAATGGTGGTTCGATGAATCCTCTGCCAGGCACTTAAACGTGATTTGCAGAGTATCCCATGTAGATGAAGATGTAGATGTAAGCGGGTGTCGATCCATGTTGAAACACATGTCTAATACGTGGTGTAGCCTCCACAGGTAGCAATGCAGGCGCTGATTCTGGCATACACGTGCAACCCTTACAGAACTACGTTAACCACTTAATGCCAGAATTAATTTCTACTGCAAGAAAAAAATCAAAAATCATATATTGTGCTCAATACTGGGGTCTTAGACCATTTATAACATCAAATATAAGAAATGTTATACATAGTTGGTATAATTAGGTATGTGTCAAATTTGCGACGACAGGCATTTGAGAAATAAAACGCTTACAACTCTTCATTGAGGGAAATTTTTTTATTGTTCTCATGAGATTTAATGAAAAAAAATGAACATGCGTTTGAATTACAATTATGGTTACTTATAAATCTAATGCAGAGGATCAACATTTCTTTGGTCATGAAATTGCCTAAAACAATTGGAATTTTTGTTTAGGCAAATGTCAAGTTTGCATTTCGCACACGTAATGACTGTCTGCTCTTTACAGCTGCATCTTTGCCTTCCTGTTACACAAGGCCAATGACCTATTTCATCGGTACGGGTAGATTCATCAGGGACTGGTTTCATTGGACCCCGACGCTTCTTACGTTGGATTTCCGTTTCCATACTTTGTAAGGGCCTACCTCTCTTTTTTCGTGTCATTTCTTTTCCTTGCTTACATAGAGCACCTGCTATTCTGGATTTGAATTCCAGAAGATCATTTTGTTTGCGACGGGGAATTTCCAAAGCATCACAATCCCTTCGATACAGCAACCACGAATTCACTATCACAAGATCAACTAGGTGGAAAAACAATCTATGGTAATATTCCCTTGACTTTATGAAAAACCTATAACAGGAAATTAGAGCGTCAAGTAAATCCACCCCTCCCATGAATGTACTGTAAACTGTAACAGTGCTAGGGCATGGTACATGAGTGCGTGCTTTTTCTTTCGGTCCCATCTTTTTATTGTGATCACCGGATGAGCAGATGCAAATGCACTGGCAACACCTCTGTTGTCAAACCATCCTCCTTTCTTCGTTTTATTTTATCGCTTGCATTTGCCTATAGAAGTGCCCAAGTGCCTGATGATGAATATTTTACACAAACCGTATTTACGTGTTCACTGAAAGTTTTATCTGCTTTATCACATCTAAATATGATACAAAATACTTAAAAGATATTAGAAAAACAAAATATAATTTTCAGAATGAAACTGACCTCTGTATTTAGCTGTATTTCACGGATCAATGAACACAAACACACGTCTTTGTTAGCAACACGCACACAATACACAAATGTTGTCATAGAAAGACAGTCAGTGCTCTGTAGATAGTAGCACATGTCACACGCACTGCGCCGGTCCCTATAGGATCTGATACAACCGGAGCTGGGGTCTGAAAACACTTACTCTTCCATATATATAGGTCACAACGGTATGAGGCGAATTTGCGACAACCGGCATTAAGTGGTTAACAGTTCTAACGGGTGTGGAATAATGTATCCCAAAGCATTATTCGCCATCTAGAAGATAGGATGGCTGCCAGAGTTAGCGACTACACAGCGCTTCATTGTGGCTTCAGTTATTGATCTGTAAATGTAATCTTTTCATGTACCCCATATGCAGAGTTTCAGCAATAAATTTTGAGTGTATTGAACAAGTCTTGAAATAATTGAATAACAAAAATACAAATATACACTACCGGAAATAAAAATTAGTAGACACTCTTAAAGATGTTCCTATTGCGTGATTCCATGAACATCTGTGCTCTTGCTTTTAATTTTGCCATTTGCAGCCACGCCTGCCCGCCAGTCGTGGCAGCACCTGCAGCGCCGTGTTTCCGCATTACTTTGTCCCGTGTCCATTCCCTCGAATTGCGCGGACCCCGGGACACCTGCGCGCCTTCTACGTTATTGAAATTTCCGGCTCAGCCCACGCGATCTCGCAATGTCGCCCTGTCTTCGCCCTGCACTCGCTCTTCCCGCTGAAGGCCGCTGCAGATCTTACCAGACAAGTCCCCTGGTACCCACTTCGTATTTTCATCACCTGACTGCACATGCTCCAAGCTAGCTGTTCGTTCTTCCTGCGGTGTTTTGAAGTACAGAGTGTTTCTGGAGGAACACTAAATATTTTCGAAGATGGTAGTATAGACAAATTGCAATTTAAATGCTATACAGGGTGTTACAAAAAGGTACGGCCCAGCTTTCAGGAAACATTCCTCACACACAAAGAAAGAAAATATGTTATGTGGACATGTGTCCGGAAACGCTTAATTTCCATGTTAGAGCTCATGTTATTACTTCAAATCACATTAATCATGGAATGGAAACAAACACACAGCAACAGAACGTACCAGCGTGACTTCAAACACTTTGTTACAGGAAATGTTCAAAATGTCCTCCGTTAGCGCGGATACATGCATCCACCCTCCGTCGCCTGTAATCCCTGATGCCTCTTGATGCAGCCCTGGAGAATGGCGTATTGTATCACGGCCGTCCACAATATGAGCACAAAGAGTCTCTACATTTGGTACTGGGGTTGCGTAGACAAGAGCTTTCAAATGCGCCCATAAATGAAAGTTAAGAGGGTTGAGGTCAGGAGAGCGTGGAGGCCATGGAATTCGTCCGCCTCTACCAATCCACCGGTCACCGAATCTACTGTTGAGAAACGTACCAAAACGTCGACTGAAATGTGCAGAAGCTCCATCGTGCATGAACCACATTTTGTGTTGTACATGTTCTAGCAGCACAGGTAGAATATCGCGTATGAAATCATTATAACGTGCTTCAGTGAGCGTAGGTGGAAGAACATGAGGATCAATCAAGACATCACCAACAATTCCTGCCCAAACGTTCGCAGAAAATCTGTGTTGATGACGTGATTGCACAATTGCGTGCGGATTCTTGCCAGCCCACACATGTTCATTGTGAAAATTTACAATTTGATCACGTTGGAATGAAGCCTCATCCGTCGCATGTCAACACAAGCACGGAAGTCGACATTATCTTCCTTCAATTGGGCCAACTGGCGGTGAATCGAGAAAGTACAGTACATACTAACGAAATAATTGGGTATTTTGACAGTTGTCTGCACGAATTATTTAAATTTACATTTAAAGAGAAATAGTAAAATGAGCTCTAACATGGAAATTAAGCGTTTCCGGAAACATGTCCACGTAACGTATTTTCTTTCTTTGTATGTGAGGAATGTTTCCTGAAACTTTTGCCGTACCTTTTTGTAACACCCTGTATAACATCTGTCTAATTTTATTTTCAGAGATACATCTGTCAGCACGTAACCCAAACAAACTTAAAGCAAAGGCAAATGAGGACGTTCAAAGACGATTTACAAAAAATGACAGCTCCAATTTTAATGTACAGGATGTCCCAAAAAGAATGTCTCGATTTTAACGTAATAATATTGATAAAAGTGTCATTAGGTAACTGAAACAGCGCTAGATGTAATCGGCATGGTCTAGAGTTACAGAATAATTCGCTAGATGTCGCTACGAGCGCTGACCTGGAGCGTGCAACCAAAAGTGAATGTTTTTTGTGCAGTTTCGCAAAGCAAGGTTTACGGACCCTACTTTTTTTAGGAAGAAACCGTAACAGAAAAAATCATACCTTGCAATGCTACGGAACTAGTTATTCCCACAACTTGACTCTGACAATTTCAACTAGCAGCAAGTTGGAGCATCATCGCACTGGCACAACAACGTGCTCAGTTTCCTCAATGCCAACGTGCCTCAACGTTGGATAGGGCGTACAGGACCGCAAGACCAAGCCTTACACTCTTGGCCTCCTAGGACACCATTTCATTTCTTCCTGTGTGCTATGTTAAAAAATGTGGTTACGTTCCTCCTTTACTTCGAGACATTGATGAACTACAAACCAGAATATCAGCTGCTGTAGCTTCAGTGACGAGACCTTATGCTAAGTTTGGGATGAATTCGGCTATCTACTAGATGTCGTCCATGCACCCAATGGAGGACTTACTGAACATTTATGATGAATTTTTATAAACTTTTGTCTTTTGTGAGTAGTTTAGTACGCAATTTTTTAGTGTTAAGCCCTTCTTCCCTATAAATAATTATATTGAAAATCGGGTTATTGTTTTTGTGACACCCTGTAGTTTTGACTTCTCTTTAAAACACGACTAGCTCTTCGGAGGTCGTCTTTGCGTTCTATTATGAGGTGTGCATTATTCATAATCCGAATGATCAAATCAGCTATTGTGTTTCGTTTTTCTCGTATTCTTCTCATTTCAACCATCCCCACAAAGCAATAAGATCCGAGCACATTCGTTACTACGAAATGTACTCATATCTACCGATCCGTTTTGTGAGGAATGTTAGGTTTAGACGATGTGTCACCTGATGTGTAGAAGGTACAGTGTCTCGCAGTGAACTGAACACAAAAGTAAAAACTCTGCGGTTAGGAGAGAGTACGCCATATTCTCTACAAGAAGCAGCTGACACCCTACTATATCTCTTCCTCTCCCCCCCCCCTCCGTCCGCCTCTCCCTTCCTGCCGCCCGCCCACCCTCATCGCCGTGATCACGAAGCTCAGCTCGTTGATCAAGGAGGAGGAGGTGTTGGGACATCTCAACGCCCAACCTGATATCTCCATCTGGTCTGCCAAGCGGATCCACAACGCCACCAGTCCCAGATTGACGCGGATTTTCACTGAATCGTCGTCGTCCTTCTTCTCGAGGAGGCGTTAATCTATGATCGCCATCAGACAGTGGAAACGTTGTGTCTGGTGTCTCATGCACAGAACTGCCTAAGCCCTCCACCTGTCCCCACTGTAAATCCTCCCACCTCCACAAACACTGTCCCAAACTCGCATCCCCTCCTTTCGTGTAACACCTGTGGCGGCCCCAAGTCAACCTATTCCTACAAATTTTAATCCGTCCCTGCCCCCACCACTCCAATGCTCATCGTTCCCGTCCGTGCACCCGACCCTCCCAGGCACCCAAACAACTCCTTGTGCCCCCCTGCCTTCCACTGTAGAGGACGACATCCAGTTTGTCACCACCATCCTCCAGAACAGTTATCCCTTCCAGCACCCCCATATCCTCCAGCAGATTGCCCTCGCCATCCGATCCACATTCCACCTTTTCCCATGCCCACTCCAACTTCTCATGGCTAGTTACCCTACTCTAACAACACCTAAAACTTTATACCTTCTGTACCTTCCCTCCTGCACTTCTCCCCCACAGACCCCAATGGAAAGCCTCTCCTTTACCTTCCTCTACCACATCTGCTCCCTCCCCACCAATAAACACCTTTTTATGCATACCCTCTCCCAACAACACATGGATGCCTTCCTCCTAAATGAAACCTTCCCACAAACCAATCATCCCATTATCAGCCTGTCCCTTTTGTGAGGTTTTATTTTCGGTGCTTTGTTTTATTATTTACACTCTTGACAGTGGGCTCTTAGTTAGGAATAAGCGACTAATGACCTAGCCGTTTAGTCCCCTAAAATCCAACAACAACAAGAGCAAGAGCATTGAGGGGAAGCAGAAGATAAATAGAAGATAAACAGGAGCTTCTCTCATTTCTCTCGTAGGCTTATGCTTCATATGCTCCATAGCCGGTAAACCGTCTGATCATTATATTTAAGCAGAGAAAATGAACAAAAAGTGTAATCCGTCCAGTAGCTGTACAATATATAGTGATGTGAAAAGAAAATGTATTTTGTCTTCCTTCGCTTTCATTCCAGATAGTTGCAGCAGCCCACAGCAATATTTCAGTGATTTGTTGTTCACAGCGACTCAAAGCTCACAAGAATACTCCTATTCAGTTTGCCTTCATTCGATATCACACAAAGCCACAACGCAGCGTGTCCGGGCTGAACTAGTAGGCTGATAAACTTTCTTCAGACCCTTCCGAAGTAAAAGATCAAAGGAGCAGCGAGTGTATCAACACGCGAATTCCGCGCAGTGTGCAGGTTGTGCGGCGCTGTGGGGAGTGTGTGGCTCCGTTCGCCCTCAGGAAGGGCACGCGCGGGTCGAGGCTGCACCCCGGCGATAACCCTCCCCCTCCCGCAGCAGATATATATATGTGTGTGTGTGTGTGTGTGTGCCGAGCCACAAAAGAGCCCACGCTGGCCGCAAGCACGCCGGTGAAAATAAAATTCCCGCAGCCGCCTGCGGCAGGCTCGCTGAGATCCGCGAGCATACGACTGCGCAAAAACGAGGACAGCCGACTGCCGTACAGAGCGAACCACGTGACACCGACACCGCATATTAGGGTTATGACAGGGGAATCTTCAGCGTGGGGCAGCATACAAAGGGGCGCGTTAACGCGTCAGCCTCTGAACTGACACAGCGTTCTCGAAAGCAAATCCTCCAAATTTTTTATTCCGTGCTCACTATCGCCTGAGGTATTACATGTCACGCATATCACTCGGCGGAGTTTTATGATTTGCAGATGCAAGAATCTAGAAGGCTGTGTAACACCACAACGCGACCGTAGCATTAGAATCACCATATTCCAACATTTTTCATCGTTACGTAATTTTAGTAATTTTAATTATACAGGGTGTCCCAGCTATCTTGTCCACATAAAATATCTCTGGAACAATAACAGCTATTGGAAATGACTTTCATCGGTATCAATGTACGGCTGGGGCCCATTAATGTACATATTTGGAAACATTCTAAAACGAAAGCAAGGGTGTTTTCTAACACAAACTTATGATTTTTTTTTTTTTAATGGACCCCCTTTATTTTTTCTCCAGCAATCCATAGCATGACAAATCACATTGAGGCGCTTCAGTCACGGTCTGCACGGCCACTACGGTCGGGGGTTCGAATCCCCCCTCGGGCATGGATATTTGTGCCGTCCTTAGTGTTAGCTAGTTCATAAGTAGTTTGTAAGTTTAGGGACTGATGACCCCGTAGTTAAGTCCCATAAGTTCCACAAACATTTGAACAAATCACATAAACAATGGCGCTGATTGCATCGCAATAATCCAATTACATCCCGAGATATATTCGCAGAATATATGACATCAACTGCGATTGGGCAAAGCTGAAAATGTGTACCCAGCCGGGATTCGAAACCGTGTCTCCTGCTTTCTAGGCAGTTGCGCTGACCCCTACACCACTAGGGACACAGTGATCACCGCACCTGCAAGGACTACCTAAGCACGCCTCCCGTCAGATGGTGCGGTGATCATTGTGTCCCCAGTGGTGTAGGGGTCAGCGCAACTGCCTAGAAAGCAGGAGACCCGGGTTCGAATCCCGGTTGGGTACACATTTTCAGCTTTGCCCAATCGCAGTTGTAGTCATATATTCTGTGAATATTAAAGAATAACAACTGCAGGATCAAAAGTGACGTCTGTTCTTTCGGAACAGACGCCACACACACACACACACACACACACACATATATATATATATATATATATATATATATATATATATAAAATATGCCGGTGACGGGCAATGATCCTATCGTTAGTAGGGGGGGTGGGCAGGTTTGAAGCCCTTACTCTTACGGTAATTAGTTTCGTAACTACGAGTTTGAGTATTGTGGGCAGGGCGAAGCTGGGAATTTGTATCTGACGAGGGGCGTGCTTAGATTGTCCTTGCAGGTGCGGTGATCACTGTGTCCCCAGTGGTGTAAGGGTCAGCGCAACAGCCTAGAAAGCAGGAGACCCGGGTTCGAATCCCGGTTGGGTACACATTTTCAGCTATGCCCAATAGCAGTTGATGTCATATATTCTGTGAATATTAAAGACTGAGGCGCTCCAGTCACGGTCAGCACGGCCACTACGGTCGGGGGTTCGAATCCCCCCTCGGGCTTGGATATTTGTGATGTCCTAGTTCGTAAGTAGTTGATAAGTAGTTTGTAAGTTTAGGGACTGATGACCCCGTAGTTAAGTCCCATAAGCTTAACAAACATTTGAACATATTAAAGAATAACAACCGCAGGATCAAAAGTGACGTCTGTTCTTTCGGAACAGACGCCACATGTATATATACATCCCGAGATATTGCGACGCGAAGTTGACGCTTGAAATACGCGAAACGCGCGGCTAGCTCACGTCCTGAGCAGCATGGGGTTCACGCCTGAGACTCAGGACGTGCGCTGAGCCGCGCGTTTCGCGTATTTCAAACGTCAACTTCGCGTCGCAGTATCTTGGGACGTAATTGGAATATTGCGATGCAATCAACGCCATTGTTTATGTGATTTGTCATGCTATGGATTGCTGAAGAAAAAATATAGCGTGTCCAATTAAAAAAAACATAAGTTTGTGTTAAAAAACACATTTGCTTTCGTTTTAGAATGTTTCCAAATATGTTCATTCATGGGCCCCAGCCGTACATTGATACTAGTGAAAGTCGTTTCCAATAGCTGTTAGTGTTCCACAGGTATTTTGGGTGGACAAGATAGCTGGGACACCCTGTATATTTAGAGGCAGAAATTTCTCATTTTTCAAAATTTTTAGTAAATTCAAATTAGATCACAGTAATTCAGAATAACAGTATCCACGGAATACATGAATACATAGGTCAAAACACCTCGTATATCAAAGATCATTTGTCAGGTTCTTATTACAAATAGTACCCGCAGTTGAATTATTCTCTCTCTACGTTACTGGCTCTCCATGTTACTAGATCTCGAACATCGGATCGGCGCAGAGGATACCGTACTCACGGGTGCGGTTCATCTAGGGGTATGCTTGTCCATTGTTGGTCGAGCTGATCTCCAAGAGTTTACGAGAGTAACTCGGGCGTCCGATCCTTGATTTTTGTGAGTGCACTCGTGCTCTCCCGATAATCCATTTGTAGTCTGGGGCAACGTCCCAGAGATAAATTAAATTGGTCCCAAGCCTCCGGTTCCGACCAAGGTTTTCGGGAGGTTTTACTTGGTTGTAAGGCGTATGCCGGAACTGGTAAGCCCCTCCCACTTATTCCCAATTGGGATCCCCCTTTGCCCCACTATCAGCTTGTCTGATAATTGGCTGAATAGAACCGCGACTCTTTATGGGCCGGATCTCAAACAGCCCGCTCCACTCCTCGGAGTGGAGAATGAAAAGAATAGGGTTTTTTTCCTAGATCTCGAAGTGTGATAGCTCTCCGTGATTAGTTTGAAGTATTATACGCGGTTTATTTCGAAGATGGGAAGGAACCGAGAAAAAGTATTATATCTATTAATGTAACTTTCATATCGTGATCATACGCAAATGCGTACATTATCTTTGGACTTTGATCGGGATAGGCTATGACGGAAGCATCAGAAACATCTGCCTCCTTTAATAAACTGATTGACATTCGTGATTTTGGAACTTATTGTCAGGTTTAATGAAATAACTTTTAAAAAACGTATCTGGAAGAGTTAAAGTATGTAAGCAATGTAACAGGATCCAGAGACTTTGACGAAAATAATCACGCATTGTGAACTCATAAAGTGCTTTCTGTGAAAGTGATTTTGTTGTAAATATTAAATTCAAAATAGAGAATCTGTGATACCTAAACAACTCTTAAACAATTATTCAAGTATTTAGTTCCCTAATACTGTCCAAGAAGATTCTAAAAGTGAACATCTATCTGTGAAATTCGTAATGAATCAGTTAATATGTGAAAGAAAATATCTAATAGTTTTGATCAGAAGAAACTTCTAATGAAATTTTTTCTAAAGAATAATTCGATAGAAAGGAGTCAGGTGCAAATAATATTTTTTGTGACGGGCTTCAAACTGTTTGAACTACCGGGACTCAATGACTCAATTTTCTCAGTTTATTAAATATCAGCCCCTGAGAAATGGAATTGCATGCTCAAACATTATAAAAAGTCTTTAATTTTAATTGATATGCAGAACCAATATTTACAGTATGAAAAATTCAACAGAATATAAATTTTATTAACTACGAAGAAGTACCAGATCTACCAACGTAAATTTCATACTGAGGTGACAAATAAAATTTTGAACCCATCCATCCACTACAGCTGTGAAAGTCAAGCCGAATCTACATCATACAAGTCATAAGCTACAACCAAAATACAAGACAACCAACGTGAAGTCCCTCGACGCGTCACAGCTGTGAAATTTAGCGCTTAACGTTTCATGTGGCAATATATATCAAGCATTACTTAACGATGAGGTATACTTGCAAAAGACCTGAATAAATGGGCAGATTCTAGATGAATTACATCGTGTTAAGATATTAGAAGGTAAAGCGCATACAGGGGCATATGTAGACTCAGACAAAAACTTAGTAATGATGAAGACTGAATTTGTCAAATCAATGGAAATGGAGATTACTAGTCAAGCAGGAGTGTAGAATCTATTGACGGCGTAGCATCAAACGTTATGCACACATCCGAAGATAAATGTGAGAGCTACTGTTCAAACAGCTTAACAGATCATACACAATATACAGAAGAACTGGAAAGAAAATCGAGACTATTTTAAGTGATCAATCGGGTTTTAAGATAGGTTGCGAGATTTTTGTATGTTGTTCTTGGCTGAATATTCCCTTTTTGCTGCTGCACGAAAGTATATGTTCATAAGATCAAATTTTGGTTTATATACAGATACTGGAATTTTCGATCGAGCCCCTAACACACTGCGTGCAATAAATAACATAGTTTGTCCAATTTACACAACGGCAACTCGGGCAAAGTTAGTTACATTTCTGGGCACATGTCTGGCTATGTCTCAAGTCCAGGAGCCAATTTATCACTCCTCACGTATGGATACCCATAATGTATTCATCCAGAATTTGAAAATGAGAGGACTTAGCGACTTCCACGAATTTTACATATAATTGTAAACCTATGCGTAACATTTTCTCAATCATCCTAATACAATGAAATGAAAAAAAAAAAAAAAATAATCGCTCCATACTTCGTCACTGTCCATACAGTAAACCTGTCCATCAGACATTGCGTTTGGAGTAGAAAAGCAACTTAAATAACATAACAAAAGAAAGTGTTCCGGTACAGGTTCTATACTAATTAGGTTCCTGTGCGAGATTGCCATTAAAACATGAAAACACAGTTTAAAATATGTTCATCTGAGTTCAGTATATCACGCCTCAACAAAAAACAGACACACTCACGGAATTTTTAGTCTTTTTAAAATATCTGAGTTTATTCTCCCAGTTTCTTTATACGTGCACAATATTTTGACGTGTATTGACGCAGTTTAGTCAAAAACTTATAAATACCGAGCACTTTCAGTTCAAAGTTCACTTTTATGTAGTTTCATTGTTCAAATGTCCCTTCCACTAGACTGCAACAGGTACTAATGCATCGCTTGTCGCAAGGTGATGACACCAGAGAGGTATGCCTCAAAACGTGTACAACTTTGAAGACTGCAGAAAAATTTGCATTTGTTTGTAGACCTAGAAAAACCAATCTACATCCCCGCTCCATCTGCAATTGTTGCAAGAATATCAGCCTCATTCAAGTGATAAAGGTCTCTTCGTATCTTTGAGCACCATACACCCCACCTCAACTTCCGCATCCGCTAACATTCCCTCAGTAGGATCATTTATAGGTCATAAAATTCCTACCTCCCTTCATTCACACTAAAACCCTCCACATATCCTACACCATTCGAAAACTCGACTCCAATAACCCTATACCGTCCCCTGTAATTTGCAACAATGCTCTCTTCCTACGTATCCGATAAACACTTCATCTGCACAATCTCCACATCCTCTCCCAGTCCGTGATCTTTGTCCCGATTTATACCCAGCGTTTCAGCCCAGATTCCACTTCACCATGTCCACCTGACTGGGACTGCCTCCCTCCCCCCTCCCATAACATACTAAACTATTCTTCTCAATACTCCTGATCCTCTTGTCCCTCTATAACCCCTCCTGCCTCTCTCTCTCTCTCTCTCTCTCTCTCTCTCTCTTTCTCCCCAAATCCCATCCTTATCGCCTACACTGCCCTGGACCCCATCCTTATCACCTACACTCCCCTATCTTCGTCAATAGCCACCTTCCTGTCATCAGCTATCTACTATCACAGGTCCATACATTTTATTTTAGTTAACATGTAAAATGCTCTGTCGCAACACTGTTGTGTTTAGTCAAGTGTTTATTAAATGTGCTATCGCTTTCTATTTTTTACCATTGGTTTGTAATACCCACAAAAGACCACCCAAAAATCTATGTTATATATTTATACTACATTTAAAGCATTTTAAATTCATGTTTAACATATCTCCTGTTTTGTTGTTGTTCCCATTTTATTGTCCTTGCCTTTCGGCTGGATAGTGGGATATTTATTCCGCTGCCAGACAATATGGGGCAAGGGAGGTGGCAATGAAATATGTATACATTTATTGTGTGAGTCTGCTAGTAGTTATCCGGATTATTATTAATGAATTCTGACAAGAATTTCGTTAGCCCCTTCTGACCAAATATCTGGTCTTGTAATGGGAATTGTCAGAATTCTATGTATTATTTTTCCGTCCATGTAGTTTGACCCATAGTATTCCGTCAAAGGGTTTCTCATAGCCTACAACTCCACTGTAGATGTTCGGTTCCACTCCTTTCTTTACTCACATGATGAGAAATCATTTAATGCGGTTGTTACCAAAAAGTTATACTTTATTCTTGACGATCAGAGTAACTTTTGGATCAGCAACAAAGAAGTGAACATACTAACACTAAATTGCTATATACAGCGTCAGATTAGTTACAGAGGAATTCTTGTAACACTAGAGGTATAACAAGTGCGTTACGCGCCAAAAAGTTCCACTAGGCAGTCAGATACCATCAGTTATTTTGGAGGTTCATTAATCGGGCTAATTGGTAGCGGAATTTAATCTCCATTGTGTAAATGCACAATCGAAGCCGTCGACATATTCATTATTTCATTAGTTCCCAGCGCCATTGTGTTGAAGTAGAACGCCCTTTCGATCCAACCCTCGTGCGCAGTAATACCGATAACAAGCCGACGTAATTCCACTACAGACACACACACACACACACACACACACACACACACACACACACACACACACACGAAACACTCAACACTGTGTATGACTGGAAAGTGAGGTAAGGGTGTAGGACTTTTTTTTACACCGCTTGGAAATGTTACCCTACCCCATGAGAAGGAACATTATAAAATTATATATTTCTGACTTTTTACCCCTTCCTTACTGATTGTTTACTCTACCTAACTTTTTGTTTCCCCGTTACTCATTCCTCCTCCATCTATATTTCTTCCTTTTCCAAAGTCCTTTTTTTCTCCTGGAACCCTTTCCACCTATAAATTTTGTTCCTTCATTTTGCTCTGCCTTCAGTTTCCACCTAGGTCAATTTCTCCTAGATCTTCATGCAGTTTCTAGTGTTTGTCTTTCAATTTCCCGAAGTTCTGTACTGTTTTCTTCTCATTATGATAAGACTCAAGTCCCTAATTCTATAGGAATTTTGTACATTATTTTTTAATTGTAAACGTACTTTGTTAGTTTAAATGCAAGATATCTGTTGTAATCTTACTCTGATAGGCTTTTCTCCTTCACTACCTGAACAGCTATTCCAAACTTTCAGGTCAGGTAAAAAACATTGAAATAAATGGTAATGTAATCGTCCTCAGTCCCAAGACTTACAAACTACTTTAACCTAAGGAGAATAGACACATACACCAGTGCCCCAGGGAGGACTAGAACCTCCGAGGGCGAGCAATATCGCGCTCCGCAGCAAAGCGCCTTAGAGCACTCGGCCACTCGACATCGGCGCAGTAAGTAATGCACTAATTTGTTGAGTTATGGTAGTCTTTTAATAATCTTTCATAACCGATGCAGTCATGATAAGGAAGATAAAAGGCAGCATATTAAGTAGATTCGAATCCGAAAAACTTCGTCTAAAGTCCACGACGCAACCACTTACACCATTGCGTATTTCATTAAAAGTACATCAATAAAAGCGTAGTTGTTCTTTAATCATTAATGCGCATAGTTGTCATAGCATGATGTGTGCAGTAGTATAAAACAAATGTCACTAACTGCATAGTTACTGCTACACCAGCTGAGACAGCACATATGAGATTTTATTAATTACGACAGCACCCAATAACGATCTAAACTCATCTGTTCACTCCAAATATTCATCACGAACAGGCACAGAAGCGACGCTAGCGCTCCAAGCGGCAGCACTATTGTTACAGAAGAATGGCGGTTGGCTGTTTCTCCGCTAAGGAGGCAACTGACGTCTCAAATTATAGACGCAAACTTTTACGTATATGTTAATTAATATCTCTGCCAAACTTCACAAGATCACCCGCTGGGCTAATCTGAAGATTTCATCAAAATGGTTCCTGCCGTCTTGGAGTCTATAGGCAACGTACTAACATGCATATACACATACATTTATATAGATACATTACATCACGCGGTGGAGTAGCCGAGTAGCCGAGCGGTCGCCGCGGTGGAGTAGCCGAGCGGTCTAAAGCGCCTCGCTGCGGAGCGCGCGGTTGCTCGCCGTGGAGGTTCGAGTCCTCCCTGGGGCATGGGTGTGTGTGTTGTCCTTAGGTTAGTTTAACTAGGTTTAAGTAGTTTGTAAGCTACGGACTGATGACCACGCAGTTTGGTCCGATAGAATTACAAACGTTTGAACATTTTGAACACCACTATTAAGTACTATCCACTACAATAATTGGAAAGGTGTAAAGTATTTTACAGATTAATGAGCAAATGTTTACTTCTGCGAAGTACCTCTTCGAGAATGACACGCTTAAACTTTATATTTAAAGTCGCTTTTTATTTTAGTTGTTGAAAGTTCAAACTACAAAATTTTAGTTTTTACATCATTGAGGCAGTACCTCAATACAGACTGTACCGTTCCACTTGTTTTGTTCGAGTGTGCAAAATTGCATCGCAATCGGAAGAACAGTGTGGAAGAGCATAAAATATTAATCTAATCCGGAGTGGCCCATACACGATTGCCAATTTCTAATTTTCAGCTTTTCCTTTCGGTTCTCCCCGTATTAAAGCAAACAAAACAGAAAACTGATTTAAATCAGTTAATTCATTCCTGAGTTTCAGAGAGACTAAGGCACATCAATTGATTTTTATGCATACAAAGTCATTTAAAAATATAATGTGAGTGTTAGGAATCTCAGCAGACGAAACCGAATATTTGGCGAGTAAGTGACAGGACTAGCATTCGTGAATGCCAGTTCAGGAGAACGTCCCTGACGATAAAACTGTACAATGTGCGATTCTTAAAAAGGGACAGGACGAGGTAAGCAAACACCTGAACTAGACGCCTTGCAGTTGACACAGAACTAAATACATTAGACTTTGCTAACACATGTCCGCAGGACAATAAACTCTAGCTCTGGACTCAGTAGACAGTTATTAGCCGCGACCTGGTAGTAGAACCAGCGACGTCCATTTTCCGCGGGTTGTGTACTGTTGTTAAGTTATGGGCGCAAGTTAAAATAACGTTGTTTTTTCGTAAAATCCTCGTTACCATTACGCTATTCAACTTTGTAACAAAGCATTATATTTTTTCAACAGTCTGCCAAATTGAATAGATGCGAGTGTAATGATGAAAATACGATTATCATTCAGAACATTATGAGTACCTACATAGCCTACAATCGATATCAGCGTCTCCTGATGACGAAGGACTGCAAGTCGACACGCGCACAGTGCATGTATTGTCAGTGGGGGTGCTGTTTATCTGATTTTGACCGAGGGCAGATTGCGAGGCCCGGAGAATCGGTACGAGTATTTTGGACTACGCACGACTTCTCGAGTGCTCGAGAAGTTCTCTGGTGAGTTTCTTCAACAAGAGTTGAAACCGCGTCTAATGGTTGCGGGACTGCGCGGCCAACCGTCACTCTATATACACACCTACATGGATACTCTGCAAGTTTCATTGAAGTGCATGGTATAAGCTTCACCAAACCACTTTTATAATATTTCTCTGTTAGTCCACTCTCTAATAGCTCGCGGGGAAAGAAAGGAACGCCTAAATCTTTCTGTTTTCAATCTGATTTGTCTCATTTCGCAAATAGATAGCGCCACAACAAATAACACATTTCTTTTAATGATTTCCACCCCAACTCGTGCATCATTTCCGTGACACTCTCACTCGTACATCCCGATAATACAAAACGAGCTGCCCTTCTCTGAATTTTCTCTAGATTGTTTGTCAGTCGCGACTAGTGTGGATCCCACAATGCGCAGCAATACTCCAAAATATGACGCACAAATGTAGTGTAGGCAGTTTCTTTACTAGACGTGTTGTATCTTCTAAGTGTTCTGACAATGAAAAGTAGTTTCGGTTCGCTTTCTATATAATATTTTCTGTGTGTTCTTTCCAATTTAAGACTTTGTACATCCATCTTGTCTCATAGGAGTGGGACACGGCAGTATACTTAGTTACATATAGATCAATACACGCCAGCAGCCGTTGATTTTGTAAATCTTTTATTTCTTTACAGTTTAGGTAACATTCATACCATCTTCAGACCCTGTACAAGACAACAATAATGACAGATATAACAATGTACGAGTACAACCAAGAAGAGTAAACCATATACACCAATTATAATTATATGGAATTAACATTAATTGCAGCTTATATTCATGGATATAATAAAACTGGGAACTGATGTGATAATGACTACAACCAAGAATATATACAGTTTCATCTAATATTAAGAAATAATGTGGGAGACTGTATCTCATCTGTTATAGTTCCTTAATTAATTGGTAATTATTAAGAAGAAGCAGAGTGAATGTTAAAACGTTAACATAACGTCAGGCATGTAGTACAATATAAGTAAACATGTATGTCCACCGAAAAGAACTTACACTACACAGAGCTCTTAATTGATGACATTCTTTAAAAGACGTACCGGGAGAGTCTTCCTGTCTGCCAAGTTTCAACAGTTTATGTTCGCAGTTTATATTTTACCTAGGTCAATCGTAGCGCAAGAGCTTTATGCAGTAGAAGTTCTTTTCCGGTATGATACATAGGTCCATTTTGATTCGTCATGATTCACATACACGATTCGTCTGTGCCCTAATGACAGTACGTTCACGTTGACTCTGTTTCTTCTTAATAATGGCTAAGTAAATGAGGAACCATAACAGATGACAATTAGTCTCCCACTTTGTTTACTAATATTAGTTGATATTGGATATGTACGACATTATAGTCACCATCATCAGTTCCTAATTTTATTATATCCATGAATATAAGCTGACATTAATGTCTATTCACTATAATTAGCATGTATATTGTGTATGTAGTTTAATCTTCTACTTTTAATAATTGAAATTCCGAGTTGAATGTCAACAGTAGAGAACAGATAAAGAGGCACGCTGAGCTACTGATAGGCACGAAAAATAGACAATCACATTGACACAACTTAAATTTTGGGCCGTGGCCTTAATCAGAAAAGAAGCTGCAGCGCCACAAGCCGGCCGGGCATGGTGGTTGTGTGTGTATAGTTGTCTGAATGATTGTGTGAATGTATGTGTTTCTTTTCTGATGAAGGCCAAGCCCCAATATTTTAGTTGTGTCAATGTGATTGTCTATTTTTCGTGCCTATCAGTCGCTCAACGTGCCCTTCTACACTGAGTTGCTATCTAATCTTCTGTTTTATACGTGAACGTTGTTATATCTGTCATTATTGTTGTCTTATACAGGGTCAAAAGATAGTAATAATGAATTACCGAAACTAGTAAAGAAATTAAAAATTTACAACATAAGAGCAGAAGACTTGTATTGGTGGCAACAATATCGTACTACACTCAGCTTCAAATTTTCTCAACAGAATTTCGCAAAAAGGATGTCGTCTTCCCTCCAGCGATCTCCAATTGAGTTGCCGGAGCATTTCCGTCACACTCGCGCATTGGTCGAACCTACCAGTAACAAACCTAGCTGCTCGCCTCTGAACTGCCTCTATGTCTTCCTTTAAACAGATCTGCTGCGGGTCCCAAACACTTGAGCAATACTAAAGACGTGGTCGTACAAGCGTTTTATACGCTGTCTCCTTTACAGATGAAGTACAACTTCCCAAAATTCTCCGAATAAACTGAAGTCGGCTGTCCGCCTCACTCACAACTGTCCTTACATGCTCGTTCCATTTCATATCGCTCTGCAAAGTTACACCTAGGTATTTGAACGACGCGACAGCATCAAGACGCTCACTACTAATGCTGTATTCGAACATTTTGGGATTACTTTTCCTCCTCATGTGCATCACTTTACATTTTTCTACATTGAGGGCTAGCTGCCATTCTTCGCACCAACCAGAAATTTTGTCTAAGTCATCCTGTATGCTATTACAGTCAGTTAAAGACGACAGCCTCCCATACACAACAGCATCATCAGCAAACAGCCGCAAATTACAACTTACTCTGTCCATCAAAGAATTTATCCCGACACGACACACGGTCCGTCCTCAAAGCTTTACTTCTGCCAATACCTCGCATCCTACTTTCCAAACTTCACAGATGTTCTCCTGTGAACCTTTAGCACTCCCAGGAGAAAGGATACGCTGGAGACATGGCTTAGCCATAGCCTAAGGGATGTTTCGAGAATGAAACCTTCACTCTGCAGCGGAGTGTGCGCTGTGAAGTTTGGAAAGTAGGAGGCGAGGTACTGGTGGAAGTAGTGAGGACGGGCCCTGAGTCGTCGGGATAGCTCAGTGGTAGAACGCTTTCCCGCGAAAGGCAAAAGTTCCAGGTTCGATTCCCGCTTGCGGCACACAATTTTAATCTGCCGGAAAGTTTCATAAGAACGCACACTCCGCTGCAGAGTGAATGTTTCCAGAATGAAACATACGGGATGTGATTGGACGCCGCATTAGAGCCATCCAGCCACTTACAGTAATGAGGCGACCTGTATGTGCAGATGAAGTGGCTCGCTGCCTCCAGCCATCTACCATGCATCATTTCTTCCACTCTACGACCGGTCGCCCCTGTTATCCGTGCCAGAGGTAGACATAACGGGTTTAGATACTTGGTCATAATATTCCGGCTTAGCAATGTATTTTTGTTTGTTGTATACAGACGGAAGATACGTCTGACAGCATTGACAAATCTATTTAACTGTTTCAACTATGCATCAAGTATTTTCAGTTTCGTCTGAAAATAAGTGAATGTTTTCTCAGTGTCTCTTTTTCCATGAGACTTGGAAGTGTAAGGCTGCACCTCTGTGTAGTCTTTTCGTATGAAAGACAATGTGTCTCTTAAAGCGAGTTATAATATTAGTTCATTTCCTGCTTTCCTATCTTGTATGAATATCATACCTCCAGGTTTTAATTATTTACATTTAAGTTTATTTGAACAGTTGTAAAAGTTACATTCTGATGTAGTCTTTTGTATTTTCTCTTGTAAACAGTGCAACAGGTCGACATAGCCTATATTTCACCTGATGATGGGGGTTTACACCCTCAAAACGCGTTGTGGATACAATAAACCAAGTGACTGGTAACAGTAACACTCTGTGTTTCAATCTGTTTCAATTAACAGTCACGGTAAAGCCTTACCAAAACCAAAATGTTTTCATTTAAATTAAAAACTGTTGCCAACAGGTACAGCAATATTTTAAGCCATTTTTCAACATATTCACTAAAAGAATTGAGACACTTTTCATTTCGTGGCATCAACGTTTTTATTTCTGTGTCGTGTAAGTCTGCTGTCTCCGAATGGAACGAGTGTCGTCTTCAGCTCTTCGTCTACATCCGCACTCCGCATGCCACCTCCCGTTACCTGCCGGAGGGTCACTTCCTCCTATGACAGTCGCGTATGGTTCGTGGAAAAATGATTGTCCGTGTGCGTCTGTGAGGGCCCTATCTCTCTGAGCTTTTTCTTGTGGTCACTTCGCGAGATTACACAGTAAAAATCAATATATTGGTTCACACTTAATGATATGGTTGGTCCTGGAACTGATAAAATCGAGTACCGCCTCACTTGCAGCGTCTGCCACTGGAGATTCCTAATCATCTCTGTGACGCTTTCACACTTACTGAATGAACCCGTAATGAAGCGTGCTGCTCTTAGTAGGATCTTCTCCGTGTCTTATATCAACCCTACCTGGTACTTATCCCACACTGATGTGAAATATACTCAAGCGACGGCCGAACGAGAATTTTGTAACTTACTCCCTTTGTTGTAGGACTACACTTGCTCAGGATTCTTCCAATGAATCTGTTTGGCATCTGCCTTACCCTCGACTGATTTTACATGGTCTTTCCATTTCAGATCGCCCATTATGTCTACTCCCAGATATTTGATGAAGGTAACTGCTTCCAGTACTTGTCCTGCTATTGCATGTTTATATTGCCGCGAGAGAGCACGAACACCAACTGCCGGAGTGGCGCGGGGGATAGCTTCACGGACTGCGAAGCAGAAGGTCGTCGGTTCAATCCCGCCCACCGGCAAAAATTTATTTCTTTGTAATTTACAATTCTAGAAGGTTCTACATCTTTCTTATGTTCACTTGCAAATTCTACTTGTTTCTTATGTTAACTGTTCTTCTAATTTCTGGTAAATTCTGTCTGTGTATAAATAGCAGAGCACTCTGCCTGAGAGGCAGTCAGTGCTGCGTGTATGTTGAGTTCGTAATAAACGTGCTTTCAGTATAAGTGCTGTGTTTAGTTGCCTTCGAAGTCAAGCCTGCTTCCATTGCAACGCGACATTGTTTGGTGGAGGCGCCGGGTACACTGTGCAACAGCTGCATCACCGTGGCTCCGATTAGGCAACGTAAAAGCCGTCGCTTACACGGACTGGAACCGGAATACAAGGGATACACCGAGTACGTCCTTCCAAGAGTCCGTATCATCAGACGAACTATGGAAACGAAACCAGCAGTAAGCCAGCTACACATCAGGCACCCGTCGGTGTTCTCTGGAGACGCTGGACAGGACCCAAACAAATGGCTAAAAGGGTTCGACCGAGTCGCCAAGTACAACAGGTGGGATCATACGATGTGCTTGGCCAACGTTTATTTCTATCTGGATGGAACAGCCCAGCAATGGTTCGAAAACAACGAAGACAAGTTGAATGACTGGGAGACGTTCCAGGAGGAACTTAAGAAGACGTTTGGAGACCGCCAGTGACAAATCCGCTCGGCGGAAGAACAACTGAAGAACCGGGCCCAATGACATGGTGAGCCGACACAATCGTACATACAGAATGTTTTGGCCCTGTGTAACATAGTGAATCCGAACATGACTGAAGCGGACAAAATCACGCACCTGATGAAGGGTATTGCAGAAGATATGTACCAAGCTCTTCTGATAAAAGACGTCGCTACGACAGAAGAGTTCATCAAGTGGTGCCAGCGTATTGAAGAGATGCAACAAAGGAGGGTTGGACGCAAGAAGTATGACAGAAGTATGGCCGTTGTGGAAGACCAGCAGGACTTGGCTTCTCTCTTACGACAAATCGTGAGAGAAGAATTACAACAGTGCATGGCAGCCGGGACTATTAGACCGAGCGAGCATCAGATTATGGCCATGGATGTGAGCCCTGTAAGTCACGAGGTAGCCGACGCCGCTGAGGACGAGGTATTTCAAACATTAGCTCCTGTCTGCCCCGTCAGTCGCACCCGACGTGAAGAATGGCGTCGCCCTGCTATGACTTACGCTGCAGCCGCCAAACGGCAGCCCATGAACCGACCGACCGACGCGACCACAGCCAACTCCCCCGGGAATTATGACGCCCCGCAGTAGAACAGACGTCTGGAGGACAGAAGACAACACACCACTTTCCACTGTGGACACCCTGGACACGTCGTACGCTACTGCAGAGAGAGGAGGCGAGTATTCGATGATTATTTTGCCGCAAGACGTCAGCCGACAGAGCAGTTCTATCCAAGGCAGTCACCTGCTGATGAGTTCAGTCGACCTATGGGAAGAAGCCCATCGCCGTACCCTAGACGAGGTCGCTCCCCGACGCGCCGCAGCCGTTCACCGTCGCCGTACAGAGGTACCAGCCGTTCCCCTAGCCGCCGCGCCCAGGAAAACTAAGTGAGGCGACCATCTACGGAGGTGAGGCCGCCGCAGATGAAAATCCTCCATGGACGACAGTCGCCAAGATGTCGGGAAATCTCATCGACGTCATAATCGACGGCCAACCTGTCCGGGCACTTGTTGATTCAGGAGCGTCTTTTTCTGTGTTGTCGGATAATTACCGCCGCACACTAAAGAAGACAATGTTCTGTGATACGGGGGCAACTGTGCTGAAGGTCGCGAATGGAAAGTACGTCCATCCAGCAGGAACTTGTGTCGCAAGAATAACCATCAACAACAGGACGCAGCCGTTTGAATTTGTCGTGTTAACAGAATGTAGTCACAATGTCATCCTCGGATGGGACTTCCTTCAGGCATCCCAAGCTATCATTGACTGTGGAAGATCTGAGCTGCAAATTGAAGAAGTTGCTCCGCCGGATACACGTAATACAGAATTTTCTGGGAAGCTATTCGTCGTTGAAAATGTGACGATACCGCCGTTGACAATGAGAAGAGTTGCAATCACAAACACAGATGACTGGTTAAACTGTGAAGTTCTTGTTGATAGTAAAAAGTTTATGAGTCTCACAAAAGAAATTTACATACCAGCGGCTATCATAAGCATTACCGGTGGTGAAGGAGAGATTTGGATCACAAATTGTCGCGAGCAATCACAACTTATCCCCAAGGGAATGTGTATCGGGACAGCTGAACCAATCCAGGATGGTGAGCTCAACGTCATCACTGAAGACCCATGCCCTGCTGCTAGTACAGACAACACGCTGGAGGAAACAAACATGGAACTGCCAATTGGGCCTGGACTGACCAAGGAACAATGCCAGCGGGTGTTAGGTATACTACGCCAATTTTCGGGTGCATTCACACCTCAGCAGGGGAAAAGTCAGACGCAACGGCCCACGATAAAGCACCGTATCAATACTGGGGATCATCCGCCAATTAGCCAGCGTTCGTATAGTGTGTCGCCAGCTGAAAGACGGATAATTCGGGAGGAAGTGGAGAAGATGTTGCTAGATGACATTATTCAACCTTCGGAGAGTCCTTGGTCGTCTCCGGTGGTCCTCGTAAAGAAGAAGGATGGCACGTGGCGATTCTGTGTCGACTATAGGCGGCTGAACAGAATCACAAAGAAAGATGTCTACCCAATGCCGCGTATAGACGACACCTTAGACTGCTTGAAAGGAGCTACATACTTCTCAACTATGGACATGCAGACAGGTTACTGGCAAATCGAGGTTGACAAAGCTGACAGGGAGAAGACGGCTTTTATTACACCTGACGGTCTCTATGAATTTAAAGTAATGCCATTTGGATTATGTAATGCTCCAGCCACATTCGAACACATGATGGACAACTTGCTTTGACACCTTAAGTGGACGACGTGTCTCTGCTATTTAGATGACATTGTCGTTTTCTCGAAAACATTTGAAGAACATCTGAGTCGCCTGTCAACTGTGTTGAAGTGTGTTCAGGCTGCAGGTCTCCGCCTCAATCCAAAGAAGTGCCTCTTCGTCGCCAAAGAGATAAAAATCCTTGGGCACCTAGTCAACGGAGATGGTGTCCGTCCTGATCCAGATAAAGTAAGTGCAGTCACAGAATTTCCAACTCCTCAGCACATTCGTGATGTAAGAAGTTTTCTCGGGCTGTGCTCATTCTACCGACGTTTCATAAAAGGATTTTGTAACAAGGCACGTCCATTACAAGAACTTCTGCAGGGAGACGCCAAATTTTACTGGGATGAGACAAAAGAAAGAGCTTTCCGAGCACTTAAGGAGGCTCTAACTTCCGCACCAGTGCTAGACTTGTACGACGAGAATGCAGAAACGGAACTTCACACAGACGCCAGTGGCTATGGGATTGGTGCAGTGCTTGTACAAGTTCAGGAAGGTGCCGAAAAAGTGATAGCCCATGCGACAAGAGTACTCTCAAAGTCCGAGATAAACTACTCTACAACTGAAAAAGAATGTCTCGCAGTTATCTGGGCTATCAACAAGTTCTGGCCGTATTTATTCGGCAAACCATTCACCGTAGTGACAGATCACCATTCTTTGTGTTGGCTGACTAGCTTGAAGGATCCATCAGGTCGACTAGCAAGATGGGCAATAAGACTCCAAGAGTACGATGTCACAGTGGTATTCAAGAACGGGCGAAAACACAAGGATGCCGACTGCCTTTCGAGGAATCCATTAGTGGAACACAACAGCATTAATGAAATTTCAGCTCTCACTGAATTAGATGACGATACAGCTGAACAGAGGTAAGATCCAACACTATTAAAAATGATAGAGGCCTTGGAGAAAGGAGAACCGACCAATGGAGAGTTCCAACTTATAAACGGAACATTGTACAAGAGCAACTACGATCCACTGGGCCCCAAATGGCTACTTGTTGTTCCAGCTCATTTCCTGCCAGCTATTCTTAAATATTTCCATGATGCTCCAATATCCGGTCATCTGGAATTCGTGAAGACCCTAGACAGAATCAGACGCAGGTATTACTGGAAAGCACTATGTGAGTCACTGTAAAGAGTGCCAGCGACGGAAGCATGTGTCGCAATTACCTCCAGGACATCTCGTACCGATTCCGCCGGCAGCAGCTCCATTCCACCGAGTTGGGATCGATCTTTTAGGGAGGTTCCCGAAGTCGACAACCGGTAACCGTTGAATAATAGTCTGCACTGACTACCTCACACGCTACGCTGTCACCAAACCTGTGCCGACTGCAGAAGCTCCAGAGATCGCAAAATTCCTTGTAGAAGACATTATTTTGAAGCATGGAGCACCACGTGTCATGATATCTGATCGTGGAAAAGTATTCCAGTCAAAACTTGTATCAGAGGTAATGTCACGGTGCAACATTGTCCACAGAATGACAACTGCATACCATCCTCAGACAAATGGTCTTACGGAACGTTTTAACAAAACGTTAGCCGACATGCTGTCGATGTACGTCGATGTTGAGCAGAAGGATTGGGATACAATTCTGCCAGTCGTGACATTTGCTTACAATACCGCAAGACAAGACACCACAGGCTTCACTCCGTTTTTCCTGCTCCATGGCCGTGAAGCTGAGACGACAATTGATACACTGTTCCCGTTCCAACCGGACGACACTCAGGATGACTATGTTAAACAGCTCATCACCAGGGTCGAAGAAGCGAGACAGCTGGCTCGCATACGGACACTGGACGCCCAGGAGAAGGACCGTCAGCGGTATAACGAGAAGCACCGACCTGTTGTGTACAGCCCAGGAGATCTGGTATGGATTTTTACCCCTGTACGGAAGGTCTGACTGTCAGAAAAGTTATTGAAGCGATACTTTGGTCCGTATCGTGTCATACGCCGCCTGTCAGACGTCACATACGAAGTTGAGGATTATGAGCCGTCGTCGAAACGTCAAAAACGAAGAGACATTGTTCACGTCCTGCGCATGAAGCCTTACTACGATCCTGAAGAGCAGGTAGACGACAGTGGCTTCTTGTTCAGGGATGTTCCTGATGAAGCCACGACAGGAACGTCTGTCGTCGATAATCACGGAGAAGGAAAGGATTCTCTTGAACTATCATACAGAGGACCAATCACACGGTCAAGATCCAGGACATTGCAGCTGGCTCCACAGGGATCATAACAGCGGGTCGCTGTTTCTCCAGGAGAGGGGGCAATGCCGCGAGAGACCACGAACACCAACTGGCGGCGTGGCGCAGGGGATAAAGTTGGGCTTCGGCCGTGCACCGGCTCGGGCGTTGTTTACGTCCCGGCCACAGGCGCAGCGCGCGAGTTGTTTACGCGGAGTGCGTAGCGGTGTAATTTAGTAGTGCACAGATCGAACTATGGCTTTTTCATACCGTAAATCGACACTGCGATTCACTTTCAATAACGAATTTGCACGACCAAAGGCCTACGAAATAGAACGCTTTCTACGAGATGAGGTAAAAATCGAGCCGGACGTTCTGGTAGGAATACACTTGTCCATAGTCAGTAGCGTCGTTTACTGCAAGCTCATTGATGAAGCGGCATGTGATAGAATATTACAACGACACCAACAGGGTCTCCGTTTTTGCCATTCAGACGGAAATGTCGGAACGGTTACAGTAGATCACGCCGGAATGGGATTAAGAACAATCCGCGTCTTCGAGCTACCGTTCGAATTGCCTGAAAAACTGGTGACAGAGGCTTTGAGCCCGTACGGCACGGTTATCTCACATGAAGCCGAGAAATGGGCGACTTTTGCAACATACCGTGTCCTGAACGGTGTAAGACAGGTAAAGATTGAATTACGCAAACACGTTCCGTCATACCTGTATATCGGTGGCTGTAGGGCAATCGTCATCTACGACGGACAACCGAGAACTTGCTCGGGGTGTGGAAAGGAAGGACACGTGAGGTCTGAGTGTACGCAAAGGAGGCTATTACAACTGCCACGTGATGATCCACAACAACAGCAGCATGCGACGGTGCTCCCCTTGACGTATGCTGCGGCCTTTCGCGGGGATACGAGAACCACACCAGAACCGAACCAGCGTGTAACGACGGAAGACCAATCTAACGAATCAAAGCCAGAAGAGGCGGAGATGGATCATGAAAGGCGGTCGCAGGACGTTATGACTTCGCCACAGCTCTTGCAGGACGCGGCGGAAATGGAAGTTGACAGTGCGAAGGAGCAGGACGTGGACTTGAAAAACGACGATCAGGAGGCTGTACTGACCTCAGATTCGGAGGTCCGACAACGGAAGCAGCGAGCGCCAAAACGGCGGAGGAAACGCCGCCTTTCGTCCGACAAAGACAGCAAGGAATCAGAGACGAATGACGAGGTGACCCACAGCAAGGAGCAACAAACAACGGCCGCAGAAGAAATACCGAGCGAAGAGAGAAGTGGGGCGGCGACCAGTGTTCAGAGGAACGACGTGACACAAGACGAGGTGGAAACACATAAAGGATCTTTGACTGTTGAGAACGTCAACCGGACGACAGAACATGGCGCCGACAGAACGCATTTGGACTGGGCAACAGAAGCGACTCAGTACGCAGACGAGAACGAAGGAGTAGCAGACAAGCACCCCGGCGGAATGAGTCCGGGCGGCCATTTCGACTAATGTATGACAACAAATGAGGGCAATGGGGGATTGGGATGGGGCACAAGGAGGTTAGGAAGTGTTAACTGTCAGACTGTGACCCCCCTATGATACATGCCATGCAACAGGCGTACCGGATAGGGTCCATTAACATCAGTGGCATAAAAACGCCCGTCAAGATGAAGATGCTCAGTGACATGCTCAAGGCGGCGGATATAGACATAGCGCTGCTGCAGGAAGTACGAGTCCTTCACACCCAGGACTTCTATGGATACGACATTTACTGCCCACCGTGCGACGAGAGAGGCATCGGCACGGCAATATTACTCAAAGAAGGGATACGTGCTGTCGACATAGAGTATCTGCCCACAGCACGCGGAACAGCCGTCACCATAGGAGGCGTACGACTGATCAATATTTATGCACCATCAGGCAGCGATAAGAGGAGGGAACGCCAGGAATTTTACGCCCAAGAGGTGACCCCATTGTTCAGGGGCCAATACGAGGCTTGTATCATAGGGGGAGACTTCAACTGTGTACTAGACAGGAAGGACCAACACCCTAACTACACGACATGTCAAGAACTCAGAGCGCTGGTCAACGGGATGCAATTAATTGATACGTGGGACCTCAAACATCCTGGACAACAGGGATACACATACATCACCAGCCACTCGGCGAGCAGATTGGATAGGATTTATCTTTCAAGAAGACTGATGACGTCGACAGTGGATGCAGAAATTTGGCCTACAGCGTTCACCGACCACGAGGCATATATCTGTACAGTCACCCTCGCCCGGCAAAAGGTATGGAGGCGAAGGAGTAATTGGAAGTTGAATGTTTCTCATCTTCACGACGCAGAATGTCGACGTATGGTAGAGGAAACATGGCAAAATTGCCTAAGGCGCAGAAATGCATATGGTTCTGCTCTCCATTGGTGGGTCACGTGCGTGAAACCAGCCTTAAGAAGAACATTTATTTTTTATGGGAAGGAGGCTTCTCGTTGGCAGCGCATGACCTCTGAATTTTATTATACGACCCTCCGGGAACTCTATTCTCAACCTCCGTCATCAGAACGCCAAACAGCCGTACACCATGTCAAGGCAAAACTAATACAGCTCACAACATCCAGAATGGCAGGTACAATGATACGTGCGAGGGTGCAGGATGGACTCCACAATGAACAGCCCTCCATGCACTATGTCATACGGGAGAGACAGTGTAGACGTCGGGGATTAATTCACGAGGTTGAACTCGACGACGGCCGGAAATATACAGCACAGAAAGACATAGCCCAGGCGTTCCAGGACCATTTCACCAGATTTTATGGGGCCGACGAGGTGGAACAGGAGGCAATGGAGACCGTCCTTAATGAGATCCCAGACATGACATACGCGAACTCGGAAGCAGACATCCTACAAGCAATAACGGAAGAGGAGATGGTGGAGGCCATCCAACGAGGAGCTCCGAACAAATCCCCGGGTCCAGACGGTTTCCCATTGGAATTCTATCGCACGTTTGTCACTATTATGGCACCGATGTGGTTAAGTATGTTTAACGAGATAATCTCGCAGGAGTTACCAGTCCCCACTGAATTCACAGAAGGGTTGGTGATTCCAATTCGGAAACCACAGGGAGGCAAGCGACCATGCGATTATCGGCCTTTGACCCTCCTAAACAGCGACTACAAGATCCTTATGCGTATAATAGGATGTCGCTTAAAAACATTGCTAAAGAACCGAATCAACAGGGATCAGACATGTCTCGGCGGTACAAGCAATATACATACGGCCTTGGGAGACTATCGTGATGTTATCTACCTTGCCAAGGTGTGTCGTCTATGTGGAGCATTGATAGGCATCGATTAGAGTGGATCACACCTACCTCAAGGCAGTGGTGCTCAGGATGGGTGTTCCGTCTACTTTTACCACTATGGTGATGAATTTGTTGCATGGTGCCCGGTCAGCGGTGTTGATTAATGGAGGGAGAACAGAACATTTCCAGATTTTACGATCAGTCAGACAGGGGTGTCCGTTGTCCATTATCTTGTATGCCATCGCACTAGAGCCATGTCTTGCAGGATTGCGCCAACGACTCACAGGTATCACTCTACGGAATCAGTCCTTCAAATGTAGAGCATATGCTGATGATGTTGTGCTTCTAGTGAAGACAGCAGAGGAGACACGCACAGCAATGGATTGGCTACAGAAATACGGGGAGGCAGCTGGTAGCGTGGTTAACTTTCGAAAATCACAATTCATGAATGTAGGCCGAGGACTCGAACCAGGAACTGAAGGACCCTTACCTGTGGTGCAAACCCTACGATGTTTGGGTATCACTTTCCATACGGAGACGGCACGAACAACAGCGGACAACTACCGTAAGCTGTTGTGTCAACTACGCACATCAGTACGACTCAACGCCCTGCGCTCGATGGATATGCTGCAGAGAGTAACACTGGTAAACCTTCACCTCGCACCCAAGATGTGCCACGTGGCACACCTTCTCCCTTTGCCACGTACGATGGCCACGAGGATACAAGCAGCCTTTGGATACTACGTGAGCATGGGGCAGCTCTTTAAGGTGCAATACGAGTCGCTCACGCTGCCGACGCGGGAAGGTGGTGTTGACCTAGTCAATGTCTACGAAAAGGCTCTGGCAATGTATATTAACACCATGTGCAAACTATGGCGTAACAGGAACTACTCCCTAACGGGTGCGATAATCGAAGAACTAGCACCGCCATCGCTTCTTCCACCGGTTAGTGTTGGGCACATTACGCCTCCATTATCACACATCCGAAAGTTCTTCGTGGAACACAGTTATGTGCGAGCAGATTTACCAACTACCCGATCACCGACTTCCAAAGATGCGTATAGACTGCTTATAAGAAGCATGGAACGGAATAAGCTGGAACGGAGGTACCCTGCGATTAATTGGAATGTTGTGTGGCGCACAGTGCACCACCCCCACCTCCCTACATCGGCCAGGTCAACGTGGTACATGGTGGTTAACCGGAAGTACCCGACGAAGGAGAGACAGTATGCTATCCACATGACAGACACGCCCGTATGCCTACGATGCGACACGCTCGATACGGACGAACATCGGTTGGTCTGCGGCACAGCGCTGGGAGTGTGGAATCTGGCACGGAAGATCATAGCGTTCATGATACGCACTGTACAGTCAGAAATCTCAACGGACATAGTATTTTTCCCAGATAAAACATATTTCCCACGTCAGAAGACAAATGCGGTGGCGTGGGTAACGGGCATGACGGTACATTACATATATCATTATGCAAACACGAACAAACTGGACTATTGGCACTATTTACAGGATGGACACACGAAGCTACGACGACTTGGTAAATACAAGGAAAGTTACGCAAATTTTTTAGAGGTAGTGTTTACTGACCCGCCACCTGGCTGGGGTGTACTGGGTACGAGAAGATGATAGTGATAGTTTAACGAAGATACCGACCAATTGAACGGATCAAACTTAATAAGTTCGAGAAGATCACCCAAGAACACCGACCGGATGGTGCTACACTAACAGAGGAGGCCCCAGTTTATTTTACATTATATACCTTTAAGTTCGAAAATGCCACGAATGATGCAGCATGCCGGAAGTGGCATCATTTGTACAGTCATTTTTCCATTATGTATTAGTTGACAAATTTCTTCCAGGTGGGGCACTGGGACTTCATTTGATTTCATGATTATAATAAAGGCTTCAGTTTGTAAATAAAAATGGATCCTTTATATAACCCTAATTTTAAAAAAAAATTTAAAAAAAAACGAAAAGAAAAGAAAGAAAGAAAAAAAAGATAGCGTCACGGACTGCGGAGCAGAAGGTCGTCGGTTCAATCCCGCCCACCGACAAAAATTTATTTCTTTTTAATTTACAATTCTAGAAGGTTCTTATGTTCACTTGTAAATTCTACTTGTTTTTTATGTTAACTGTTCTTCTAATTTCTGGTAAATTCTGTCCGTGTATAAATAGCAGAGCACTCTGCCTGAGAGGCAGTCAGTGCTGCGTGTATGTTGAGTTCGTAATAAACGTGCTTTCAGTATAAGTGCTGTGTTTAGTTGCCTTCGAAGTCAAGCCTGCTTCCATTGCAACGCGACAATATAATAAAGGATCTATCTTTCTATGTAAACGCAGCACTTTACACTTGTTTGAAGTTCAATTGCCATTCCCTACACCATGCACCAATACGCTGTAGGTCGTTCTCCATTTCACTACATCTGCATCTACATGGGGTACTCTGCAAATCACATATTTAATTGCCCGGCAGAGAGTTCATCGAACCACCAATATACTATTAATCTCCCATTCCATTGTCGAATAGCGCGCGGAAAGGAAGAACACCGAGCTCTGATTTCTTGTATTTTATTCTGATGATCATTTCTACCTATGCGAGTGGGAGTCAACAATATATTTTCGCATTCGGCGGAGAATGTTGGCGATTGGTGTTTCGTAAGTAGACCACGCCGCAGCGATAAGCGCCGTTGTTGTAATGATTCCCATCCCAGACCCTGTATCATTTCCGTAACGCTGTCTCCCCTGTATCGTGACAATACAAAAGGAGCTGCTCTTCTTTGGACTCTTTCGATGTCCTCCGTCAAACCCACCTGATAAGGATCCCACACTGGGCTGCAATACTCCAAAAATGAACGGACAAGCATAGAGTATGCAGTTTCTTTTGCAGTTCTGTTGCATGTTTTAAGGGTTCTGCCAATAAAACGCAGTCTCTGGTTCGCCTTTCCCACGATATTATCTACGTGTTCTTTCCAATTTAAGTCTGAAGTAATAGTAATTCCTATGTATTTTGTGGAGTTTACGGCCTTCACTTTTGATTGATTTATCTTGTAATCAAAGTTTAACGGATTTCTTTTCGTACTCATGTGGACGACTTCACACTTCTCATTATTTAGACTCAATTGCTAATTTTTACACCATAGTGATACCTTATTCACATCATTCTGCAGTTGATTTTGATCTTCAGATGATTTTACTAGACGGTAAATGACGGCGTCAACAACCTAAGAGAGCTAGTTAGATTTTCCCTTAAATCGTTTATGTAACTAAGGAACAGCAGAGGACCAATAAGACTGCCCTGCGGAACGCCAGATATCACCTCTGTTTTAATCGATGCCTTAACATCGATTACTACTACCTTTCCCTGTGTTACGACTTCTCGATAAATGCAGCATCATCCACAAAAAGCGCCATTGAACTTCTGATGTGATCTTCGAGGACATTTATATACATTGTCAAAAGCAAAGTTCCTGTAACACTTCCCTGGGGCACGCCTGAGATCACTTTAACGTCTGAAGACTTCTCTCTGTTGAGAATGACGCGCTGGATTCTGTTAACTGGAAACGACTCAATCCATTCACGCACTTGATCTGATATTCCATATGCTCGCACTTTATTCATAAGGCACGGTACGGAACGGTATCGAATCCCTTGTGGAAGTCAGAGAAACACGACATTTATCTGTGATTCTGTATCTATTACCCTGTGTATCTTTTACAAGGGATACTTTCTTGAAAAAAAATACATGAGCTACATATCAACTCCAGAAATCGATATCACCTTAAAATTTGGGATATTATTCAGATAGTACGCGGTTACGACCTCCTCAAAGTACTGCTTTTAAACATTTGCGAGCTAGCTGCGGCCGCTTAATGGCCGAACGCAAATTGCTGTGCACTGAAGGGACAACAGCGAATACCCCGAAATGTGAAATTTGAAGAGCTAGGGAAGTGGAGGAGGAAATAATATTACAAATGAAATATATGAACTGTAACCCTTTCAATTTTACTGAACTTCAATAGTGGCAACTTTATATATAACAAAATGATAAGCATAAAAGGTATTGAAAAATAAATTACGTTACACTACTTGTTGAAAAACCGTCTAATTTGCTTCCACTGCAGTTGTGACGCGCTGTAGAAAACGCAAACGGCTCGTTGCATATATTCTTCTGTTACGGAGACGGGCAAAGTAGTATTCGACGATTGACAATCATCAAAGCAGCTTTCACCATCACTGACGACCTCAATTCCACACCCTAGCTCCATTGAAGCAATGAAAGTGCTCGACGAATCTGACGGTCGTTATCGTCGACGTCATCCTCTTGTAAATCTGCACCGAACGTCAACTTGCAATTTTCTTCTATATCCAGCACAGTGCAATTGCCTATGATATCTGCAACGCAATTGAAAGATATAAGGAAAAACATAAAGAAAGCGCCATGTATTTTCTTTTACCGTGTATAGATGTCTAATAACTGCAGATGGTTGTACTTACCAGTGACGACTTTAAAGAGCGCTAATTCTTTGACATTTAATCGTTGTAGATTAGTCATAATTCCATACCGCTCCTGGAGATGTCACACGTTAGCCTGTGACTTTGAGGAGGCTGTAACTGCGTAGTATCAGAATAATGGCACAAATTTTCACTTGATGTCAATTTCTGGGGTTGATATCTAGCTTAGGGTTTTTTTTTTTTTTTTTTTTCCCTAAGAACATATGAGGTTGAGTTGATGAAGTTCCCTTGTTAGATGAAGAGCGCGAACTATGTTTTACAGGATCATGGGTTTCGGAAACCATGTAGATTCCTACAAATGAGATTTCCGGTCTCCAGAAATGACATAATATTCGAACAAAAAATGTGTTCCAAAATTCTGGAAGTGACCTACGTCAGGGATATAGGCCTATATATAGTTTTGTGCATCTGTTCTACAACCCTTCTTGTAAACGGTAATGACCTGCGCCCTCTTCCGATCCTTGGGAAACATTTCGTTCCTCTAGAGGCCTTCGGTACACCGCTGCTAGAAAGGGGGCAAGTTGCTTCGCATACTCCGTGTAAAATCGAACTGCTACCTCATTAGGTCCAGCGGCCTTTCTTGTGTTGAGCTATTTCAATTGCTTTGACACTTATTTCAACACCCGACATTTTATCATTCGTATTCGTATTCGTACATCAGTGCAAACTTCCTCTGTTAAAAGAGCTTTGGACAAAGACATTTAGTATTACGCCCTTTTGTGTATCATCCTCTGTTTCAACACCATTATGTTCACAGTGTGTTTAGATATTTGCTTTCGGCCCATTTACCGATTTTCTGACTAGTCGTTACACAAACCATTGCTCTCAATGTTGCTGAACGCCTCTCGCATGGAAGCTCTTACTCCAATTTTGGGATCATTTAACTTCTGCTTGTCTGCGAGACTTTGGTGACATTTATATTTGCGGTAAAGCTCTCTTTGCTTTCGTGTTTCTTAACTCTGTTGTCGAACCACGTGGATCTTTTCCATCGGTCATAATTTCACTTGGCACATACTTATCTGTCGCATGTCGTATAGTACACTTGAAGTACATCCACAGTTACTCAACACTGCTTGAGACAAAACAGTCGTGTTGAGCAGTCAAGTAGTCTGAAATCTTCCCCTTTTCCCTTTTCATCAATAAGATGTTCCTACCTTTCTTGATATTTCAATTTAAAGCAGTATTCATTAACGGCCTTACGATCGCTGATTCCCTGATCTTTGCTAACTGAATCGAAAAGTTCGGGTTTATTTTGCATCAGCAAGCCTAACACGTTAACTCCACTAGACGGCTCTCTATTTCACTGTTGAAGGTAATTTTATGATACAACACGTAGAACAATGTTGCTCGATTCTCTGTCTTAAACACGTCTCTCACTCTATATCCGGTAAGTTAAAACCTCCACCTAAAACTATAACGTAATTGGGAAACGTGGGGGAAGTATTTTCTAAGCTTTCCCTCAGATGATCTGCTGTTATTGCTGCGGAGCCAGGTGGTCTATAGAAACTTTCAAACACCACGTTTGAGCCAATTTTCACGCTGACTTTCGGCCAAATTATTTCACATTCCGAATCTGTAGTAACTTCACTCGATATGTTGCTATTAACACGCCTCCCCATTCAATGTTCAGCCTATCTTTGTGGTACAAGTTCCATTATTTTAGGATTTCATTACTACTGACATCTGGTTTGAGCGCCAGATATGGTTTCATCCCTAGTAGTACGTGAACCTTACGACTGTCTAAAAGTGAGAGCAGTTATGGGATCTTTCCATAGACATTCCTGCAGTAAAATGTTGCTGTATTAATCTTTTCTTTCTCTGGCCTATTGTGCCGAGTGTTGCATTGACCATAATCATTAAGTATCTTAACGAATCTGTTGAGAGATTTCTCTAACCTTGAAAAAAAAAAGAAAAAGAAAAAAATGTGCTCTCCACACGCACTCTGTTACCCTCTACATCGTTGCCAAAACAGCAGCCGGAGGACAGGAATTCCTTGAGGTGCAATCAAAGATGTAAATCAGTGGAACCAGGACTAGGACTGTACGATGCATCAAGGAGCAGCTCCCAGCCCTACGTCTAGAGACGAGTTCCTGTAGTCCGAGTTCTCCATCTTTTGAAACTTCCTGGCACATTAAAATTGTGTGCCGGAACCGGGACTCGAAACTGGGTCCTTTGCCTTTCGCGGACAAGCGCTCTACCACTTAGCTATCCCGACTCACAGTCCGTCCTCACAACTTTTCTTCTGCCAGTACTTCGCCTCCTACTTCTGTGTAGTTTGGAAAGTAGGAGGCGAGCTACTGGCCGGAGTAAAGTTGTGAGGACGGGCCGTCAGTCGTGTCGGGATAGCTCAGTGGTAGAGCGCTTTCCCGCGAAAGAGAAAGGTCCCAGGTTCGAGTCCCGGTTCCGCCACACAATTTTAATCTGCCAGGAAGTTTCATATGTGCGCACACTTCGCTGCAGAGTGAAATTTTCATTCTGATTCCATCTTTTATTGCACCTCAAGAACTTCCTGACCTTCAAGCAGCATTTTGACAACGACGATGAGCTGAAGACGACTGTCACACACTGATTAAATTTTCAAGTGGAAGACTTCTACGACATTGGAATGCAAAAGTTGATCCCATGAAAAATATCTCCGTGTTTTGAGGACTATATCGAAAAACAGCTCAAACCTTGCGGTACCTGTTGCCAATTAAGTTTATCATGTAACTATGTTGTCTCTGTTTCTTTTTTATGGAAAAATATTGAAACTTATTTTCAGGATGCGCTTCCTAGCGTAAGATGAATTCGACAACGATGCAAAAGTGTAGACCATTCCATTGATTGGAAACATTATTTATTGCAGCAAGTACTCATTGACTATTGACATTAATTGATGTGCTGTTTACTTTTAGTCCACATCATAAGTTTCATGCCTTACTGCAGGTCTTGTCATAGGATACACCAAATGTTCAAATGTTTGTTAAGCTTAAGGGACTTAACTACGGGGTCATCAGTCCCTAAACTTACAAACTACTTATGAACTACTTACGAACTAGGACGGCACAAATATCCATGCCCGAGGGGGGATTCGAACCCCCGACCGTAGTGGCCGTGCTGACCGTGACTGGAGCGCCTCAGTCACCTCGGCCACCGCGGCCGGCTAGGATACACCTCTTCCACCTTTGCCCGTACTTAGCCATAGTCCATAGCTCCATAGCTCCTTTGCCTTTCGCCATTTCTTCTATTCCTTCCTTCAGTATATATTCCCTCTTCAAAGACTATCCGATCCAGTTCATTCTCTTTCTAGTGATTTACAACGTAGTACGTTCTTCCCCATCTGAATACCTCCTTATTCCTTAATCGCTGGTCCCAAATCTCGTGCTGTATTCCTGACCACATCCAAGTGTCTAGTGCCTCCAATCTTCTATCACGTTTTTACGCAATGTGCATGTGTCTGCACTATACAGTGCACGCCCTAGCGGTACGGGAGCGACCGTGCGCTCTAAGGCGCCGGGCAGCGGAGTGCGCGTCTGCTCCCCGTCGGAGGTTCAAGTCCTCTTTCGAGCATGGATGTATGTGTTGTCCATAGTCTAGGGACTGAAGACCACTGCAGTTTGGCCCCAAACTGTACAAACATTTGAACATTTGCAATGCTCTAGATATAACAATTAACAAGCATTTTCCTTAAATCTTTGTATAGTGCTGTACAAAGTAAATTAACGTTCCTCATGATACCTCATTTTGCCATGGCAATTCTTCTCCTAATTTCGTTGTACAGTACATATCGTAGCTGATCATGATACCCAAACACCGGTGATCAAAAAGTCAGTATAAATTTCAAAACTTAATAAATCACGGAATAATGTAGATAGAGTGTTAAAAATTGACACAAATGCTTGGAATGACATGGGGTTTTAAGAGAACAAAAAAAAGTTTGAAAAAATGACGGAGTAAAAACATTAATGAGAGTCGCAGCAGATGGCAAGCTCTCAGTACTAAAATCCTTTTAGGTCATAGGTTTTATCCTCGATGAATCTGCTGTTGAATGTTTCGGTAACGGTGTATGCACCGGTGCTGTAATACAGTTGTTGAAACAATACTGGCACTCAAGCGAATCTTCCGAACGGAACTGTGCCTCACCATAACTCCGGACCTGCTTTACAGTGTTGTTCACAACATTATTCCTCTATTACAGCTATTGTTGAGGAATGATGATGAACATATTGAGCATTTCCTGTAAACAACACCATCTTTTCTTGTCTTAATTTGTTATGCTAATTATTGCTTTTCTGATCAGATGAAGCGCCATCTGTCGGACATTTTTTGAAATTTCTTGTTCTAATAAAACCCTATGTCATCCCAAGCATGTCAATTTTTACCTCTCCATCTACATTACTCCGTGATTTATTAACTTTTCAAATTTATATTGACTTTTTGATCACTCAGTACTTGTTAGTCACTTGCTCTATCTTATCCTCCTATATTAATTTTACCTACTTTTCCTATTATCATGTAATTCGTCTTCTTCTTGTGATCATTCATTCTGTGATTTTCTAGAATTCTATCGTGGAAAATTAACATTTGGTTCATCCATCCAGATCCTGCAAGAAAATCACACGATATTACATACAGTATGAAATGTTTATAGACGACAGAAGGTCTCCTTCTGTAACGTGCGACTTGTATGAATTTGGGGCAGGCTTGACGCGTGCTCTGATAGCAAAGTGCTTAAGGCAACCGCTGTGCCAAAGCCGGAAACCTGGATTCGAATCCTGGTCCATCACAAATGTTCACTTGTCGCCATTGATTTATTTCAGTGCCATAGTTCAGCCCGTCATTCGTTTACTTCGTCCTCCCTCTTCCTTAGCATCTTTAAATGCAATATTGTATTTTTCAACATGGAGTGCCTTCCTCCATCAGGTAACAGTTCCGATGTTTAAGAAGATCTAGACACTGAAACTACCCCGTGATGATGTGGTTGGAGTAAGAACACGTCGTAAATTCAAAGAACCCTTTAGCGTACACCGACGGCTTACACTGTGTTTTTATTTGGGCAGTGAACACGATGTCCAGAAAAACTACAGAGACAGGGTAGAAACGTGCGTCAGGCGGAATTAACGAAAGGGAGCTCGACAGACCAATCTGTAACGCCGATAAAGGTTAATGAGCGCTGCCCTGAGTGCCTGGCGATATATTTTTCTCCTTTGTTTACTGTGTTGCGTAATCCGTGAAACGAATGTGAACGTCGGCACTGTGGCGGCAAACGGAAAAGTGCGTGATACGTCGGGTGTTGTCTCGGGCACCTGGGCGAAAAAGTCAGTGTTTATTTTCTGCTCTGCTTATCGCAGTTTCAAAATGCAGCAGTCTCTCTCCCTCTCTCTCGCTCGCTAAATCGACCTCTTTATCCCGTCGCGCTCCGAAAACGTTTACATCAGTTTGCCTGTTGTCTGTAAAAGCAAATGCTACTTTACCTCAGAATAAACGCCAAAGTTTTCTACCACGCCTCCCTCCTGCAAAACAGAAGCCAAATTCTAGTAAAGTTAATTAGGTACTGCTAACATAAAAAGAAAGCGACGATTACGCATCATTACTGTTACGATATAAACATATTCGAGCAGTCGGTGCACCTAGTAAATAAATTGTTGTTCTCATGTTGTTATGGCTATAGTCCGAAAGGTACTGGTCCCTAACATCAAATCCATCCCACGGGCCAAGCATAAGGCCACCTTACGATTGCTGGGACCACAATTTATGCCATCATTCGCCTCAATATTCACACCGCAGTTCATAATGTCTCTTACCTTTGGGATCAACATCTTCAGATACAGAGGGCTCAGAAATACTGCAACATGTTTGCTAATTTCTCCACTGCCCCATGATCCACGGCTGTCAGAAAAAATCGGAAATTGACGTCAATGAAATTTAATGTCAAGTGCATTAAGTTTTCTTTCATTTCAGTTTTTCCCATTCCCATCGCCTCCTTGCAGAGGATTTGGTTTTTCCTTATCTCCTAGGTGGAGATATGCTTCCTTTTATCTACTTCTTTTCAATTAACCGTTTCATTAATTTTATTATTTCGGCATAGGAGATGAATGTTGCTGTTAGTTTTTAGTCCCCTGCAGTAAAGTGGGTTTTCTTTTCCTTACGACGTGATGATTCTAATTTTGCCTTGAGCAGTTTCTGTAGAAAATGTTCAAATGTTTGTAAAGCTTATAGGACTTAACTACGGGGTTATCAGTCCCTAAACTTACAAACTACTTATGAACTAGCTAATCCTAAGGACGGCACAAATATCCATGCCCGAGGGGGGATTCGAACCCCCGACCGTAGTGGCCATGCAGACCGTGACTGGAGCGCCTCAGTCCCCTCGGCCACCGCGGCCGGCTTTCTGTAGAACACTGGTCTGGAGGTTCGTTTATTGTTAGAAAGGAGCATCTTCCTCTATTTTTCGGCTCCTATTGGGTTTGTGTTCCTTTTCTCTAAAACATCGAGGTCTTGCTGTAGCTCTGTTACTGTTTCAAAGATTTCTACATGTTCACCTTTACCAGGATATTGCTTCTTTCGATGAATTTTTAGATGCAAATTGCACTGTATTTTGCTTTGTTTGACACTGGAGTCAATACGTTACAAAAGCTTTTATTTAATACTGTAACTGTGCGTGATAGGAACAGCTGAACGGAAGCAAGGAGACCCAAACAAATAAAAATGTAATTAGAAAATTTAACTCGAAAAATGTGAATAAAAGTAAAGACATGTTTCATGCAACTGCCCAAGCTATCCTATCCTGCACAAACTCTTCATACCTGAACCTGCTTACTATATTCGTCTCTCGGCTCCATTCTACGACTTTTACCACCACACACTGCCCTCCAATGCTAAATTGACGATTCCTTGATATCTGACAATGTGTCCCATCAATCCATTCCTTCTTTTAGTCATGATACGCCAGAAATTTCTTTTCTCCCCAGTTCTGATAAGTATCTCCTCCTTATTTACTCGTACATAATGCTTTTATTGTCTCATTACCTAACTTGATTTTTCACCATTGCTCAGTTTTCTTAGACTACATCCATTTCAATCTTTTCTCTTGTTGATGTACATGTTATGCTCTCCTATCAAGACACTATAAATTTCTATAAACAAATAATCCCAGAGACGGATTTACGTCTCAAATATGTCAAAGATATTATTGATAGATCCGAAGCATTGAATTAAAATTTGCAATCACAGCGGAAGGGTGTCAGTGGAGACGCCAAACAAACGTGTGGTTCCTGAAGAAAGGCAGCAGCCTTTTTAGTAGAACGACAACAGCCCGGATGATTGATTGGACTGGCCTTGTAACATCATCTAATGTGGCTTTGCCATGCAGTTACTGCGAACGTCTGAAAGCAATCGGAAATTACACTCGTTACTTGCCCCGAGGACATACAGCTCTACTGTATTAATATATGAAGATGGCATCCTCTCGAATAAAATATTCCGGAGGTAGAATAGTCCCCCATTTGGATCTCCAGGCGGGGACTATTCAGGAGGATGTCGCCATCAAGAAAAACAAAACAGACCTTGCACGGATCTGAGCGTGGAATGTTCTCTCTCTTAATCGGGTAGATAAATTATATAATTTGAAAAGGGAAAGGAATAGGTTGAAGGCAGATATGGTGGGGATTAGTGAAGTTCGGTGTCAGAATGAACAGGATTTCTGGTCAGGTGAGTACATGTTTATAAACACGAAATTATTGTGTGGTAAAGCAATGAGGACTGACAATGAATAAGGAAATAAGAACGGGGGTAAGTTACTATGAACAGCATAGTGAACTCATTATCGTATCAAAGACAAATCCAACACCGATCGCTGTAATACTAGTTTATATGCCAACTAGCTCTGTCGTTGATGAAGAGATTAAAAAAATGTATTTTGAGATAAGTTACTCAGACAGTTAATGGAAAGGAAAACTTGATTGCGATTGGGGGACTTGAACTGAGTAGTAGGAAAAAAAAAAGAGAAGGAAAAATAGTTGGTGAATACGGACTGAAATGTTCAAATCTTTGTAAATCTATCGGACTCAACTGCTTGGTTATTAGTCCGTAGCTTACAAGTAATTAAACTAGGGTAAACTAACATAAGGACAACACACACATCCATGCCCGATGGAGGATTCGAACCTCCGACGCGGGAGGTCTCGCGATCCGCAACGTGGCGCTCCAGACCGCTCGGCTACTCCCGCGCGGCAATACAGACTGAGGAATGAAAGACGAGTTTGCCTGGTAGAATTATGCACAGAGCGCAATTTAATCATCACAAACACTTGGTTTAAACACCATCCATGAAAGAGACCAAGTGACACCGAAAGGTACCTAATCGAATTTACCGATTTAGAAACTGGGTTTTAAACTTAACATATATCCAGGGGCAACTATAGACTCCGACCATAAAGTATTCGTTATAAACTGTAGGTTAAAACTTAAGTGAGTACAAAAAGGTAGAAAAGTAAGGAGATGAAAGATGGATAAATTGTAGAAACCAGAGGTGATTGAGACGTTCAGAGAGAGTTAGGCAAGAATTGGTCCAAATTGGGGAAAGCAATGCTGTAGAAAAAGAATGGGTAGCTTTGAGAGATAAAGTAGGAAGGCACAGGGGATCATACAGGTAGAAGGACAAGGCCTAATAGAAATCGTTTGATAACACTGGAGATGCTGAACTTAACTGACGAACATAAAAAATAGCCCTCTCATTTCTTTATATTCGTTGTAGAACCATCCTTAACGAATTAGCAGCATCTGACAACATTCAGTTTTCCAATGTGTCGCTTAATACTCTCCGTTTTAAGAGAAAACAGAGCTCTATCGAATGGTAACTGAATTTTTTTCGTAACGTCAAGAATAAATATTTTGTGCTGCAATCGTCGCAAGTGTAATCTCAGGGGAAATCAGTGTGAGCAATGAGATTGCACAGAGTCACGGTAAATGTAAATAACTTACAGAACGCCGAATTACGTTGTGTATGAGCGTTATGTCTTCTAAGTATAGTTTCATAACTGTACCTTCTCTCTTAGCGAGAATCTCGGCTTTCACGAGGAAGATTAGCCGAGAGACCGAGAGAATTATTTTCATATGTAAAATCGATAATCGGTCGGAAGACCTTTATCCAGTCACTCGTTCAACCTGATGTGGTCATAGAAGACGGCAAAACGAAAGCTTAACTTTAAATTCATGTTTAAGAAATCTTTCACACCATCGTATCGTCTCACAGACTCCCATATGGAAGGTATAGTAATAGACATTCCTGGTGTAAAGAAGCAGCTGAGAGAGTATAAAAAGGTCCTCGTGTCTGGAGACATTGGGCCGCGGCGGAGCGGTCGCGCGCATTGAGGCGCTATGCTAGAAGCGCGAAACGGTTCGAATACCCCTCGAGCATGGATGTTTGTGCTGTCTTTAGTATAAGTTAGTTCACAAGTAGTTTGTAAGTTCAGGGACTGATATATATATATATATATATATATATATATATATATATATATATAAATGTTTGTCTGTATGTCCTCTATGTGTTCATAAACTGTTCATTCGATTGCAATGAAACTTCGGTTAACTGTTCACCGTATGCCCACGAAGATTCCTGGCCCAAAAACAAAAGAGCACGACACCTATCTCAAGAGATATGACGTCATAAATAATGATGGGCCACTGCGTGAGAATAACCAGATTTATGTGTCAAATATTGGAAAATTTGCATGTAATTTCGGATGTTTATGAAGCGTTTTGTAACTGTCTCGTGATGTCGTGAAACTGTCGCATCCGGCATGACCTTGTAATGTTTGATTACTGTTGATTGTCTTCGCAACATATTTTACATATAGTATCGATATGTACCACTAAATGTGCCATCAAATTTATATCAATGTACGACATATACTTCAGGATATATCTAACATATATTTTTTTTGTTAGTCTTTTATATCCGATTGCGATAAAACGTGAACTTATTCCTTGCACTCGCACGAAGGTTATACACATACTAAAATTAAATTCGTGTGGCGGAGGATGTTTTACAATTCATTTCTTATGCCTTCACGCTGAAATGGCTGGAAGGATATGAATTAAATTTGGAACAGAGATAGTTCGTATACTGATTAATATGTGGGCTACCTTTCGCGGAGGGTACGTTACAACAAACATCCAAATTGTTTCACTGGTCATGAAAGTCAGCACATAAATGTATGTTTTCATGAAGGAGATTTTTTATAATCTGCAAGCCAGTGAGTTTAGCATGGCGGAGGGTACCTTGCGGCTTTGACACCATATGGCCTATCACCATGAAACTTGGCGCATATGTATGTTTCCATATATAGGAGGGAGAGGAGTAGGTGGAGGGGGAGACGGTCAGCGAGAGGGGAGAGGAAGGGAATGAGAGGTGAGAGGAGGAGAATGAGAGAGGGAAGATGGTGGCAGATATACCGGGTCATCAAAAAGTCAGTATAAATTTTAAAACTTAATAAATCATGTAATAATGTCAATAGAGAGGTAAAATTGACATACAAGATTGGAATTACATGGGGTTTTACTAGAACCAAAAAAAAAATTCAAAAAATATCTGACAGATGCCGCATGATTCTGGTTTTGTAACTGCTACCGTGACGGTTGAAAGGTACGCCGAAATATTACAGAATCGCATCATCCCCAGCCTGGTTGATAAACACCTGTTGGAACGTATGATTTGGATGCAGGATGGCGCTCCACTCGATATTGCTAGACACGTGAAAGATCTGTTGCGCGCGTCGTTTGATGATGATCGTGTGCTCAGCCGCTACTTTGGTCATGCTTGGCCTCCCAGGTCCCCAGACCTCAGTCCGTGCGATTATTGGCTTTGGGTTTACCTGAAGTCGCAAGTTTATCGTGACTTTGTATACAGCTGGTATCAAAAGTTCCAGTACATGATAGAAACAACTATTGTTCCATTTGAATAAATTGTACGTTTGCAGAAAAAACACACTTTCTAGGTATTTTTACAATTGTTTATTGGCTAACAATACGAGTTCTTGATTACGAATTGTAAAGTCCCACCTGAACTTTTAAAATAACATCTACTACTGACGCCACTACAGTTGGTTGTAAACGGAGGTTTGCACGTTGCCACTTATTTGTTTCACGGAATGTCAAATCAGATAATTATTCTTTTACTATAGTGAATATTAGATATGCATGATGTACATACAGCAGTATAGATTGTAATCCATACGTAACTTTTGATTAGGTCTCTTTGTAATAATTGGTTGAATTATTAACACTTAATATATGTGGAACAGATAAAAAAGTTTGTTTTTCAGCAGCCATTAAGTTCAGGTCTGTAACGAAGATTGATTTTGCTTTGTTATTTGAAAATACAGTGACATAAAAACATTATTCATTCAGTTCAAGTACTTAGAATTAATCCCAGATTTTGAGCATTTTCGCTATATTTGGTGCCGATGTTTAAAATCCATTGTTGGCTGGAGGCTGCCGTCATTACTGTTCGAACCAAAGGCGGATCTGATCTGATTATAATTACACTAAAGAGGAGAAATGAGAAGCAAAAACGTATATGAAAATTATTTTCTATAGCAATTTCAAATTATTCCTGCATTGATTATTTGAGTAAGTATTGGTGAGATGATAAGATCTCCAGTGAGTAGTGAAATTGTCTATATGACAGAAAGTATCAAAATTTCAAAAGAAATCGCTTCTCACATTTATGACAGACATATTCTTGAAACTTTCTGTGGTGTTAGAACTAGTTGTGAGTAGGTCAAAGACTGTACAATTACTAAAGAGGCTCAGAGTCCAGATTATATTATTTCAGAGCTAGCCATTGAAAGGAAATAATCCAGATATTTATTACGTGAATTTAGTCTCCATATTCCATGAACAGTGTTTAAATTGGATTTTGGTGGTCACTTTTTAGTTAAATGTCACAGTTAACTATCAGTGATCTTTCGACGTACTGCTTTTAAGTCAAAATAGTTTAATGAAATACTGAAGACTTTTATGAATTTATGTTTGAGCAGGTACACGTCAAGTACAGTAATACTTCTACACCATTAAAACAGTTTTATTCTTATGCACTAAGACAAGCAACAGATAAAAAACCACACACGCGCACAGCAGATACACACGGATACTACACAATCCATTCTGCTAAAACCGGACATCAGTCGTATTTTCCGTAATATTTGCGGTGCAAGTGGTAGGTGATTCACCTTGTATACACACAAAGCCTATACATATTTCTCATAATATATACCGTGATTTATGCTGATCGTGTTTACAAACGCAGGTAGTGCCGTTGATGACTGTGTTGTTGCGTTACAAGTTCACTTCTTCTAGTCTGCTTCTTTTTTTTTTTTTTTTTTTTTTTTTTTTTTTTTTTTTTTTTTTCAATTTTCGTGTAGCGCCTTCCTGTTTCATTGGTCGATCTGTTTTCAGTTTTCGACGGGCTATCCACTGTACCAACTTACCACTTAATCTGACAAGGAAAGTACATGGGCTCGAACAAACATATCTGTATGAACGTTTGCTTACAGGATCTCTACGTACACATCAATGTGCTGGTGGGCGTCGTTTTTATGCAAAACTTTGCACTCATGCTCCAGATAGCACTGTATATGTAACTGTAGACGCGATACGTAATGCAGATATCTTAACTATAACTTATGTAATAATCATCGTACATGTTCTCTAGCGAATTGTCATCAAAAGCCGTGATGGTAGTTGCAACTTTAACCTTCTTTCCGGAAGACTGTTGGTATTCACTGCCACTGCTTCCATCGCCTCTTCCCGCACTTACCGTAGCACTGTCGCTTGCAATAAGTTGTTCGTCATTATCATCCCTATTATCATTATTATGAGTTTGTAACAACAGTATCTAACTTATGCTCATATTTCTGTACCATAACAGATACGAGAAAGCATGCATACACTAATATCATCTTCACGAAGAAGGGCTCTTCGTAACTTCCTCTCAACTAATCGCTAAACATTAGCAGGATTAATTAGCAATCGTCCCCCCATCTGACGCTTCACCACACAAATAACATCACAAAACGCAACTTCTGAGGCACACTGCACTGCCGGCCGCGGTGGTTGAGGGGACTGAGGCGCTCCAGTCACGGTCTGCACGGCCACTACGGTCGGGGGTTCGAATCCCCCCTCGGGCATGGATTATTGTGCCGTCCTTAGTATTAGCTAGCTTGTAAGTAGTTTGTAAGTTTAGGGACTGATGACCCCGTAGACTCTACAAACATTTGAACATTTAGCACACTGCACCGTCCCTACTGGCGAACCGACAGGTCAAAGTGCAGTGAGGCATGGCACACGCAGAGGCCTCCAACGGACGACTGCAGAGTTTTGCAGATGCGGGAGTATCACTAGTGTAATAGAGGAGCTTTACATTCTCTCTCATAAGATTTTGGTGTATATGTGTTTGTTGGAGCTCAAGTACTTTCCTTGTGAGAAGGGATTCTCCCTTGTGAAAACTTTACCCTCAGAGTGACGCTTTCCGTTCGGTCGTCTCGTCCTGCTTCTACTCGCCTGCGGTAATCTGCCTCTGACTGATGTACTCCGGCGCCTGATACAGTATACCAACGTTCCGCTCGCACCCATGACTCACTGCTGAGCTGGACGGACGTGTGGAGTAGCGAGTGGACTGGTGTGTCGCTCTCCGTTATGCAGCGGCACGCAATTGCTGGCAGGTCACAGAGCAGAGTCGCTGCTGTTGTTTGCTGTCCAGTTCCGCCGCGCTGCCACAACTTGAACGGAACATTAGATTAGCGGCCAGCACGACAGCGCCACCTCGCTTCCATTATCACAGTTGGCAGCGCACGTCAAACAGTCACTGATTGCACAGGCGCCGAGGATAAATTGAGTTATTAGTTTGTGTTTTCGGCGGTACCGTTCAAATTTGATCTGGAAGGTTGCTTCCCCAACAGCGGTTACAACAATTTCACAGTAATTAGACACTGTACTTCCCTCTAAAACAATACATACACACACACACACACACACACACACACACACACGCACACACCAAAGCATACTCTACATACATACAATACAGGATGAGGAAAGACCGCAGTATACCCTTATTAAAAGAAAAATGGAGGACTGGGAAACCTGGATATTTCAGTGAGGTATGACGGAGGCCTTCTACCTTTGATGATATGTACGGTATCTGTGCGCCATCTTCAAATCGACCATCTTGAAACTAATTAATTTTGGCCCACTTTAGGTTACGGTAGTAACACTAAAAGTGGGCCTTTGCGATCGTCTTTCGACAGCTCGAAATTTAAATGAAAATAGCGGCTTAACTATTCATCTGACATGAAAATTGAATAACCGAATTTGTAAAGGAGAAAATTCTCTACAACTTTGCTCTGTTATGTTTTTTTCATATCTCGTGGCGTTTGAAAAATATTTGCAAAAATAACGGCGATTTTGAGATGTATGTCTGTCTGTCCGTGACGTGTTCCCTGTTTTTAAGATGAACCGTTAAACCGATCAGCACCAAATTTTACAGACATGATTGTAGGCCGCCAGAGACCACAACCTCCTTTTTTTCAAATTTTTCGGACAAAAATGCGGTAGTAATACCAAAAAAGCCGTTTGTAATATAATTGTAATTGCAAACGAGCCGTTCATCTGACACGAAAAATGAATAACGTAATAGGTAGAGGAGAAAACTCTCTACAACTTAGCTTCCTTACGTTTTTTTCATATCTCTTATCGTCTGAGACATATTTGCAAAAATAACGGACATTTGACACCCTCCATTGAATTAAGGAAAACCAGCCGTTCGGAGATGTCACGTGACATTCCTCGCCATCCATCTTGCGTTGCGTATTTGATGATTTTCTTATTGTAAATTACACGTTGTCATTTCAAAGCAATGGCGCACTGAGGCATTAACAAAAACACATCGTTCTTCTTAATGATAATCTAATATCTACAAATGCCATATTATCATCAGTTAAGAACGGCCATCAATAGTATGAGATTAAAGAACCCTTCTTCTGATTGATAGCTGTAGCGTAGTGGGCAAGGCGTTGGACTATGCCGCTAAATGTCGGTGGTTCGGAACCCGCCACTACGTAACTTTTATTTTTCCTAAAAGGGTTTCAGACATTCTTATTAATTAATTTTATATTATTTAGATTTTTATCTTGCTCCAAAATGTTTGCAAAAACTTATAAAACTACAAATCTAAAGTGGGCCGTAAAACACGTCAGTGCGATTTTTTTAATGGAAACTAACTGAAAACCCGCAGTTGTCCGGGTATTTATTTATTCCTGCCTTTAGTTGGTACTTCTCCTATCCCTTCTCTCTCTCTGTCCATCTCTTTTTTTCTAAAATTATGTTATTTTTATTGGAGAATATAGAAGAAATAATGCTGTCTTGCATAATGTACAAAATTATAAGTGCAGTATCCAAACAAAGAGAGATAGTAGTAAAAAAAATACATATATATGTCTGTAAAATCTCTTGGAAATACAATTAGGATTAAATAATTAATAGATTAAAACTTGGTACGTAATGGCGGTTTTCCATGAATATTACTCATGAACTACGTGTCGTACTGTATACAATTTAGAAGGTCTGTCTGTAAAATTTCCTGCGGCTTCAATTTGTAGTGTAGAAATTATAAATTGTAACATCATAGCGAATGCCGTAGTTTTAGTTCATGAACAGGGGAAAGGTAGTAAGCGAGGAACTTTATGCCTTTCATAATTTTGCTAAAGTTGTCAGCGAGAAATCATGCAATAAAGGTTTGAAATTATTTTTAAAGATTTTTTTTTTTTTTTTTTTTTTTTTTTTTTTTTTTTTTTTTAAAGTCGCTAAGTAATCTCGTTTTCATATACTGTGTTCATAAAGTCTCGTCGTGTTATGTGGCAGATTCTTGCAACTCTTGTTGTTTATGATCTTATATCTCCTGAACCATGCGTCGTACGTCGTTCTTACCATTAAAGAATTGGTACCTCACGGTAAGGAAGATGTGTACCAAATTTGGTTGAAATCGGTCCAGTGGTTTAGGAGGAAATGTGCATAAATGACGCATAAATCTGGGTATTCTCACATGGTGGCCTCATTTTTATGACGTCATAACTCCTGAGCAATGTGTTGTGGTCTTTTGTTTTAGGGTCAGGAACCTTCGTGGACATACGGTGGACAGTTCATCAAAGTTTCATTGCAATCGAATGAATGGTTTATGAACGAATGTTCAAATGTTTGTTAAGTTCAAAATGTTCAAATGATTGTAGAACTTATGGGACTTAACTACGGGGTCATCAGTCCCTAAGTTTACAAACTACTTATCAACTAGCTAAGACTAAGGACGGCACAAATATCCATGCCCGAGGGGGGATTCGAACCCCCGACCGTAGTGGCCGTGCTGACCGTGACTGGAGCGCCTCAGTCCCCTCGGCCACCGCGGCCGGCGTTTATGAACGCATAGAGAACATACAGACAAGCATACATTTTTATATGTGTAGGTGGGGTCGTGTGATGTATCAAATAACATCGGAATTTTCTGACAAGATCATTTCTGCAGATTCGACACACACTATGTGATCAAAAGTATCAGGACACCAACTACCAGGCACTCCATATCAGCGACCTCGTGAAGAGCAGAATGGGGCGTTCCGCGGAGCTCACTTGGAATGTGTTCAGGTAATTTAGTGACTCTGTGTCAGAAGTCTGTACGCGCGATTTCCACACTCCTAAACATCCCTATATCTATTATTTCTGATGTGTCACTGAAGTAGAGGCTTGAAGGGACACGTACAGCACGAGAGCGTGTAGTTGTTGTGGTCTTCAGTCCGGAGACTGGTTTGATGCAGCTCTCCACAATACCCTATCCTGAGCAAGGCTCTTCAACTCCACACAAGGACGCCAACTTACATCTGTCTGAATCTGCTTACAGTATCCATCTCTTGGTCTTCCTCTGCGGTTTTTACCCCAAACACTTCCCACCAACGCTAAATTCACGATTTCTTAATGTCTAAGAATGTCCTACCAATCGATCCCTTCTTATAGTCAAGGTATGCCAGAAATTTCTTTCCTCCCCAATTCTGTTCAGTACCTCCTCTTTAGTTACGCGATCCATCCAACTAATCTTCAGCATTCTTCTGTAGCACCACTTTTCAAAAGCCTCTATTCTCTTCCTGTCTGTACTGCTTATCGTCAATGTTTCACTCCCATAGTAGGCAACACTCCACACAAATGCCTTCAGAAAGGACTCCCTTAGGCTTAAATCAATATTCGATGTTAGCAAATTTCTCTTTTCCAAGAACGCTTTTCTATCCATTGCCATTCTGCATTTTATATCCTCTCTACTGCGACCATCATTTGTTATTTTACTGCCCAAGTAACAAAACTCATCTACCTCCTTTATTGTTTCGTTACCAAATCTAATTCCTTCAGCATCAGCTGATTTTCTAAGACTGCACTCCATTACCCTTAATGTTCAGCTTATACGCACCTTTCAGCACATTGTTCATTCAGTTCAGCTGCTCTTCCAGGTTCTTTGCTGTCTCTGACAGAATTACTATGTTGTCGGAAAAACGCAATGTTTTAATTCTTCACCCTGAACTTTAATTCCTTCTGCAAATTTCTTCTTGCTTTCCTTTATAGCTTGCTCAGTGTACAAATTGAATAACATTGGAGAAAGGCTACAACCCGTCTTACTCCCTTCTCAACCACTGCATCCTTTTCATGCCTTTCAATTCTGACAACCACTGTCTGGTTTTTGTACAAGTTGTAAATAACCTTACGCCCCCTATGTTTTACTCCTGCTTGCTTCAGAACTGGCAAGAGTTTATTCCAATCAACATCGTCAAAAGCTTTCTCCGAATCTACAAAAGCTAGATATGTAGGTTAGCCTTTTCTTAATCTATCTTCTAGGATAAGCCGTAAAGTGAGTATTGCCTCTCATGTTCTTACATTTATCCTGAACCCACACTGATCTTCCCCGAGGTCGGCATCTACCAGGTTTTCCCTCTTTCTGTAAGTAATTGGTGTTAATATTTTGCAACCATGACTTATTATATTGATGTTTCAGTAGTTTTCGCACCTATCTGCGCCTGCTTTCTTTGGAATAGGGAATATATCATTTTTCGTATAGTCTGAGGGTACACGAATGCGTACAGGCTGATATTGTTTGTTTGCTGACAGGACTTCCGACCGTTGAAGAGGGTGGCACAGCGTAAGGTTGGTATCTGACCAGACCATGACATAAGAATTCCAAACTACATCAGGATCCACTCCAAGTACTATGACACGCGGGAGGTGAGAAAACTTGAACTTCGTGGTCAAGCGGATGGCTATAAGCCACACATCGCGCAGGTCAATGGCAAACGACTGAACAGTCGAAAACGTTATATGTAGTGACGAACCACGGTACAAGGTAGCGATCCGGTGTCAGGGTGTGGGTATGGCGAATGCCTGGTGGACGACATCTGCCAGCGTGTGTAGTGCCAAGAGTAAAATTCGGAGGCGGTGGTGTTATGGTGCGGTCGTGTTTTTCATGGAGGTGGCTTGCACCCCTTATTGTTTTTCGTGACACTATCACATCACAGCCCTCCATTGATGTTTTAAGCAGCTTCTTAATTTCCGCCGCGGTGGATTGGCCGAACGTTCTAAGGCACCTAGCTGCGGAGCGCGCGGTTGCTCGCCGTCGGAGGTTCGCGTTCTCTGTCGCGCATGAGTGTGTATAGGATGTGGGTGTGTATGTTGCCATTAGGTTAGTTTAAATATTAACATTCAAAAATACAGCTCATCGGTTGCAAAGATACAGGTTGATTTCTTAACCATGGTTTCAGCTTCTACTGTCGCTGCGGAGTGTCCGAGCCCATTGAGGCGCTATGCGCGGATGCGCGAGGCCGTTCGCCGTCGAGCGTTGGAATCCTCCCTCGGGTATAGATGTTTGTGTTGTCTTTAGTGTAAGTTAGTTCATGTTTGTAAGTTTAGGAACTGATGACCCCACAGTTAAGTCTCATAAGCTTAATAAACATTTGAACATATTGGCTTCAACTGAGGAAATCTTCATCAGAACTAAAAATTTAGGTACATGAAATGGCAATGGTTCTTGAGCAACAGAAGTCACGTCTAATTATAAATGTAAAATTACATGCAAAACATATTTCATGTAACTAAAACGCGACCCATGGCGGCGCGGTTTAGTTACACGAAATATGTTCTGCTTTTTAAACCTGACGCATGTAATTTTACATTTATAATTGAACGTGACCTCTGTTGCTCAAGAACCATTGCCCATTTTATGTAACTAAATTTTTACTTCTGATAAAGGCTTCCTTAGTTGAAGCCGAAACCATGGTTAAGTAATCAACCTGTACCTTTGCAACTGCTGAACTGTATTTTTGAATGTTAATCTTTCACGATCGATTGCTGTTTCAACAGCCATGTTTAAGTCAGTAGTTTTAGCAATTTGAAAGCCTGGAGACTAATAAACCAAGAAGTCCCATAGATTTACAAACCTTTGGAGATTTTCTTCTTGCTTCCCACTGTTGAAAAGTAATTCGTGGATGGTGATTGTATCGTTCAGAGCAATCGATCAGTTGTTCATAATGCACGGCCTGTGACGTATTGATTACACGACAATAACGTCCCTGGCCTGCACATAGTCCTGACTTGAATCCTATAGAACACCTTTGGTATGTTTCGGAACGCCGACTTCGGACCAGGCTTCACCGACCTACATTGATGCCTGTCCACAGTGCCATACTCTGTGAAGATTGTGCTGCCATTCGCCAAGAAACCTTCCAGTACCTGATTGAAGATGTGCCTGAGAGAGTGGAAGATGTCATCAACGCTATGGGTGGACCAAAACCATACTGAATTTCAGCACTACCGAAGGACGCCACGAACTTGTAAGTCAGTTTCAGTCAGGTTTACGGATACTTTTGATAACATTTTTTGCACACGGTATCTTGTTCAGTGCTGAGGCAAACCGTTTTGTCAGTGGTGAAGTCAACCGTCGCAACTACAGATTCTGGGCTGACTTGAATCCACACCTGATGGAACGTTCAGTTGTAGTTGGTGTCGTAAAGGTTATGATGTGTAGTAGAAAATAGAATACCCGTGTAAATGGACCCTTTATCATTTACCAGAACGTAAATGATCAAAGCGACCTAGAAACGTCGTAAGAGGTGGTGTTTCCCTTACTTCTAAATGAAGATGACAGTTCTCTTTCTCTCAACAAAATGGTGTCCACCTACTGAACAGTTGTTCGTGAGTGGTTAAATGGACAACTGGATCGGCCGATGTGGTTCTGTGGACTGCCCACCCAGATCATTTTATCTCACACCTCTTGAATTTCATCCCTGGGACCATTTAAAGCAAATCGAATCGGCAGAAGAAATAAGAAAGAGGCCCATCTCGAGCAACGCACTGCACAAGCGTGTGCCAGCATTTCTGTGGAAATTCTACGAGTGCACTACGATTGGTTTCAGCGCATTTAAATAGAGGGACAGCATGAATATATGTAATGTCTGTTCTTTACGTCAAACGTAACTTTTGAGTCGTAACTGCCACGTCCACTCTGTTTACAGGAACGAACTACTCAGGAAATGCTGATATTTTATAGTATATAACAGGACCCACTTTTCGAGGTGTAACAGTTCTGTCTACTTTATTAGCAGGCTACAAATGCTGTTAGAGTGGAAGTCAGTAATCCATAAGAGAATACACCTTTAGACAAACTCTGAAAATGTTACAACATTAAAAGAATCACTGGTATTGACACAGCAGTATATACACATTTCATTAAAAATATTAAAAAGAGGACGGCAACTTACTGAGAAATAATTTTAGCAAACATGCAATTACTAGACTATTTCTTGGGCACAGCCATATACCCTGTTGGGTACGAACAGCAATTAAACTTAAAATTTCTATCAACTCGTTTTCATTGCTGTTCCGGTCTCACAATTTACATAAAACAAAAAACCTTCATCCCCTCGCCTCGGAATCAACAGTGACATGAGTCGGTCTGATGGTGGTCTCAGAAGAGATCGAAAGCGGTCACCCTATCAAATAAATTGTTAAAATCTTTTGCGAACGTGACTGTTATTCTCATTTTTAAAATAGGCAAATATTGGTAATTATCTTGAACAGCAACTCACAAACCAACTTTACAGAAGTGCGTTAAAGTAAAACATATAGGAATACAAAACATAATACATTACTTCTTTATTATAAATGAAAATCCTTGTGCAAAACTCAAAGTTACAATTTCACGAAACGTATATGTTGTTGTGGTCTTCAGTCCGCAGACTGATTTATGCAGCTGTCCACGTTACCCTGTCCTGTGCCAGCCTTTTCATGTGAAAATAAAACCAGCAGCCTGCTTACTCTTGTATCTGCTTACTGTTTCCGTTACTCGGTTTCCCTTTACGATTTTTACCCCACAGACTAAAGCGTGTTAATATTGAGTTTTTGGTCAAAGATAAGTAGCCAGGGTCGAAACATGGAAAATGCGTTTTGGCAACTCTTCATGTTTTTATCTAGACAAAATTTGATCAAAAAATCGCACTGACGTGTTTTACGGCCCAATTTAGATTTGTAGTTTATAATTTTTTGCAAACATTTCGAACAACAATAATAATGTAAATAATAAAAAGATATAGTGATATGATTACCACATATCTGTGCACCCAACACGTAACCCTTTTAGGAAAAATGGGAAAAAATTTTGGTAGTGAAGGATTCCGAACCACTGACCATGTGCTTTACAAACCAACGCGCTGCCCACTACACACTACGGCGTACAGTTACGAAATTGGTCCTTTATTTTCGTACTATTGATGGCAGTTGTTAACTGAAGCTAATAAAGGCATTTTAGACACTAGATTATCATTTATCGTACAAAGAACGGCGTGGGGTTGTTTTTTCTTTGAAATAACAACGTGTAAGTTATAATAAGAAAATCATCAAATACGCAACGCAAGATGGCGTATGCCAGAGAGAGTTCTGGGAGTGGAATGTCACGTGACATCTGCGAACGGCTGGTTTTCGTGTAATCAATGGACGGCTGTCAAATCGCCGTTATTTTTGCAAATATCTCTCAAACGATACATGAAAAAACATAAGAGAGCAAAGTCGTAGAGAATTTACTCCTCTAAAAATGCGTTTATTCAGTTTTCGTGTCAGATGAACGATTCGTTAACAATTACAAATACATTACAAACAGCTTTTTTCCGTGTTACTGGCGTATTTTTTGTCCGAAAAATTTGAAAAAGGGACTTTCTGATCTCTGACAGCCTACAAGTATGTCTGTAAAATTTGGTGTTGATTGGTTGAACGGTTCGGCTTAAAATTTGGAACACGTTACGGACGCCGGCTGCGGTGGCAGAGGGGACTGAGGCACTTAAGTCACGGTCTGCACGGCCACTACGGTCGGGGGTTCCAATCCCCCCTCGGGCATGGATATTTGTGCCGTCCTTAGCTAGTTCGTAAGTAGTTTGTAAGCTTAGGGACTGATGACCCCGTAGTTAAGTCCCATTAGTTCTACAAATATTTGAACATTTGAACGTTACGGGCGGATAGACAGACGTCCCAAAACGCCGTTATTTTTGCAAATATCTCTGAAACAATGCGAGATATGGAAAAAACATAAGACAGCAAAGTTGTAGAGGAATGTTTCATCTACAGATTCATGTATTGCCGGCCGCGGTGGCCGAGGTGACTGAGGCGCTCCAGTCACAGTCAGCACGGCCACTACGGTCGGGGGTTCGAATCCCCCCTCGGGCATGGATATTTGTGCCGTCCTAGTTCGTAAGTAGTTCATAAGTAGTTTGTAAGGTTAGGGACTGATGACCCCGTAGTTAAGTCCCATAAGCTTTACAAACATTTGAACATTTTTGATTCATGTATTCAGTTTCCGTGTCAGATGAACAGTTAAGCCGTTATTTTCATTTAAATTTCGAGCTGTCAAAAGACGATCGCAAAGGCCCACTTTTAGTGTTACTGCCGTAGCCTAAAGTGGGCCAACATTGAAAAACCAAAGTCGGCTACTGGTGGCTAGTTCATTATCTGGTTTGAAGCTATAGGGCAATTACTGTAAACTTCTACCTCTTCGAAAATGGTGCAGGCCCAAGCGAACGAAACTTTTGATCGGTGCGCCAGTCACGGTCTGCACGCCAACTACGGTCGGGGGTTCGAATCACCCCTCGGGCATGGATATTTGTGCCGTCCTTTTGTTGTTGTTATGGTCTTCAGTCCGGAGACTGGTTTGATGCAGCTCTCCACCCTACTCTATCCTGAGCAAGCCTTCTCATCTTCTCATAAGAACGGCAACCCACATCCACTTGAATCTGTTTACTATACGCGTCTCTTGGTCTCCCTCTGCGATTTTTACACCACACACTTCCCTGCAATGCTAAATTTATGATTCCCCGATGTCTAAGAATGTGTCCTACCAATCGATCCCTTCTTTTAGTCAGAGTATGCCAAAAATTCCTTTTCTCGCCAATTCTGATCAGTACCTCCTCATTAGTTACGCGATCTACCCAGCTAATCTTCAGCATTCTTCTGTAGCACCACATTTCAAAAGCCTCTATTCTCTTCCTGTCCGCATTGCTTATCGTCCATGTTTCACTCCCGTACAAGGCAACACTCCACACAAATGCCTTCAGAAAAGACTTCTTTACACTTAAATCAATATTCGAAGTTAGCAAATTTTCTAAGACCGCATTCCATTATTTTTGTTTTGCTCTTGTTAATGTTCATTTTATACGCTCTCTTCAACACACTGTCCATTCCGTTCAACTGCTCTTCCAGGTCCTTTGTTGCCTCTGGCAGAATTACAATACAAACATATGAACTTTTTTTTTCTTTTGATTCGATGTACACGAAACATATTAGCGCGAATGTATCCAGAACCATTGAATATAGTATACTAACTAAAAACCCGGCGTTGCCCGGGTATTTATATATTTATTTTTTCCTGCCATTTTCAGCTATATCTTCAGTTATATAAGGGCAGTATTTCTGTAAAATCTCCTGGGAATACAATTAGTAGTAAAGAATTAATGGATTAAAATTTGGTGCGTGATGGGGAGGTTTTCCATGAATCTTACTGTTTATGTGCTCATATCTCATGAAATACGCGTTGTACTGTGATACAATTTAGAAGGTACATTCCACTATATGTGTGCCGGCCGCGGTGGCCGAGGGGACTGAGGCGCTCCAGTCTCGGTCTGCACGGCCACTACGGTCGGGGGTTAGAATCCCCCCTCGGGCATGGATATTTGTGCCGTCCTTAGTTTAAGCTAGTTCGTAAGTAGTTTGTAAGTTTAGGGACTGATGACCCCGTAAATAAGTGCCATAAGCTATACAAACATTTGAACATTTTTTTCTTTTGATCAGACATTGTAAAATTTACATTTGACGAGGATTAGCGACTTCCGCTTTGTAATGCAAACATCGCGGCGTCGCGGGTGGAGAACATTTCCGGCGTGGAGAGGGATGCAGCCGCAGCCGCTGCTGCCGTAGGCAGAGCAGCTTGTTATCCGAGTTAGCAAGTGGCCTGGCGGCGGGAACCCGGCGGGCTATTGAGCACTAATGCGACTAACGACTCGCCGGCAGTCGGTTTTTACCTGCCCTCGCTACCTAGGTACGGCCCTCGCTGCCTAGGTACTGCCGCATCCTGCGCGGCTTCCTGTTTTTGTTGGCGAGTAGCGCGCGGTTGCCTAAGCGGGCAGGCTGAGTGCCCGCCTGTGTGTGTGTGTGTGTGTGTGTGTGTGTGTGTGTGTGTGTGCAGACAAGTTGTGCGCGGCTCTCAGCTCGCAGAAAAGTTGGCCTCGTTAAAGCCGCTCTGCGGATAACCCACGCTCCAGCGCCCACGCCGTCCGCCACCAGCATCGGCCGCGGGAAAAGTGTAGCCAAGGAACACTGTTAGTGAATTAAAAATAGCTCCGAGCGAGGGGCGAAATTGTTATTTAGCGTTACGAGATTCGAGGCAGACAGTGTTTCTTCGGCGATGTACGCCAAACATATCAGCGCGATTGTCTTCAGAACCATTGAATAAATACGTGAACACAAAAATTGAAGTACCAAATATTAACTACCTGTACCCGTTATGAAGAGGCTGATCTGTTGCCATACTTAATATACTGCAATTAACTGAAAAAATGTTCAAATGTTTGTAGAGCCTATGGGACTTAACTACGGGGTCATCAGTCCCTAAACTTACAAACTACTTACAAACTAGCTAATACTAAGGACGGCACAAATATCCATGCCCAAGGCCTTGCCGCGGTGGAGTAGCTGAGCGGTCTAAAGCGTCTCGCTGCGGAGCGCGCGGTTGCTCGCCGTGGAGGTTCGAGTCCTCCCTGGAGCATGGGTGTGTGTGTTTGTCCGTAGGTTAGTTTACCTAGGTTTAAGTAGTTTGTAAGCTACGGACTGATGACCACGCAGTTTGGTCGATAGATATACAAACATAAAAAAAAAAATTAAAAATAGCTTCAAGCGAAGGGCGAAATTGTTATTTGGCGTTACGAGAGTCGAGGCCGACACTGTTTCTTCGGCAATGTACGCGAAACATATTAGCGCGAATGTATCCAGAACCATTTAATAAATACGTGATCACAAAAATTGAAATACCAAATATTAATTACCTGTAACCGTTATGAAGGGGCTGATCTGTAGCCATACCTACTATACTGCAATTAACTGAAATACGTCTGTTTAAAAAATGTCATTTTTTATTAAGCAATGTTTCTGTTATTTAAATAGTTATTTAAATATTAGTTTAATAGAAATATGACAGTCGTAACAGTGTAGAATGTTCCGTTGGCGCCAAAATGTAGACACAGGCGCTGAGTCCTACTCCTGCCGCAGACTGATAACATCTCTCTAAGTCGAGCTAATTTTTCCCTTTATTCTTACTTTATAGTAACATTAGCTTAAACCCGCGGCTTCGCTCGCGATGTTGGTTGATTGATAGATAAGCTATCTTTCAGTATGCTTATCCTTACAGAGAAAGAGCTGAAGACATTGTAGAACTCATAGACCAAAGATATGGTCTGTGGCATCACGTTTCGCTGTATGTAACCTCCTTGCTATAGAGTCGCAAACATCATCGCTGGCCTTGAGTCCGATTTTTTTTATAATTTGACGACTTTCAACCACCATATCTTCCACCCCCTTATAGCTATCGGCATGGAACTGCCTTGGTGTTCAAGGGAAGACTTCGGAGAACAATTACACTCAGACCATGCGTTTGCGTTCTGTAGTTTGCACTGCAGAGCACACATAGAATTTTGAATACAGCGATAACTTTCCATCCCAACATACTCCACCCTTTTGTCATTATTAACCCTCAAGCAACAATGCAACCAATAAAACCATTTTCAAAGAGTAATTATTGTTCCGCATTTCGCGTTATATTCTTCAAATTACTAAATATCTATCAGATCGCTATAAAACCGTGTCTAAAACCATCCTCAGGTATAAATTAGTAACTGTACAAATATATAAGTCTCTGCGTCTTGTCGTTCGGACATGATAAGGGTACACCGAACAGACAATACCGTGTCTAAAACCTTTCTCAGGTATAAATTAGTAACTGTACAAATATTTAAGTCTCTGCGTCTTGTCGTTCAGACGTGATAAACGTACACCGAACAGACATTCACATTTATAGATATGCGTGGCAGTAGACTGGCATCAGCACTAACTGCTGCTCTTCAGCCGAGAGAACGTGAAATAGACGAACATGAGGGATTAAAACATGACAACAATGGAAGGTCCTGTAAGGATTGTTAATAATAATATGTAGATAGGGAACAACACGCCGTAAAGAACGTTGAGCCGGCCGCGGTGGCCGAGGGGACTGATGTGCTCCAGTCACGGTCTGCACGGCCACTACGGTCGGGGGTTCGAATCCCCCCTCGGGCATGGATATTTGTGCCGTCCTTAGTCTTAGCTAGTTCATAAGTAGTTTGTAAGCTTAGGGACTGATGACCCCGTAGTTAAGTCCCATAAGTTCTAGAAACATTTGAACATTTGAAAGAACGTTGAGCCGCCGACGGACACAAATAAAAGACACACAAACACACACACACACAATTCTAAATTTTCGGCTGCGGCCTTCCTCAGCCAGAGAACACTCATCCACACAATCACTCAGGCACACTCATCCACAGACGTCAGCCAACTAGCCGTTCAACACACTCACGGCAAGCAGAAGGGATGGAAGCGGGGAGGGGGAAGGAGCAGAGGAGGGGGAAAGTGGAGAGAGAAGATAATGGTGGGGATACCTCTTTATCATACTGCATCTCATTTTTCGCCTGACACCGCCTCTGGTTGTTGTATCCCCATCGTTATCTTCCCTCTCCATTTTCCCTCCTCCTCTGCTCCTTCTCCCTCACCCCTCCCATCCCTTCCACTTGTTGTGAGTCATACTGTATTGGGCGGCCATTGATGTGTGTGGATGAGTGTGCTTGAGTGATTGTGTGGATGAGTGTTCTCTGTCAGGATGGCCGAAAATTTAGTATTGTCTGTGAGTGTGTTAGTTTGTGTGTCTTTTATTTGTGTCTGTAGGCGGCTCAACATTCGTCTTTACGGTGAGTTGTTCCCTATCTACATAGGATTAAAACATGAAATGGAATAAAAACAATGGAGATTTAAAATATAGGTAAGACGACAAACTTGAAGAAAATACAGTTTTGACAGATGAATATTATATAAGTAGTCAGTTAAAGCGCCTCAGACCTTTATCGTCTAAGATTTAATGTAAATCGCGTGCGGGTTTCAATGCACTACTGTCCCTCACATCAAGAAACAACGCATCTACGACCTGAGTGCTGCTTCTACGCAGGGGACAACAGCAGAGAAACAAGATACCAGGTTAGTGAAGAGAAACTGCCGTCTTCATACGTTGACGAGGTAGGAAGCAATATGGGCCCTCACGTGTTGTGCTTTTGTCTATCACAGATAGTAACATTGGCACGAAGTGTCTTGGTAACAGAACCGAGGGTGAAAGAAGGCAAACAGTTTGAAATTTCGTATTCACTTTCAAATAATTAACTTTATCTAACTTTAAACATATTACCCCACCTTTTTCTCCTTTATCCCGTCGTACCGTCACATTTTGTTCAAATTAAAACTGATTTTAAAATATGCTCAACTGTTTGTAAAGCCGGGTCATTAGTCCCTAAACTTACAAACTACTTATGAACTACCTTATACTAAAGACGACACAAACATCCATGCCCGAGGGGAGATTCGAACCCCCGACGAGGAACGGCCTCGCGCATCGCAGCATAGCGCCTCAAAGCGCTCGACCGCTCGGCCGCGGCTAAAACTGATTAAAACGCAACTTGTTACCAACAACACAAATAACAAAGAAGGCTGCACGATAGCCATAAAACTGAAACACTACAAAACAGTCACAAAACCGCAAATAACCTATACTAGCGAAACTATATTTAACCAACACTGCAGTAACAGATAGATTACTAAAAAAAAAAAAATAGAAATAAAGATAGTCAGGACGTGTAAAAATAAAAATACCAACAAAAAAAGGCGGAGTTCAGAAAATAGCTGCAAATGAAATGGTTTATAATGGAATACAACCAGTGACAAATACAATAAAAAAGAAATATCCTTTCCTGGAATATTTGATGAGGACAACAAAAATTAGAATTAGCAGGAGAATAAATGAGAAGTTGTCGTATAGTAAGAGCGCCGATATCAAAGGGGATATGGTGAGATTACGATGAAGTATCTAAACGGCAAGACTGAAGATATCTCAGGGAAAACACATCGCGCTACAATAAAAATTAAAATACGGAGACCGAGAAGGGTGATTTCTGATCAGGAGACAGCAGCACTATTTGTAACAATGAAACAGTAGTATACATATATTTTGTATGAGAAGCACAAAAATGTATAGCTGTAAACAGCTGTAAAAAGTACAGATAGGATTTGATACAGATACGGTATATTAACGAAGAGCATACTGTCATAATGTATAAAAATGTGCTACGGATAACGTATCTGTCATTTGAACATGTCATAAAATACTTTTAAAAAGTATGCTACGAATATCATAATCGTCAATATGAGGTGGTGAAACAGTATGTAAGGAAAACGTAATGTCGACAAAGCATTGTGTTTCTAGTCGGGCCCGGTGGTCTTGGGGTAAACCGAAGGATCGCGGGTTCAAAACCCGGTCGGACCTCGGATTTTTTCAGCCTGCTCTTTAACCCATCCTTCCTCAACGATGTGAGGAGTTGCCAGAAACGACACGTGGTTCGGATTCCACGTTAAGCGGTAGGTCCCCTTTGTCATGTTGAATAACTCGGGTAGACTAGGGACACGCAAGTCGCCGAAGTGGCGTCCAATTGAAAGACTGGCACCAGGCCAATGAGCCACACGAAATTATTATTATTATTGTGTTTCTAGATGCTTATGTCGAAATTAGTAACCACGTGATTGCTGCAGATGATGCCAAATTCGGTTCTTGTGCTCCGCCAGAAAATGAATGAAATGATGATATGGAATTTTTGCCCGGGAGATCACATCTGGGTTGTTCGGGCGCCTAGGCAAGTCTCTTTACTTGACGCCACTTCGGCGACTTCAGTGACGATGAAATGGTGATGAGAACAACACAACCTCCAGTCCCCTGCTGGGAATTGAACCCGGAGCACCTACGTGGAATTCAGCGACGCTGCCGTCTCAGCTACGGTGGCGGACTTTCACCAGGAAAATAACTAAGGGTGTGGTTCATAGACTACCCTTTCGCTTCGCAAAGCTGGATAGTCCAACATACCTCATTAGCGCAGCATATCCCCAAAGCATCCGTGACCAATCCTGAATCTATTTAAGCGCCTCCAGATTCGCCGTGGAAGATTCATACCTTGGGTGTCCTCTGATTAATTTAGGAATGAGTAGATTTCATCACCGCTCGTAGACAACTTCCATTTTTCTTTGACTCTCTTCTCTTCACGCAGTTCATTGTCCACCATAATAGTACGGCGTGATTTAAGGCGTCCATAGGGAAGGTAGTTAATAACGTCATAAATTGGGAGACAGTACATATTAGATGATTTTCCCATTTCCTTTTCGGTATCAGAGTCCTAATTCGAGGAGGAGTGATGTTTACTAGAGCCGGCAGCCGTACATTGGGGGCGGATTTTACTTTTCCACTTACTCATTGTTTCATTGCAGGTAACGTCTAGTTTGTGAGTATTGTGGATATTGTACGAGACTGGTGCACAGTACTCCGCTACTGAATAACATAACGCTAGAGCGGCACTTCTAAGAGTTTTCCCATCTGCTCCATATGTCGTTCTTCAGTCTCAACTTTTTTGCCCTCAAACAGGTCCATTACAAATATTCTGTTTATATAGTCATCAGCACTACCATTACATCAGTTTATAAACAATTTATGTATAAGAACAGTTTGCAATTATTCATTTCTACTATAGTATGGCTGCAAATCAATTGTGCTCCGCACACCTAACTTTTTCCTGATTGCGGATCTACTAAACAGTAAGCATTATGATGAGGAATATCTTCAATCTCTAATGGTCCAAAATAAACAAATTTAAACTTAGCAATTTCATTCGCTAATTTGTTAGATCTCGCCGCGGTGGAGTAGCCGAGCGGTCTAAGGTGCCTCGTTGCGGAGCGCGCGGTTGCTCGCCGTCGGACGTTCGAGTTCTCCCTTGGGCATGGGTGCGTGTGTGTGTGTGTGTGTGTGTGTGTGTATGTGTGTGTGTGTTGTCCCTGGTTAGTTTACCTTAGTTTGTAAGCTACGGACTTATGACCACGCAGTTTGGTCCGATAGATTTACAAACATTTGATTTTCGTTAGATCTCTCGTGCGCTTTCACGAGAACCCTGTCGCCAATTTTAAATTTGACTGGTTTTAAATTTTCGTTGTGTCTTTTGATCCGTACCATTGCACGCTGACTCATTTTCTCTCTTAACACTTCTTTCTCTTGCCCAAGATTTAATTCTCGCCGCGGAGGAAAATTAATTAGTTCCTCTACTACACTTTTCGGTTTCACACCTAGCATAATTTCGTGTGGAGTAAACCATGTAATTTCGTGTGATAATGAATTCATGATCATTTCAACATCGGCCACATACTTGCCCCAGGCCTTATGGTAATTGTGGCAATATGTCCGGAAATATCTACCTATCTCGCGCATATAGCGCTCCGAAGGGTTGCTCGAAGGGTGGTGTGCTGACATATGGAGCACTTCCACACCTTCCTTCTCCCTATCTAAACCTCCGTACACAGATAGGGTCAGTAAAGGCACTCTGATTATGGCATTCTGATTATGTATAACTTCACCTATTTCAATCAAAACCGACAATTTATTCTTTTCCACATCACAATACATAATCCTTTCACCGCAATCAATTACTACTTTGTATATCATCATCCAATCAATCCCTGCTATGATTTCCGTTCTCAGTTGAAGAACAACCAAAAAATCATGCTCAGACACAACACCTTTCATTGAAAATTGCAGTAACACTTGTGACTTAATCGGTTTACTACTCACACCTGTAGCACCTACCACTTTCACACCCACCACAGGCATTTCCACTACTTCTGTTTGTTTCTTAATATGCTCGTAAAACGATTGAGACATAGCAATAACTTGACTCGTACTATCTACCAACATTTGCGTATTTATTTCATGTACTTTCACAGGAATCATAATCTGATCACATCTAAAATCATTCCCTTTATCTTCCCACAACAAATCTTGTTCTACATCTAAATCATTCCACAATAATCCATCTTTTTTTAATCATTTTATCTGGAGGCTGCTTTTGCCTCATTCTATCTATTTTCTCTGTCCTCACTTCCTGTTCATCAACTACTTCCTTAAGATTTTTGTCGCTATCGCTTTCATCGGACCGGATCACGTCTGCTCTGACGTGGTATTCACTGTAATCGTCTGTTTTACGTACTAATCTCATTCTGTCACTGACATCGGCGAGGGCGCCTGGTGCATCTTTTCCGGCTGTCTGGGTAATTAAGACGCTTTTGTCGTAGTCAAGAATGGCATGAACACAAACTTCGTTACCTGACACTCCCTGTGCCCCTTTTCTTTTTACACTGTCATCAAATTCATTCACATTACTAAAAAAATTTTCATTAGCTTCATATACTTCAACATCACAACGTTTACTTTCATCACTACGCTTTGACGTGAAAAACCCTATCTTCTCTTTTCCATGCTTCTAAATCATCATATATCCTGCCTGTTTGTATAATCCATTCTCGCTTGAAACGTGTCCATAAAAAAAATCGTAAGAAAATGTCTAATATTGTGCCTCCTGTTTTGTGCGGAGTAACTTGCTTGCAAGAAAATGTATAATATTGCTTCTACTGTGTGTATCGATATGTGTACCTTGTGAAGTTTCATCTTTCGCAAAGATCATGTATCGCATAGCATTGTAGCTCGCGAAGAGAGAGAGTGGGACTTGTGGTTTAGCTCGGTTAGAGAGCGGTTGAGTTGTGTGTATGGCTCCGATGTAGATCAGAGGCTGCTGTGCCAGCAAGTTGATTTGATTGTATTTGGAACATATATTGTATTTTTTATTACTATGAAAACGTTGTACCACCGCTGAAATGAAGGTAATTGCATTTGATGTCATTAGGAAAAAGTTGTATTATGTGGGTAATGTAATGGTGATTATTAATAATAAGTAACAAAATTGACCTTTCTTTCCTGTTTCATTTACGTAGTTAGAAGATTAACCTACTTCCTTCATTTGAAAATTAGTTATTAGTGGATTCAAAGTGCAGCATTGATTTTGGTAATCTTGTTAAACAGATTTCGTTATTTGTGCCTTAGTAAATGATTGTCATGCAACACTACAGTTAATTGATTACGATACTAAATTTCAATAATCAGGTACTGATCTGCGTAAAATACTCGCAGCCAAACATTAAGAAATTGGTTTGTGGTTTTTTATTTTCTCGCAGTCAAATTTTTTTAGTATAGTCTGTTTCATATGGTGACTTGCCACAGTTGTTTTGTTAAAAGATCCGTTGCGCACATAATCAGTTCAATGCACTGTTTCTTATTTAACAGTATATAGCCGGCAGCGGTGGCCGAGGAGACCAAGACGCTCCAGTCACGGTCTGCACGGCCACTGCGGTCGGGGGCTCGAATCCCCACTCGGGCATGGATATTTGTGCCGTCCTAGTTCGTAAGTAGTTCATAAGTAGTTTGTAAGTTTAGGGACTGATGACCCCGTAGTTAAGTCCCATAGACTATACAAACATAAAAAAACATAACAGTATATACATCAATATCAGGGCCATAATTAAACGAAATTGCTGTGTTAATGAAAAATTTGTTGTCTGATTTAACGATAGGTTCAACATCAAACTACACACACACACCTTTTACGTTCAGCCACTACTAGATCGTCCTCGTTAGACTTGAAGACAGAGGTGGAAGATTGAGGGGCTACGATACCGCTTTGGCAGTGCTATAAGAGTCGCCGGAACATCTTGCTACGGCCTTCGATGGCGCCGGCTGAAGCCTGACGCGGTAGAACGCGAGCTGCGAAGGGGGCCTGACTGCAACAGGAACAACCGACAACATCGTCGCTACGGATATCGGAGTTCGGAAAGTAAGGGAGGCTTAACCCTCAACTACTATCTGCGGTCTGTCAGACCGCTACGACTTTTTGAGTCGAGATATTTCACACACCCCTGCCAAGCTAAAAGGTCTCTTCCGTGTACCTTCCTGGTGGCCGACAAGGTCCACGTGCCAGCATTCTTGCAGTGTTGCTGCTCTCTGTTCCGTATTTATGAGGCTAGCGCGGCCGACCACAGTCTTAGCGTGCCGCTGGCGCAGGCTCTGCCTTGTAGCGCCTGCCAATCGGCTTCTTGAGCGCGGCCTGCTAAGCGACGGCGCTGTGGCTGCGGCCTCTCTCTCGCATACAATTTACTATGGGATTTTTGTATCTAATCACGCTGTGAACTTCTAATATAATCTCTATAATGATAATCCGTGGGTGTTTTAGGGAAATAATGACTAGCTGTTCTTTTCGTAGCACAAAAAAATAAAAATGTACTGCAAATTCCGCTGTGTTTTACTTGTCGTCATGTTACCCATACTACATGGTTAAAAAAAGTAAAATTTCTACTAATGCCACCTCTATCAAGTGTAATTAACGACAGGGAGTCATGAAAATATATATTTAGCAGAAACACTAGCTTAATATATGAAAAATAAGAGAGCGGTCTGAGAGACCCGTCCGTAGTAGTTGCGTTCCTGTCAACGTCTATAGTAGTCAAGGGTTAAGCGACGTCGGATGCGCGGGGAGTGACGAAGCTGCGTCCGCGGCAACAGGAGGCGGCGTGGCCCGGCTGGGAGCTGATCAATAATTAGCAGGTAGAGGAGCACACGTGGCCACAACAGGTCACACACGCGACTCCTGGGGACGGCTAGACTGCCCACGTGCTCTCTAGCCGAGGCGACCTCACCACTGAGGACCTGCCGTTTTATGACGGCTGGTGAGTATTTCACGAGGCGGGGCAGAGCGGACGGCTCACCAGGTCGTGTCCTGAGGGAGCGTTAACCCAGCTCCAGACGTACCGAGGGCAGCTGCAGTCGCTACAGCGTGTGGACAACATACGACCCACCTAGCAGCAATTTGTCTCAAGCAGAACGGAATGCACTGCGGGACATGAATGAGGACAAGAATGTTACTATGATTACGTACTACTGCTGTGAAGCTGGTTAGGTCGCAAAATCTTTATTATAGGTTACATTTCATGTACAGCGTGCCCTCAAAAATGACGCGTTTCGGCTTTACCATCATCAGATTAGCATCTCTTCCGTTCCATTTGCACACGTGAACAGATGTAGCAAGTTGTTTGATACACATACAGACTACAGAATGTCACTGTACTTTCTGCTGATAAGTGTAATGTTACCGTTGTATTGAAGAGCGAGGATTACCATAGGAAGATCAATGACCTCCTTGATCCTACCACTTCTAAAAAGCTAAAAAGGATCCCACTACAAATGTGTCGAATGCTACCAATCAGTTAATAAAAAATAAGTCTTCTATTCCAACAGAGGATAAAAAATATATTTGCAGATCGGAAGCACACGCTCCAAGATTGTATGGGTTGCCTAACCAAATATCCCGTTAAGACCAAGTTGTTAGTACCATTGGATCTCCGACGCAGGAGCTGGCTCGATCTCTCGCCTCCATGTTGCAACCATACATAGGTAAAACTGATAAGCAAGTCAAAATTTCTATGCATTGTATATAAAAACTGAGAGATATGACTGTCAGTTGAGGTGATACTGTTGTCAGTTTCGACGTAGTATATTTGTTCACCATCGTCCCTGTTGACGAAGCTATTCTACAGTTTCACACATAGGTAAAAATAAAGTTCTAACAAAATGTCAGTTTGGTTTTCAGAAAGGCTTTTCAGCAGAAAATGCTATATATACATTCACCAATGAAATATTAAATGCTCTGAATATCCGGACATCACCCATTGTGATTTTTTTGTGATCTCTCCAAGTCTTTTGATTGTGTAAATCATGGAATTCTTCTAGATAAACTAAAGTAATCATGGTTTAAATCATACCTAACAGGAAGAGTGCAGAAAGTTGTGACAAGAATTCACATAATATGCAAAAAACAGCTGATTCCTCAAACTGGGGAACAATCAAAAACGGGATGCCACAAGGATCGGTCTTGGGCCCTTTGCTGTTCTTAGTATATATTAATGACTTGCTATTCTATATTCATGAAGATGAAGAGCTGGTTCTTTTTGTTGATGAAATAAGTATAGTTATCACACATAACAGACAAGAACTAACTGAAGAAATTGTAAACGACGTCTTTCAGAAAATCATTAAGTGGTTCTCAGCAAATAGACTACCATTAAATTTTGATAAAACACAGTACATACAGTTCCGTACAGTAAATGGAATGACACCATTAATAAATACAGACTTTGATCAGAAATCTGTAGCAAAGGTAAAATATTCAAAAATTTTAGGTGTATGTATTGATGAGGGGTTAAACTGGAAAAAACACATGGAAGATCTGCTGAAACGTTTGAGTTCAGCTACTTAGGGTCATTGCAAATTGTAGTGATATACATCTAAGTAAATTAGCTTACTGTGTCTATTTTCATTCTTTGGCATCATTTTCTGGGGTAATTCATCATTGAGTAAAAAAGTATTCATTGCACAAAAGCGTGTAATCAGAATAATCGCTGGAGCCCATCCAAGATCATCCTGCAGACACTTATTTAAAGAGCTAGGGATCTTCACTGTAGCTTCACAGTATATATATTCCACTTATGAAATTTGTTATCACCAATCCCACCGAATTCAAAAGCAATAGCAGTGTACATAATTACAGCACTAGGAGAAAGAATGATGTTCACTATTCAAGGTTAAATCTAGTTTTTACACAGAAAGGGGTGAATTATGCTGTCACAAAAGTCTTTCGTCACCTACCAAACAGCATCAAAAGCCTGACAGACAGCCAACTAGCAATTAAAAATAAATTAAAAGAATTTTTGAATGGCAACTCCTTCTACACCATAGATGAATTTTTAAATATAAATTAGTAAATCTGGAAAATATATATATAAAATACTTAAAAAATAATTTAAAAAATATTGTGTCAAGTAATATTTAGTACAAAGAAGTAATTTGTAAAGACACCTTTCATTAACCTGACGCGCTCCAAATCATTACAAAATGTTGTATTCAGTATCTATGGAACAAGTACTAATCTAATCTAATATAATCTTACTTATATAGCTGATATGTTTCCAACTGATATAGTATCCTTATTTCAACACTGCCTATCCACGACTTATTTTCAATATAACAGTGATTTTTAAAAGGAAATTGAAGCCGGCCGCGGAGGCTGCGGGGACTGAGGCGCTCCAGTCACGGTCTGCACGGCCACTACGGTCGGGGGTTCGAATCCCCCCTCGGGCATGGATATTTGTTCCGTCCTGTTAGCTAGTTCATAAGTAGTTTGTAAGTTTAGGGACTGATAACCCCGTAGTTAAGTCCCATAAACTTTAAAAACATTTCATTTTTTGAGGAAATTCAAGGGGTGGCCGTGGATAGTCCTTTAATTCCAGCTAACGCTAATTTATTTATGGAATTTTTTGGACAACAAGCGCTGCAGTGGTACTGGTACGTGGACGATACTTCTGTAATATGGAATCACGGTGAAGAAGAATTAAATAACTTTTCGTGCACCTGAATAGTATTAAATCGAGGATAAAATTTATTATGGAGAGAGAGAAAATCGGACAGTTGATTTTTTTGGGTGTATCGGTAATCAAACGGGCAGATGGGATCTTGGTGCATAAGGTATACAGAAAAGACACCCATACCGATTGTTACCTTCATAAGGATTCGAACCATCATCCTAGGCAGAAGAGATGTGTCATTAAAACATTGGTGGATCGAGCTAATAATATCTGTGAGCCTATTTATCTGAGAGAAGAATTAAACTATTTCTTAACAGATTTCAAGAAATACAGATACACCTATAGAGAGATAGATCGAACTCTCCATCAAAGACGAAAATTGTCCGAAAACATGCCACAACAACAGTCGACTGGAAAAGTTTTTCTTCCTTTCATCTACAAAATTACGGACCGTACTGAGAAAGTTTTGGCCAGGTTTCAAGTGGAAACCGTTTTTAAATCTACTAAGAAAATTAGTGAATTTTTACGACCGGTGAAAGACGCACAGCACGCCGCGGTGGCGAAGGGGACTGAGGCGCTCCAGTCACGGTCTGCACGGCCACTACGGTCGGGGGTTCGAATCCCCCCTCGGGCATGGATATTTGTGCTGCCGTTAGTCTTAGTTAGTTCATAAGTAGTTTGTAAGTTTAGGGACTGATGACCTCGTAGTTAAGGTAAAGAAGGGTTAATACTCGCATATTGGAACATAGAAAAAGGAATTGTCGACTGGCTCACACGGAGAAGTCAGCTGTGGCAGAGCCTGTCTTTACACAGGGTGATCATGAAATAAAACTTAGTGAAACGAGGGTGCTAGCCAAGACCTCGCATTATTATACACGAATGTTCAAAGAAGCTATAGAAATACAGAAACACCACAATAATTTTAACATACAAGAAGGTTTGAAATTAGATGTGATATGGCGGTCGACTTTGAACCAACGATATGATAATCGATTACTTGTAATCGAGAGAGATGACACTGGTCACACGTGACAAGTGGTGGCGCCATCTAGTAGGCAGTCGTCGACTCACCTCTGACGATGTTGCCCACAGTAGGCAACGAAACGTCGGGAGTAAGAAGTTTTATTGATGGACCACGGCACCTTAGCCCGGAAATTTTAATTAATGAAGACGCCGGCCGTGAAAGCCTACTTTCTATGAATATACGAGGGCTGTTCAGTCAAAAATTTCTTATGGAAATTCATCGTAAGGATGGTCCAGAATCCGCAACCGTAAAAAGTTTTTGTGAAATTATTTATTTTCTTGGCGTGGTTGCACAATTTCGAATTCTGTGATTAGTTTCGGACGAGATCGCCCGTTTTCAAACCATTAGCCTACAATAAGAGAGTTACAGGCGTTAAGTTACACTGTCCGTGTTAACAAACCATAAAAACAACAGTTGGTGTTAACATGTGAAAAGTTACATTTGCAGGTTTACCTTGGCTTTAAACCGTATAAATCCAGATGAATATTAAAAATGGCTACTAAAATTGTTGTACACTATAAATCTCTGTAAATTAAAAATTTAAAAGCGGCAGTTAAAACTTCCACGGGCCTCCAGCGTGTGCTATTCATGTCAACGTCGTTAGGGTAGCACCTTGTGGCTCCGTTAGAGGCCGCTACCTGTAGCGTGCCTTACAATAGCGTCGCACCATTACAGATAAAAAAGTGATACATGGGCGTCATTACACAAAACCTCGATAGTAGCCTGTAAAAACTACCAGAGTCATAACTTCAATATTAACATGAAAATGTCAATTTGAAGTAATATATTATAAATGGAAAAGCAAAAGTTCCACGGCAGCGCCACATACCGGCAGTCCCTTCACAATCGTGTATAACATTTAATTTGAGCATTAACAAGAGAAAGTCTACTTTAGTATGATATTGTAAAATGTGAAACAGAAGGCGCTATATACAGGCACTACTGTCCTGTGTGCAATACTGCACGTGTCATAGCGCAACATTTTCATAGGAAATTTTTACAAGAAAGGTGCTTTTTAAGAATGATGCAAAAAAAGAGGGTCCAAGGCAGTGCCACATATCGGCTCCCCCACTACAATCACGCAGACAGCGTCTATAAACATCGTGAACATAACATAAAACGTTACATCCAATCATAGAATTGTCTTAGTTACATATCTTACGAAAGTCACAGAATGTGTTAAATACATGTGATATATGTAAGACATAATATATGTAAGACATATTTACAGTCATAATTTCCTGCACAAAAATTTAATCTTATGGTATTCCGTCAGCTTAATGAGAAAGAATCACGTTGTAGTATTTTCATTGTTGAGACTCTGCGAGACGCAGGAAAGTTCACACATTTTCAGTATCGCCTACTGCAGCAATGGAGTGTAATATTACAGTCAAAAGCCGTTGAGAGATCACAAAAAATCCTAATGGGTGATGTTCGGTTATTCAGAGCGGCTAATATTTGATCAGAGAAAGATTTTTTGTGGAATAGCCTTGCTGGAAATAAAACTGGCATTTTGTTAGGACGTAAAAGATCAAATGTTTCATAATTAAGAAAGAGGCAGTAGGTTGTGGACACTTGATACGATTGTTGTTGTTCATAATTGCACCGGATTACCTTCAGCTCCGTTTTGCAGGTAAGGAACAATATAAATAATTAAATTTCTGATTTGTGATGTTGTAACGAATATTGTATATTAATTTTCCCCCCTTGTTCCATGGCACGAAATTGAGCACTGATGTTGCGTTGTCAGGTACTTCACAACCGTCGCTGCCGAGGTCAGCGATATACAGTGTGAATCACCCAACACTTGCACCGCAAATATTGCGGAAACGGAAAGTGCGATTGAAGTGCGGTTTTCACGGAATGGATTGGTAGTCAGGGGCTCGTACTTTTAGCCAACAAACAGATTGTAATATTACTTAAAAGTCTAATTTTTAGGCAAACATAGAGTTTTTTTTTAAAATGGAACAATGGTTGTTTCTACCATGCTCTGGAAGTTTTGACACTAGCTGTGTACAAAGAATTTTGAATTACATTTTTTCACGTTTAGTTTGGCATTTACAACCGATCAAAGTTTCGGGGGAGGAGGCTGCGATATCGTATCTGACTGGCCGAGTGGCTAGCCCCTGGGACACGGCCCACTGTCTCATGACCACCAGCCAGTCAGCTACGCCGTCGTAGCCCCCGTCCCCAAAACTTTGAATGGTTGTAGCTGCCAAACTACACGTGATAAAAATGTCATTCAAAATTCTTTGTACACAGCTGGTGTCAAAATTTCCAGTGCAATGATAGAAACCACCATTGTTCCATTTGAAAAATTCTATGTTTTCAAACAAAATGCATTGTTTATTGGCTAACAATACGAGTCCTTGACTACAATCCATTCTGTGAAAACCGCACATTAATAGCACTTTCCGTTTCCGCAGTATTTGCGGTGCAAGTGTTATGTGATTCACCCTGTATAAACCAACCGCTGATGCCATTAGAACGAAGGCCTTCCTTCGGATGAAAACAAAAGAGAAAACTTGGGTATTGTTATAAGAGACATTCTCTAAAAATAATGTTAAGAAAGTTTTCAGCTTGTTCTTGTGTGTCGGGAAATCTTATGAATGTTTCCCACTCTAGTTGTAACAGTGTGGAAAATAAATGTACATGACTTCGATAAACGATTATGTGTTGGACGAGCTCATTTGGCATATTTATGATTTACTTGGATTGAAATTTTTCTGAGGAAGCTTTTTATTTTCGGACGGAGCGTGAAGATTTATTTTGAAGGAATTTATGAAGGAGACAGTTTCGTTTTCTTTTGTGATTCGAGTCAATTTAAAAAATAATTATCAATTTTCACTTTGGCACCACATCAAGATTATATAAAAGTGATAATTTACGACAGCTAATTTATGCAATTATTTTGAGAAAACGTTTGGTTAGATTTTGAAATACATGGACTCGCTCAAGAACCTGCGATTTTTTTATTTAATATGTCAACAAAATTAGGGGAATCATTCTTTTGATTTATTCTCTTACGCAGTACATTCCCCTGGTAAAGAAATCTTATCAGTCAAACATTGAATTATCATTTGACAGGATTTACTGTGTTGTAAGCATTCTATTTATCCTCAAAATCATCAGCAATTCCTGGTTGTCCGTACCTGTAAATAAATGTATGTAATAACAGTAATGTAATTTGGCTGTTACACCAAGTGACAGATTCAAACGCACAATACCATACAACTGATAGTAGGATTGTTATTAATAATGCAGTATTGTATCACAGTACGTCAATTCCCTTATATTAAAGAATGCGTAGATGATTAACCAACCCTGCAGTATCTACTTCAACCGTTGTTTGGGTAAATCTTGTACAGATTGTGTAATATTTATGGAATAATTTGTGCCCCAAGAGTTCATAGCTGCTAAGTAATATTGAGAGTCTGTGGTATGGAGTATTATGTGGCATCGCCCGCTAGTATACACCCAGCCTTCCCACTTCGCTCGGTTTGGATATTTTGGAGCGTACCTCAAGATGTTACCGCCTTGGCCGCTGCGGCGCTTGTAGAGTGTACTAAACCCGCACTTCACCAACATTGTAATCAACAGTAGAAACTAAGTAAATAGTGTAATTTCTTGTTGAGTGACTAGCACGAATATACTGAGGTATGATTAGGATATTACGGTGGATTGATTCCGTAATAAGAGGGTATATAATCGTAGTAGATTGTTATTAGAAAACCATTACAGGGTTTACAATAATCCGATCTTCATGTTTCATACGCGCTCTCTAATTTTCTACCCCATTTTGTATCTGGTCTGATTAGTTACTCTTTATGATCTTACCATGTATTACTTTAACGTCTGGTTACAGGTTTTAATTTTCCAACAGCAATGGTGTACTGCTGTGTGCCTTTCTGCACAAACCGAAGTGGTAAAGCAAAAAGAGTTTCAATTCAAGAATCTCCCAGCCAAAGTGATGTCAGAGAACAGTGGCTGAAAGCAATATCAAGAGCAGATTTTATGCCCAATTTCAACTCTAGATCGCGTGTGGTATGTAGCCTTCATTTCGGAGAGTCTGATTATCAGCCTGGATTAAAAAATTACGAAATTGCTGGATGCTGCTGTCCCCTCTGTTTTTCCTTATTGTGCAGCTTATAAAGTTGTACAAGCAAAAAAGTACTTATAACTATTAAAAAACACACAGTGAATATCACACACACAAAAAAACGAAAATATGAAAACACTGAGGAAACCCGTGAAAAGAGCATTAATTCCTATATCCCACTGCTCGAAAATCATGGCAGTCATAGTTTTCGTTCTTCCATTCACAGCCAGTGTGATATTTTAGACGAAAAGCTGATAAAATAGAGCAAAGTTGTGGAGGTCTAGAGTTAAACATTTACATCTTGAACAGAAACTTAATGAAATCACTCATGAGCTGGACACTTATAACAATTATCACAAAACTTTGTCTCAAATAATTAAAACTGCTGAGCATGATCCATCAAATGATAAATCTTCCTTTCTTCTTGCACAAATAGAAAATGTCAATAAATCCTCTCCGAGAAGGACAAAAATACTATCAACATAGTATAGTATGGGAATCCATTTCACCTAAAGCGTATAGATATGCTAGAAAAAATATCCTGCATCCTGCAGTTACCTTCTAAGACCACATTGCCCCACTATTTGGGAGATACATCATGCGAAACAGATGTTTCCGATATTGTGAAAGAGAAGTTATCCTATGAAGCTAAACGTCTGAATGAGGCTGAAAGATTTTGTTCTTTGATAGTGGATGAAATGGCGATCAAACAACAACTGCAATATGATAGAAAGTTGGATGCTGGCGTATCGCCCGGCGTGATGGTATGGGGTGCCGTTGGTTACACGTCTCGGTCACCTCTTGTTCGCATCGTTACATTTCAGATCTGTTACGACCCGTGGCTCTACCCTTCATTCGATCCCTGCGAAACCCTACATTTCAGCAGGATAATGCACGACTGCATGTTGCAGGTCATGTACGGGCCTTTCTGTATACGGAAAATGTTCGAATGCTGCCCTGGCCAGCACATTCTCGGGATCTCTCACCAAATGAAAACGTTTGTTAATGGTGGGCGAGCAACTGGCTCGTCACAATACGCCAGTCACAACTCTTGATGAACTGTGGTATCGTGTTGAAGCTGCATGGGCATCTGTATCTGTACACGCTATCCAAGCTCTGTTTGACTCAATGCCCAGGCGTATCAAGGCCGTTATTACGGCCAGAGATGGTTGTTCTGGGTACTGATTTCTCAGGGTCTATGCACCGAAATTGCGTTAAAATGTAATCACATGTCAGTTCTAGTATAATATATTTGTCCAATGAACACCGTTTATCGTCTGCATTTCTTCTTGGTGTAGCAATTTTAATGGCCAGTAGTGTATATATGTTTTCGTACATAGCAGGGAGAGGAGTAGGTGGAGGAGGAGACGGGAGGAAGGAGACGTACAGAGAGGAAGGACAGAGAGAGGGACAGGGGGAAGAAGGAGAACAGATGGAGGGGGAGGAGGAAATGGACAGAGAAAGGGACAGAAGGAGACGGAGGGAGGAAGAGATGAACAGAGAGAACGGGAGATGAGCAGAGAGAGAAACTGAGAGGGGAGGGGAGGAGACCAACAAATGATCAGAGAGAGAAAAGGGAAGATGTACTAATTGAAGATTCAAATAAATAACTACCTGGGCGACACCAGGTTTTCAGCTAGTAATGTATAAAATATACTGTCAAGAACCAACGGAACAGTCAGTGAATATGAAAATAGATAATATTTCGTGCTATCTTGACTGTTGTTTTATCCTAATACAAATCATGCGTTCTGTTCGTTCGTAACAGCGGCATCAGCTATGTCCTACGCTAACGGCACACCCCGTGCATGCAGAGGGTAGTACAGGTCAGTCCTGTTGCGGTACACAACTGTGTTTCACCTCTAATTTTCTCACTTCCGGACTACACGCAGTGGGACTGAGTGGTTACCGGTCGGAAGTAGCCAAGTTTTAATCGCAGTTCCCCAGTGCCAACGCCGGACAAAGTTCGAACATCAGCTCATAAATTACCACGTGAGCGCTTAATTATCCACCCAACAACAGGGCACTTTTCCGTCACGAACTCGAAGCGCGACGCGTCGGCGGCCTGTGTAGCTGGTAATCGCTTTTAAAGATTTCCGATGCTCATTTATTCCACCCCCGAAAGAGACTTTTTGATTAAATTAAATTATACGATTCCAAGACTTTTCTGGCGACAAACATCGACGATGTGTTCATCTACATCTACATGGGATACTCTGCAAATCACATTTAAGTGCCTGGCAGAGGGTTCATCGAACCACCTTTATATTATTTATCTCACATTCCATTCTCGAACAGCGCGCAGGAATAAAGAACACCTGAATCTCTCCGTTCGAGCTCTGATTTCTCGTATTTTATTCTGATGATCTTTTTCTTCGCTTTCGGAGGTCAATGTTGGCGATTGTAGTTTCGTAAGTAGCCCACGCCGCAGCGATAACCGCCGTTGTTGCAATGATTCCCATCCCAGATCCTGTATCATTTCCGTATCATTTTCGTGACAATACAAAACGAGCTGCTCTTCTTTGAACTCTTTCGATGTCCTCCGTCAAACCACCTGATAAGGATCCCACACTGGGCAGCAATACTCCAAAAAAAAGGACGGACAAGCGTAGTGTGTGCAGTCTCTTTAGTAGTTCTGTTGCATCTTTTAAGAGTTCTGCTAATAAAACGCAGTCTCTGGTTCATTTTCCCCACGACATTATTTACGCGTTCATTCCAGTTTAAGTCTGAAGTAATAATAATTCCTAGATATTTTGTGGAGATTACGGCCTTCACGTTTGCTTGATTTATCTTGTAAACGAAGTTTAACGGATTTCTTTTCGTACTCATGTGAACGACTTCACACTTCTCATTATTTAGAGTCAATTGCCAACTTCTACACCCTACTGATATCTTATTCAGATCGTTCTGCAGTTGGTTTTGAACTTCAGATGATTTCACTAGACGGTAAATGACGGCGTCATCTGCAAACAACCTAAGGGAGCTATTTAGATTTTCCCCTAACTCGTTTATGTAAATAAGGAACAACAGAGGAACAATAACACTACCCTGTGGAACGCCCGATATCACCTCTGTTTCAGTCGATGCCTTACCATCGATTACTACGAACTGTGTCCTCTCTGAGAGGAACCTATCACGGTGCAAATTTGTGGCGATATACCATAACGACGCAATTTGATTAAAAGCCGTTTGTGAGGTACGGTGTGAAAAGCCTTCTGGAAATCAAGAAATACGGAATCAATTTGAGAACCCTTGTCGATAGCACTCAACACTTCGTGTGAGTAAAGAGCTAGTTGTATTTCGCATGCAGAAATCATCAATATTTGAGACAGAGAACGTTACGGAATCATATAATTTAATTTAAACTAGCTAAACCCAGCCAAGCTTCGCCTTGGCGCTGATATGAAATGAATGGATAAGTAATGACTCAATTCTTGCAAATATAACCGCACTGAGAAAATACAAAAAATATTACCCTTCTTTGCATTGCTGTTGATATGTGGAATGAAAGCTGAATAAATATTTTCTCATATGGTTATTTATTTTAAAGCAAGTGAATTTTTAAAATTTTTTGTAAGTTCGTTTTCGGCATAAAGATCAGAATCTTTACCAAGTTTGAAGCATCTAAGTATAATTGTCCTCGAGGAAAGCAACCTTTTTTATGTTCTGATCACTTCCCACCTACTGCCCACTATCTACCAACCTATTCCACCACCTTCTTCCTTCTCCTCCACTCACTCCCCGGTCTATGTTCTCCTTTCCGTCCTCAAGTCTTCCATTCCCTACTCTCCCTCCCCCCCCCCCTCTCTCTCTCTCTGGGCCTGTCCTTCTCCTCCATCACCCTCTTTCTCTCTGTCAATTCCCTCCTTCCCTCGTCGTAAGTGTTCGAAATTGGAACTTACCTACAAATTCCGAGTCATACTTGCATGAAACGACACAGTTACTTCTACACAAATTTAACAATGCAAAGTTCAGGTTGGGATTCAACAGCGGCGTTGGAATGACCGCGTGGTCTAGGGCGTCATGTTGTATATTACTCGGCGACTCCCATCGGAGGTCCGAGTCCTCCCTCGTGTACGGGTGTTTCTGTTCTCCTCAGCTTAAGTACTTTGTTAGTTTAGACACCGATTATCTAAGGCTTTTGTCCCTTAGCTTCACAAAAAATTTGAAAACTTGGAACTCAACAATAAAATGAGGATAGTTTACAACTCACTGCAAACACTTGTTATAATTGGGTCCACAATGTTACAGACGTCATACAATACCGTAAGCACAGCACCACACATAACTGAAATTTTATGAATTTTATTTATGTATACTGATTCCCAAATGCTTTAATTGATGATGTACAACAAATCCTGTCCCCAGCTCATGATTTCTTTCGCTGCAGTATAGAATATATTCGCTTCTTTCTTTTCTAAAACTCCATCTGATTTCTTGTAGTGCTATTATACTTTGCTTCAGATTCATTATTTGATCCAGCATTACTTTCAGTGCTCCTGGGCGATACAGGGATCTCACATTCCAAGTACAAATACATAGATCTGATCTACTCCTTATTTTACCTCTGTTTACTTTTATTCCATCCTCATTGTCCTCGTCCATGCCAAGTCCTTTCATGCGTCCGGCTTTACTTTGTAGAAGTTTCACAACAATTGCTTTTTACAGAGCGGGCTGTCAACCCTGCATCCATCACCTACCGGAGGACGGGTGATTTTTAATCAGGGTTTTCTTTCCTTAGTCTTTGGAGACCCAACTCCCAACTACAAGGCAGCAGTTGACCTTTTGCTAGTTTTGGTCTGCCCCGGGTATTTTATTTCCCCCGTGTCCACCATATCTGGTGAACGTTCCCCAATCCGCCACCTGGGGAGGCGCCCGATGGGGATCTAGCAACTCCAAATGGGACAGGCCATATGGCTCGTTTGAATGGTACAGAAGTCCAAAAAAAAGAGTACTACAAGAGTAGTAGGGCTGTGGGGGTATCACTCACAACGCATTGCACGAGGCACCGTTACTCCTACCCACTTGGCCAATTGCCGGACCGCAGATCATAGGATGCCACCACAGGATGATTGATAGGTCTTCCCAGAAGGACGAAAGATGATTGACAGTTTACATTTAGGTCCTTTTGATTGTCATCAAAGCTACTTGTTCGACCGCTTATAAAAGGACGCCGCCATAACGCACTTAAAGGATGATTGACAGGTTGCAAGTAAACAACACCTCCCTCGGCCACACACGACACCTCCCTCCATCCCTCAGCGCCGCCGCCAGACAGGCAGCACCTCCGACCTGTCTACCCCTCGACATGTCTGAACTCGCACCCTCTACCACACACCTGGCCGGCACCGTGAGGCCTACTCGCTCGGCCGAATGCCGGACCGCCACCGCCGCCGAGGCCCCCCTCCTCCCACGCTCGCGACCGTTTCTCAAAGGACGCCGCCACCCTGCCCTACCCACAAGAACAAACAATACCGCGACGATTGTCTTGTGTGATCCTAAAGTCTATTTCTATGTAAATAATTTGCTGTAACACATATATAGCCCTCTCTGTGTGTGGTGTTGACGAATGATGCTGCGTGTACCATGGACACAAAGAAGATCTAATGCTTCATTGATAGAAGAACTGTTGCCAACCCTCGGATTTCTGCCTTACAACCATCATATTCACTTTTCCTGAAGTAAGTCAGAACATAACACGCCAGCGTCACTAGTAAGCAACTGCCGCCGCGCGGCCCACGGCCAGCAGGAGAGAAACGGAAGCCCTCACCCCATTCGCCAATGAACATCAATCATGTCTCGCTATGCAAGAAGCAACGGCTAACCCCCACCCCTTCCACCTCAGCATCCTATCAAAATAAAGTTCCACTCTTCCGCAATACATTCACCAATAACATCGCTTATTTTTTAAAAATTATGACGTAATGTCTAAATGAAAGTAATACAAGTGTAGTAACAACCAGCTCACACCAGTTACCCAGATGAAGGCCACTGTAACGTTGGCCGAAACGTTGGTTATTTAAGTAATATCCTTACATCATGACGCGGTACCATACCCAGAAAACTTTTATGTCATCTGACTCTGGCCGCGGAAGCCTACGTAATTATATAGAAACACTCCCATGTCTATCCATGCTCTTTGCATAGATTACCGCCGACAGACGTGTTTAATAATAATAGCGCAAGTTACGGTAATGAACGACACAAACTTACGTATCCATCTTAACATATACTCTTTCGATACACAAAAACAATTCTAACCAAAAGAAAAGAAATGGTCCGTTTTGGAACTCAACCGCAACTTTACATCTATAAATGTATCTCTTCGTATAGACGATGTAAGCAACAGCCATCTAACGGAATGTAACTTGTATGCCAACCACTCTTGCGACAACAACCGCAGCAGCAGAAGACGGCATATTGTTTATACAAAAAATTACAAATAACGAAAATCGGCAATGATATCTAACACAACGTCTCTAAATATACATCTGCAAGCACCGTCAACAATCGTCCAGAACGCAGAGCGCTCTCTCGGCAGGTCACATAAAAGAAACATATGCTAAGTGTTTAAAAGCACCTAAGTTACATCTCCAAATGATCAAAACCTTCTACGCAGACGCATCACTCTGACAAGGATAGCTCGCATTGCATTGATTTAATGGAGCTGAGCCATACCGAAAGTTCCGAAATTTAACACACACTCTCTCTCTCTCTTTAGCGATCTTGCCCTGTTACGTTTACTTCTTAGATAGAGGTATAGATGCGCCTTCTGAGAATTCGGGTACTTTAATTTTACCTCTTATTTCCTTGCTACAGCAGTACACACATCCCATTTAAGGAATCTCTTTGTCCTGTTACTATGAAAACTACATTTATCTGACACCGATAGTCCAGCGCCCCAGAAGACATTTAAGCACTATTGTGCAACGGAGAGTCGAAATAAAAGAAAAATATGTGACATACTTTACCGATTTCCGATCGTCTACACTAAAACGTTTCGAAAGTATTGGCCTCACAACACACTTTTTCGACAATACAGCAACCACAGAACCGAAGTTACCTGCCCAATGCAACACCGATTTCCAGCTCTACCCGCCCTTTACCCACAAATTTTCTACTCCAAACTAAGATTTATTATTTTAATTACAAGTATATGTCTACCGCAAACGAAGATGCTAACCTACACACCGCAACACCTGATCCTATATAGGACTTGGAGTGTTCACACTTTTTTTTTTTTTTTTTTTTTTTTTTGTTACAGCACAAGTGAGTACATGCAACGTAATGTTATGTCGCAACCAACGCCCGCATACATCGATCATAATCTGCACTCTAAGGAATGGATGGGAGTCACACACAGTACAAACATGATTGTCGTGTGTTCCACTAATTTCGGTCAATATAATGATTCGAGACCAATCCGCCTGTTTAGTGTAAAATCAAATATTTTTTTCCACACTATCTGTTTAAACCAGGCTTGCACATACGCAATAGCCTCCTTTTAAAAGCCTTTGACTTTGTCATATAACCCAGCTTTCGTTTACCCTTCTTCCTAGGACTTGTGGAATAACATAGGCGATATCTACGTCTGTGGAGAATAAAGTAATAAAATACCCGAAAATTGATCGGTGTACAGGTTAAACCTTCGAGATCGATAAAAGCTTAAACATTACGTTCTATCAGCTTTTTTAGTTTCCATTGTCTACCTGTAAATTACGTGGAGATTCTTAATACTGACACCGGCAAAGACGATGTAAGTAATACACTAAAAAGCTACATTAATGCAGGGGAAACATACTTCTCCCAATCCAGAAAATTGTTCTCCACACTGCCTCCTGATATAGATATCGCCGAATTAGGTCTGGTACCTACAAACATTGTCATTCCGCAAGTTATTGGGTGGAGAGAGAGAGAGAGATCGGAACTTTATTAAATGTTCAAGTGTTTGTAAATCTATCGGACCAAACTGCGTGGTCATCAGTCTGTAGCTTACAAACTACTTAAAACTAGATAAACTAACCTAAGGACAAACACACACACCCATGTCCCAGGGAGGACTCGAAACTCCACAGCGAGCAACCGAGCGCTCTGCAGCATTTCTGTTCTAAATTGTTTTTAACATTACACCGAAAATGTTGTTAAAATACATACGAAGAACACTATGGTAGCTTTATTTTTTCCAAGAATAATAATAAACGGCGGATATTCTTACATAAATCGAGATCTGGACTACAGATCACTGCGGCGCGCTTAATAATAAATATGCAATTTAGTTGGCTGCTGACCTGTCAGGGCGTGGTCGCCGTAAAACGAGTGCAGTATGCCCCTGCCCTGAGCGCAGGGGTCGGCCGGCGGGGGCGGTATTGTTTAGAGATGTCGATGCAGTCAAGACAATCGTCGCAGTATTGTTTGTTCTTGCGGGTAGGATGGGTGGCGGCGTCCATTGAGAAACGGTCGCGAGCGTGGGAGGAGGGGGGCCTCGGCTGCGGTGGCGGTCCGGCATTCGGCCGAGCGAGTAGGGGTCGCGGTGCCGGCCAGGTGTGTGGTAGAGGGTGCGAGTTCAGACATGTCGAGGGGTAGACAGGTCTGGACTTGTCCGAGGTGCTGCCTGTCTGGCGGCGGCGCCGAGGGGTGGAAGGGGGCGTCGTGTGTGGCCAAGGGAGGTGTTGTTTACTTGTAACCTGTCAATCATCCTTTAAGTGCGTTTTGGCGGCGTCCTTTTATTAGTGGTCGGACAAGTAGCCTTGATGACAATCTAAAGGACCTAAATGTAAACTGTCAATCACCTTTCGTCTTCCGGGAGGACCTATCAATCATCCTGTGGCAGCATCCTTTGATCTGCAGTACGGCAATTGGCCAAGTGGGTAGGAATAACGGTACCTCGCGCAATGCATTGTGTGTACCCTGGGGTGATACCCCCACAGCCCTACTACTTACAAGGAAAGCCAGGAGGGTGTGGTCGACCAAGAGCCAGATGGGAAGATGGAGTGATCAAAGATCTTAGGAAGATGGGCTATAGAAACTGTGGAGTATTGGCAGAGAGAAATGGAAAAAAAACTGTAAAAGAGGCCAAGGCTCATCATGAGCTGTAGAGCCAAGAAAGAAGAAGAAGAATACTGATTCCCAAAGTGGTCTTTATAAACCCCCAGTAGTCTATTCCTACCTGAAAGGGGTCCACATCAGCGGAAAAATAATTTGGGGGTCTATTTGTTGTAAATGGAAGTCCATGATAGTGGTTCACGTTTAGGAAGGTCACAACCAAAATTCAGAATTATTATCACAGCGCTGAAGCTTGATCATTTGTGTATCACTGTTCGTTTCATTTGCTAAGCGAGAGAAGGGAGTGCTGCAGGCCCGTAGTCAGATTTTATTTTATTTTTTCTAGGGGGGGGGGAGGGGACATCAGACAAATATGACGTATATATTCTAACTTGTAAAGCATTACAACATAAGGAAATCTAAAGGTGCACAACTATTTCAATTGAGATAATATTACTTTTATTAAAAGCAAATCTTCAAAGAAGAATTTGAGCATAGGGTAAGGTGGTACAATTTGGATCATTTCATATTGAGAAAAGAAATAATTTTAACTATGGCACTTGCTCTTGAATGTTTAATGAATATGTAACATAAATGTTAGACAATTACAAATGTTGGTAGGACCACAAAAAAGGTTACAGAATTGAGAAAAATCGATCTAAAATGTACCACACTAGGTAGAATTATGATCACTTCCTCGTACAATTATGATCGCTGACATTTTCCACATGAAAATCACTTTTTCCTTCGGGCACCAACGCATACTTCGTGGTACCAAGCGTTGCACAATAATGAATTTACAAGCGCGCGGAAACTAGGAAATTTATAAGAGCGCGTTCGACAAAGTAGCTCCATGTACATCTTAACAGGAAATAATTTATATCTCCGTAGCACAAAATGGTGTATTCTTGGAAAAGTCGGAGAAGCTGTACAAAACCTGCTACACTACAACGCCACACAAAGGCATGTGCTACCAACACTACAAGGCTGAAAACTTATGTTGATCGGAATTGTACCTATATAGAATTTGTACCACCTTACCCTACTTTTCAATTCCGATACCATTAGCTACATTATTGATTATTTACATAGTTCACTATGTAAACTACTACACCTTGCCCTTCTCCGAGGAGTGGGCCAACAAGCGTTTCTTTGTTCATTCTGGGATAAACGAGGGTTGTAACATAAATAGTTGCAATACTGCTGTGGACACACTATGCAATGGAATCTACTATTGTCGCTAGTAGCACACGTTGTTGTCATACCTACCTTACTTCCGAGCAAATAGACTCGCCCGTCCCACGTCACCAGCAACCGGGGCGGCAATAGTATTCACTTCTTCAGCGATGCTAGGACGACCTGCCCGATACACGTCTGCCACAGTTTTTCGATCTTCGATGAATGCTTTTAGCCAACTTGCCTCTGTTGCATACGGCAATGCCGATTCCCTGCACACCTCTTGAAGACGTGATGAGACTGCCGTGCTGTACTATCAGTCTTTTCCGTTATTTCTGTTTCTAAAATAAAGTGACGGCGCTCGCTCACAAGTGACTGCGTGACCGATTCAAGGCTACCCATTTTAGCATCACTTGTGCGAGCAATCGCCACAGTAAGCCATCCAGATCCACCAGTCACTTCAAGACTTCTTGTACTGAAATCAAATCTGGCCCCCACAAAAGTAATCGGACCATGCCAAATCTCCTCTTGAGCAGTGCTACAAACACGTAATTCACCAGGATTAAAGTCAATGGTAGTTTCTCTCTTATACACCGGTAGACAGAAACGCCTAAATCTCCTGTAAAGAGGCATCTTTGAAGCGATTCAATGCTATGGCATTACCATTTATTACTTCTACACTACTAATTGTATTCGCGAGTCATATTGTTAACACTATATATACATATCATTGAATTTACCTCCGAAATTATAGTGAGGCACTTAGTTCATGAGATATGAAGCCGAAGCCGTCACATGTGAGGTTCCGATTTATTATTACCAGTTCACTTTAGCATACTGTTGACGTGTTCTCTTACTGGTTGTTTCGAATTACGCTCGAGCGGGGTAACTGCTCAAAAATGTTCAAATGTTTGTATAGTCTATGGGACTTAACTACGGGGTCATCAGTCCCTAAACTTACAAACTACTTATGAACTACTTACGAACTAGGACGGGACAAATATCCATGCCCGAGGGGGGATTCGAACCCCCGACCGTAGTGGCCGTGCAGACCGTGACTGGAGCGCCTCAGTCCCCTTGGCCACCGCGGCCGGATGCCGTCAATTAAAATGTAACTCGATTCCTGAACTGAACCTCATATACCAGCAGCAGGTAAGCAAATGTACAAATGTACATTCTGTAAGCTTATTTTTGTAAAGAAAACGTTCGAAACGACCAATACGACTATAAAACTTTTGTTTTACAGTCAGTCAATACAGCAGCGCGTTTACAAACATCAAAGGTACATTCGCTGTCAATATATTCGTCTTTAGGAAAACGCATTAAATGAATTAAAACACTGTAGTGTTACTATCGAATAACTGAAGTGAATAGTACGTCTGAGATAGTTTGAAGTATGGACTCATGAAATATGGGAAACAAGAGTTACAAACAAAATACATAAACTGGCCTTCAAAGTATTAGCCATTGGCTACAATGCACTTCTGATAGCGGTTGTAGGGCTGCTGGCATCTGTCATCAAACGCTTCTTGTGGAATCGCTTGAAGTACGGAGGGGCGCGTTGTTGGATCTCCGGAACCTTTGCGAAGCGTAAGCCTTTCAGGGCACTCAAAGACAGCCGCCGATCATCCGCAAGCATCCGTCGCTATCTTTCGATGTCGTCTGAGACAGTCATTGTGGACGATCGACACGAACGTGGTTCATCCTCGACACCTTCCTTTCCGTCTCTAAAGCGTCAAAACAACTCAAACATACACACACTGCTTACTCACTGCTTGAACACCATACACTTGCACTAACATCCCATGGGCCTCCGTCGCTGTTTTGCCTTATTTAAAAAAAAAATGAAAAAATAAACGTGATGTTAACGCGGTGCTCTATTTTGAGCTCCATGTGAGAATGACGTGAGTTTTCACACCGTGTTAGCTGGGTCGCAGTTTGTACCACCGCTTCACTGCAGTGCTTTGCACGACAGGTGATGTTCGTTGACATATCCCTCAATGTGTTTGCGAGGGCATCTTATATTCGCCAGCGTTGATTGTAAAATATGGGACCATTCCCAAACGCACCTTGTATATTTGCTATTACTACAGTCCTCTACAGAAAATCTTACGAAATTAAAACTGTTGTCTTGCGTTTAATAACTTGAGTTTGGCTTGTACCTGACAAAAGATGTTTGCTGTTAACGTACCATTCTAAAATAAATCCCGAGAAATTAAAATGAAATAGTAATTTTGGTGTACGATCTAACAGCTAAGAGGAAGAGGTCCGCACTGGCAAGATCGACGTTTTGAAACGATATACTATACGCTGATGTAGGTTGCTCGTTCACCATGACGAGCCCTGATTTATAATTGACGAAAACTGAACTACATTATTTACCATTAATTTTCCTTCTGAACGTCATCTTTGATTAAGAGTATTTGCGCAATGCCTATCCATTTCAGCAGACGGTTAAGAATACGCGGCCGCCCTACGATAATAACGTGACTGTACAATATGCTGTTGTTGTTGTGTTTTAAGCTTATGGGACTTAATTGCGGGGTCTTCAGTCCCTAAACTTACTAACCTGTACTAAAGACAACACAAACATCCATTCTCGAAGGAGGATTCGAACCCCGACAGGGAACGCCCTCACGCATCGGAGCATAGCGCCTCAATGCGCTCGGCCACTCCCGCCCTGCTGTACAATATGGAGCTACCTTTGTCGATAACGTACTTTCGAGAATTGTTGGACGCCTTCAGACGCATTTGGTCGTAAACATAGTTCCACTTCTACCGTCGGCATTTGTAAAGTGAAGTAGTAATACGTCTTTATTAATATTCAAATTCAAATGTTCGAATGTTTGTCAAGCTTAAGGGACTTAACAGCGGGGTCATCAGTCCCTAAACTTACAAACTACTTATGAACTACCTTATACTAAAGACTACGCAAACAGCCATGCCCAAGGGGGGATTCGAACCCCCGACGGGGAACCGTCTCGCGCATCGTACCATAGCGCCTCAATGCGCTCGGCCGCTCCGCCGTGGTTATTAATAATCGCGATATATATTTTGCAGTCATTACACAAATATAGCACTGAATGTACCTTCGAAATTATATCTAGTACGACAAATAGTTCAGCAGATTTGTCGTCAAAAGCAAATGCTTGAAAATCTGCCTCAATGGGGATGATGTAAATTTTCGCACCTTTATCACAAACCCCGTTCGCAACACATTTCGAAGAGAGTGCAAGGGATCGGTTTATTTTAATGTGTCTTTTGCGCAATGGATTTCAGCTAATTACAAAAATGTTCAAATGTCTGTAAATCTATCGGACCATACTGCGTGGTCATCAGTCCGTAGCTTACAAACTACTTAAACCTAGGTAAACTAACCTACGGACACCCATGCCCCAGGGAGGACTCGAACCTCAACGTCTCAGCTAATTTGATTCATTACTGACCAGTAACTGATTTATCTTGGCACTTTGGTGCTTAACGTTTCTGTCTTTATGTTAGGCATCTTATTACAGGTATTCAAACGACATGTGATCATGGGTAAACTAGTTTTACTATCAGAATAATGCCTTGTCGTTTTAAACATTTATTATAAACATCAGGAAATTAAAATCAAACATTAATAGTGGTCAGAGTGACTCCGGACAACGCACGAGGGGAGTCCTATCGTGGAAACTGCATTAAAGATAGGATAAAATCGAAACAAAGTCAATTATGACTTGAATGTACACTTGTTAATTATAATAATGAATTTAAATTGTTCAATGAATTGCAGACAGACATTTAAGATCCCTAATTGCCAGAGCGCAGGTTACTATCGTAACTTCGGCGTCGGCGGTCGTGATGGCATCGTTGCATCATGTTGATAATTTGATCTGTGGCTACACACCAGGACGTTAAAAGAAGTTGAACTATAAAGGCCTTTTTGAGTTTGGTAAATAGCATTTTTTCCATAATATTTATATATTATAAAAACTTTTTCATGCAGAAATAACGTAAAACATATAGTTAGTCAATTTTATCCCAATTCAATTACCTATTCAAATGTGATATGGTTTCATGTACGTCAAAAAATATATATTTAATTTCAATCGTAATCTCGGTACAGATATGTAACTATGCTCCACTCTGGTGGTGTCTTAATACAGTTGTATTCAAGAGTTGGTTTCCTTGCCGGCCGCGGTGGCCGAGGTGACTAAGGCTCTCCAGTCACGGTCTACACGGCCACTACGGTCGGGGGTTCGAATCCCCCCTCGGGCATGGATATTTGTGCCGTCCTAGTTCGTAAGTAGTTCATAAGTAGTTTGTACTTTTAGGGACTGATGACCCCGTAGTTAAGTCCCATAGACTATACAAACATTTAATTTTGGTTGCCTTTCAGTCTCCTAGCTGGTGTGAACCCGTATCTCTCATGTCGTTCTATCATTGACTCGTTTCAGTGGTGTGCACTGTGCCCACATTTATATATTATTTTATTATATGGCAAGACATTCCACTAGTACGTCACATCCAAAATCTAGATGTGGAATAACCACCAATTCTTTTAATTTCATTATTTTTTATGGTAAACTGGTATACAGTAAGCAGCTGTAAAAATTGATTCCATCCAGTTTTGTTGAAACTAGTAATCAAAGTATATTTACAAGCGATCTAGGCATATAAATCCTTTTAAAAATGAAGTGGATTAAGTAATAACTTAGATTGTGTGTCCCTGCTAGGCTGTACTGTGAGTGTAAGTAAAAAATTGATTACGGCTCAAAAGATTTACTGGCATGAACTAAATATTAAATACTTAACTTGTGTTGGTACACATTCTTCCAAAGTATTAAACAGTCCTGCCATGTATCACTTAGAGTCTAGGCAATGGAACGCTGTACCTGCTTGCACTAAGATAACTGCTGGCTCGTGTGGATGGTGCTCTTATGTTGAACTTCCTGCCGCGGTGGAGTAGCCGAGCGGTCTAAAGCGTCCCGCTGCGGAGCGCGCGGTTGCTCGCCGTGGAGGTTCGAGTCCTCCCTGGGGCATGGGTGTGTGTGTTTTTGTCCTTAGGTTATTTTACCTAGGTTTAATTAGTTTGTAAGCTATGTACTGATGACCACGCAGTTTGGTCCGATAGATTTACAAACATTTTAACATTTGAACTTCCTGGGACTGTCGAACTTTTGAATCAGCTTCGTACTCTCTGTGCGATGCTGTGGTATACCGGCATATGTAGGCGAGCCCTTTCTTCCTATTGGCCGGCGGGCGGAGCAGGCAAAGAGGTATCGAGACTGCGGGCGCCCCCGGCGGCTGTAGGTAGTCCTTGCAGGTGCGGTGATCACTGTGTCCCCAGTGGTGTAGGGGTCAGCGCAACTGCCTAGAAAGCAGGAGACACGGGTTCGAATCCCGGCTGGGTACACATTTTCAGCTTTGCCCAATCGCAGTTGATGTCCTATATTCTGTGAATGTTGAATAATAACAACTGCAGGATCAGAAGTGACGTCTGTTCTCTCGGAACAGACGCCACATGTATATAAAATCATTTCTGTTTAGAATTCCTAAAACCATTGGAGGAAGTGGCAAATAAATGACCATTCATGTTGGTTTGTAGATTCTGTGTGCCTCGAGACATAAGATCAGTGAATACCCTACTCATCTGAAGCACCAGCCGCGACTGCCAGCAATCTACGCAATCACTGCAGCTATTTGGTCGCACATGTGAAGACGAAACGCTAGTGGCTTTCAGAAACCATCGTGTCATGTGACGGATTTTCAAACATCCAACCGTAATCGCACGAGTACAGTTGGTGTTTCACAACCAGAGGCTGGTGCAATACTTGTTAAAGAGAGGAGAGTGTCGCTCCTGATTCTAGACCTCGTTCTGTAACTTTCTAATCTTGCAGTAAATGATCTTTCGTTTTTGTTTTGCAAGACGCTAAATTTTTTATATTGAAGGTCTGATACATCAAGCGTCGATACTCTGCAGATCCTCCTGCGTTTCATTACAATTTTTCACCTTTGTGGCGTATTTGTGTACTATAGCATCGTCTGTATAATGTCTCATTGAGCTCTCATCGTTATCTGTTCGCTCGTTTATAAGCTATGCGTCATGAAAAGTAATGGTCCTAGTATACGAGATTTACTAGACAATTTCAAAATTTACTAAAATTTAAGTTAATGCGGACTGGCATGTGTAGGTTTTAAATAATTTCTTGTCGCAATCTGCATGCGTTTCCTTCACTCCATTCACCCACACCACTACCGACGCAGCAGGTGGTTTTTAAATATTTTACACTCACTACCGGGCGGTTTTTTACGAGTTGTTGACCTGCGGCATATACATTTTGTATCAGTTTCCGAGTGGCGCTGGCTAAAATAGCTAATAATTTGATGAAATCACATATGATAACATTGTAAAACATGCAAAACTTTTCTCGGCGATGTGAAGTTTGATTGGGGCCGGTAATTACAGAAGCGAATGAAACAAAACGAGAGAGAGTAATTATGTAACACACGCTTTTAACACGACTGTAAATATTTGAAATGACGTCAATTACAGGAGAATTCGTCACCCCGAGTTTAGACAAGGTGGTTACACAAAACTACTACGTTGTCTTAGCTCGAGGACTCTCTCACGTGAAGAGGAATTTGCTTCACGGGAAACGCGAATCACATCAGGTACAACCAGCCATTAGCTTTCAGAGGTTCATCCTTATTGCTAGCCACTAGCGATCCGCTACTGTACTCCAAATCAGACTGTCGTCGTAATCTTTCCCGGTGATTCGTTATCTCATGAGATCGGGTCCTTTTTACATTTTCTTTTCCTTTTCTCATTTCATTCCTCTCCCTAAGGGGAGAGGTGGGCCGTATGGGAGCTTCAGAGGTTGAATGCCCTTTTCAGCCTCTTAGGTAAGATTAATTTTTACGATTACCTGACATCGTCTGGTGTGGAAGCGATCAATTCGTTTTATAGTTTCGAAATTATAAGCCAAGATCGCAAACTACCAATTTATTAAGTGACGACCGGTTTCGGTGCACTATGTCACCATCATCTGGTCATATATATTATAATCTGGTCATCTTGTTAAAAAAAATTGGATATAAAATAAGAAGTGCAACATTGCACTTAGTCACTATAAAAAAAACTTAAGTTACAAACATGACAGCTTACAAAATACAAAATTTTGTAAGCTGTCATGTTTGTAACATAGTGACTAAGTGCAATGTTACACTTCTTATTTTATATCCAATTTTTTTTAACAAGATGGCCGGATTATAATATATATATATGACCAGATGATGGTGACATAGTGCACCGAAACCGGTCGTCACTTAATAAATTCGTAGTTTGCGATCTTGGCTTATAATTTGGAAACTATTAATTTTTACATTGCAAAAAATCAAATGTTTGTAAATCTGTCGAACTGCTTGGTCATTAGTCCGTAGCTTACACACTACTTAAACAAAGTTAAAATAACCTAACGACAACACAGACACTCATGCCCGAGGGAGGACTAGAACCCCCGAAAGCGAACGGATGTGCGCACTGCAGCACGACGCCACTGTGCGCACGGCTAATCCGCCGCGGCTTTTACCTTCCATTTTTATTTGTTATATCCGCGCCCGCCATGTGCGTTCCTTGCACTTTCACGGCGATCCTTCTCCTCTTGATCATCGCTACAGAACGTTATCGTGGCCGGGCTGCCCTTCTACAGGTTGCGGGTTCAGTGAGAGCCTGCAAGGTAAGCTTCCCGCCACATTGCACTGCTGTGATGGTGGCGTGATACGTCGGCGCACGCTTCCGCAATTACTCGGAGCGTTGGCTGTCGCCTGGAACTCTCTCCCTGCTTGTGTGGAGAAGGTGACTTTCTTCCGTTGCTTGTGTAGCAGTTCCAGAGCCGAGTTAGAAGATCCTGCTTACAACCTACTAGGGAATGATAAACTGGACAGGTAAACCAGAGCTTAAACAAACAGGGTGGCCTGAGAAAGACGTCAAACAGCTGAGACCTAAGGCCCCAGCACCACCCAGACTATACGGTCACCAAAGGTTCATAAACAAGATGTACCACTTCACCCAATCCTGGGCAATTTTGGTGTAAGAACAGACACAGACAGTTGTTGTGTTCCTCTTGAAATTCTGTGTTTTGTCAACAGATGGAACAGGAGGTATTTCTTCCAAAACTTTGTCGGTGTTTGCCTTGACATCGGAGTGGTAAGTTTTGATGTGTTAATCGTGGAAATCTCAGAGAGTGGTGCTTGAAGTTGTATCGGCGGAGGGATTCTCAGCTCTTTTGACGTGCTTGGGGTCGCTAGATTTGTTGCTGAGCTGTGAACTGGTTGGTTGGCTTGAGTGCCAGATTCAGCTCCTATATTTGTTGGCACTGACTCAACTTCCGACAAAAAAGCATTGTCGAGGATTGCATACATACTCCGTGAAATTATTCCGTATGCCTTGAAGCCACTTGTACCATTTTCGACGGTGGATGATTGAACCCACGCTGCATTTAGTAGTTTTCCAAACTGAAGACGATTTATTTTCCTTCCTGGATTATTTATCAAGAAATTGTTGCAAGCGTTATAAAAATAGTTTTTCAGTTATTTGAAAAATGTTCGATCAACGGTTGCAATCAGTGGGATGTATGTGGAGGTAGACTCATTAAAATAATCCCTTGTTCCTCTGCAAACTCTAAAGTTTCCAAATAGTTTGTGTGAGAAAAATACCAACTATGCGAAAACATGTTATTCGGTTAATTTTTAAAATATTAATGTAATTTCCATGGTCACAGGGAATTACATAGATTGGTAACAAAACAATAAAGGTGGTAGATAAGTTTTGTTGTTTGGGCAGTAAAATAGCATATGATGGTCGCAGTACAGAGGGATAAAATGAAGAATGGCAATGGGAAGGAAAGTGTTTTTGAAAAAGAGAAATTTGGTAACTTCGAATCTTAATTTAAGCTTAAGGAAGTCTTTTGTGTGGCATTTGTGTGGGGTGTTACCTTGTTTGGGAGTGAAACATGGACAATAAACAGTACAGATAGGAAGAGGACAGAGGCTTTTGAAATGTAGTGCTACAGAAGAATTCTGAAGATTAGGTGGGTGGATCGCGTAACTAATGAGGAGGTAATGAACAGAAAAGTAATTTCGGGCATACCTTGACTAAAAGAAAGGATCGATTGATAGGACACATTCTTACACATCAAGGAATTGTGAATTTAGCGTTGGAGGGAAGTGTGTGGGGTAAAATTCTCAGAGGGGAAGATGAATACAGTAAGAGATTCAAATGGATGTGGGTTGCCGTTCTTATGAGGAGATGAAGAGGCTTGCTCAGGATAGAGTAGGGTGGAGAGCTGCATCAAACCAGTCTCCGGACAGAAGGCCACAGCAACAAACAAAACTGTACTCTTCTGACAGGAAATCGCGAATCCAATCGCACAACTGTGGCTTTATTCCGTAAGCACGCAGTTTGTAAGGTACAGAGTATTTTTACGTAAAAGTAAAAATATGGAATTGATCTGAAATTGCTTGTCGATAGCAATCAACACTTCATGTGAGTGAAGAACCAGCTGTGTTTCACAAAAACGTTTCTTTATAAATGCGCGTTGACTATATGTCATAAGGTAGTTCTCTTCGAGGTACATTATAACGTTTGAAAAACGTAAATGTTTTAAAATCCTGCTGCAAATGACGTAAATGATATAGGCCTGTAATTTTTCTGATCACTTCTATTGCCTTTCTTGAATGCTGTAGTGACCTGTGCAACTTCCCAGTCTTTGGGTACAGATATTTCGCTGGGCTATCGGTTGCAAATAATAGTTAGGTATGGAGCTATGTTATCAGTACATTCTGAAGGGAACCTAACTGGACCGGGAGACTTCTCTGATATCTATGAAACTGTAGTTGTACACTGAATAATACTTGCCTCCTATCCACGACATTAACAAAACCGAAACTGAATAGTGGCTATCTCTTCGTCACATATTCCATACAAAGGCCTTGCGTCGGGTTAAATACCAGTCAGCACACAATAATGCGACGTTCACTACTTCCGGACACGTGACGTGAGGAATGAAATACTTCCGCCCTCGCTGCGCCTCGTGTCGTCGCTGTAAATACAGCCATTCGTCCAAGTCAGTGCGCGTGGTGGTGGCGTCCCGGATTTCCTCTGTTGACAGGCTTCGAAGTGTTTGTCAGCTCTGCGGGCTCGTGTTTCTGGCTATGTTAGCAGATGCCACGAGGACGTCGATAGCTCCTGCAGGAACGGCAACCCGGAGACTCAGGGAATCTGGGGGTTGCTGGACAGAAGGCAGTAGGTATGGACACCTCAATGCTCCTAGCAAATTTCTACAATAGGATCCATTTTTTATTATTATTATTATTAAAACATTTTCCGCCCACTTTATATTATTATGTGCATACGACAGCTTATCTAATAAAGAAAAATGAATGTTTGTTCGTATTTTATATGTTGGCGTGCCGTTCGTCTGATTGCGATGAAAATCTCTCGACATATTGCTTGCATTTTCGCGAAGGGTATGGGCCTATTTATAACACCGTAAGACACATAGTTCAGGAGATATAACGTTATGAACACTGAGATGTGTGAAACACTTTGCATTATGAATGACGTTCAAATTTTTTACTTCTTTGCTACTAAGTGATTCCGCAACGTATTCTGCTAAAAGTGTCAATTTATGCCAACGATTGTACCTACAAAATTATTTCATTGTGCAACTTAAAGGAGACATGACGTTATAAACACTGAGATACATTGGAAACTGCCGGATCATGTTTATTGGTATTTTATACGCAGCCGCATCGTTGATTCGATTCCGATGAAACTTTACATTTGACCGTAAAAACAAGAGGAAATTCATCGACCACATAAAATTTTGCATGGGGCATGCCAGAGCTGTAGCTACGAACTCCAACAAAATCTACTATTTTATTCTAATTTTGATTAAAATTAGCACTCTTGACCTTCAAAACAAGAGGAACATTGCTGTGATATTTAGTATTTATAACAGAAATCCTGAACAAGAAGTAATCGTTAATAATTGTCTGCAGTACCCATTCTCTGGTTTCAAAACAACGAACAGCTTAAATCTCATACCTCTATGTATAAATCCAACAATGAATAAAACAATAGACTAAACAATCGGTTGTGAAAAACAGTCGGTTATCCCCTTACGGTATCAGAGAGACCATTTCCATTAACTTCAGCATATGTCCAGACTTATTTCCGTAGCTACTCCATATTCAAAACCTAGACGGTACTTTGCTATCGTTTTAATGAAAATCGTAAAAGGTGACCATAATTAATGTTGTGTTTTGCCTGTAGTGGAAAAACTATGCAGAATGAGTGACTGGTCACGCACACAGTCACACAGCATTCCCCTCCTTTTTTTCTTTTCATTCTCACTCTGAGAAATGCAATTACTACATCTTTCAAAAATATTGCAACCGCGACAAATATTTCGGTTTGACATCTTTGGAGAAGTATTTCATGGTTAGCTAACGGGAATCCCGAAAGCAGCAGGTGTGTTCTCCTGCCGCTACAGCTGATACCGTGTTATAGCTGTGGAACATGTACCTTGACTGTGACGTCATAGATGTCGACGCACGTGCCGCATAAACAGTAAATGTAGCGGTCTGACCCCTATGTATCGAGAATACATTTGGGATATGCATATTACGACAAAATGAACTAGGTGCTGAATATAAACGATAATCCTGCGGACGCCGCGGCCAAAGATAACGCGAAACAAGGCTTGTCGCCGGCCTGCCGCCCCGAAACCGTAACTTGTGTTTTCGCTGACCTCTTTCGGCGCGTGCAAAGAGCCCGTTTGCCGCATAGCCCCCATTTTTTTAGAATCAAATTAATGACCACTCGGTTAATTGAGCGCTACATGTTTGGTGCTTGTAATTGGATTTACTGTGCTTGCCTGCAGAAATGATGTAGACCTGTATTAAAATGTTAATGCGTATTTGCCTTGTTTATTGAATGAGGCTCACCAATGCGTTACATTCGAACTAAATTTACGGGATTAATAAACTTGCGTAACGAAGCACGTAAACGTTTCGCAGTGACATTTTTCTATCAGGTTTTGGCGTACAAACAATTCTTGTAGCGGACGAAAAATATTTCGCAACGCTCGTTCTCGAATATTCTTTCGCTCGCAAATCCATCAGTTTAAATGCGGCTGGAAAAAAGCAACGAACACGAAACAAGAAGTGCTTGCTATCCGAAATATGTTAAAAATACTAAAAATTAAAAAGTTTGAACTGACACACAGTGAATAGATCGAGGATGCTAGAGCAATGAAAAATAACTTTGCTGATTTTCACGACAAGTGGCATACTCTGTGTGAATTTTGAAGACGACAGGAAAAAGTTACGGAACGAAAATTTATCTAATACAAGCATCAAACTGTAGTGGCATGAAAGGGTCGCAATACTTCAGAAGTAAGTGAGACGAAGATGTTTACCTTTCTCCAACTTTATTCAATGTTTACACTGTGTAAGTAGTTAACGAAGACATAGAGAAATTTGGGAGACGAAATGACGTCGTATCTGTATCAGAGACGGAAGGAGCTGGTACGTGTCTTAAAAAGTCCATAAGATGATTTTTTTTAAGTAAAACGAGAATAATGGAATGTAACCAAATTACAAAAGGTGATTCTGACAGAATTAGATTGGAAAATCAGATGCTACGAGTAGGTGACGGTTGCTACAGAAAACCAAATGGTACCAAAGTAGAGGGAAACGCAAAATGCCAGAACCAAACAAAGCATTTCAGAAAAATAGAAATTGCTTTAAAATTCGATATTTCTTTAAGCATTAGGTAGGTATTTGTACGGGATGTAGCCTTTACAGAAGTGAAACGTAGGTGATAACCATTAAAAATAGAAGAACGGAAGATTTTGAAATGACGTGCTACCGTGGAATGCAGGAATCTAGATGAAGTACTAAATCAAATTACGGAAAAATAAATTAATAGCATAACTTCACTTAAAGTAGGAAACGATTAATAGGAGACATTGCGAGTAATCAAGAAGTCTTCTGTTTCATAATTATTTGAAGTTCAGAGAGACCTGAGGCATCAATATTGCATGCAATTTCAAATGCATATACATGACAGTGAGAAAAATAACGGAATATTCCCTAATATTGTGTGAGACCCTTTTATCCGGAAAAGTGCAGCAAGTCGATGTGGCATGGACTGTACAAGGCAGGGATTCAACAAGTCGTTGGTAGTCCTCTAACAATAAAGTTCGGAGAATAGTCCTGTAACTTTAATGTAGATCAACTATCAACTACAGTTACTGTCCTTCGAAATATTCACATCCCATGACTATGCATGTCTGACCTCTTTTTTCTTTTTTTTCTAAAGTCACTATTGTGGTACGTTGCCTTGTACGGCAGTGAAACATGGTCGATAAATAGTTCAGACAGGAAGAGGATAGACGCTTTTGAAATGTGGTGCAACAGAAGAATGCTGAAGATTAGGAGGGTAGATCGCGTAACTAATGAGGAGGTACTGAACAGAATTGGGGGGGAAAGGATTTTCTGGTATATTGACTAAAAGAATGGATCGATTGGTAGGACACATTCTTAGTCATCGTGAATTTATCATTGGAGGGAAGTGTGCGGGGTAAACATCTTAGAGGAAAACCAAGAGACGAATATAGTAAGCAGATCCAAATGGACGTTGGCTGCCATTCTTATGAGGAGATGAAGAGGCTTGCTCAATATAGAGTAGGGTGGAGAGCTGTTCAATGCAGTCTCCGGAGTGGAGACCACGACAACATACACACACACACACACACACACACACACACTTCTCTTGCATCTTCGTACATAGGTAAATGAAGTCTCTGGATTGTGTTGCGCCAGTGTCTAGTCAAATTGACTCATTTGGTACCGCTATCAGGGCCACTAAAGCCATCTGTCTCCGAAAATGGGCCAGATTCTATACATTTTTGACTCATGTACAGGAATACAAAAACTGCTTTAAAATGACGTCAGTTGTTGCAATAACAGTTACTCCAGGTAATCTTATGCCTACTTTTAAAACAAGTGGAAGCTCACTGTCTACATGAAATTTCGTTCGGTGCATGGCGGAGGCTACTTTACTTACAGACTTCGGTGCAAAGAAATTTTACACGCTTGACTATCAACACAAGAGAAAAATCACTAAAAATCACTGTCTACATAATGTATCATATTGTGCTTCGTATAGGGTACCTTACAACGACTTTAACTTCGTTTTATCGATTACCCTGAAAGTTAGCACATGATCGTTTTTTTTTTTTTTTTGTTTGTTTATATTGCTTGCCTGATTACTACGGAAGTTGAAAGATATATATACTAGTTTTCCTAGATATGGATGGTGGAGGAGATGAAGCGAGGAGGGGCGAGTGATGAGGAGGTGGGGATGAAAAGTGCAGAAGAAGAGATGAACAGAGAGATGGGAGACGAGGAGATGGATGGAGAGATTGGAGAGGAAGGGATGGACGGAAGGAGAAGAAGGGATGGGAGAAGGACTACGAGAGAATAAACTAATAAATAAATAACGGACAGAGCCGAGTTTTCATATATATTTATATATCCCTATGGCATGCCATATCTTGAAAATGTCTCGTCCGATCCGGCTGATTTTCTCAGGAAAAGTTTGGTATGAGATAAAAAATTTTGGGAATTCTTGCAGAAAATCTGAAAACTTGTAAAAGACGTAAAGTGCGTTTTCAATATGTCCATGTGTTTCTATTGCTTGCAAATCTATTTTTTTTTTTTTCGATCTTGATGAAATTCTGTTTACTTGACCTTCGGAACAAGAGGAAGCTCACTGCCTACGTAAAATTTCGTAAGGTGAATTGGGACAGTACTTCTCATACGGACTTTAACAAAATCCATAGTTTTGCTCCGATCTTGCTCATGTGTAAATCTACATACTGTTAAAACAGTATAACTGGTCCATGCAAACCACGTTGCCCGGGTAAATATTTTTCCAGTTTTTTATTAGGAACTAAAATAAGGTTTTAAGTTTACGTATTCATGAAAACAGCTTATAAATTATGAAACCGTGAAACAAAGAAATGGGTACAATGTACAAAATTAGAAGTGCAGTATCCAAACAAAGAGACATGGTAATCAAAATGCATATTATATTTAAAATACATTTCATTCAAAATTTGACTGTATACAATACCTCTTCTTACTTATCCAGCATCTAGTATGAATAAATTCTTTAGTAAGCCCCCTCTAGAGCAGGCGACATAATGTTGTTCATGTGAGAAACATTTAGATGTTAAATCCACTTCACAGTATTTAATAAATTGTCTCTGTGGTTTGTTAATCGTAATAGAAAAGGCAAGCCTCACTGAAAACTACAGTCTCCTGAAGTTAAAAGTTTGATCTGTGGGAATTAGGAGTATTCGTTGGCCGTTACCGTTTCATTCTATCCCTTTCTTTTAGGATGGTAGCACAATCACATTACCCATCATCTTACTAAACAGTGATCCAACTTTGACTATACGTCTACGTGGTGGCAAACACGCAGGATCAAGTGAGTTCAGGAATTGACAGTCTCTTCGACATCTACCATGGAATCTATGAAATTGTATTCAGTGACTTGATCTGGTAACAGGGCAAGAATTTGGTCGTTTATTTAGTAAACGTCTCCATTTTTAAGAGCAACAAAAACCCCCTCTAGCAAAATAAATTCTGATAGTTTTGTGAAATATCCGAATAGAGTGCATCTATTAGCTCTGTGACGATCGACACCACATTGCAAATATATGATGGCAAGTTTATGGTACCAGATGAATCAGCGTCTGCTCTACGTTCTCCGATTCCTACCAGATTTTTAGTGAACATTCTGGTACTGTCAACACTCTCATGTATTCTCGTGTTTTCTTTTAAGGTTATTTTTTACACATGTGGCCACAAAAATGAATTATTCACACAAGCATAAATTTCATCCATTGCAAACACAATTAGTAGTAAAGAAGTGGTATATTAAAACCTGATGCGTGATTTTCTGTTTTACATTAATTTCATTGTTTGTATCGTGGTGTCTCATGAATTACATGTCGTAATGTGATATAATTGCGAAGGTACATGCAGTTGTATCTATGCGTACTGTCTATAAAATTTCCCGCGAATCCAATTAGTAGAGTTGAAATTATAAAGTAGTAATTGAGAGCATGAGCAGCGGGAAAGTAGTAAATGAGAAACTTCTTTCCTTTCATTATTTTGCCGTGGTAGTCAGCGAGAAAAAGTGCCATTACGGTTTGGAAATTATTTTCATCACCTCATCTCTCCTACTCTGTTCATCTCTTCCCTTCTTCACCCATAACCTCCTCCCCTCTCTCTAAAGTTCTTCCTTTCTCATTCTATCTCTTCCTTTACTCCTTTTTCTATATCCTTCTGAAACTATCTCCACATCATTCTCCTCCACACCATCTTCTCCTCCTCCCACTCTATACATATCCCTGCCCCCTTCATTTATCTAATATATAAAGCAGAGTGTCCGTATGTTTGTACGTGTTGCATACAAATCTACAGTTTTGTTCCAATCTTTGTGAAATTTTGTACACGTAAGCTTCAATCCATGAGGACGGTCGCCGTAAGTGTAAGAATCACGTACGATATATAGTTCACGAGATATGACGTCACAAACAATGAGATGCGCGAGAAACTGCTGCATTTTGAGACAAACCATTGGACCTATTTCAACCAAATTTGGCACACACATTCCTTACCTTGAGGTACCAATTCTGTAACGATAAGAACCAAATACGATGCATGGTTCAGGAGATATAACGTCATAAACAATTGGAATCGCAAAAAACTGTCACATAATACGGCGAGACTTTATAAATACGCTATATATGAGAATGAGAGTACTTAGCGACTTGCAACAAGCCTTAAAATTAATTTCAAGCGTTTATTAAACTTTTTATCGCTGACAACCACAGCAAAATAATCAAAGGAAAAAACCCAGATGTATTTCGCAGCATTGGCCGTTAATGTTTTATTAAAAAAAACACATATCGATATCTACATCTACATAGATACTCTGCAAATCACATTAAAGTGCCTGGCAGAGGGTTCATTAACCACTTTCATAACTTTTCTCTATCGGTCCATTCTCTAATAGCGCGCGGGAAGAAAGAACACCTAAATCGTTCCGTTTTCGATCTGATTTCTCTTATTTTATTGGGATGGTCATGTCTCCCTAAGCAGGTGGGTGCTAGCAAAATATTTTCACATTCAGAATTAAAAGTCGGTGATTGAAACTTCGCAAACAGATCACGCCGCAATGAATAACGTCTTTCTTTTAATGATTTCCACCCCAATTCTTGCAACATTTCCGTGACGCAAGAATCACCTAGTGACCATCTTCAGAGTCCTTCAAACAAGCATTATGAATAGTCTGAATGTAATGTTACGTTCAGGCATTATGAATGCCCTGAATGTAATGTTACATTTTTTTTTTTTTTAATAAACATTAACGGCCAATGCTGCAAAATACATCTGGTGTGTTCATCATTGTGTGGTCGTTGAGCGACTCCATGAAATGGAATCAAACATCAAAGGAAAAAAGTTACTCGCTTACCACTTTTCCGCTATTTATGGTGTAAAACTACAGCCTTGGTATGACGTTATAATTTATAATTTGTACAGTATTAACTGTAGCAGCAGGAAATTGTACAGACAGTATACACGCATATATATAGTTGAGTGTACCTTCTAAATTGTATGACAGCACGACACGCAGTTCATGAGATATGAGCACATAAACACTAACGTTCATGGAAAACTGCCCCATGATGCTTCAAGTTTTAATCTATTACTTCTTTACTACTTATTGTATTCGCAACAGATTTTACAGACATACAGCCTTATAGAAATGAATATATACCTGAAAATTGCAGGAATAAATACATAAATACCCGGGCAACGCCGGGTTTTTGGTTAGTAATTCATAATAACATTTCCTATGTTATGTTTTATTACGATCTTCCATTGGTCCATCTCCTCCTTCCTCCAGTCTCTTTTCACCCTGCTCTACCATCTCTCTGTTCATTTCATGACGTTACAACAACGTTCAGCACCTACTTGGAGTGCCAAGCGCGCTAGTTTGACAGCGGAGAGCGTCGAAAGTTGCGACGACGTAGCAGGCAATCAGCCGCTGTGAGGAGGTAAGACTCGCCTCACTTCGTATCAGTTTCAACTGTCATTTTTTCCCGCCAAAAATATGGCATTGTCTTTATTTTTAGATACCACACTGAAACTATTTGAGTTACACACTAGTACGGAGAAGGAAATGAAAGAGAACAGCGCGATTCAGATGACGTGTTGACATCATTTATATTAATATTACACCAAACGTTATTGAGATAACTAATATTAATTTACTTGGAAAAATCCAGAGGCTAAACTAACTGAAGTACAGTAATAAGCGAGGACTCAAATGAAAGGTCTCACCGAGGCGTAAAGTTTGATATAGCCATATTATCTGCGACATTTATATTGCACATAATAATGTACTTTCAAGGAAAAACAATAATGATTTGTTCAAATGCTTGTAGAGCTTATAGGACTTAACAACGGGGTCATCAGTCCCTAAACTTACAAACTACTTATGAACTAGCTAACACTAAGGACGGGACAAATATCCATGCCCGAGGGGGGATTCGAACCCCGACCGTACTGGCCGTGCAGTCCGTGACTGGAGCGCCTCAGTCCCCTCGGCCACCGCGGCCGGCGACCGTAGTGGCCGTGCAGACTGTGACTGGCGCGTCGCAGCCAGCTCGGCCACCGAGGCCGGCAATGATTTGTTTATAACAATTAGTACAAGACAGAGACACAAACAGCGAGGCAGTGATAAGTTACAGGTATCATAAACATACATTATGAGCTGTTTAGGATATATTATTTTTGTTTATTTTAATATGTTGTCTTTGTGCAAACTAAATTATTTTGTTTATCGACCGTAATTTGTTTAAATTTATAAGCACAGTAATTCTGAAAAGTGCACTGAAAAGACGACTGGAAGATCTACCTGAAAAACACTTTACCTAAGTGATTACTTAAATGTTCAATGTGTGACAGCCGAAAGATTTATCGGTCATTCTGAAAATATTAATTTGTTTCAACTTAAGATTTTGGGAGTATTATTAATGTTCAAATGTTTGTAGAGCTTAAGAGGCTTATCAACTAGCTAATACTAAGGACGGCACAAATATCATGCCCGAGGGGGGATTAGAACTCCCGACCGTAATGGCCGAGCAGAATGTGCCTGGCGCTCCGCAGACCGCTCGGCCACCGCGGTCGGCAGTATTATTAATGTTCTAATGTTGCATTAGAATTTTAGAGCGCATCTAACGATGTCGTCATATCAACATTTCAATCATTGTTTAAAAAGTTTTGTAACTACTGCGAGAATCACTAAAGCTTGTTAGGTGACGTATTACTAGGCATGACGTCAGAGCTTCTGTATAAGCAGCAGCCTAAAGCAGCCGAAAAGCAGTCGACGGCAGGAGGATTTCATTGGCAGTTGATTTTTGGAGCGGTCTTGACGTGTATCGGGAGTGCAGAGGAATCCAATGAGACAATAGGTGTTCAACATAGCACCATAATCCGCTGCGCTGGAATATTTTCGGGCGTATGTGGGCTTTGATTTTTGAGCAGTAGCCAGAACTCAGAAATTTATCCCTCTCTTTCTGACTTTTTTTAATATAAAATTAACTTTAATAGCAATCATTTTAGGAACATTATCCGAATGATTAAATATTGCTATAGCTTTTTATCAACAAAATAATATCCGATGGAGTCTAACGAATTTAGTAGTCCTCGCCAGACATAATCACGCAATGGTCAATACACAACTTTAGTGAAATCGCAACCCGTATGTTGTAGTCAATTATTTAGTAAACGCCACACTAGTTAAAAATTCCCTCACTTTTAATTAAAAGTTTAGTTTTAAAACTAAATGTATACGTGAATGAAACTTTCACTCTGCAGCGGAGTGTACGCTGATTTGAAAGTTCCTGGCAGATTAAAATTGTTTGGCAGAACCGGGACTCGAACCTGGGACCTTTGCCTTTCGCGGGCAAGCGCTCTACCGACTGAGCTATCCCCACACGACTCACGATGTCGCCTCACAACTTTACTTCCGCCATTACCTCGCCTCCTACTTTCAATTGTGTGCCGGAACCGGGACTCGAACCTGGGACCTTTGCCTTTCCAAGAAAGTAGGAGGCGAGGTACTGGCTGAAGTAAAGTTGTGAGGCGGCATCGTGAGTCGTGTCGGGATAGCTCAGTCGGTAGAGCACTTGCCCGCGAAAAGCAAAGGTCCCAGGTTCGAGTCCCGGTTCCGGCACACAATTTTAATCTGCCAGGAAGTTTCAAATGTATACGTGTATGGGCAGCAACGAGCCGCCAAAGGTAGCAGGTATAGTAAGTCATCCGCTAAGACAAAGTTAATGAAATTAACGGTCCGTGCCGTTACATTCTGCTCCTGTCAGCTGTACATCCCCCCCCCCCCTTTTGTCAGTCTCCTACATTCCCCAGCCAATCTCCAGCCCCTCTCTCGTCCCACCTTCTCCTCCTCCTCTCTGTCCAGCTCCTCCTAAGCCTCTCAATCCATCTTCTCCTCCTAATGTCGATAAAAAGTACATATAGCTGACAACATTTGCGGTGATCGGCGAAACTAAGTCCACAGTCTAACATATACAGTCGCGACACTCACTGCTGTAAAAGTTGTTACCAACTGACATTTGCAATGACAATAGCGCTCCTAGAGGTGGGCAAGCCGCCGAATGAGTGATGTTTATTTACAATCATTTTTGTACGTAGTTAACGAAAGTGTTTGTATAATTTCTGCGTTACAAGTATTAGTAACGTATCAGGAGACGTACATAATACGGAAATTAATGTTAAAACAGCCGAATTTAAGTGATTCAGTGGTCTAAGAACAACTTCGTGATGAACAAATACTTTCGAATCGGTGTATAGTTGGAGCTTATTCCGCTGAAAGTAAATGGAATATAAACAGAAAAGAAACTAAAATATCTCTTATGGTCTGTTCTTAACTATGACAGGAAGTGTTTTGACGACTATCAGTTCGGTGTGGCGTCTAATGATTCGCATACTTTTACTCTTCACTACTCTTTCTTATTCGCGCATATTCTTTTGAGTGTAATTACTTTATCTTGAAAAGGTAATGTTTTGAAGATTCTTGCCGTTTGTGGTTCAGCTGTTCCAACAATTGTGGCATTTGGTTCTTCTTTGTTGGAAAAACGATGTGACTGCTTTTGCCGTTTTATTGTTCACGTCTGTGACGCTTTTCCTTCAGCTACAGCTGTGGTGGCTGATTTGGTACGTTAAATACTGTAGCTATTGCATTCTATATTCGTTTCCTATGTTCCACCCTCATCGTTTTTTAATGGAATTTCAGCGAATAAACATTAGCCGAACGCGGTGGCCGAGGGGTCTGAGGCGCTCCAGTCACGGTCTCCACGGCCACTACGGTCGGGGGTTCGAATCCCTCCTCGGGCATGGACATTTGTGCCGCCCTTAGTATTAGTTAGTTCATAAGTATTTTGTAAATTTAGGGACTGATGACCACGTAGTTAAGTCCCATAAGCTACAGAAACATTTGAACATTTGAATAAACATTAACGTTCTGGAGTAGAAGAGCGACGCCTTTCTGCCAAAGTGCAGGTCTTCTGGTGATTCCCAGCCATTTTTTTTATTTTTATTTTCAGTTGAAAATGTAATTATTTGTAGAAGCCTGTACGTTACAAGATAATTGTAAATAAACTATCCTGTAATGTACCGTTTAGCACCTTGCCAGGGATCTTAAGAAAGACAAATATAGAGTCATATTCTAGTTATTACTTTTTTATGGCACTACATACGAGCCTAATGTAAAAACGTACGTTAAAATCGACATAAACGATACTATTCGCACTCGTTCAAAATCGTATCCAGAAATGTAGCTCGCCGGCCGTTTGGAGTGCTGCTGTCGCAGTGTATAAAAAAAGTCAGTGGGAGTGTCGTGACTGTATATGTTAGACTGTGCTAAGTAGAAGTCGATTGCAAGGTACTCTCCGCCAAGCACCGTGCGGTGACTTGAGGAATACAAAACCTTCTCCTCAGATATAGATGCGTGTGACGTCCTTCACGATGATCGGTGAAACGGTGTCCATGTCTGTTGTAATGTACCTTTCACCATGTACCATAGCAAATACCATGTACCATAGCAAATACTACGCACACTGTGTTCTTCCTCTTATTTTAAAGTACGCAAGATAGGAAAGAAACTGTAGACTGGTGCCCAATTCTGCAAGAAAATTATCCCCCATCATGCATATGAAATTATATGTAAAGTGGGCAACATTTCACCAAAAACGGAATAAAACTATAGATTTGTATAATTATAAACGAACGACCATTCTTCTTATTTTTCTTCGAGGCATTTTATTGAAAATAATACACAGTACCACTGGAAACAAAGGAACACTCGAAAAGTTTAAAGAGGGTTGTTTTGTATTTCCCCAATGTTGTTCAATCTGTACATTGAGCAAGCAGTAAAGGAATGCAAGGAGAAATTTGGAGAGGGAATTAAAGTTCAGGGAGAAGAAATATAAACTTTGCGGTTTGCCGATGATATAGTAATTTTGTCAGAGAGTGCAAAGGATCTGGAGAGCAATTGAATGGAATGGACAGTGTCTTGAAAAGAAGATAAGAGATGAACACTAACAAGAGTAAAACGAAGGTAATGGAATGCAATGTCAGAAAATCAGGTGATGCTGAAGGAATTAGATTAGGTAATGAGACAATAAAAGTAGTAGATGAGTTTTGTTATTTGGGTAGCAAAATAATTTCTGTTGGCCGAAGCAGAGAAGATATAAAATGCAGAATGGCTATGGGAAGAAAAACGTTTCTAAAGAAGTGAAACGTGTTAATATCCAATTTTAAATTAAATGTTAGAAAGTCCTTTCTAAAATCATTTGTCTGGAGTGTAGCATTGCATGGGAGTGAAACGTGGACGATAAGGAGTTCAGACAAAACGATGATAGAAGCTTTTGAAATGTGGTGCTATAGACGAATGATGAAAATTATATGGGTAGATCACGTAATTAATGAGGAGATGCTTAACCGAATTGGGGAGAAAAGGAGTTACTGGCCTATCCTGACTAAGAGAAGTGATGGGTTGGTGGGACACATTGTTAGACATCAAGGAATCGTCAACCTAGCATTAGAAGGAAGTGTGTGAGGTAAAAATCTTAGAGGGAGAACGAGGGACGATTACAGTAAGCAGATTCAAAAGGATGAAGGTTGTCGAACGTATTCTCAGATGAAGAGACTTGCACGGGACAGGGTAACGTGGAGAGCTGCATCAAACCAGTCTGCGGACTGAAGACAACAACAACAACAACAACAACATGTCTTATGTAAATGTGGCAGACGCATATAATATGAAATAAACTGAAGCGCCAAGGAAACGTTTGACATCAATTGTAATAATAATTGTGTCTGGCTCAGTGGTCACGTGCAAGTCTTTCTACTGGACGCCTCTTCGGCGACTTGCTTGCTCCCAAATTACCCAGGGGGCCTACAGCTAAACGTGGAATCCAATCCACGCATCTTTCTTGGAGACTCTACAAACTTTAAGAGGTGAAGTCTAGATAAAAACGCGGAGTGAAAAAATCCATGATCGCAGCAGGTTTCGAACCCTTGACTTGTCGCTTTGCTGTCGAGAATATTACGGAAAGTCCGGACTTGAGATCGAAAAGCAGCATCATCATTTGCAAATGTTTATATGTTTCAAATGTTTGTATAGCTTATGGGACTTAACTACGGGGTCATCAGTCCCTAAACTTACAAACTACTTATGAACTAGCTAACACTAAGGACGGCACAAATATTCATGCCCGAGGGGGGATTGGAACCCCGACCGTAGTGGCCGTGAGACCGTGGCTGGCGCGCCGCAGTCCCCTCGGCCACCGCAGCCGGCGTCATCTTTTGCATACTTACCCAAACCAAGATTACAGCATTTAATTTGCAATAAAAAAATCTTCGAATTAATAATCGACATAAAATTTGTCCTGGTAGTTTCGATGATTCATCGCAGACACACATAGTGACACGGGATTCATATATAATTCACCAAAATTAGGGTAAAATGAATTGCACGAAAAATTTTAAAAGGACCGTTATCAGTTGTGTAACATGGTAATACGTAATGTAAAATGTAGCATGAAGGAAATTTCCTAAATCGAACGTAATAATAATTTCTCATAGCTAAGTGACCTGGTGCAAGCGATTCATCTTGACGCCACTTCGGTGCCTAACATGTTCGTTAACATTCCGCAGTTATTCAGTCAGGAAAAGGGGATCTACAGTTTGGCGGCTAATCCTAAGAGCACTTGTCGTTCCTGTCGACTCCTCACTTCGTTGAGAGGTGAAGGCCAGGTTAAAACTAAATGTGAAAAACACCTTAATACCAGCAAGTTTCGAACCAGTAACCTTTCGGTTTATGAACCGAGCACGCTACGGCTAGCCCAGAGTGCAAGTTGAAAATCAGTGCCAGTTCTTCAACACTTAGGGAACTACGATAAAAACAGTTAATTAACAATAAAAATAATATTTAGGTTATTAATCGAGATCAAAACCATCCTATCTTTTAAGTTGGATTAAATCAGAAACACTGTTTTAAACATTATTTAGAGCGGTTGAGTAGTTTCAGAGTTCATTTCCGACAAACATCGTGGCTAAAATCGGAATAAAACTACACATTTTTATACATTACAGACAAACGAACGGATATCTGATTTAATACAACTTTAAAGTTAGGTTGGTTTTTATCTCGATTAATAAGCTCAATTTAATTTTTATTATTACGCCACCTACTTTTATGTGAGTGTGCAAGTAAATTTCCCAGGTCCACCTTCGTTAGTTCTACCGCTAGTGTAAGCAAAAATGAGGAATATCAAAAAGCGTACTGTGATTGAATACTTTCATTCTAAGAGAGTGACGCCCAAGGAAAATTGCGGAGGACATACGGAATACATTGCGGAATGCATTGTTGAAAATGACTATGACATGCAGTCATAATGGGGCACAGTTAAGTGTGGGGTGCCCCAGGGGTCTGTTCTGGAGCCGCTGCTGTTTCTTATTTATATAAATGATATGCCTCTCCATACATCATTAACAATTCCGCAGTACAATTGTGCTGTTTGTTGCTTTACAACAATTTTGTATCCGTTCGTCACTTATAATATCTATAACGTCATACAATTGTGTTGTGCCATGCTTTAAAATATTTTGCCTCAGCTCGTCACTTTTAAAATCTATTACACCCCACATTTTTCACTTGTTGACTCTAAGGGTCACAGAAGTGTGACACAAGTGAAAAATGTGTGGTGTAATAGATTTTAAAACTGACGAGTTGAAACACATTATTTTAAATCATGTTCAAATGTTTGTAAATATAACGGACTTAACTGCTGCGGTTATCAGTCCCTAGGCTTACAAACTATTTAAACTAACTTACGCTAATAACACCACACACACTCATGCCCGAGAGAGGACAGGAACCTCAGACGGCTAGCAATCACGAGCTCCGCAGCAAGGCGCCTTAGAGCGCTCGGCCACTCCATCGCGGTTTTCAGTCATGACACAAAACGATTGTACGACGTTATACATCTTATAAGAGACCAACGAGGTTAGAATACAGAATTGCTGTAAATGAAGCCTCAGCATGACTGTCTTGTGGAATTGTTGACGATGTATGGAAGGTGCTATATTGTTTAAATAAAGACCTGAAGATGCCAACAAAGTGTTGAACAGCGATCTTGGAATACAGCAGTGGCACAGCCACAGAGAAGGGAGGGGGAGAAGGCTAATGGGGCTGAAGCCCCCTTCCCCTGCAGCTCCCAAAGATTTTTAATTTCATTATATTTTATTGTTTTCATTTTTTATTTTTATTTTTAACAGGTCGGCACCATAAGTGTGAAATAGTATACATGTAGTAAACCACAACGTAACTATAATTTGTCAAGCACAAATGAACGTGACCATGGGTCGCCAACGTGATGCCGCCACTGAGAACGTGTGCTGCAGTTACCGTGAGCAGTTTTAATGCCGCCGCGACCAGCTTTGATGCTGCCGCGACTACCTTTGATGTTGCCGAGACCGGCTTTGATGCTGGCGCTAATGTTACTGCTGTGCTGAAGTTATAAGCCGATTGTTCATATGCGGCGACTCGCTGCTTAGCGGGCAGCAGGTCAGCGACACCACCAAGTGGAATATTTTTACGAACAACAATAGTGTTATTTTAGTTCAATTTTTACACCTAGAGTCTCATGTTAAACTGTAAAGAGCTTTCTCCTTGGCTAGTAACATAGAAGCTGCTTAATTATTTTACGAGCTGATTATATACACTCCATTTCTAGCACGTCATTCCCATGAACCACAGACATTGCAGAGGTGGGGTGGCTTGCGTGCCTCAACGATACAGATAGCCGTGCCGTAGGTGCAACCATAGCGGAGGGGTATCTGTGGAGAGGCCAGACAAACGTGTGGTTCCTGAAGAGGGGCAGCAGCCTTTTCAGTAGTTACAGGGGCAACAGTCTGGATGATTTACTGAGCTGGCCTTGTAACATCAGCTAATGGGGCTTTGCCACACAGCTACTGCGAACGGCTGAAAGCAAGGGGAAACTACAGCCGTTACCTTTCCCGAGGACATGCAGCTCTACTGTATGAACATATGATGATGGCATCCTCTCGGGTAAAATATTGCGGAGGTAAAATAGTCCCCCATTCGGATCTCCGGGCGGGGACAACTCAGGAGGATGTGATCATCAGGAAAGACAATACTGACATTCTACGGGTCGGAGCGTGGAATGTTAGATCCCTTAATCGAGTAGGAAAATTAGAAAATTTAAAAAGGGAAATGGATAGGTTGAAGTTAGATATAGTGGGGATTAGTGAAGTTCGGTGGCAGGATGAACAGGATTTCTGGTCAGGTGAGTACAGGATTATAAATACAAAATCAATTGGGGATATCACAGGAGTAGGATTGATAATGAATAAGAAAACAGGAATGCGGGTAAACTACTATGACCAGCACAGTGATCGTATTATCATTGTCAAGATAGATACGAAGCCAACACCGACAACAGTAGTACAGGTTTATATGCCAACTAGCTCTGCCGATGATGAGGAGATCGAAGAAATATATGAGGAGCTAAAGGAAATTATTCAGACAATTAAAGGAGTGGAAAACTTAATTGTGATGGGAGACTGGAATTCAGTAGTAGGAAAAGGAAGGGAAGGGAGGATAGTAGGTGAATATGGTCTGGGCAAAGGAATGAAAGAGGAAGCCGCCTGGTTGAATTTTGCACGGAACATAATTTAGTTATAACAAACACCTGGTTCAAGAATCACAAAAGAAGGTTGTATACGTGGAAGAGACCAGGAGACACCGGAAGATACCAGATAGTTTTTATAATGCTAAGACATAGATTTCGGAACCAGGTTTTACACTGTAAGACGTACCCAGGGGCAGATATAGACTCTGACCATAACTTGTTGGTTATGAATTGTAGGCTGAAACTGAAGAAACTACAAAAAGGTAGGAAAATAAGGAGATGGGACCTGGATAAATTAAAGAAACCTGAGATTCTTAAGAATTTCATAGGGAGCTTTAGGCAACAATTGACAGAAACGGGGGTAAATAAAACAGTATATGAGGAATGGGTAAAATTGAGATATGAAATAGTTAAGGTAGCAGAGGACAAAATAGGTAGGAAGGCAAGACCTACAAAAAATCCTTGGATATCGCAGGAGATACTAAATTTAATAGATGAAAGGAGAAAATATAAAAATGCAGTAAATGAAACAGGCAAAATGGAGTACAGAGGACTAAGAAATGAGATTGACAGGAAATGCAAAATGGCTAAGCAGGAGTGGCTAGAAGGCAAATGCAAGGATGTAGAAGAATGTATAAATAGGGGAAAAATAGATAAAGCCTACAGGAAAATAAAAGAAACATTTGGAGATAAGAAAAACAGCTCTATGAATATCAAGGACACTGATGGAAAACCAGTTCTCAGCAAAGAAGGGAAAGCTGAAAGGTGGAAAGAGTATATAGAGGGGCTCTACAAAGGAAATGAACTTCGAGACAATATTGTAGGAAGGGAAGAGGATGTAGATGAAGATGAAATAGGAGATACTGTACTGAGAGAAGAATTTGACAGAGCCCTGAAAGACCTAAGTCGAAACAAGGCCCCTGGAGTAGATGATATTCCCTCAGAGCTACTGAAGTCTCTGGGAGAACCAGCTATGACAAAATTGTTTCACCTGGTGTGTAAGATGTATGAGACAGGTGAAATACCCTCAGACTTTAAGAAAAATGTTATAATCCCCATCCCTAAGAAAGCAGGTGCAGACAGGTGTGAAAACTACAGAACCATCAGTTTAATAAGTCATGGTTGCAAAATATTAACGCGAATTATATACAGAAGGATGGAGAAGCTGGTAGAAGCAGACCTCGGGGAAGATCAGTTTGGGTTCAGGAGAAATGTAGGAACACGGGAGGCAATACTCACTTTACGGCTTATCCTAGAAGATAGATTAAGAAAAGGCAAACCTACATTTCTAGCTTTTGTAGATTTGGAGAAGGCTTTTGACAATGTTGATTGGAATAAACTCTTTCAAGTTCTGAAGCAAGCAGGAGTAAAATATAGGGAGCGTAAGGTTATTTACAACTTGTACAAAAACCAGACAGCGGTTGTCAGAATTGAAGGGCATGAAAGGGATGCAGTGCTTGGAATGGGAGTAAGACAGGGTTGTACTCTTTCTCCATTGTTGTTCAATTTGTACATTGAGCAAGCTATAAAGGAAAGCAAGGAGAAATTTGGTGAAGGAATTAAAGTTCCGGGGGAAGAATTAAAAACATTACGTTTTGCCGACGACATAGTAATTCTGTCAGATACAGCAAAGGACCTGGAAGAGCAATTGAACGGAATGGACAGTGTGCTGAAAGGTGCATATAAGATGAACATTAACAAGAGCAAAACTAGGGTAATGGAGTGCAGTGTAAGAAAATCAGGTGATGCTGAAGGAATTAGATTGGGAAACGAAGCAATAAAGGAGGTAGATGAGTTTTGTTACTTGGGCAGTAAAATAACAAATGATGGTCGCAGTACAGAGGATATAAAATGCAGAATGGCAATGGGTAGAAAAGCGTTCTTGAAAAAGAGAAATTTGTTAACATCGAATATTAATTTAAACCTAAGGAAGTCCTTTCTGAAGGCATTTGTATGGAGTGTTGCCTTGTATGGTAGTGAGACATGGACGATAAACAGTGCGGACAGGAAGAGGATTGAGGCTTTTGTAATGTGGTGCTACAGAAGAATGCTGAAGATTAGATGGGTGGATCGCGTAACTAATGAGGAGGTACTGAACAGAATTGGAGAGAAAAGGAATTTCTGGCATACCTTGACTAAAAGAAGGGATAGATCGGTAGGACACATTCTTAGACATCAAGGAATTGTGAATTTAGCTTCGGAGGGAAGTGTATGGGGAAAAAATCGCAGGGGAAGACCAAGAGATGGATACTGTAAGCAGATTCAGACAGATGTAAGTTGGCGTCCTTATGTGGAGATGAAGAGGCTTGCTCAGGATAGGGTATTGTGGAGAGCTGCATCAAACCAGTCTCCGGACTGAAGACCACAACAACAACAACTCCTCTTCCGCTATCAAATTAATGCGAGCCTACGTATTTTACTTCTTGTGGAATTGTTTTCGTAGTATAGTTATAAAAAGTGTAAAAATAAGTCGTAGATTGACCCGCTCGGTTAGCCGTGTGGTCTAACGCACCGGCCCCAGTTCGAATCAAATAAATGTTCAAATGTTTGTAAATCTATCGGACTAAACTGCGTGGTCATCAGTCCGTAGCTTACAAACTACTTAAACTAAGGTTAACTAACCTAAGGACAACACACACATACCCATGCCCCAGGGAGGACTCGAACCTCCACCGCGAGCTACCGCGCGCTCCGCAGCGAGACGCTTTAGACCGCTCGGCTACTCCACCGCGGCCCAGTTCGACTCCGGTCGGCACTTTAACGAAGGGGATCGGAGTGCCGGTCAGGCTGGATGTGGTTTTTACGCGGTTTTCCACATCCGACGAGGTGAATAACGCGATGGTATCCAAGTCCCGCCTCAGTTACACGAATCAGAAACATTTCGGAACACTTTACACTGTCACACATATAACACTGTACACATTTGGGGTACACCTTTCGCCGGCTGCAGTGGCAGAGCGGTCTGTGGCGCGTCAGTCACAGTCTGCCCGGCCGCTACGGTCAGGGGTTCGAATCCCCCCTCAGGCATGGATATTTGTGTCGTCTTTAGTATAAGGTAGTTCATAAATAATTTGTAAGTTTAGGGACTGATGACCCCGCAGTTTAAATCCCTTAAGCTTAACAAACATTTGAACATTTTGTACACATTTCCTCCTGGGGGGGAGGGGCCTGGGGCGGCGACAGGATGGGCATCCGGCCGCCCCGTAAATATTTTACGCCAAATCCGAATCTTACAACGCCGACCCCACATGTGCGGGAACATGGCGAAAGACAAGGAAAGAAGTAAAAATAAGTCATCATCATCATTAGAGACTGATTATGCCTTTCAGCCTTCTGTCTGGAGCATAGTACCTCTAATAAAATTCCTCCATGATTCCCTATTCAGTGCCAACATTGATGCCTCGTACTTCAAAATCATTCTGCACCGAATCTAAGTACTTTCTTCTTGGTCTACCTCGACTCCTCTTACCCTCCGCTGACGAGCTCATGAGTCTCTTAGGTAACCTTGCTTCTCCCATGCGTGTAACATGACCCCACCGTCACAGCCTGTTCGCTCTAACTGCTTCATCTATGGTGTTCATTCCAAGTTTTTATTTGATTACCTCATTATGGACACCCTCCTGCCACTGTTCCCATCTATTAGTACCTGCAATCATTCTTGCTATTTTCATATCTGTAACCTCTACCTTGTGAATAAGGTAACCTGTATCGACCCAACTTTCAAAAAATGTTCAAATGTTTGTATAGTCTATGGGAACTTACAAACTACTTATGAACTACTTACGAACTAGGACGGCACAAATATACATGCCCGAGGGGGAATTCGAACCCCCGACCGTAGTGGCCGTGCAGACCGTGACTAGAGCGCCTTAGTCCCCTCGGCCACTGCGGCCGGCCCCAACTTTCACTCCCATACAACAAAGTTGGTCGAAAGATAGAGCGGTGCACTGCTAACTTAGTCTTGGTACTTCCTTCCTTCTTGCAGAAGAGAGTAGATCTTAGCTGAGCACTCACTGCATTAGCTTTGCTGCACCTCGAATCCAGTTCTTTCGCTGTGTTGGCATCCTATGAGAAAATACATCGCAGGTACTTGAAACTGTCTACCTGTTCTAACTTTGTTCCTCCTATTTGGCACTCAATCTGTTTAAATCTCTTTCCCACAGACATTACTTTCGTAAATTCAATAGGCTTTTTGTATACGTTGTGGGACCGTCTTTTGCAACTGTAAATTAGTCTACTTTAGACCAGACGCGTTTCGCTTTATTTTAAAGCATCTTCTGTGGTCAGCTGTACAATAAATGGTTTGTATTACATTATATGTTTTACTTATTACGAAATTCGATGCGTAACAGTTCTCATGCAATTGGATTGTTTTGATTCTGAATAAATCGGACTATTAATATTACTCACGAATTTTTTATGTTTTTGTCTTCACGTGTGGTTTGTAGCACATTGTCACTTGCTGTCACTGCATATATTTACACTATTTTACAATTTTTTACAGTAACATTTCTTACGAAAGTTTTTGAAATATAACCATTTCTGTGGCCTGGCAGGCTCTGTATGTCGTTTGTCTGTGTGTGTGTTCTTTGCTTTCGAGTTCTTTGGTTCGTGCTGTGAGGTGTGTTTTTGTTTCTTTTCTTTCAAAACAGGCGTCTGCTATCAACTTTGTGTGTGATGTTCTGACTGTATTGTGTGTTTATAAATATGATTTTGGTTCACCTAGCAAACATCAGCAACCAAACATTATTTAAACTAAAAAAAACACATACTAGACAAAGACAAACCTCCCCCACCCTCAAAACCACCACATAATATGACCACATAAGACAACAACAACAACAAATCCCTACCCACACATTAACACATGCAGAAAAATCAGAATCTCTAACACTCTCTCTCTCTCTCTCTCTCTCTCTCTCTCTCTCTCTCTCTCTCTCTCTCTCTCTCTCTCTCTCTCTCTCACACACACACACACACACACACACGCATACACACACACAGAAAGTCGCTAGGTGAACCAAAATCATATTTATAAACACACAATACAGTCAGAACATCACACACAAAGTTGATAGCAGACGCCTGTTTTGACAGAAAAGAAACAAAAACACACCTCACAGCACGAACCAAAGAACTCAAAAGCAAAGAACACATACACAGACAATAGACAAACAAAACAAACGACATACATAGCCTGCCAGGCCTCAGAAATGTTCAAATGTTTGTAAAGTGTATGGGACTTAACGACGGGGTCATCAGTCCCTAAACTTACAAACTACTTATGAAGTAGCTAATCCTAAGGACGGCACAAATATCCATACCCGAGGGGGGATTCGAACCCCCTACCGTAGTGGCCGTGCAGACCGTGACTGGAGCGCCTCAGTCCCCTCGGCCACCGCGGCCGGCCCTCAGAAATGGTTATGTTTCAAAAACGTAAGAAATTTTACTGTAAAAAAAATGTAAAATAGTATAAATATATGCAGTGACAGCAAGTGACAATGTCCTACAAACCACACATGAAGACAAAAACATAAAAAAATTCGTGAGTAATATTAATAGTTCGATTTATTCAGAATCAAAACAATACAATTGCATGAGAACTGATACAGATCGAATTTCGTAATAAGTAAAACAATTAATGTAATACAAACTATTTATTGTACAGCTGACCACTGAAGATGCTTTACAATAAAGCGAAACCCGTCTGGTCTAAAGTAGACTAATTTGCGGTTGCAAAAGGCGGTCTCACAACCTATACAAATTGTATAACTGCAACTGCGGAAGACAAGGCCAAAAAAAATAAAAATAAACGAAGAAATATCAATAGGCTTTATTTTTTTGTTTTAAATGAGCCACTACCCAGTACCAAATCCTGGCTGCACAACTGTAGCTATATTCGTCAACATCTATGAAATATCTGCCTTTCTTTCTTCCAGATCCCCCACCTCCGTGGTACCTGCTGTTGCGCGGCTGGTAGCGCGCCGCTAGAAGCAGAGCGGGCGGCCGCACAGTACCTGAGTCTGCTGCGCCGGCGCGCATGAAGAGCATGGGCATCTTGACGGCCTTCCACACCGACTGCCTGCGCGACGCCATCGCCGACCGCACACTGCCGACAGCACACTCGCGACTGCCGACTGCGACTGCTGGCCAGCCGGCGCCTTGTTAGGCCGCCCAGTAACAAGAGGCGCCCCGCCCTAAACAAGTGCCGCCGAGGGCCACCGCGCTCCTTCCGCCAGGCGTAATTGCGTTTCCTGCGCGGGTGGTAGGTAGCGAGCACCGTCTCTGCACCAGCGCGTGCGCAAACAATCAAAACGACACGACAGAATCAGTGGCGCAGCCACGGGGGAGTCCTGGTCGAACTGAAGGACCCCCCCCCCCCCCTCCAGCACCTCCCAAAGATTTTTAATTTAAAAAAATTAAAATAGTACCCATTGTTGTTGTGGTCTTCAGTCCGGAGACTGCTTTGATGCAGCTCTCCACAATACCCTATCCTGAGCAAGCCTCTTCATCTCCACATGAGAACGGCAACCTACATCTGTCTGAATCTGCTTACTGTATCCATCTTTTGGTCTTTCTCTACGGTTTTTACCCCACACACTTCCCTCCAGCGCTAAATTCACTATTCCTTGATGTCTAAGAATGTGCCCTATTAATCTATTCCTTCTTTTAGTCAAGGTATGCCAGAAATTCCTTTTCTCCCCAATTCTGTTCAGTACCTCCTCATTAGTTACGCGATCCACCCACCTAATCTTCAGCATTCTTCTGTAGCACCACATTTCAAAAGCCTCAATCCTCTTCCTGTCCGCACTGTTTATCGTCCATGTTTCACTCCCATACAAGGCAACACTCCATACAAATGCCTTCAGAAAGGACTTCCTTAGGCTTAAATCAATATTCGATGTTAACAAATTTCTCTTTTTCAAGAACGCTTTTCTACCCATTGCCATTCTGCATTTTATATCCTCTGTACTGCGACCATCATTTGTTATTTTACTGCCCAAGTAACAAAACTCATCTACCTCCTTTATTGCTTCGTTTCCCAATCTAATTCCTTCAGCATCACCTGCACTCCATTACCCTAGTTTTGCTCTTGTTAATGCACCTTTCAGCACACTGTCCATTCCGTTCAATTGCTCTTCCAGGTCCTTTGCTGTATCTGACTGAATTACTATGTCGTCGGCAAAACGCAATGTTTTTAATTCTTCACCCTGAACTTTAATTCCTTCTCCAAATTTCTCCTTGCTTTCCTTTATAGCTTGCTCAATGTACAAATTGAATAACATTGGAGAAAGGCTACAACCCTGTCTTACTCCCTTTCCAACCACTGCATCCCTTTCAAGCCCTTCAACTCTGACAACCGCTCTCTGGTTTTTGTACAAGTTGTAAATAACCTTACACTCCCTATATTTTACTCCTGCTTGTTTCAGAACTTGAAAGAGTTTATTCCTATCAACATTATCAAAAGCCTTCTTCAAATCTACAAAAGCTAGAAATGTAGGTTTGCCTTTTCTTAATCTATCTTCTAGGATAAGCCGTAAACAACGAAACTACACTCTTGGCCATTAAAATTGCTACACCATGAAAGTGACGTGCAACAGACGCGAAATTTAACCGACGGGAAGAATATGCTGTGATATGCAAATGATTAGCTTTTCAGAGCATTCACACAAGGCTGGAGTGGAGCCGGTGGTGACACCTACAACGTGCTGACATGAGGAAATTTCCAACCGATTTCTCATACACAAACAGCAGTTGAACAGCGTTGTCTGGTGGAACGTTGTTGTGATGCCTCGTGTAAGGAGGAGAAGCGCGTACCATCACGTTTCCGACTTTGATAAAGGTCGGGTTGTAGCCTATCGCAAATGCGGTTTATCGTATCGCGACACTGATGCTCGCGTTGGTCGTGATCCAATGACTGTTAGCAGAATGTGGAATGGGTGGGTTGAGCAGGGCAATACGGAACGCCGTGCTGGATCCCAACGGCCTCGTATCAGTAGCAGTCGAGATGATAGGCATCTTATCCGCATGGCTGTAACGGATCGTGCAGCCACGACTCGATCCCTGAGTCAACAGATGGGGACGTTTGCAAGACAACAACCATCTGCACGAATAGTTCGACTACGTTTGCAACAGCATGGACTATCAGCTCGAAGACCATGGCTGCGGTTAGCCATGACGCTGCATCACAGACAGGTGCGCCTGGGATGGTGTACGCAACGAAGATCCTGGGTACACGAATGGCAAAACGTCATTTTTCCGGTTCTGTTTACAACATCATGATGGTCGCATCCGTGTTTGGCGACATCTGCACGAATAGTTTGACTACGTTTGCAACAGCATGGACTATCAGCTCGAAGACCATGGCTGCAGTTAGCCTTGACGCTGCACCACAGACAGGAGCGCCTGCGATGGTGTACGCAACGAAGATCCTGGGTACACGAATGGCAAAACGTCATTTTTCCGGTTCTGTTTACAACATCATGATGGTCGCATCCGTGTTTGGCACATTGCGGTGAACGCACATTGGAAGCATGTTCTAATGTTCAAACGTTTGTTACGCTTAAGGGACTTAACGGTAGTCCCTAAACTTACAAACTACTTATGAACTACCTTATACTAAAGACAACACAAACATCCATGCCCGAGGGGGGTTCGAACCCCAGATCGTAGCAGCCGTGCAGACTGTCACGGGCGCGCCGAAGATCGTTCGGCCACTGCAGCCGGCTGGAAGCGTGTGTTCGTCATCGCCATACTGGCGTATCACCCGGCGTGATGGTATGGCGTGCCGTTGGTTACATGTCTCGGTTACCTCTTGTTCGCATCGACGGCACTTTGAACAGTGGCTGTTACATTTCAGATGTGTTACCTCCCGTGGCTCTACCCTTCATTCGATCCCCGCGACACACCACATTTCAGCAGGATAATGCACGACCGCATGTTGCAGGTCCTGTACGAGCCTTTCTGGATACGGAAAATGTTCGACTGCTGCCCTGGCCAGGACATTCTCCATATCTCTCACCCACTGAAAACATCTGGTCAATGGTGGCCGAGCAACTGGTTCATCACAATACGGCAGTCAGTACCTTTCATGAACTTCGGTATCGTGTTGAAGCTGCATGGGCATCTGTACCTGTACACTCCATCCAAGCTGTTTGAATCAATGCCCAGGCGTATCAAAGCCGTTATTACGGCCAGAGGTGGTTGTTCTGGGTCCTGATTTCTCAGGATCGATGCATACCGCCGGGAGTGCCCGAGCGCATTGAGGCGTTATGCTCCGATGCGCCAGGCCATTCCCCGTCAGGACTTCGAATCCTCCCTCGGGCATGGACGTTTGAGCTGTCTTCAGTATAAGTAGTTCATATTTAGTTTGTAAGTTTAGGGACTGATGACCCTGAAGTTGAGTCCCATAAGCTTAACAAACCTAATATAATTTGCTCATGGCAGGGAGCGCTTTATAAATGTATGTTTGAAAATAATGATTTCATTATTCACAAAAATATTTAACAAACATTTTGAACCAACGTGATGCCGCCACTGAGAACGTGTTCTGCTGCTACTGTGTGGGGTTTTAACGCCGCCGCGACCAGCTTTGATGCTACCGCTATTGATACTGCTATGCTGAAGTTACGAGCCTACTGTTCATATGCGGCGACCAGCTGCTTAGCAGGTCAGCGGCGCCAACGAGTGGAATTTTTTGCAATCCGCCAAAAACTACGTACAACAATAGTTTTATTTCGATTTTTAAACATAAAGTTGCATGTTAATCAAACAGTTATAACATCGGTGAGCTTCTTATATTTCTGAAAGCGAATGATAAGAACCCTTTACCATTTATAAATTCAGTAGGCCTGAGGTGCCCACCGGTGGAGGGGGGGGGGGGCATCACGGGAAGGGGTGGGGGTGAGTCATTGGCTTAGGGAGGATGGGACCTCTACAGTCGAATATATTTTTTTCAAAATTAGACCCCCTCCCCCCGTCCCCAGAACCTAATCCTGGCTGCGCCACTGGACCGAATCATGATTTGCGAAACCGTAACCGAATATTTTGCTCCTCTTTTAGTTTCGGCCGAAACCGAAACTTACGTAATTAAGTTAAACATTCCGTGTATTTACGTTACACCACAAATCACTACTTTATCCACATGTTTCGAAATACCCTTCCTTGTGTAAGTCTTCTTGACTGTGTGTAAGCCTAACCAGGAGTCCATAGAAAATGACATGGAAGGCGAACAGGTTTCGACAAATCGACTGTACTTTTATAAAGGACTTGCAAATTGGATTCTTTTCTCTTTGTTTTGAAAATTGCTATCTAAGAAAGGAAAAATTAAAGGAAGTTAGACAATAAGAATACTGAACTCGATACAGTGGAGTCTCGATATTTAGAGTCTCTGAATTACGAGTTTCCCATAAATACGAGCGTCATAAAACAAAACAACAACTTCGGGGACATTCTACCGACTCAGAAGAAGGCACTCTTCCATTAGTAAATACTGAAAAGACTTTAAAACCTTCAGGCTACCAATGTAAATGACTATTTAAGTACTTTGTTTTACAAAAGATGACACTTTTTTTTTTACACTTGTATTCTTTTCAAGGTCTATTTGCTTCTTTTTCACGCTTCATTTCGATAGTTCGATTTGATCCCGGTCCTGTTCACGATTAACGACACTAATGTAAGTTACCAAAAAACTACAGTCCTGCTTATTTTCTTGTAGGAAGATAGTCTTTGGGTACACAAAAACATGCCAAATAGATCCTACGAAATGCCAGAGCCTCAACATGACCACCAAAATTCATTGAAAATAATCATAATAATATAGTGAGGACAGTTTACAACTAACCGCAAAGACGTGGCGACCAGCTGCGACAGGCACATACAAAAGACACACACATACAACACATTCAACTATCGGCCATGGCCTTCTTCAGAAAATAGAACACTCACACAATCACACAGGCACACAACACAGTCATACAACCATCACCTCCGACTGCCGCAATTTGAATCACACTCTGCAGCGAATTGGGGACGGGAGGGAGGGGAGGAAGAGGGGATAGGAAGGTTATGTCACGGTGGTGGAGATGGGTTAGATGGGAATAACGAGATGCAGCTTAGGAATGGAGTGGGGAGGCGGGTGAGGGGAGAAAGTAAAATAAAATAAAGTAAAATAAGTATATATAGAAAATGCATGCACACTGCAAGTACACAAGACAGCATACACACACACACACACACACACACACACACACACATGCACGCACGCACACACACACATGCACGCACGCACACGCACACACACACACACACACACACACACACACACACACACACACACACGATCGCACACTCACACACCACTCAAAATAGGCGAGGTTTGGGATCGAGATGTAGGAACTGTAAGGTATGGAGGAAAAATATATAGGGAAGTTATCGTAGGTTGAGGCCTGGTTGATTTCGGGATCGGAGAATGTATTGTAGGGATAACTCCCATCTGTGCAGTTCAGAAAAGCTGGTGGTGGATGGGAGGATCCAGATGGCCCGGGTTGTGAAGCAGCCATTGAAATCAAGCATGTGCTCCGCTGCATGCTGTGCCACAGGGTGGTCCAGCTTGTTTTTGGCCACAGTTTGGCGGTGGCCATTCATCCTAATGGACAGCTGGTTGGTGGTCATACCAATATAGAAAGCTGTACAGTGTTTGCAGCACAGTTGGTAAATTACGTGGCTGCTTTCACAAGTGGCCCGGCCTCTGATAGGGTAGGATAAGCCTGTGACAGGACTGGAATAGGAAGTGCTGGGTGGGTGGATTGGACAGGTCTTGCAGCGGGGTCTTCCACAAGGATATGATTCCTGTGGCAGTGAGCTGGGTTTTGGGGTGGCATAAGGATGAACTAGGATGTTGTGAAGGTTGGGAGGGCGACGCAACACCACTTTAGGAATGGTGGCGATTCGGTGAGGGAAGTGGTTGGTATCCTTGATGTGGGAAGGTAGATTTTGGACAATAGGTTGGAGGTGTTCGTCCACTAGGGCTGAAATTCGTTCGGTACGAGCACAGTAACCAGCCACAATAGGGCGTCCAGGATTATTAGGTTTGTGGATTTTGGGGAGCATGTAAAAGGTTGGTGTGCGGGGTGCTGCTGGGATGAGGAGGGAGATGGATTCAGGGGAGAGTTTCTGGGAGGGGCCATAGGATCTGCTGAAAGGTTTGAGTTCTTGGGAAGGGACTTGGGAAAGGATGGCGAGGACAAGTTGGAGATGGAGGGTAACCAGAGGGTGGTTAGGTGGGAGTGCAGGGGGATCTTTGTTGGATGGTGGTATGAATTGGGACAGGCAGGGTTCACTATTGGGATTAGGTAGATTGCGGTCAGAGGGATTGGTGGCAAAGTAGTGTTTCCATCGTAGGGATCGGGAAAAGGAAAATAGGTCTTTGACAAGACCAACATGATTGAACTGGAGTGTAGGACGAAAGGTAAGACCTTTGGATAAACGGAAACTTCAGTGGGGTTTAGGTTTTTTTGTGGATAGGTTGACCACAGTGTGCTGGGGTTATTTTATATTGGATGTTGTAGAGTGGTGGTAGGGAGTTTGGATGGATGAGGTAGGCTCAAGAGGTCAGCTAAGCATGGTCTGGGACCTATGAGGGGCTCACAAGGAGGAACTTTGTGGTTCGGTTAGGGATTGGATATGGGTGCTCCAAGGCGGCAATATGATGTCAGCAGGCTGGACAGTTTGTGGAGGTGGTGTTTGGAATGCTCCTCCAGTTGCTGGAGGAGCATCTCCCAGATCGAATCCTTTGCATTCCAAACACCACCTCCACAAACTGTCCAGCCTGCTGACATCATATTGCCGCCTTGGAGCACCCATATCCAATCCCTAACCGAACCACAAAGTTCCTCCTTGTGAGCCCCTCATAGGTCCCAGGCCATGCTTAGCTGACCTCTTGAACCTACCTCATCCCTCCAAACTCCCTGCCACCACTCCACAACATCCAATACCAAAACAACCCCAGAACACTGTGGTCAACCTATCCACAAAAAACCTAAACCCCCACTAAAGTTTCCGTTTTATCCAAAGGTCTTACCTTTAGTCCTACACCCCAGTTCAATCATGTTGGTCTTGTCAAAGACCTATTTTCCTTTTCCCGATCCCTACGATAGAAACACTACTTTGCCACCAATCCCTCTGACCACAATCTACCTAATCCCAATATTGAACTCTGCCTGTCCCAATTCATACCACCATCCAACAAAGATCCCCCTGCACTTCCACCTAACCACCCTCTGGTTACCCTCCAAGAGTTTCTAATCTCCAACTTGTCCTCACCATCCTTTCCCAAGTCCCTTCCCAAGAACTCAAACCTTTCAGCAGAAGAAAGAAGAGCCATCCAAAACCTTAAAACTAATCCTGACATAATCATCCTCGCTGCTGATAAAGGTTCCACCACTGTAGTTATGGATCACAGTGACTACCTGGCAGAAGGGCTCCGCCAACTCTCTGACTCCTCCACCTACAGTTTGTGCCAGATTGACCCCATCCCCAAAGTCCAACAAGATCTCCAATCCCTACTAAAATCCTATGGCCCCTCCCAGAAACTCTCCCCTGAATCCATCTTCCTCCTCACCCCAGCAGCACCCCGCACACCCATCTTTTACATGCTCCACAAAATCCACAAACCTAATAATCCTGGACGCCCTATTGTGGCTGGTTACTGTGCTCGTACCGAACGAATTTCAGCCCTAGTTGACCAACACCTCCAACCTATTGTCCAAAATCTACCTTCCCACATCAAGGATACCAACCACTTCCTTCACCGACTCGCCACCATTCCCACCCCTTTGCCTCCTGGATCTTTACCTGTCACAGTGGATGCCACCTCCCTATACACCAACATCCCACATGCTCATGGCCTGGCGCTCTGGAACACTATCTCTCCCAATGTCCCTCTGAACGCAAGCCTGATACCTCATTCCTCATAACCCTTACCAATTTCATCCTACTTAACAACTACTTTTCCTTTGAGGGGAAAGTTTACCATCAAATCCAGGGCACAGCCATGGGCACCCGCATGGCATCCTCCTATGCCAACCTGTTCATGGGCTGTCTGGAGGAATCCTTCCTAGCATCCCAAAACCTCAAACCTCTGGCCTGGTTCAGGTTCATTGATGATATTTTCATGATCTGGACTCAGGGCCAGGACACCCTATCCTCCTTTCTTCAGAACCTCAATTCCTTCTCTCCCATCCACTTCACCTGGTCTTCCTCAACCAACCATGCCACATTCCTGGATGTCAACCTCCACCTCACTGATGGCTCCATCCACACTTCCGTCCATATTAAACCCACCAACCACCAACAGTACCTACATTTTGACAGTTGCCATCCCTTCCACGTCAAAAAATCCCTCCCTTACAGCCTGGCCACCCGTGGACGGCATATCTGCAGTGACAAGAATTCCCTTTCTGAATATGCTGAAGGTCTCACAAAGGCCTTCACAAACAGAAACTACCCCACAGACCTAGTCTTCAAACAAATCTCCCATGCCATATCCTCACACACCCCAATCCTCTTCCTAATACCAGTAACCATCCACAAAAGAGCGCTCCCCTTGTCACCCAGTACTACCCTGGTCTCGAACAACTAAATTCCATCCTTCGCCAAGGTTTTGATTTTCTATGTTCGTGCCCAGAAATGAGAGACATCCTGCCCAAGATCCTTCCCACTCCTCCTAAAGTGGTGTTGCGTCGCCCTCCCAACCTTCACAACATCCTAGTTCATCGTTATGCCACCCCAAAACCCAGCTCACTGCCACAGGAATCATATCCTTGTGGAAGACCCCGCTGCAAGACCTGTCCAATCCACCCACCCAGCACTTCCTATTCCAGTCCTGTCACAGGCTTATCCTACCCTATCAGAGGCCGGGCCACTTGTGAAAGCAGCCACGTAATTTACCAACTGTGCTGCAAACACTGTACAGCTTTCTATATTGGTATGACCACCAACCAGCTGTCCATTAGGATGAATGGCCACCGCCAAACTGTGGCCAAAAACAAGCTGGACCACCCTGTGGCACAGCATGCAGCGGAGCACATGCTTGATTTCAATGGCTGCTTCACAACCCGGGCCATCTGGATCCTCCCATCCACCACCAGCTTTTCTGAACTGCACAGATGGGAGTTATCCCTACAATACATTCTCCGATCCCGAAATCAACCAGGCCTCAACCTACGATAACTTCCCTATATATTTTTCCTCCATACCTTACAGTTCCTACATCTCGATCCCAAACCTCGCCTATTTTGAGTGGTGTGTGAGTGTGTGATCGTGTGTGTGTGTGTGTGTGTGTGTGTGTGTGTGTGTGTGTGTGTGTGTGTGCGTGTGCGTGCGTGCATGTGTGTGTGTGCGTGCGTGCATGTGTGTGTGTGTGTGTGTGTGTGTGTGTGTGTGTGTGTGTGTATGCTGTCTTGTGTACTTGCAGTGTGCATGCATTTTCTATATATACTTATTTTACTTTATTTTATTTTATTTTCTCCCCTCACCTGCCTCCCCACTCCATTCCTAAGCTGCATCTCGTTATTCCCATCTAACCCATCCCCACCACCGTGACATAACCTTCCTATCCCCTCTTCCTCCCCTCCCTCCCGTCCCCAATTCGCTGCAGAGTGTGATTCAAATTGCGGCAGTCGGAGGTGATGGTTGTATGACTGTGTTGTGTGCCTGTGTGATTGTGTGAGTGTTCTATTTTCTGAAGAAGGCCATAGCCGATAGCTGAATGTGTTGTATGTGTGAGTCTTTTGTATGTGCCTGTCGCAGCTCGTCGCCACGTCTTTGTGGTCAGTTGTAAACTGTCCTCACTATATTATTAATTCCAACCTGGACTTTCCATTATTACATAGACATTCTCATTTCATTTACATGTTCTTTTTCCTTTTACCATTTCGTGAATCTATTATTTATTTATCGAATTATATTGTAAAACGATTGTATCCCAGTTCAGAGAACTCATTTCGAGTAAAACTCAGTTATACAATGCAAAATAGTGCGAGGTACTGATATGTTCGTAAACTGTGCGTCCGAAAACGCGATTTTTAAGGTGCCCATATCTCGGGTTCTGTTGATCACAGAGTAAAGGGCAAAGTGTTCTGGCTAGCACTTGGCCTAATGATCATTTGTTACCTATCAAAAGCATGGTAATTCTGTAGTCGTCATGCAATACAGTACAGCATCAGAACATTACACACTTCCTGGAACCCGTCCAAACTGAGAGGTTGGTTTTTGCACATCATGTGTGATCTATAGTGGGATTTATAGGCCTTATAAAGCACCACTTATACATGGGCGGTTCCTTAGAAAATCACTAAAAATTATGATTTTTGGGTACTAAAATCACGAATTGTGGGGATGGACACTTCGATATTTTCTACTCATTACAAATCATCCAAATTTTTACCATATGTTCTTAAAATGATATTCTCAAAAATAACTTTTAACCCTCTATTGCACTGTGTATATTTAAATATACATATCTTCAGAACTCTATACTAGCTCACGTAATGTTAATGTTCCATTCAAGCACAGTGAATACTTCGGTATACGGCTGTGCTGCTCGCGTATCACGGCAGATGGCAGCATCTGCTTACAGCAGTTGAGTAAATTTTCGCAGAACTGTTGGTGTGTCTAGAAAACTGTGAGTCTCCCGACGTGCATTTCTTAGAATTTCTTTATTCATGAGTGAAGTCTCTCAGAGCTTTTCTTTCGCTGTGTTTCTCTAGCAAGAATCTACACAAGCTATAAATGTATTGTTTCTTTTGAAACATTTGTTTAAAAAATGTTTAAATGTTTGTAATTCTATCGGAGCAAACTGCGTGGTCATCAGTCCGCAGCTTACAAACTACTTAAACCTAGGTAAACTAACTTACGGACAAACACACACACCCATACCCCAGGGAGGACTCGAACCTCCACGGCGAGCAACCGCGCACTCCGCAACGAGACGCTTTAGACCGCTCGGTTACTCCACCGCGACAAATATTTGTTTCTTTGGTTTTTATACGAAGTTTTGTGTATGTATATTTGACTGAAATCCGATGCTGCAATGAAAAAGCAGGGAAGCAGTGGCGTAGCAGTGGTCGGTGGCGGGGGGTAGGGGGGGACGACAAGGGGGTCTATGATGACCCGGGCGCCACTACCAGAGAGGCGCCAAATGGTCTCAAAGACAAACTAGATTTACTGGATAATTTCAGTTTGGTTTTTTTTTTTTTTTTTTTTCGATTGCTGCAAAACATTTTTAAATTGATAATCATAATAATACAATTATTATTTTGTTTCATTCAAGGGGGGGGAGGGTAAGGGTCGTTGTCCCCCCCCACGCAACTCTTTTCAGCAGCCCTACAACCATTGCACTGAGTCTTCAAAACTGTGAGACTTTTGTTTGATAGGGTGGTTGGGTGGTACTAGAGTCTTTCTACTATGCCCGAGTTTAGCTGACGATGAGAATTTTTTCACCGCCCCCCTCCCCCCCCCCCCCCCCACACACCCCAGCAGGCCGTCCTGGATCCGCCTCTGGTTATTAATACATCTACATGGGACACTCTGCAAATCACATTTAAGTGCCTGGCAGAGGGTTCATCGAACCACAATTATATTATTTATCTCCCATTGCATTCTCGAATAGCGCGCGGGAAGAAAGAACACTTGAATCTCTCTGTTCGAGCTCTGATTTCTCGTATTTTATTCTGATGATCATTTCTACCTATGTAAGTGGGAGTCAACAATATATTTTCGCATTCGGAGGAGAATGTTGGCGATTGGAGTTTCGCAAGTAGCCCACGCCGCAGCGATAAGCGCCGTTGTTGTAATGATTCCCATCCCAGATCCTGTATCATTTCCGTAACGCTGTCTCCCCTGTATCGTGACAATACGAAACGAGCTCCCCTTCTTTGGACTCTTTCGATGTCCTCCGTCAAACCCACCTGATAAGGATCCAACACTGGGCTGCAATACTCCAAAAATGGACGGACAAGCGTAGTGTATGCAGTTTCTTTTGTAGTTCTGTTGCATGTTTTAAGGGTTCTACCAATAAAACGCAGTCTCTGGTTCACCTTTCCAATTTAAGTCTGAAGTAATAGTAATTCCTAGGTATTTTGTGGAGTTTACGGCCTTCACATTCGATTTATTTATCTTGTAAACAAAGTTTAACGGATTTCCCTTCGTACTCATGTGGACGACTTCACACTTCTCATTATTTAGAGTCAATTGCCAATTTTTACACCATACTGATATCTTATTCATATCGTTCTGCAGTTGGTTTTGATCTTTAGACGATTTTACTAGACGGTAAGTGACGGCGTCATCTGCAAAAAACCTAAGAGAGCTACTTAGATTTTGCCCTAAATCGTTTATGTAAATAAGGAACAGCAGAGGACCAATAACACTACCCTGTGGAACGCCCGTTATCACCTCTGTTTTAGTCGATGCCTTACCATCGATTACTACGAACTGTGTCCTCTCTGACAAGAAGGAAGTTTGCAGTAAATCAATAAAAAATCTTTGTATACTAAATGTTCATTCTCTCAGAACAACAGCATTTAAAAAGTAAATTTTCCTGTTGCTATCATGCCACCGGGCTATTCAGGTTTCGTTTCAAAAATTTACGGTGATAGCTTCCCTGATCTATGATACTAAACGATTATGGTGACTATCAGTACGTGCACAGCGTTACTCATTCCAGTTGCAGATTGAACAAACATTTTGTTATTAATATTTCGCGTGCTCGTTGATAAGACAAGTATTATAATTGGAAATCGTCTTCAAGCATGTCATGTTACTTTTGTGTGGTCTCTCAGAAAATGAATAATGCAAATCATGGTGTTTGCTTAAAAACTGTGTCCAAAGTTGAACTGATTCTCTTACGAATCATTATTTCAGTTCACCTAACGTAAGTCACATTAGCTATACGTTTGTTTATATGTTTTTCATTTAAGCACTGTTTCGTCTGTCTAGTGGCAACCTGCGTTTATACCTCTCAAGAGATAGAAAGAAGCATGAAGTGGGATTTATGTTTTCTTTAATTTATTGAATTCGAGCGGAATATACTTTCGAATAGCATTATTGTGTTTTCACTATTTCATTTAAAACCTACATATTAGCCATATTATATAGTTAACGTTATATTCACTAGTAATTTGATTATGGACATGAAAGACGCAATCCTATTGGGTGTCTGATCGCCTGTCTTTCATTTGTGTCAGCTGCCAACATCTACAAGTGAAGCAGCAACCATGTGCCCAGAAACTACGTTTAACCCTCTATTTTAGGTAGCATCTGATTATAATAAAACGGCAATTGATGCATCATTGTAGCCATACTGTCCGAAAAAGAAAGATGGCGAAATACATTGCAACGAATACTAGTTTGCATGAGGTATCTGATCATGCAAAATCTTCCTTTGCGTTGTCATGCAGAAAACCTAGCACTTCAAGATGGTACTAACTTGGGAAACCTATTATCTTTACTTAAACTTGTAGCATAGTTTGATCCATTAATAGCAAATCATCTTAAGAATGTCACGGAAACGCCAAGAACTGTATCATGAATTAAAAATGAATTCATTCATCTGTTGGCATCCACAGTCCAAAATCAACAAATAAGTACCATCAAAAGGACTAAATATTATGGACTTTTATTTCATTCAACTCCTGATGTCGCTCATCGAGAGCAAATGTCACAAGTCTTTATATAGGTATGTAGATTAGATATTGCTTTTACAAAGAGTAAAATTTCTATCAAAGAATCTTTTTTGGGATTTATTGAAATACATGCTAAAGATGCATTCTCAATTGAAAATACTATTTTAGAAAAATTACGATCAGATTTCATTATAAAACTGTAGATTACAATGTTATGATAATGCTGCCGTGATGTCATGTCACATATCTGGCGATCAGCAAAGAACTTCGGAAAAAAATAATAAAGCATTATTTGTAATTTGTGATAATTAGTCCTTAAATTTAGTAGGAGTTACTGCAGCTAAGCAAGATCCAAGCACTGAAACGTGTTTTGGAGTACTTTGAAACATATATCTCTTTTTCTCACATTGAATATTACGATGGGAACTACTATTAAAAATGCTTTAAAGAAAACTGTGAAACGTAAATCTAAAAGACAGTGGACCGCCAGGGCACAAGCGGTTAGCGTTATTGTCGATGGTCTGGATGAAATAGTAGAACTATTAGCCCTTTCATTATTTTAATCCATTTCTGGCATGAAATCTTGACGAGAATTAATTGTGTACAGGTCAGATTACAAAATCCTAAAATGAATTTTAGAGAAGCGTTCCATGATCTTGAATCATTAGCGACTGAACTTGCAGATATTCGAGAACAGGCAATGGAAAAGGCTAAGTCACTCTGTGAAAAGTGGATCTTGATACAACAACCTTGTACGGCCATGTGGCACGAGTTCGCCTTTATACCTTGTACCAAGAGTATCATAATATATTGTGTTAACATATATGTGGTGTTTATCTAGGTGCAACAATCCCTCTAAATCCCATAGTGGTGATCCCATGTTGCAGGCCGCGGTGGCCGAGGAGACTAAGGCGCTCCGGTCACGGTCTGCACGGCCACTACGGTCGGGGGTTCGAATCCCCCCTCGGGCATGGATATTTGCGCCGTCCTAGTTCGTAAGTAGTTTGTAAGTTTAGGGACTGATGACCCCGTAGTTAAGTCCCATAGACTATACAAACATTTGAACATTTTGATCCCATGTTACTGCTTTTTCCATCTTTTGATCGTTCAAGTGAAATTCGAAGCGCCTCTGTTCAATGGCCAGCAACTACAATGACTTCACCAGTTCAATCACCACCTGGATTTCATCTTGCGCCCTATTCCACTACGCAAGCATCTGCTCTTCTCACCTCATCGAGCACTTCTTCCCTGCCTTTGCAACATAGTTTTTCACAAGACATATTCTCCATGCTGCGAACCATGTGTGCTATAAGATACTGTAATTAGGGTTGCCAGATCGGGCGCCGCCCGGAGTGCCCGGGTTTGGAATGAATTCTCCGGGTCTACGGACCAATGACTCTCATCTCCGGGCTTGAAAGTAACCTAAATCTTAACTTTAAAAAAATAAATAAATAAATAAAATAAAATAAAATAAAAAAACGCCTCAGTGCGCTCGGCCATTTCCGGCCGGCTCCTCTCTAGTAGTTATGAATAACTTTATATAAATGTCAATTTCTTATTGCAACAAAACGCTCCTTTTCTATTCTTCCGCTGAAAACTTTTCATTGTTGCGTCGGTACTAATCGGTTAGCGCATTATTAAGCAAACACTGTTCCAGCAACGTGTCAACTGGCGACGTATATTATTTGTGTTCGTTCGTTCATTGTTTGTTATCAGTTTACCGGCAATTTTTGGAATACTCGGATCGTGTGTGAACAGACAAGCTTACATTAACTCAGATTAGTGAGTAATAACAGTGAAATGAAGAGACGATATATAAGTTCGATCTTGCTGGGAGGGTGGAGATGATTAGTTTTTTTTTTTTTTTTCTCTTTTTTCTTTTCTTTTCTTTTTTTAGAATTCACGTGTAATCCTGGTTGGTGGGGGGGGGGGAGGAGTTGGTCGCAGTTGAAGTGGGGGGGGGGGGGGGGTGCCGGCCGCGGTGACCGAGGTGACTGCGGCGCGCCAGTCTCGGTCTACATGGCCACTACGGTCGGGGGTTCGAATCCCCCCTCGGGCATGGATATTTGTGCCGTCCTTAGTCTTAGCTAGTTCATAAGTAGTTTGTAAGTTTAGGGACTGATGACCACGTAGTTAAGTCCCAAGAAAAAAAAAAATGGGCCTGTCTCGAGTTCAATCTGGCAACCCTAACTGTAATGACTTTGGTTTTGCTACTCCCAGTATTCCTTCCGACCTCTCCCCGGTATTTAATGCAAGTGGACAACAGCACTAATACCTGTGTACTCCCAATGTGCAAAATATAAATAATTCAGACTGGCAAAATTTTACAAAAGACCTTCACTGGCTCTCTGCACATGTTGGGATATCACTCCACCAACCACAAGGTTGGTCAACAAGCACATATTCTGTGCCCCATTGGAACTTGATTATTGCTCCGGGGCAGAGTGATCTATCTTATAGAGCAATTTAAAATTCAATTTCAAACAATTCTCTCAGCTTAAGATAGTTTTCTCATGCCTCGGATGCACCTTTTCTCGTCCGCATAATGAACATTCAAGACAATGTCATTGCCTCAAGGCTAGTGCGTCATTCTCACCCGTGGTCAGTGACAGTCTCATTGCTCCTAGCTACTGACCTAGTGATGTAATGCCTGCAATTTCTGTTTCTAGTGCCAGTGCTTCTTATAGCACAAACTGGTGCCACTGTCACACCATTTCATCTTATCGCATCACTGCTTCTCGATTCAGTCCCACTGGGGACCCCTTGTGAGATTACCGCCCATTAGAAATATTGGTAATTAATAGCATTTGTAATTAAACAGTATGAAGTTCACTGCAAACATTGACCATGCCAATGCACCAAATGTTACACAATTTTAAGCTTAATAATTATGGTAGCACTGTATGTACGCAGTTGGGTGACAATATTTATAGTTAGGCCATAGGCAGAAATTCTCCACGTTGAGATTTGCTGTGTGCTTGTAGCTTAGGGGAGGCGGCGAGCAGGCTGACATTGGCGGCTTGTTCCAGCTTAGGATTTTCCAGGCTCATTTCTGGTGAGGGGAGAGAGGGACAATGACGATCGCCAGGCACAGTGCAGTGCACAGCGTGAAATAAAATGTTCTAATACTACTTCCATTTGAAGTAATACGATGCAGTTAGGAACCTTTAAGGGCCTCATTACAAAATAGCCTGTTGACAAATAAACAATACATTAGCTGATATAGTCACATCTGACGTAATATGTTTAATTGACAATGAAAAGTAATAAATTACCAATGAATACAAGACAGTTACATAACCAGCATGGTAATGTTTGTTTATAAAAATAATATATTAACTATTACTCATTTTATTTTCAATTAATCTTGTGTATTTTATCTTGAAATATTCAGTTAAATCACTTATCTGTGATATAAGAAATTGCACGATTATAGTAAATAGTACAAAGGATGTTTATACCAATATAAAAACCTAACAAGACATTTGTTTAATGTGTAGTGTAATTATTTTGATTTTAAGTAAAGTTTTAGAAATGTATTGGCTGAGCACTGTACGTTGGCAAGTCGGTTAGAACAGCTCACATGGGGAAGTTGATGACGTAGGGAAAAAACCCGGCAGTTGGGCTTTAGGCGCGCGCGCGCACGGCCCAGGTAGGAAGGCAGGAGTCGGGAGCGAGTGGTGTAGCTTGGCGGCGTCGCTCTGCACGGTCGGCATGTTGATCTCCAGGTGGAGACTAGATTTTTGTGTGCCAATTGCCATGTGTGGTTGCTCGTCGTAGACTGCACCAAGTTGAATCGAGTGCTACTGTGTGTTGTGAATATTTAGCCGGTGGAACAAGGTGTGCATCGCACTGAATTAAAGTGACTGTGTTTTGTTAATGTAACACGTGTCATCGCATAGGCATGAACATATACGGTGTTTGAGACAGACACATGGTGTGAAAACAATTTGCGACAAATATTCATTTTGTCTGGGGGCTCACGAGCTATAACTTGATAAATGTGTCGACGTACAGACGTATCAGCCACAGGGTTTTAATATGGTGTAATAAACAACATAAAGTGAAACTTCCTGGCAGATTAAAATTGTGTGCCGGAACCGGGACTCGAACCTGGAAAGTAGGAGACCAGGTACTGGCGGAAGTAAAGTTGTGAGGCGGCATCGTGAATCGTGTTGGGATAGCACAGTCGGTAGTGCGCTTGCCCGTGAAAGGCAAAGGTCCCAGGTTCGAGTCCCGGTTCCAGCACACAATTTTAATCTGCCAGGAAGTTTCATATCAGCGCACACTCCGCTGCAGAGTGAAGTTTCATTCTGGAAACATAAAGTGAACTTTCACGTGTTTTCAAAAATATTAGTTAGTACACCCTTTTCTCACAAGAACTTACTTCATTATGAATTTTTTTGTTAATCATATGCAGGGAAGGAAAGCTGCGAATGTGTGATATCATCCCCTAGAAAACGAGTCAATCAGTAGCAATCACAGTTCCAGTGTTTTTGCATGTTTAGGAATTTGGTTCGCACTTGGTGGTTGTGAGTTTTAAAAATTAAACTTTACCTATTTAAACTCTCACCCCGATCTTTCACCCTTGCACCCTGTCGCCCCATGTGATGATCGAAACTCACAACACATGTTTTTGGATTTGTCTGTCTTTGAAGCTCAAGCTCAGACATCTGACCCGCTGCCCTCTCCAGCTGCCTAAACTACCACCACCATTCTCCTTCGAAGCACCGAACACTTGGTTTGCTTTGGTAAAGCAAATCTTTGACCAATATTCTCTGCAGGATGCTGAACGCTACCTGTGCCTCATCACACATCTGCACGAGCATGTCAACCTCATACAAGATCTGGTCACTTCGCCTTCAAAGGCCAAATGCTTCACTGCCACCAAGCGTTACTCACACTCCAGATGAGATCATACATACATCATCCATGAGGAACATCTGGGTGACAAGAAACTATCACAGCTGTGGTGCCGCCTCTGACTGCTCATCAATGAGCATGACATGCCTGCTTCCACCCTCATGGCTATCTGACCCAGCAAGCTCCCTCTCGCTGTCCAGACAGCACTCACCTATAATATCTTGCAACCACCTAGTGAACGCATCCGCATCACCGATAAGGTCTACGAGGCCCACCTACAGGAGGCTCGCCAGAACCAGCTTGTCTCTGCAGCAAAGGCTGCACCTTACCCTCCTACACTAGGTTGAGGTCGCCCACACACTGCGTATAACACACACAAACCACCAGACGCGGCTCGTCACACTCATACTGTCCAAGGCAAGTTCCACATTTGCCTTCTCTGTCTCCACCGCCGGCTCTACCACCTGATCCCACCTCTTGTGACTTCAAGAAGGGCCCTCCTCCACTGATTTGCTTTCCAGAAGGGCAAGTTCCCCACTAGCCATACTGTTACTTTCACAGTCATTTTGGAGATGCCACAAAGAAGTGTCACCCACCATGTCAACACCCAAACACAGAGCGCATCTCCTGCACTGACAAGGACAGGCATCAACGTGTGCTTCATTCTGTTCACGATGTGTCTCCCCTGTATCTGGTGCCAGTTTTCTCAGAGACTCTTACCATCCTCCATGACTACAGGCCAGCTCTGTCCACATCACATCATGTTTCATGCTGTCAATGCCACTAAGATGGAATGCTCTGGTTCAATGACCTTCTCAATTCATTTGTCACTGAACCTCAAGTTTGAGTAGAACTTTCTAGAGGCTGACATTCGTGAACCTATCGTAGGCATTGTGTTTCTGTTCCTCCACAAACTTTCTCCTGATGTTATGCAGCATTCAGTGTTTCAGCAACCTACAACACTCACTCCATGTGCTCCATCAGGCTCTGGCTCTTCTGACTTGCTCTCTCATATCCAAATCATTCACGAGTGCAATGAGACTGTCAATCAAATGAATCTTTCCACATCTATGTGGTCTGAGGAGCATGAACAAGTGCTTTGTGTGCAATTTGAGAGGGAAGACATTGCTCGCCACCTCACCGACACAGAAACTGAACTGGTCTCTGTGTTGCAAGCTATCCAGATGCTTCGTGCACCTTCAAGGGATATTCACACTTAAGTAATCGTGCTTCTTCTATGAGTGGTGTTAGTGACATCGCGCCCACACACAAGGTTAACACTGCATATTGACGTTTCTGTGCCCCTGTGCCGCTCCTATGTGGAAACTTTTAAACAAACCTCAGTTGCTTTGTCAATGCCTTGTTTGGACACTTCGGCAGCACTCCACTCCCCTCTTGCAGCTGCCTCTAATACCAACATTCCGTCAATCCCCACCCACGTGGCAACCTCCTCTTGTTTTTCGTCCTTGTCTGCTGCGTTGGTCGAGCATGCCACCACACCCTCACAGCTTCTCAGGGAACTTTATGATCTCCCTCACTCAAATCCGCGGACAGTGCAGTCACTACTTGTGCTCAGCAACCTTCAGTCATGCCGAAGTGTTCCAAGCCACCTCCTGCTGCCGCACTGCCGAAGGCCACAGTTCAGCCTCGGAACTCGCCCGCAGCCACATCCCCGACTGACACACATGACCTCGTCTTACTTCTTGTGACCACAACAGACACCATACTGACATGAGACAAACACATGCTCCTGTGCCCACTGATGTTTTTTTGTAATCAATACAGACCTCATTTGACAGATGGCCCTCCCATCTCAAGCAAACCATACTAGCTTTGTCTGGAGGAACAACAAAACAACAAATTTCTGGACTTTTGGAGGCTGGTGTCATTGAACCCTCTTCTAGCAACTGGTCATCACCAATTCATTTACTTGATAAAAAAGAAGATGGTACTTGACACATGTGCAGCGACTATCATAGAGTTAATGTGAGGACCTTAGTGACCAACTACCCAGTCCCCACATTTGCTGATTTATGCAAGCTTTAGCAGGTGCAAAAGTCTTCTCTGTTATAGACTGCAAGTGTGCCTATCATCAGATACCAATGGCCCCTGAGGACTTTGAAAAATACTGCTATCAGGACTCCCATCAGCTTGTTTCGTTAGCGATTCATGCCATTCAAACTGAAAAATGCAACACAGGCATGGCAATGATTCATCAAAGAGATATTGTTTCATTTGAAGTTTTGTTTTTCTTATCTTGATGAGATTCTAGTGTTTAGTGCATCTGCAGATCCTTCTTGACACTCTTGCTGCTGCCGGCATAGATTTGAACAATACCAACCCTCCATTCTTTTCCTCGGTTTCGCTGTTTCTGTGGATGATATTCCCCTCCCCCTGGGAAGGTTGATTACATCAAAGACTTGCGACTTGCGAATTCAGGCAGTTCCTCATAACTATTACCAATGCCATTACCTGGTGCTGCTGACCTTCTAGCACCCTTCCCATCGCCCTCACAGGCAAAAAATCCTCTGGCACTCACCCTGTTCCGTGAACTAGACATGACCTCTGCATTCTCTGCAGTCAAGGATCTCTTGGCTAAGGCTGTCACCATTGCTCATCCTCATCTGGATGCTGAACTTCTCATCACTACTGATGCAAGTGATACAGCCATCTGTGCAGTCCTCAGCCAAACACTTAACGGCAACACCTCACCCCTCAAATTCTTTTCAAAGAAACTTAACAATCTTCAGAAAAAGTATTTAACACTCAACAGAGAATTACTTGCAGTGTACAAATCTCTCAAACACTTTTGTGCTGCAATTGACAATCAACCTTTCTATGTCCTAACTGATCATAAACTGCTCAACTGCTATTCTCAACCCACCGGCAGGTCCTCATCTTTGTCAGCTCCATTATTTTGACTACATTTCACTGTTCACAACAGATGTGTGTTGCAACAAGGGTGCTGACAATGTCATTTCTGACTTCCTGTCCCACATCAATGCTATCTCTTTATTGACTGATCTATCAAACCTTGCAGCCCTTCAAGCTGCATACGATCAAATCATGCAACTGATCACTGACAACAGCTCTTCTCTCAAACCAATTTGCACCATTTTCCCAGTTATCACAGAGGAAGTCTGGTGCGACACGTCAACTGGTAAACTCCGCCCCTTTATTCCTCGCCGTCTGCTATGCAAAGTTTTCAATAAACTACACAATCTGGCGCATCCTGGAGTTTGCGCTTCAACCAGACTAGTGATGGAAAGATTCGTCTGGTGTGGCATGTGCAGAGATTGCCAAGCCTGGGCCTGTTTGTACATTCCATGCCAGCTAAGCTAGACAAGTAGACACACATTGCCACCACTTGGTTCTTTCCCTATCCATGCCGGACACTTTCAACACGTCCGTATTGGCCTGGTGGGACCCTCGGAAGGTTACCACTACATACTATCAGTCATTTATAGGGCAATACGATGAGTAGAAGCAACTCTGCTCTCGAACATTACTGCAGAGACTATAGCCCGCTCTTTTTTTCGGTTTCCCAGCAGTTCTGACATCTGACGAAGATTGGCAATTTGAATCGGCCCTCTTCAAACAAATTTTCAGCCAGTGTGGCATCAACAAGATTCACACGACAGCATACTACCCACCACAAAGCAATGGTCTCACTGAGAGGTGGCTTATGACTCTGAAGGCCTCTCTACATTTCCATGGCACGCTGTGGACTGAAGCCTTACCATTTGTCATCCTAGGACAAAGAAGACCTGAAAGGCTCTGTCATCGAATTTGTGTATGGGCAAACTTTAGTCCTCCCCAGTGACCTAGTTGCCCCCATACCTGTTCCTTCTCAAAATTGAAACTTTCGTCTCCAGTTAGTCACACACACACACACACACACACACACACACACACACACACACACACACACTTACGTACCTCATGTCCTACTTCAGAATGACACAAAACATTTATCATCACAACCTCCTTACACAGGCCCCTATAGGGTTATAAACTTTCTACCCAGACTGTGGCCATCCGTGTGATGGGTATGACCGTCACCTAGTCATTACATAGGATTAAACCCATTCATGTCGAGGATGACAACCAGTTTCCAAGTGTTTCTCCTTCCTCTTCATTGGCTCCTACGTAGAGCATGCCAGAGATTATTGTTGGAGCACACCACTGCAAGCCATGTCCCGTCTGTCCGTGGCATCTGAAAGACATGCCACGGCCGAGTCTGCCACACGATTGCGCCACCTCTGAGGGCCTGCAGCGCCGTCATAACCGGGCAAGCATGCGGTGTGCGAGGCATGCCTCAGTCATGTTGTAGCTCTCACCGGTTTCATACGTAAACATTAGCTGTGTCTGTGACTGGCCACCACAGTATCGTTCATTGATGTATATGTTGTACCGTCCTAAGTATGCAATAAATTATACTGTTACAATAGTCAGTAGCTCTCTTGACTCTCTTTTCTGTGGGTTCACCTCAACCCCCCTCCCCTTCAGATTCAAGCCATCTTCGCTCCACTCCTACTTTGCCACCTCAGGCACTTCCTTCCAGTAACTCCTCATTGAGCTCTCACAACCAACCCTCATCTAGTTTTCCTATTTTTACTTCTTTGCAAGGGGTCCTGGCCCCCAAGGCAGCCAGTTACACTGAACCTCCAGGCAGGACCATTGAGGTTCCTACACATGTCTACCCACTAATTTGTCAGTGGTAGTAAAGGGTACTATGGCTTATGTGTTCCTAATGGTGACCGACGACAATGACCCCACGGCACCCATGACCCACTGTGCAGTGAAACAGTTTGTGTTACCTGCGAGTGCTGCATGTGGCTCACATAGAGCATTTACATGTGCAATGGGTAAAGTGTTGCTGTGTTCTCCCTTTGTCACATCCACTCCTCCTCCACCTTGCACCAGTATTGGCCGCTGAAGAAGAAGGCGAAGGAAGACGGCGAATCGGGTCAAAACGTCGTCCTAGATGTTGGGGAAGAAGACACCAAGCAAGATTTAGATCAGTCTTGTAATGTAAATCAGCCAGGGACTCATAATGTAAAAATTTCATCTGGCAAGTTGTATGAATTATATGATGATGCAGTCAGAATGAGTAGACTCGAAGAACCCAATGTACTAACTGCTGCGTTGAGGCAGCTCGTGCGTTATGGGCACCCGGACGGCGCCAGGGTTACCTTCTCAGTTCTGGAGGATAAAGTTTTTGATCTTGGAAATATTCATAAACAAATGGTGATTGGTTATGTTCGCTTGGTCTCTGACCAATGTCGATCGTTTCCTGACTGTTACATGCATACACATCATCCATAGCTATGCCCTTAAAAATATTTCAATTAAATGCGCAGCGTAGTAAACTTGCTACGCATGAAATTAGAAAAGTTGCAGAGGACAAGGAAGTAGATATTCTTTGTCTACAGGAAGCATACGTTTGTAGGGGCAAGATCCCAAGTATGCCTGTTACATCGCAAGTCATAATGCACGGTGATCAGCCTATGGCATCCATCGTCATTCTTAATAAAGCCATAAGAGTAGTCAAACTGACACAATTTTGTAATGAACATATTGTTGTAATTCAAGTTTTGCTTCATAATAGTAGTTGGTATATCATCAATGTTTATTGTCAGTATGCACATGATATAGACATTTATCTAATACAAGTTAGAACTATTTTTCGAGCACTAGTGGGTAAGCAACTTATAATAACGATGGATGCAAATGCAAAGTCACTGATCTGGTTTAGCAATACTCGTGATGAGAAAGGAGCTTTACTTGAAGATCTAATCATGGAGCTGGACCTGCATGTTCTTAACGAGGGGGGTAACCCCTCCACGTTTTGTAACAGGGCGGGTGTTGAATCCAACATCGATGTTACACTAGCCACAGGAGGTATTATGACAAAAATCCATGATTGGAAAGTTTTAGATAAAGTGGTCAATAGTGACCACAATGTTATAGAGTTCAGTATTGGAGAAATTGGTTCTGAACCGGCTCAGTGGCAGTTAGTCAAGAACTTTGGGAAAACGAATTGGGACTTGCTTCTCCAACGTTTTGATCCTCCAGAGTTGGGAGAGCCCCTGGATGTTCACGCGTACGCGCAAGAACTTTATCTTTCAATTCAGAGGGTGATTGAGGAAGTTGTCCCGGACACGAGAAGGTCGACAGCACCGAGTTCTTTATCATGGTCCACGGAGCTCGATGACCTTCGTCGATCTGTGAGACGATCGCGGAAACGTTATCAAAGAAGTCTTTTCCCAGATCAGAGAAGATACCTATTAGAAATTTACAGACGTAAGAAAATAGAGTACAAAGCCAAAATCCAGGAAGTTAGGCACAGAAGCTGGGAAAAATTTGTAAGGGAAAACATGTGCTTGGACCCCTGGGGTATTCCCAGATAGTATAGGAGGGAAAGTTAGAGCCCCCACTGTGTTGTCATCTCTGCGTTGTGGTCAAGAAGCCACAACAGATTGGCGAACCACAGCTGAAAGGTTACTAGAAGTGTTGTTGCCAGATGATGTCATAGAGGAAGACTCGCAAGAACAAACCCAGTTAAGAGAGGAACTTCGACAGCCGTATATTAATGAGATTCAGGTATACCCATTTTCGTATAGAGAAATCAATGAGAAAATTCAATCCCTAAAAAGGGGGAAAGCACCAGGACCGGATAAGATTCCTGTAGAAGTGCTACAACATTTAGCTCCAAAGTTGGTTCCAGTTTTAACTGAACTGTATAATCAATGTTTAATACAGAGGGAATATCCTAGGTGTTGGAAACGAGCTCATGTTGTTATCTTGAGCAAAGGAGAGGACAGAGACCCTTTAAATCCCAAATCGTACAGACCAATTTGCCTTCTCAATATACTGGGGAAGCTTCTTGAGAAATTACTCTCTGACAGATTGGCGAGTCATCAAGTCCTATGTGGTCTGAATGAGTGGCAGTATGGCTTCCGGAGGGGCAAGTCCACGGAGGACGCCATAAATTAGGTGGCCAGGCTTGTCCACTCATCGGAATGTACATATGTTACCGGGATCATGATTGATATAGCGGGGGCTTTCGACAACCTTTGGTGGCCGGCGCTCTTTTCCCGCTTAAGGGAAATGGAGTGTCCTGGCTCACTATATGGTTGTCTGAGAGCCTACTGCGAGGAGAGACTTGTAGAGCTGGTGTCCCCAGGTGGAACCGTCTCAAAGAGGATAACCAAGGGTTGCCCTCAGGGCTCCGTTCTTGGCCCAGTTTTCTGGGATATAAATATGGAGCCGCTGCTGAACAACTTGCAGCAAGAGGCAGGGATACTGGGGGCAGTAGCCTATGCTGACGATCTTCTCGTTCTGGTTCAATCGAACTCAAGACGTCAGATGGAGGACAGAGCCTCAGTGGCCACAGAAATAATTCAGAGCTGGTGCAACAAGGTAAAACTATCAGTTGCACCAGGAAAGTCCAATTACATGCTCTTCAAAGGAAATTTGCAAAGAAACCCAATCATAAGATTTGCAGGCAAAAGAATTGGCCGGCAAACAGTTGCCAGATACCTGGGTGTCTATCTCGACCAGAGACTCCACTTTGACGCTCATATCGAGTGAGTTGCAAATAAAACCTTAGCATTATATAACAAAATAATTTCAATAGGACAGAGGAGGCTCCATCTGCCTCCAAGTGTAACCAAATTTTATCATAACAGTTTACTCGCCTCGATTATGGGGTACGGTGCGAGCTCCTGGGCTCATAGGCTCAGACTGGTCAGGCCCTCGTTGGCTGTCAAAAGAGTGCAAAGGAATATCATAATTAGATCGGTTGGGGCTTTTGGGACCACACCTACGGATGGGCTCACGGTGATTATGGGGCTTTACCCTATTGATTTAATAATCAGGAAAAGGGCGGCGGTCTATTGGTTGAAAAGACACGACTTCATTCAAGTAGAAAGGATAATTGGGAGGGTCTGTGAAAATAAAAGAGAAATTAACGAAGCCATTAACGATATTTGGCAACGGGACTGGGATTCATCTGAAACAGCCAGGCGCGTACACTCCTTCCTACCATCAGTGAGAGAAAGGATTAAGTTAAAATTTCTTCCATCTAAAGGATTAGTGCACTTTTTGACAGGTCACGGACCCTACCCGGTGCACTTGCACCGAATAGGGAAACGGCCTGATGCAGTTTGTGAATGTGGTGCTGAGATAGGCAGCCCGGAACACGTAATCTTCGAGTGCCCAGTACACGCACGAGTTGCCTCTGTAGAGAGGCAAGCCATACCCACCAGGGACATCTATGAAATAATAAGGAATGATGAGTTAGTAGAGATCCTAATTATACTAACTGAGAAAGTATCAACCCACGCGCAGCAGATCTATCGAGGATAGTCTGCTGCGAAACAACAGGAGAGAAAAGCCGTGCATGCCTCTATGAGGCATACATTGGCAGCAATATACTGCCATCCCTGGCGTCTGGCCAGCTAACATCGATTTGGCACCACGGATGGAACCGAATATGACCGGAAGGTTAGTTGAGGCAAGGAGTGAAGAGCTGGACGACTTTCCCGCCTTGCGTGAGCAAGGTATAAGAGAGAAGTCACTGGAATAAGTTCTCTGGTGTTGGCTGCCTCGCTACCTTCCAAATCCAATCTAGACTAGAAATCCAGTGGTGTAAATGAGATGGATAGTGTAAATCAGCGCACCACTAGTAGTAGTAGTGTAATTTACTTTGTTACTTTACTTTACTGTATTTTGTTTTGTAAATTTAACAATCTGATAAATTAATATGAGTTGCAGTGGTGTAATTTATGATGTATAATAATTGATTGTAAAGGTCTGTTTTAGTTATCCAGGTAACAGACCTAAATTGTTATTGTAATTGTAATTGTAAATAAATTGTCATAAAAAAAAAGGTATTGGCCGCTACCTCCACTGACAACAAGGATTACATCATCGCCTGGCCATCATGCGCACCTCCATCACATCCCCTGCCTGACAACATCGAGAAGCTGCCCGTGTCCTTGAGACTGGAAGTCACAGCACTGCCCCCACCCTCCCACCCCCTGCCCTCAGACAGGAACACTATACTGCGGGGGAGGGGGTTGGAGCGCAGGAAGGCTTATGTGGCGGAGATCGACCAAGCAATCAATTCCACCAGAGTGAAGTTGTGTAGTATCTTCGATGATATTTGGTGAGTTCCTGTACAACCATGTGGCTGAAGCTTGCCTTTGTTATAACATATTATATGTTGTGTTTATCTTGGGCTACAACCCCTCTAAATCCCACACCTTTAAGGTTATTTGGGTTACATATTAACAGCTGTATCTCTATACTCAATAAACAATGAAAACATGTTACTTGGCACTTTTATTGCAATTTGTATGCTCCACAACCTTCTAAAACATTTACTATTCCTCCTAAAACACCTTTTATATCTGCACAAGTTTCACTCCAGGACATCTAATTTTCTGCTCTGACTTAGCAAAAGTCTTGGGACAAACATCTAATATTGTGTAGGACCTCCTCTGATCCTACAAACAGAAGCGAGACACTGTGGAATTGAGTCTTTAAGCCCATAGTATTCGTCTGGGCACATCTGATATCAAATCTTAGCAGAGCAGCAGACATATGTGCAGTCTATTGAATGAAACTCGACTGGGAGCAGTGCACACCAAGGCCACATCAATATACTTGATGACAGAAGAAATTTCTGCATTTATTGTAATTTTACTTGTTAATTAGTACTTGCAAATTGATTTTGACTACATTAGTAGCCATCATAATTGAAAAGTCAAACATTTTTCTTCACTCTTATTTCACATCAGTAAGACTCCTGATTACTATTAATGCTTCGGATGCACTTTTTCAAATGAGCTGTATGTAGTGTCTGACTATTGGTCTCTATTTTTCGATTGTAGTTATGTTGGCCTTACTTTGTACACACGCTGAAGATGGCTACTTATGTGTTGTATTTGGAAATATAAACAAACAGCTAAAATTACTACCAATGTTGAAGTTTCTTCTGTTGCGAAGCATAAATCTATTTTATGAAGCCTGCATTCCCATGTAATCCAATATATGGTAATGGAGGTTCAAATCTGGGCTCCAGATGGCAATCCTAGTCTTTGGAGCTCCCTTGCATCTTTCTCAAACCATTTTTGGTTGGCTTAGGAGTGATTTGGCAGGGAGTTTTAAAATCAAAAGACCACAGAACCATCAGGGTGTCGGAAGGCTAAATATTGTTGGAGATGTTTCCAGAGCAGTTTAGTATACTGTAGACCATTGAAAGTCCCTTCCAAGAGAACTAGATACACGTGAGGTGCACACCTATGCAGCAACAACCCAAGTGCGATCTTTTGAAAATACGTACTGCTGCACTCCGACCTATTAGACCATTTGTGTTGGATATTTCTTGGTGTAAATCCGCATATGTGCACTAGATAGCAGTAAAACACATAAAACGTGAAGATAACTGATCTCTTGTAATCATTCATTTGTACCACACAAGAAGCCATTCATTCAAATTATTTCTGTGAGCTGAAGGTTCCTATTTAATGAAAGTTGTTTGTTATTCTTTTTAAAGTAAGCCATTGTTTTTCTTTTATTCTCCTCAGGCTCATCATCCCCTGTAGGGGACACATGGCAAATTAAATCTCATGATAATTTTCAATTGCTGGTCATGGTGCTAGGCATCTCAACTCACAAATGGAAGGTGGCAACACATCTTGCAACTGAAAAAGACACACTAGCTTGCCACATGTTCAGTCTGCAGCAGAGCTAAAATAGCTGACAGAATGGACAGGCAATTTGTTGGCTATGTGAGCACTCTGATTTTCTTGGAACTCTTTAGATAATGTAGAATCAGCCTATACTATTATTAACATAAAATCATGTTAAATTGCTTAGTGAAATATCACCCACCATACCGACAGTTGTGGTACCTAGTGTCCTGATTTTCCTTATAGGGGACATGAGTTTTTGAATATGATAATGAGTCAGGAATTTTTTTTTTTAATTTTGAGGCCTTTTTGGGATATTATTAATCATAAAATACAAACTAAACACAAAAATATTGAAGAAAAATTTCACTGGACTGAGGAGGTTATGTAGTTAGCACAGGATTGTTCTGAATTACAGACTCAACACTTCATTTTACATTAAAATTCCAATTTTGTGTAACTAAGGGACCAAACAGTAAATATTCTAATTTGGACATGATGATAATGAAAAGCCAGACGTTTGGTTTGACCGTGATGGAAAGAAGGAACAAAGGCAGGGGAATATACTCACTGCTAATGAAACAACTAAGTTCTGGAGATCCACAAGTTTCAGAACTTCAGAATCTGGATGTGGGCCATTTTCAAAATCTGCTCCCTATAAAGTTGTATGCATATAACTGAGGAATAAATGATTGCTGACATAACTTATTATGATGCAGGGGGTCATTAGGTCACACAAACACCTTTCCTCCCTGTACACACAAATAAAGACTCTTAATGGCTCTCTATTCCATTTCATTTTCAAACTATTAAGCAACCAGTAAAAAAAATTCTTTTTACAAACATCTAGTATGAATGTAAGTCTGCTGGAAAACAATTATTATTTTGGTTTATGTACTGCATTTATGAAGATCTATTAACTGAAAAAAAAATGCACAGAATCCATAACACAGAAGAATGAAATCAGGTCTAACCACAAATGTCATTATGACATTAATTCATACAAAAACAACAAGCAGAAAGCTTATTGCACTCTGTAGTGTTACAAGATAAACTACATTTTTCTACTGGATCGACTTGAGATTATCAAAGCATTAAATCGCGTAAGAGAGACCTTAGCAAAGCAGTGGCTACTGTGAGGATATGTCTTTGTTGCAGATTTGACCAGCATTCAGCAATTGCACAGTGGATGCTCAGAGAAGACAACTAAATTTCATAGAGTAATGCAGGGTCGGCGCATGCCCAAGTACCGCCCCGTGCGAGCTGCTAAATTGCCGCCCCCCCCCCCCCTCCAAACCTATGATTTTTTGTTTTTCAAAACATTTGTGGAATTTCATTTAAACAAATCTATAGGAAATGTCAGGAATCAATCGCAATTTTTGTTTTTATTTTTCAGATCTATCTAGGTTCCGTCCACTGAGTGGCCAGTCTCAAAATGTGCCTACATGTAAACCGCCAGGTTGACAGTTACGTTCAGCATGACGATACAGATGTAAATATAAAGCAATGCGAATAGCCACACTGTACCCGAAATATATATGTAGATCTGGAAAATAAAAACAAAAAAATGCGACTGATATGCGACATTCTCTACAGATCTGTACATAACAGTCGCTGGGCACCAGCTCAAAAGTAGAGTTAAACCTGATTGAAGAAATATAACTATTTTAACAAGCCTTGTGAATTTATGAAAATGTTCAAATGTGTGTGGAATCTTGTGGGAATTAACTGCTAAGGTCATCAGTTTCTAAGTTCACACACACAATACTCAACCTAAATTATCCTAAGGACAGAAAAACACTCATGCTGGAGGGAGGACTCAAACCTCCGCCAGGACCAGCCGCACAGGTCCATGAGTGCAACGCCTTAGACCGCTTGGTTAATCCTGCGCAACATGAACTTACAAAATTAACGTAAATAAACATTTTTTTAGTTGCTGTGAACAGATAATGTATTCAACGGAAAACCGTATACAGTAAATAAATGTTGGCAAAGTGATAGTGTGCAAGTAGAATTGTCAAAGAAAAGTGACGGTCAGAGTTTAATTGTTGTTCATGCGGGCGCAGACAGGTGTTTCATGGCTCAAAAACCAAAACGTTTGCCTATTACTCAGAAACGGATAGGAAAAATTTTGAAAAATACGTCGAAACCCAACTCATGACAGGCTTACTACCAATGTCTTTATACCTTGTAATTGCTCGCAGCGTATTTACCCATTCGGAATATCTCTAGTCATTTTAAGTGTTGGACATGTTTGACTAGTAATGTTCAACCATTTTTATCCATAATGCGGGAAGAATAAAACACTCGGGAACAGCCATTTGAAGAGCTTAGCAAAATTACTTGAGGCTTAACACATAATCCCAGTATCGAAAATTGCATTTGAATTTCCAAATTAGATTTTGTCTTCTGCAATATTTGTTGTAAGTAAACGCAAGGCGCGTAAGAGACTGGCAACGCTCCATAAGAATACTGGCGTGTACGCCAGACTGTTTCCTTCCTCTCTGTTCCTCCAGCATAAACACGATGGTGCTGCCACAGTGGCGAGCAAGAAATTAGTCCTCCTCCCTCCCCTTGTTCAACGGGGGGCGGCTGGCAGGTAGTCGAGGCGCCATGCCACAGTTCCTGAAGCCACTCCTTCCAAGGTTTGCTTTCGAATCCCCTCTTGGGCATGAATGTTGAGTTTGTCCTAAAAAATAATAATAAAAAAAAGGGGGCGGCAGATTTGCCGCCCCTTGGAAAGTGCCGCCCCGTGCGGCCGCACGTTACGCACGTGCCTTGCGCCGGCCCTGGAGTAATGAATATATATAATCTTTGACCACTGCAATTACTCAAAGCAATATAGCTCTTGTCTTCATTGTTAATTGAATCTGTGGTGAGAGCAGATGTATATTGAATAGTTTGTTACTAATTCATCAACTGTATTTATGACAAATAAAAAAGAGAGTATCCCTACTAGAAACATAACTGTTCTGAGCACTTTTTTAATAAATTGGTCTCACTTACCAATAATTTATGAAATGAAACAATGTCCAATTGACTTCAAGGCATAGTATAGCTTGACCTCCTTTATTATTCATGTAAAAAATTACACAGCTACATCAGGATTTTCTTAGCTATACAGAAAAGTCTGAAGTGCATTTTCGCAATCTACTACTAAGCAATTGAAAGTTATGGGAAATAACAACCAAAACCGGAGAGGCTCTACACGCATTGAGATCATGAAATGATACAACATGCATGTGTTGACACTGTCAGATCTGCTGTTAGATGGATGTTGTGCTAGACCTATATCTTTTGTAGCCGATTGTCTCGTAATGCCCCCTTAATAGTTTGGTATGAAGCAGTACCTACTTCCAGATAATCATGCTTAGGCATTACTGCATAGGTGTACACCTTCAGTGAATCATGTAACACAGTCTTTAAATTTCCATTTTCTTCATCAGTCATCTACTTTCCCTAACTTACATATTTGTCAGACATGTATAAGTAAATCTCATTATATGTGAGAGTTATGTTCTGTGGAATTGCTGTCAATACCAAATTTAACCCTAGAACAGACAGGATGGGTCCGTGTGACACAGGTGGATTTTGTTTTATAAAAATCCGCAAGAGTACACTACTTACTAATAAAAACTAAAAAGTATGTTTGGTACTTTTGTTGAAAGCTTATTTTTTACTCATTCTAGAATGTAAATAAACAGTTAGGTCTGTCTGACCCAGCCTGTCCGTTTGCAATAATTTTTATTCGCCCGTCTGTTCTAGGGTTAAAGAGATAGAGTCATTTTACATGTAAAATATTGGGTCAGGTTTTCATTTTCTCACACAATAAGTTTAAAATAAGTGGTTATTCGCAGGTTTACCACAAAATAACTACCATCATCTTTCTGAAACATATGTTAATGTAAAGTGTATACATTTAAAACCCCCAACTTTAAAACACAAAATAATACACTAAATTTGTTGCATGATCACCAGTTACCTCTTAAAGGGGAAAACATCAGAGAACAAATTTTCTACATCTGCTGGAGCAAAACATATATCAGGAGACTGGACATTCATTCATTGTTTAGCCAGGTGTGAAAGCAATAACGGTGTTTTAATAAGACTTGGTTAAGTTGTGCTAGGGTCGAATAGCTTGCCAGTAGCTTTTCTAAAAAAAACTGTCCCTAGTTCCCAAGAAAATAGAGGTTAAAGTTTTTCTATGAGTACATCCTATGCCAGTAAAATCAGAGCCATTTCAGCCAAGTGAGTGGACCTATTGCAGCAGGAACCCAAGTTGGCAGTTTGATTTCAAATCTTACCACCGTAATTTTTTTTTGCAGTTTCATCATACAGAATATCATTAAACAGAATGTCATTCAAAATTAACTAAATATTAATTTTTGCCATAGTAATATCATTAAGAAATTGACGATAAATTACATTTTCTCTGAATGGGTATTACATTTGTTACAGAACACGTTACATAATCTGTTACTAGCAATCACTTGCTGAACTACAACAGAATTGCACACAGTATTTGTCATAGTATCTACAGAAACACAAAAGTGAAATTGTGAAAAGGGTAGGATTTTAATCTGTATCACCAGTGTGTTAGTTGCACACATTAGCTGTTTTGTCAAGCTCCTTTGGTCAAAACATGAATAACTTTCTGGGTATATAAGGTGTGCAGGAAACTTCAACATTAATTTTCTTGGACACCAGGAACCACTGCAAAAGAGGTTCCTCATAACATACCTATGACTTGTCAAAAACTGATTAACAGATTGGAGGGCCTGTTTGTCAGCCAAGCTTGTAATCATATTTTTTGGGGGGAGATCAGAAATATTCCCATTAAAAAGAATTATGTTTATCCAAATACTTATTGGTATGTGGAGTTATAACACTTGTCTCATTCCCATCATCTGTGGCACATTATACACAAGACTGAGTATTACAGTGTACATGTATAAAGTCAAATTTTGCCATTTGACTTAAAATGTAACTTGTTCAAATTACTTCTGAATATACCCTTTGATTTAAGAAATTACAATTTGAATTAAATGCCATCAGCATCACTAGCAATATTACTTATTCTTAGGGACTGTCATTCTTCATTTGACCTCTATATCTCACCACTTAAATTTACTTATATATTTCTTTATAATTCATAATAAATGTATACCATAAAATAATGACCTTACAATTGCAATGCCCCCCTTACAGCAAGACAGAAAAAGTATGCATAGCATTGCATTGAGAGTAGTGCATAAGATGTCAAATAATGGTTACCAGTTGCAGAATTTTTTTTATTTACTTTCATTTGTTCTTTACAAGATTTTTAATGGCAGGATAAATACAGTTTTTATAAGATAAACAATGCAGTTTGCAGCTGTAAGTAAGAGCCAACATCAGAAATGATATAAACATGCCAGTGTTCATTTAAGAACTCTGTTTATCGATTTTTATTTTTATTACATTTTAAGATTTTATTAAGAAAATTCATAAATGACATTTTGCCCCATAAATACCCTCCCCAAAGGATTCAGTATCAAAAGAATTTGGCACCATTTTCTTTTATTAACAGTGAAGAAATTTCTACCAATGTAAAAATAAGACATACAAGGGGTATTTCAGTTACTATGAATTCAGAGCACTTCATTGAACACAGAGCAAAAAGCAAATATGCCCATGTGAAATGCTAATTTTCATTACTTTCCAGTTTATCTGACAACAGAGGCTGTCAACATTAGGTGTTTTAACTTTTTATGAAGGCTAAAATAATCTGTAAATTTATACTCCTTTATTATATAGTTTTTGAACTAAACTGACTTGGCTCAACTGACTGAAATAGTCGTAACTCTGATTCCAGATTTTTCACCTTAATAAATGAAAATCACACTTGCACATCCCGTTAGAAACAAGAATTTATATTTTAGTCTCTTCTGTTGCCACAAGAAATTACATGGAATATTTCGTAACAATCAATTTTGCATCAAAAGGATTTGAAAATAGGATAAATCTTGCGTCTGTGTAAATGTGTGGGTGTGTGTGTTTTTGTTTACCCTCTTTTTTTCCCCCCCAAGGTAAGTCTTTCCTGTCCCGGGATTGGAATGACTCCTTATCCACTCCCTTGAAACCCTCATCATTTCCTTTTCCCTCTCCTTCCCTTCTGCCTGACGAAGCAGCTAGGCTGCGAAAGCTTGTATGTGTGTTTGTGTGTGATTTTATTTATTTTGTTTCTATCGACGAGCCGGTCCTTTTGGTAAGTTTTCTATTTTTATTTTTATAAATCTTAGTTTGTTATATGATGCTTCTCTTTCATATTAACAACAGAATATCCATCACAGAACGTCAGTAATATGAAGATAGACAGTAATGGAGGATAGGTAACAATTCCCATAAAGAGGCTCACTGAGCTGCTGACAGGCACGAAAATAAATAATCACTTTCACACTACTTAAATTTTAGACCATGGCCGTCAATAGAAAAAGAAACACATACATTCATGCAATCACTCAGACAACTACACACACCTGACGAAGGCCATGGCTGAAAATTTAAGTTTTGTGTATGTGATTATCTATTTTCATGCTTGTCAGCAGCTCAGTGAGCCTCTTTACAGCATATCCTCTTCTATTAATAACAACTTCCTGTAAAGACATTTGCTGATCTGCATACAGGCACATAGAAAAGACAATCATAATCACCCAAATTAAAATTTTGTCCACAGTGTTAATCAGAAAAGGAGCATACATACATTTGGACAATCACTCAGACATCTCATGCATAGATTATCACCACCTCCAGCCCTTATAGGCTGACTCTCTGTAAAACATTTTAATTCAGTCTGATTTTATTTAACCAATGGGATCATCATAAATGTTAGTACCTGGTCTGTCTGATACATAAAAGACATGTGCACTTATGAGAATATATCATGATATGTTTGAATATTGCTTATGTGACATTTCAACAATATAACTCATTCAAAATGCTCCTAACCCTGATGACCTTCAACATGGAACAAGATAGGCTAACTGCAGAATGTATTGCACGACATTCACAGAGTTGATGAAGCTATTTGTCCTCTTTGTAATTAGTTAACCATTACCTTAGTAGGAAGTCACCTTGTAATATATAATTTTCCTTTTCTTGCACCCCCCCCCCCCCCTTTCCTCCTTCACCACAGCATTTTCTAGTCCTTGTTTTATACCTGCCTAATCCTTGTCCTGCTTCTATTCAAGTACTGCACATGTGTTTTATCCCACCAATGATCTACATCTTTTCCTCTCCTATGCTTCTCTTCACTCTCTGTTGATCCTCCCCCTCTCCCCCTCCCAACAATTCTCCCTTCCAAGCACCTAATAGCATTTAACACTTGATTTAACACATGGGTTTGTCTCATCCACGGGTCTTCATGATATACTCTTCCTTTCAAATATCAATATTTCCTCCAAGGGGAATAAATTAATGCTTTCAATAGATAGCATAGTGGTTTTTTTAACTTTGAGTCAATAATAAAATATTCAGCAGGCCATGACAGCATTCATACTCCTTTCTATGCCAATAATTCAAGGGATTTATGCTTTCTTATATTTCTCTAATCTTTCAGAGGGTCGAAAAGTTAGCTCTGTGTATAAAAATACAAAGTAAAAGAAAAAGGAGGGCGGGGGGGGGGGGGGGGCGTAGTAACAATAATAATGAACAAAATGTATCCCTGCACAATATGACAAGTCATTAAAAATGTCTTTATATGTAGTAATAGTAATATTTATTAGCCAGTATAGCATTTTATGTACTTATTATCTTTAACTTTCACATAACGAAGTAAAAATATACAATGTGATCTTGGCTAATAACTATTACTATTACGAAATATAGTATAATAAAGATACATAACAGTATATGCACAGGTGTATATTGCATGATACTGTCCCTTACCTTTTTAATATTTAAAATTTTACATACTAGTCATCTGCTCCAAGAAGATTCTCAGCACAATGGCTGGGGCTCAGCTTTTAATAGTATCGTGAAACTGGACGATTTCAGTCACCAAAGTAATTTTGGACGATTTGGTTTATCCTCTCTTCCCGCTGCATAGGAATGAATTAGCAATAATTTCCACCTCCATGCACTGCTTATTTTATGCACGACACTGTAATTCCCATGTCCCACACTCCCGCATTTGAATCAATTGTTTACCGATGCAATAATTAGTCAGTCTCACTGTTGAAAGTTCTTGCTGTATTAAGGAGTGTAAACTTTCAATTGTTTCAACTGACAGAAAAGTATTGTCACTTCAGTTGCCAACGGGATCAGTAGGCTGCAGCACTGTGAGAAGTTTTATACCAGTATGTCACGAGTTTTGTGTGAAGTTTCAAAGTAATGGAGGGTTTTTCAAAACTGTGTACTTTGTGAGGTGATTTCTGACAATGTCGAGAATGTATAAAAGTGAGAAAGGTGTTCAAGATCGGTGTAATTATGACCCGGAAATTTTAAAGAAAGCAGTTCAAGATATTCAATGTAGCAAATTAACATATAGAAACCCTTTAATAAATAAAATTCCTTATCTGAGTCCTTATCCCTTATTTTAATGATGGACGTCCTTAAAATATATTAAGTCACTAAAATCAAACAGAAAGAAAATAGAATTAAAAGACAGTTAATTTGTGTCCGAAATCACCCCACACACTTCGAAACACCGGACAGAGATTGAAAATACACATGTGTTTGAAATCACTCCAGTCCATGGGTAATTTTGGACACTATTTGTCTGTCTCAGGCAAAAGTAGATGTACATGGACATTCTGTTTCCAGTATATTTTATTGGTCATATATATACCCAACCACTTGTGTAAAAATCAATGAAATCTGACAAATCCTACAGAGATTATAGTGAAAATAATCTAAAACTGTCTGAAATCCCCCCATTTGATGGTATGTCTAAATAGTATCTACCTGATACATCATCTGTCATATACAAGTGCATAGACATGTTACACACACAGCATAGTCTGCTACAGTTGCATGAACATGAAGCAGGTGGTAGGATGACGCAAAGTAACAAGGAGCAATGTGACACAGCAACCAGTAGTGTCATTCTATTATATGTCTGCATCACATACTTTTGAGTAACAACCAGCATTAATTTTTTCTTGTTGTATTAGGTAAGGTGGTGATAGGGTAGTTGGACATAATAGTGTTAATTGTAGCTGACATAAAGCTAACACATCAAATAGTATATTAAGAAGTAACAGTGATATTTTTAAGGCAAATAATTTGTCCTATAAATAGAAGCAGAAACAGCAGCACAATGTGGAATTGCTCATTCACAGGGTAGAGAAGTGAAGTGTGACAACAGGCCACTAGTGATGGCATGTTAAGTGTTCTCCAGCCCTTACTGCTACATATACAGCTATCAGTAATGACTTATTTGTCTCAAGTCACTCTAGCTACTTCAATCACTTAACAGGCCTTGACAGAGTGAACAATTAGTACAAGTAAGTATCTCTGGACATAAAATAACTTAATATAAAAATATGTTGTATGAATAAAATGCAATACTTGGATCAAATTGCCTTCTCCATCAAAAAAGGAAAATAATAATAATATCTTCTTTGTGACTGTTCATGGCTACCCCCCCCCCCCCCCCCACACACACACACACACACACACACACACACAAACTAGATACCAAAAGCATTTAAAATTGGAAATTGGTTTTTATGATCAGAGTTTCTCCTAAAGATGTACATCTAACACATAGATTTCCAATTTGGCACAGAGAAATTTTACCACCGCCATGGTCGGATAAAAGTATACCGGTAATAAAAATATACTTCATTAATGGAATCTGTTTTGACCTTGTTGCAGTACCATGCTCAATAACATCCATAGTTATTTACATGTAGTTGGTCACCTAAGCAATTAAATATTCAGAATAAAACTACCATTACTACTACTCTTAGGTTTTTGGAATTCTGCAGTCAAAAACTATCCTACTTCTGGAGACAAAGAATGTTGTTTTCCTAGGATGTAAGATAACAAAAATGTGCCAGAAATTAGTATGTTCTCAGTTCTTACTGCATATCAAAGTATAAATTCGTGTGTGGTTTTTATTTATTTTTACTTGTGTAATTACCATTTATTTGGATCATTTGAGCTACACCAGAACCATTACTAAAAAAAACATATATGCAGAAACACATTTCACCTGTAAACTAGTAGTGAAAATGTAACATGACAAATACTTAGAAAATAAAGGAAATGAATAACTGAAATAATTATTTGTCACATCATGACAACAACTCCTAATCATCTACAGTCCCCCTGTAAAACACAAGTGATTTCCCTCTATCATTTCAGGCAAATACCATAAAAGTTTATTTTGAAGGTCACAGCTGATTTCCTTCCCCATCCTTGGAGAGAGAGAGAGAGAGAGAGAGAGAGAGAGAGAGAGAGAGAGAGAAATCGATCCAAGGGTGTTTCCAATCTCTAATGACCACTATGTCAATGGGTCATTAAACTCCTAATTTCCTTCCTTTTGTTTTCACTGTTTCACAACTTATCCTTTTTCCTCCTCCTCCTTCTTTCCCCCCCTTCTTTGGCAGTAATAATTTGGAATAAAATTTATCACACCATATGTGAAACAATTAAACATAATTAACTATCAACATAGAACTATATATAAAGCACCTTGAAGGCAACATAAGCATACAATTTTACACAAAAATGAATCACTACCCCAACATTCACTCTTTTTGAGAGACATTGCAGCCTAACCACCTTTCTGAACACTAGGAAATGTATGAACCTTCCGAGTATGTCAGAATTTCTGAACGTCATATTCACAGTCATAACAGCAAGTTGATTACAAGTGTAACTTATGTTTTACTGTGGTTTTAGAACACAGTCTTTTTAATATAATGATAAGCACTTATTGTGTGTACAAAATGCAGTAACAAGGAATCACTTCAGGCAGAAATTACAATACTGGTGTCCAGTAACACAAAATCATTTTCACTGACATATACCCAAGTGTGAGATTGCAAAGCCTATTTAGTTTCAGGAAATTGCCACAAATCTAATTTTGTAGTACTATTTGGATTATGTCAGCTGTTTCTAAATTTGCATCCAACTTATTATTGAAAAATGGAGACACGTTATGTTGCAATAACACTAGTTAATTTAATCACCAACTTGCCTTCTGCTATTTCCAATAATTCAATTGTAATCTGAAAGTAAAGTTGAAGTTCGGTGGGGGAAAAAAAAAGGTTTTGCACAAGTCATATCTAACTTCCAATTTTACTGATATGCAAGCCGATGAAAATCTAACAAGCCCTTTACCACTACTAGTCGAAACCACTATAAAAGAGCTCATTTTTATTTGCAAACAAACATTCTTTGATAGGAAGAAAAACTGCAAGATAATGTAAGTATGTGATATATGAAGATTATGAACGGTGAGTTCAGACCAACAATAAAATATTATGAAAGCTATCTTCCAACCCATATTCTCCCACATCATTCTGTTTATGCTTAGTAGGAACAGCTCCTTTAAATCAGGCTTGTCTACCCATTAAACAGAATTCTGTTATTAAGTAAATTTTAATTATACAGCCACCTAGTCACAAAGCTCATCCTAATTTCTGTGTAATGTAATTCATCATTTTTCCCTAAGAAAAATTATGTAGTTCTAAATAACTTCAGACTTCAATCTGATCTACTAAGTAAACCTCCATACTGAACATTTTAAAATTCAAATTGCTCTTCTAACAGTACATTTTAAATCGTACCATTCTGTCTCAAACAATGTATGGTAACTATGTATACAACTTCTGTACTTCCTGTAGCCCAAAAATAAGAAACTTGCTTCTCCAAGAATGGTGACATCTGAAGAAGCCTTCATACATAGTTAAGGCACTGTAATATTTAGGTAGTTAATGTAGTACAGATAGTGCAGCCAAAAAACTTATGGAAGCATTACATTTTGAAACTTCAGAATAACTATATATAATGAGAATTGTAATGTGATATACATAATAAGTGTAATGACTTCAGAACCTTAAACAAGAATATACTTTTCTCCAAATTGACATTAACCTAAATTAAAAAAGAAACTCAACGCAAAGACGTGGCGACGAGCTGCGACAGGCACATACAAAAGACACACACATACAACACATTCAGCTATCGGCCATGGCCTTCTTCAGAAAATAGAGCACTCACGCAATCACACAGGCACACAACACAGTCACACAACCATCACCTCCGACTGCCACACTGGACTTTCCATTATTATATTAAAAAAGAAACTGTTATGCAAATTTCTTAAGGCAAAAAAGAACAACAGAACAACAAAGCAGGAAGCATGTGAAACTGTAATTTATTCAAATTTTATAAAATATTTTTCCTTGCAAATACACCGACATACATTTCCATAAAAATCAAGTGGAAGTCACCAATATGTTTTGGAAAAATTCTAAATGCATAACGGTTTTTCATCAAATACAATTGTATGAAACTGAAGACATTACACTTGAAATTAATGGATGTAAAATGACTTTGAACACTGTTGTCAAAGGAATTTGCTATCTGTTAATTAATGCCCACTGCTTATACATCAATGAAAACAAAATTTGAAACATTCTATGCATATTTCATCTAGAGCACCATTTTATGTGTAATGCCATTTTCATTATTTTAGCTGAACAATCTTTAACAGGCCCCATTTATGGTACAGTGCACACATATGTTCCTGAGTTATGAACCTGAAAAAGTGCTGTCTGATGTTGGCTTTTACATTGTAGATTATTTCATGACTTTTCAAACACAGCATAAACTGAATATATTATGCATCGGGGAAAAGTAAATAGCCACAAAATATTACTTTACATGTATACAGTTCAAACTCAAGTGCTGCTTGCGATACCTAAATCTACCAAACCAGTACAAACTATTTCATTTCTTTATTAAACTCATGCATCAAAAGATCATATGAAACACTTGATAACAATATTTCAAATTCAACTTTGGATTCAAATTTCACAACCTTCAGAAAGAGATTCACAGTCAGTTAACATTAGCAATTGACATAATATATTAACACTGTTTCTCATGTTGGAAGCACTCTGCTTCATAAAAACAGAGAAAAACATTTTTCAACTGGCTAATAAAATATATAAATAAGCTTTTATGTGGGATGAAAGAATTCACCAATATGGCAAATAAAAATAAGAGATTCTTTACACATTTGTTGAACAAAGACATCCTTTCACAAGCTCATAAATTTTCTGCATTTCATACAACATATCTCATAAAGAAACACATATATAAATACTTAATAGTTTTGTATCACTCTGAGCACTAAATTTTAACTACCTCACGAAATTTCAAATGCCCTTTTAACTGTACAACAAAATAAATCTCATATATTCTGACAAAAATTTCATATAAATACTGTACATGATTTACACACACACACACACACACACACACACACACACACACACACACACACCTAGGAAATCAAAGTGGTTGTTTATGTTCAAATATAATACAAAATAAGTTCTTTGTACAATATTGTAATACATATACAAAAGATTTCACACGCAAAATTGTGATGATTCTCAAATCACCACATCCAAATGAAGTATACTACAGCATGATCTGAAAAAAGAATGTCACTTATCCTTATATAATTTAATTATTCTAATTCGTTGTCTCAGGCATCCAATACAATAGAATTCTATACAGCCTTTCTTCATAAAAACATGAGATATATATGAACTATAGATTTGTATCGTTTCACTACTTTAAGGAAAGTGAATGAGTGGCGCAGGACCGGGGGAGGGAGGCAAAACTGTGACGTGACAGTCTCATTTTGCAAGGCATATAGTGGAATCATGAGTGGCCTTTAATACCCCACACTGCAAAGCAATTTAAGAGTGTGATTCATTTTTTAATTTAGAGCACAAACACAAATGAGTACATCAATCTTGTCTTTCCAGATTCCTTCAAATACAACTTGAGCACTAAATTTTAAGGCCACCCTGTTCTTATTAGCATAATTCATTACATTCAACAAAATTTGACAGTATTAGTCTAATTCAATAAAATGCAACAGGTCCCGAAAGATATTTTTCTCTTGGGGTGAACACATTCCGAAAAGTAGGAAGGGCAACTTCTCGTAATAATACAAACAATACGTGTTAGGCACTGTAATATATTGATACCTCTTTGAAACAATGATAAAAATACGTGGGTGGCAAAATTAAGTGATTGCAAGATTCACTGCTCATTACTGTCCCAAATTTTGTTTCCTTGAGTATAGAAAACTTTTTTTTGCCCCCAAATGTAAAAATCTATACAAAACAAAAAAAGTCTAATTTACTAAATCTACTCGGTAAACTATCACTGTACAGAGCAATAAATATCAAGCACCATTCATTCTTATACATAGATGATATAAATACACAGAGGTTACAAGAAGTATAAATATAGAAGTTTACATTTGAACTGTGTTCTGTCTGACCTGGTTCTCAGAGTAAAAATAAAACTAACAGGGAATTGGTATAAGGTAAAAGTGTTTGACAGGGTGACAATAGAGGGAGGGGAGGAGGTCGAAATGAGCTTATAATTTACACATACATATATAAAATGGCGCCATATGTTTTACCACTAGAATCCAGATCTAATGGTGGGTCGGAACACTGGTTTCTCACACTTCCCGACTTGAAGAAACTTGTCAGTCATAATTCCAATGGCTCCATCTCTCTGACTTTTCAGTATGCCAAACTTGATGTACCTGAGAGTAATAAATAAACTATGTAAATGCCTTAATATAACAAGACATGGCTGTTTAATAATATGATACACAGGGGTCAGTCAAATTCTTATATCAAGTAAGTAACAAATTTAAACTGCAAAAAAAACAAAGAGCATTTGTAATTTCACATTACCATTACCAGCTCCAGTTATTGCTCTTTTAATTAACAGCAACAAATTGTTTTGTCTCAACATTCACAGCTGCAGCACCTATGTTGGAATATTACTTTTGTAGTGGAACCGTCAGTTCACAGTTACAATGTGGACATATTCCTGCCACAAGATGTACGCATGTGTCGAGGTAGGGTGTCAAGGAGGTCAAAAGCCACATACTGAGTGCCAGGTGTGTGTTTGCATAAACTACCCGCAACAGCTGCCAGCACAGTATGAACGCCCAAAGAATATTCAAAGCCCTGATGACCCAAGGAACATCACTTCTGTAATGTCTCTGAGCATATGCATGTGTGATAGTCAGTTGTTAAAATAAATATGAGAAGGAAATATAGTAGGTGAATATGGGCTGGGGAAAAGTAATGAAAGAGGAGAATGCCTGGTAGAATTTTGTGAAGAGTATAATTTAATCATCACAAACACTTGGTTTAATCATGAAATAAGGCTGTATACATGAAAGAGACCAGGAGATACTGGGAGATACCAAACTGACTTTTATAATGGTAAGGAATAGATTTAGAAACCAGCTTTTAAAATGTAAAACATATCCAGGGGCAGATACAGACTCTGACCATAACTTATTGGTAGTGAACTAACTAAGAGACTGCAAAAAGGTAGAAAAGAAAGGAGATGGAATCTGGACAAATTGAAGGAACCAGGTGGTTGAAAGTTTCAGAAGGAGCATTAGACAAGGATTCTCTGAAACGGGTGAAAGTTATACAATAGAAGAAGAATGGGTAGCTCAGAGATATAGAAGGCCCAGAGGATCATATATGTAGAAGGGCAAGGCCCAATAGACGTCCTTGGATAGCACTGTAGATACTGAACTTAATTTATGAAATGAGATAATATAAAAATGCACCTATGAAGCAGGCAAAAGGAAGTACAGACGTCTGAAAAATGAGGTTGACAGGAAATGCAGACTAGCTAAGCAGGAGTGGCTTTAAGAAAAATTCAAGACAGTAGAAGAATGTATAACTAGGGGAAAATAGATAATGCCTACAGAAAAATAAAAGACATTTGGAGACAAGAAAAGCAGTGGTATGAATATGAAGAACTCAACAGAAAAGCAGTACTAAGCAAAGAAGGGAAAGCTGAAACATGGACGGAATGCATATAACGGCTGTACAAAGCAAATAAACTTGAAGGCAATATTCTAGAAATGGAAGACAAAATAGAGGAAGATGAGGTAGGAGATAATATACTGCGAGAAGAATTTGACAGAGCAAAAGTATTTTTAGAATACTGACAAATTATTTACAAAGGAATGGAATCCGACCTTGGGGGAAATCAATTCGGGTTTAGGAGAAATGTAGGAATACATGAGGCAATTCTCACATTAAGACTTATCTTAGAAGATATATTAAGGAAAGTAAAACATACATTTTTAACATTTGCGGGTCTGGAGAAAGCTTTTGACAATGTTGACTGGAATACACTTTTTCAGATTCTCAAGGTAGCAGGGGTAAAATATAGGGAGTGTACAAAAACCAGACAACAGTCTAAGAGCAAGAAAGGGACAAAGAGGTTGGGAAGGGAGTAACACAGGGTTGTAGCCTTTCCACAATGTTGTTCAATCTGTACATTGAGCACCCTGTGAAGGAATGCAAGGAGAAATTTGGAGATGGAATTAAAGTCCAGGAGACGGAATAAAAATCTTGCAATTTGCTGATGAGAGACTAATTCTGCCAGAGACAGCAAAGGACCTGAAAGAGCAATTAAACGGAATGGACAGTGTCTTGAAAGGAAGGTATAAGATGAACATTAACAAGAGTAAAACGAAGGTAATGGAATGTAATGTCAGAAAATCAGGCGATGCTGGAGGAATTAGATTAGGTAATGAGAGGAATAAAAGTAGTGGATGAATTTTGTTATTTGGGTAGCAAGGTAATTTCTGATCGCACAAGAAGATACAAAATGCAGAATGGCTATGGGAAGAAAAGCGTTTCTGAAGAAGCGAAATATTAGTTTAAATGTTAGGAAGTCCTTTCTGAAAGCATTTGTCTGGAGTGTAGCATTATATGGGAGTGAAACGTGGATGATAAGTAGGTCAGGCAACATGATAGAAGCTTTCGAAATGTTGTTCTACAGACAAATGACGACGATTAGATGGGTAGATCACATAACTAATGAAGTGCTCATCAGAATTGGGGAGAAAAACAGTTTCTGGCATATCCTGACTAAGGTTGGTGGGACACATTCTGAGACATCAAGGAATCGTCAACTTAGTACTAGAAGGATTTGTGGGGGGTAAAATCATATTTTCAGATGAAGAGGCTTGCACAGGACAGGGTTGCATGGAGATCTGCGTCAATCTAGTCTGTGGACTGAAGACCACAATAACAATATAATTAAAAGTCAAGCTGTCAAGAGATGTTTGCTCTGTTGTATCTTGGGCAACTTGTATGATGCATTGTATAATTAAAGCAAAGGCAAAAATAATTGTCTAGTACAAGCAGTTTGGTTATTTAATAGTGTGTTTTCTATTGCTGAAATATGGCCTGCCTGCAAGTGAGTAAAGAACAAGATGCCTTTCTGATGTTCACATGTACTCAGAGTTAACTAATGGACCCAAATACAAAGAAGAAGAAGAGGACACACAACAGCGAGTGCATACAGCTAAGACCCAGAAGTGTAACAATATAATTACATGTAATACTGGTCAATGAAGAAGTGTTGGTATTTTGGAATCTCTGAATATTGGCCAGGGCACTACACTTTCCAGAAATGGCATATGTAACACTAAATTGTAATTTCATGTTTCACAATTTATTCTTGGCTGAGTTTTGGGCCACTCTCTTTAATAGTAATTCAAAGATTTTTTTGTGTGTCTGTGCGCAACAACTATAAACACACACTGCTAAGTAATATTTCAACTGAGGGCCCCGCTGTTTTTGTAGGATCCTACATGTTACACAAAACAGGTCATGTATGCCCAAGAGAACAGACACCCCAAGTATCATTGTTCTGCTATCTATATAGGTTAAAAGACGACCTCTTTCAATGCAGATGCACTTTCAGATCCAACCACCAGCAGGATTCAGTACTGTTGAAAGTGGTGGGGAAGAACGTCATTCAGGGTATCACTCCAGAAATTTAGAACACATGAAAGTATGGGTGAGATGAGAGGCTTGTTGAGATAATCTGTGCCATTGTGTAAAACCACGGTGCCTGTGTAACACATGTGATTCGTGTTAACTGTCTAGTAAACAGGAGAGCCCAACAAAGGCAAACATTCTAGAGTATGCCACCTTTGATCATTCAAAGCCTGAAGTCAGCTGATGTCAAATTATTTCACTAAAACTTTACTGTCAATCCTCTTGTCTATATTTATATAACAAGTTGCAAAATCTATTACTGTATCTGTTCTCTCCAACACATTCAAGAGAAATGAAATAGGATGCAAAACTACTTAGATACCAGCCCCCTATATTGAGAGAAATGACCACTGTAATCTTTATATATAAAGCAGAGTGTCCATATGTTTGTGTGTACATGTTGCATACAATCTACAGTTTTGATCCAATCTTTTTCAAATTTTGTACACACAACCATCACTCCATGAGGCCGGACACCGTAAGTGTAAGAATCAAGTACTATACATAGTTCATGAGATATTACATCAAACAATGAGATGCGTGGAAAACTGCTGCATTTAGCGACAATGCTGCTCATTTTCTCCTAAACCACTGGACCGATTTCAACCAAATTTGGTACACACATTCCTTACCGTGAGGTAACAATTGCTGCAGTGTTAAGAATCACACATGACACATGGTTCAGAAGATATGACATCATAAACAATAGGAATTGCAAAAAAACTGCCACATAACGTGACAAGACGTTATAAATACGCTATATGAGAATGAGAGTACTTAGTGACTTGCAACAAAATTTAAACATAATTTCAAACCTTTATTAAACTTTTTTCACTGACAGTCATAGCAAAATGATGAAAGGAAAAAAATTTCTCACTTAATACTTTTCCACTGTTTATGGAGTAAAACTATGGCATTCGGTATGACGTTACAATTTATAATTTGTACACTACAAATTGTAGCCACAGGAAGATTTACAGACAGTATACACACATATAATTGAATGTACCTTCTAAATTGCATCACAAGCCAGTGGCACAACATACAGTTGAGAACAACATGCTGTATTGGAATGGCTGCTTGACAACCTGAGTCTGGATACTCTCCTCCTACGTCAGATTTTCTGAACTACACAGATGTTACCTATACTTACAATCATCCTCTGCTTCCAAAATCACACTTGCCTCAACATCTGCTAACCTTTTAATGCCACACCCTCAACCTAACCATTTCAACATTTTCCCCTTCCTCTCTCCTATTAACACCTTCTGCATTACTTCAAATCCTTTACTCACCACTCCCAACCATTCTTTGTCACCCTCCCCTTCATCCAGCATTCACTACCCTTCACTGCTTCCTAAATGCAGCATATGGTCCCTGTATTTCTATAATTTTATTTCTTTGTTTGGATCAAGAAATTTTTAAGAAAAACAAAGTAACAACCAATATGGTAGAGTTTTTAAAATAACAATTCCTCATCTGTATTTTTATTTCTTTATGTAAATGTCCTTTGCAGAATGTATAAATATTGGTAAAATGTAAAAATTAATAATGTGTCTCATTATTATTTGTATCTTCTTTTGTGTTACCAATGCTGTCTTTTGATTTATAGTAACAGATTAAGGATATACATCCACATTGTGCAAAGAAGCTGTAACTTACTTCTAAACACTGAGAAGACATCAACATTTGTTTTATTGATTGTCAATTATTTACAAGTCGGTGAGTTCAGCTATTATTCATTGCATCTAATATGCTTCCAGAAATGTAAACAATTTAGCATAAAAACAAGCTGAGATTCATCTTATAATTTCCAAATAAAGTGATGTTTTTATTATTATTTATACTTAATATTTCAACTAAAGAGCTACAACAGAAACTTACACTTGAATTAATATCCTGTAAAAAGTTATGACGTTAAAAAAATCACATATTTAAAGCATAGCACGAAAAATTGTGTCTTCATATTTTTTTATAATAAATATGAATTATGTACCCTACTTATTGAATATTGTTTCTACTTAGTAGTCTACAAGCTAGATGAATAAATAATTTAAATCTAAGTCCACTCACTGCTACATAGATCTCATAAAATAACATAATGGGCACCTGACTACAAAATGGGATGCACCGTTTATCCTTCAAACCCTAACTGATCAAAGATGGTAATTGTTGAGATGAAGTAATTTGGCAGTTTTACTATTAATATATGTAGGTATCTATGTATTAAATATGACAAAATCTGAAATGGTCACCTAATAACACACTTTTTCTTTTCTTTTTTTCTCTTTTTAGTTTTAGGTGATCTCAAAGGGAATGAACTATCAAGACTCATTCTGCAACTGAAGGGGATTTACACTGAGAAAAGGGGCAACAGTGGAGAGCTGGGAGAACGTGGGTTCATATGGATATTCTTTGTACTGAGCCTTTTTGGAAGAAAGAATTACTGGCGCACACAAAATTGACTCATACATACCAGAAACAAAAACTAACGAAAATGTGTGACAATTTGCAAATAGTATAATAAAATATAGTGGTTAAATGAATGTACCTGACATTGAAATTATATTGTTGGTCATGGGTGTTTTCTTTTTTTTTCCAAATAAAAACAGTGTATGGTCTTCCTCTGGATTAGTGGTATAAATAATTTTCTAAAATCAGCAAATCATCATGAGCAGACACAGCTGCATATACTGAGCATTTATTCTTATTTACTGGAACATCCAGAATGGATTGCCAGATGGATAAGCAACAGAAATTAGACATCCTAAAAAAACAATTACAATGTAAATCAAAATAGAACAGTAATCTAACATTTGAGTAATGTACTAGTAGTCATTGCTAAGCATTAATTTCTTTCAATTCTGAGTCACACAAAAGTATACATTCTGCAAATGCTAAATTAGTTTTTGCTCCTAAGCAAATAGAATGAAAGTTTGGGCCTCCATCTACAGAAGGCACCAGTATTCTCTGCACTACACAGCATGTTTAAAATGAACAAGTAGATTCTGCTGCTATGGTTCTACTGACAGAAATTAAGAAAGAGGTGATTTCACTCTCAGCTCTCTGCTGTGCTTTCAGCTCTCTGCTGTGCTTAGGTACATGACTGTTACTGGTGAGGTTCAAGAAAGATATCTTGCTTTTGTTGCTGTAAGTCACAGCACAACTGCTCTGGAAAATAATATGTGCCTCACATTGGAGAAATGTAAATGTGGTTCTAAATAGGGATGGGTCAAACCCCATTTCACTGAATCGAATCCGAATACCGAATCTTAAATGAAACACGTGCCTAATACCGAACCTGAATCAAATCTTCCGTATCTTGTACCCAAATAATCTGTCAGCTCAAGTACATGGATTTAAAAAGAATTACTACTCTATCGCAGCCAGTGTTGAAGATAAAGACTTCTGGGATGGATCCCAAATGATAATATTAGGCCTACAGTAAAATTTAAGAAATTAAAATTTCATTTAGATTTTTATTTTAAATCTTAAGGATTTTTAATAGCCCCCTCCCCTTAAAACAAATTTGTATGAAACATTTTAAGATATATGTCGTTTAGATACTCTAAAAGACAAGAAACTTTCTTCACTCTATTACAAACTGTTTCATTTTGATGAAATAAATTATTCCATAATGGTCTTGGAAAGGAAAGGATTACATACTTTTTCTTTTTTCAAAGGGGAAAGACACAGAATTTATATTCATAGAAGATTTAAATATCGGTACAGTAGAGTCCCAAAAACTTGGTCTAATGTAGACCGAAGGTCGGCCGAGTTTGTGGAAATGCCGGGTTATTGGGAACAGTGTTAGAAAAGAATACTTAAGATGTTTTGTTGTAAAATACTTTCTATTCTTACTTTATAATACAATACAAGTGATCGAATACAGTACCCAAAATAAATTTAAGAAAATACCTAAGAAATGATATTCGTTATTTCTGAGTAGGTACTCTAATTTACTTTTAGAAAAGTATTATAGATGAAAAATTCCTAGCAGGAAAAAAATATATATAAAAATATGAAGATTATTCACCAGGCGAAGGAGCACAAATAAAACACACACACACACACACACACACACACACACACACACACACACACAAACGCAAGCTTTCGCAACCCAGTTGCGTCTTCAGGCGGAAGAGAAGGAGAGGGAAAAGGAAATAATGAGGGTTTTAAGGGAGTGGGTAAGGAGCCATTCCAATCCCGTGAGAGGAAAGACTTACCTGGAGGGAGGGGGGGGGAGTAAACAAACGCACACACACTTGCACGTATACACAAACTCACTCACACCTAGGCAGACATACTGTATAAAGCAAAGAAGTTAAGGAGTTAGACAGAGATGCCACTTGAGGCAGAGGCCCTGTCCAGAGAACCAAGGCAAAGATGTTAAAAGATGGTGGGAGGCAATTTAAATTTAGTGGATGTTGAGACCAGATGGGCAACGGGAAGAGAGAATATGCTGAAGGGCTAGTTCCCATCTCCGCAACTCTGAAGGATTGGAGTCGGTGGGAAGTATCCAGATAACCCGGATGGTGTAACACTGGGCTAAGATGTCCTGGCCGTGTACCAAGGCATGTTTAGGCACAGGGTAATCCTCATTACCAACGAACACTGTGTGCCTATGACAGTTCATGCGAATGGACAGTTTGTTGCTGGTCATTCCCACATAGAACGCTTCACAGTGTAGGCATGTTAGTTGGTAAATCACGTGGGTACTATCGCAAGTGGCTCTGCCTTTGATCGTGTACACCTTCCGGGTTATGGGACTGGAGTAAGTGGTGGTGGAAGGGTGCATAGGGCAGGTTTTACAACGGGGGCAGTTACAAGGGTAGGAGCCAGAAGGTAGGGAAGGTGATTTCGGGATTTCATCGGGATGGACTAGGAGGTTACGGAGGTTAGGTGGGCGGTGGAAAGACACTCTCGGTGGAGTGGGAAGGATGTCATGAAGGACGGATCTCATTTTGGAGCAGGATTTAAGGAAGTCGTATCCTTGCTGGAGAGCCACATTCAGAGTCCGCTCCAGTCCCGGAAAGTATCCGGTGACAAGGGGGGCACTTCTGAATTTGGGGGGATGAGGAAGTGGCTCTGGCAATTTGCTTCTGTACCAGATTAGGGGGATAGCTGCGGGATGTGAAAGCTGTTACTAGGTTATTGGTGTACTGGTTGAGAGATTCGGGACTGGAGCAGACTCGTTTGCCACGAAGACCTAAACTGTAGGGAAGGGAACGTTTGATGTGGAATGGATGGCAGCTGTCATAATGCAGGTACTGTTGTTTATTGGTAGGTTTGATGTGGACGGATGTGTGAAGTTGGCCATTGGACAGATGGAGGTTGACATCGAGGAAAGTGGCATGGGATTTGGAATAGGACCAGGTGAATTTGATGGGACCAAAGGAGTTGAAGTTGAAGAGGAAATTCCGGAGTTCTTCTTCACTGTGAGTCCAGATCATGAAGATCTCATCAATGAATCTGTACCAAACTTTGGGTTGACATGCTTGGGTATCCAGGAAGGCTTCCTTTAAGTGTCCAATGAATAAGTTTGCGTACGAGGGGGCAATCCTGGTTCCCATGGCTGTTTCCTTTAGTTGTTGGTATGTCTGGCCCTCAAAAGTAACATACTTCTTGTATTACTATTTGTTTACCTTCCCTTTTGCTTTTTACAAATGTCTGTCTAGGTGTGTTTGCATTTGGATATGTGTGAGTGTGTGTGTGTGTGTGTGTGTGTGTGTGTGTGTGTGTGTGTGTGTGTGTGTTACCTTCCTATTTTTCCCCCAAGGCAAGTCCTTCCACTCCTGGGATTGGAATGACTCCTTTTCCACTTTCTGAAAACCCATCTCCTTCTCTTTCTCCTATCCTTTCTTCCTCTTTTCCTGAAGAAGCAACCAACGGTTGCAACAAAAGCTTGTATGTGTGTGTGTGTGTGTGTGTGTGTGTGTGTGAGAGAGAGAGAGAGAGAGAGAGAGAGAGAGAGAGAGAGAGAGAGAGAGAGAGAGAGAGAGAGAGATATTTTATTTGTGTCTGTCGACGAGCCTGTCTTTTGGGCAAGTCATCCGTTTTCTATTTATAATTTTTCCTTCTTTTTTTTCTTATTATGTTTATCTTTTCAAATCCCTCCATTCCCTCTTAACATTCCTCTACACCTCCCTACAATCCTCTCTCACCCCTTCCCTTCACTGTATTCAATGTCACATCTCACATTCCCACCTATCAGAGTCTTTGCAATCCATCATGCAATGCGGAATTTTCTATACTCACTGCTATGCAGCATCCTATCCTGCCCATTCTCCTCCTCAATTGCTGTCAAGATGCTTGTGGCACTGGAACATCCATATATGGTGGTTGTATGTCTACAGTTGTTTGAGTGATTGCATGAATGTATGTGTTTCTTTTTCTGATGAAGACCATGGCCAAAAATTTAAGTTGTGTGAATGTAATTGTCAATTTTTCATACCTGTCAGCAGTTCAGCCAGCCTCTTTATGGCGAGTTGTTATCTATCCTTCATTTTTTTTTTAATTATTATATGCTGAAGAGCAAATAAAACAAATTTAACTGAAGAAGCTTTATGCTCAATAAAACATAGCTATTTTGGTCATTTCAGAAGCAAGCTCACTGTGGCATATTCAACACAGAAATACCTTTCTCTGCTACAGCTACTTCCCTACATGAGGTGTGATGGTTTGTCATCTCCAGAACTTTGTAAGCTCTGTGTCTATGTACTAAAATACCTGTAACCAGTGCAAGAAATAAATTTTCCTTCTCTGTACTTCATTGCTACTGTAATTCCTCTCAAAGACAACAAAGACTAAAATCTATCTGTCCTTTTTATAGAAAAGGAGCTCCTGAAAGTAAAAGTAGCTAAAAGCACAGAAGAGTGCTATCAGCATATAACTGAAGAATTCAACCAGAACAAAACAAATACCGAATTAGCATTCAAGTAAATCAAAGACTATCAAACAAAGAACTAATTTTCATTTATGTTTCAGAATGTTTATACCGAATAGCCCATATTTTTCAGTGGAGTGCTACCTCAGTTCCGGCTCTCAGTTTTTGATAGCTTGAGTACCTTAAATTAGAATTTAAAATTAAAGGAGTGTAAATAGTTTAATGTATAATGGACTTCAAAAATTATCTTAGATAGGACTTTCCTTCGTAAATGCTATGTTCAAGTGTCACCATATGCCACTGCTCAACTGCTCCCCATCAAAATAAATTACAAGCATGTGAAAATGCTGCATTACTAGGTCAGTAATAATTTACACAATTCTGACACTTTTGTCAGCAAAGCTGTCAAGTCAAAGATTTCCAAAATTGCAGTAGCTCCAAGAAAACAGTCTACCTTCCATGCGTAATCCGTTGCTAATATGCATGCATTCTACTCACATGTTGTTTCCACATCTAATTCCACAGCCATCATGTGCTGTAGATACCTTTTACTATTGCTCCTCACTCCTTTTCTTGTACACTCCAAATGTAGCATAAACACGAGGAAAAAATCTATTTACACACCTTCACTGTGAGAATTTCTGTTGTCTTCCTTACACAAAATGTATATAAGTGAAAGGAGAATCATTCAGCCATCAGTTGCGAATACAAGTGCTCAAAACTTTCTCAACGGCGTTTTGTGTAAATAAGTTTTCTGTACACAGAGTCCCATTTCAATACTCAATTATTCATTCACTATTTTTTAATTTTACCTACTCTAGCTGCATTTTTAAAGTGGTCTATCATTTTGTGACAAATGAAAATTTGTGACAGACCAGGACGCGAACCCAGGTCTTCCTGTTTTCAGGAGTCATTGTCTTAATCTCTCTGACACCAAAGCACACTCCCCAGCTGGATGTTTCATAGTGATTGACATACCATAAACAGGTTGAATATGGTATAGAAGTCTCTCTCCCTGACGTGGGAATCACACAAAAACATTTGTGAGCACCAGGGGAAGTAGAAAAGTGTGACATGTGGAAGTTTGAGTCTGGTCAGGGAGTGTGCTCAGGTGGTTGAGAGGTTAAGGCGACTGCTCGCAAAAAGCGGAAGAGCCAGGTTCAAGTCACAATCTCTCAGATTTTCATTTGCCACAAAATAATAAAGTATCTTAAAAATGCTGCTAAAAGTTGGCAAAATTTGCAAATTGTGAATGAATAATTCATGGAGAATTTCCCTGAACTCGCATCTTGAACCTAACAGTAACTTACCAAGCGGTATGCCACTCAATTGCTTCAAATACTTTTTTTAATCCAAACTAGTGAATGTCCTGAACACTCAAGCAGTACTGAAAGTGTTGTGTAAGAGTTCTATGCACTGTATCCTCTACATAATAGCTACTTTTCCAACAATTATTCAGCTAAACCAAAGTCTAACATTTGCCTTCCATATTACTGACATTTATCCACATTCCTTTTTTATCACTTTGTAAGATTATGCCAAGATATTTAACCAATGCCACAAGTACTGAATTTGAACATTATTGTTTTTCCTAATAATCTGCATTTACATACATATTACTACATTTATAGTAAGCTTCCACTCATCAAAAATATAAATTCTGTCTAAATCATAATGTATCCCTCCCTCCACTCATTCATTGATGAGATTTTCCCATATAATGCAGCATAATCAATTGTAATACATTGTTGCTCAACCTATCTGTCAGAGGATTTGTGTATATAAAGAACAAAAGTGATCCTATCACACATATCACATATGCCTCAGACACTTCCAAAACACACACACACACACACACACACACACACACACACACACACACACACAGTCTAGGACAACATATTGTGTTTTATTAGCCAAAACATCTTTGAGCCACTCATATTTCTGAGAAGACAATACCTTCTGAAAACCTAGGGATATAATAGCTGCTTGTTGCCCATCATCCATGGTTCACATGATATTGTATGAAAGAAGTTAAATCTGATATTTGCATGTGAGTTGCTTTGTAAGGACTCATTGATTTGTCATCAGAAGCTTTTCTATCCTGAGGAATTTACTACATTCAAACTTAAAATTATGCTAAAGAATTATACAGCAAACTGACGAAGATATTGATATCTTATTTTGATGGTCCATTCTTGTATACTTCTCATATACCAGAGTACTGCCAATTTTTTTGAATTGTTTGAAACTTTGAACTATGTGAAAAATTGTTCTTTAGTTGGTGCCTGGCTGAAAATGTCAAATATATGCTCATCAGTTTGTGAGTCTGTATTTAGTAGATCATGGAAATGTTCTGTTCTGCTATGTGATTCATTATCTTTGAGGATCTGTGTTTCACCTCTTTTTTCCAAGAGAGAAAAGTATTTCTCTTATCAATAAGGAGTTTGATCTCCGCGTCATTTATGTTGGACCAGTCCTGAGGTTTCTTTAGTTTATTTCCAATCGTTTGCATTTTGCATATGTCTGCCTTAGTGCATGTGCATGTATGTGTGTGTGGGTGGATGTGTTTGTTTACCTATTCTTCCCCCCCCCCCCCCCCCCCCCAAAGGTAAGTCTTTCCTCTTCCGGGATTGGAATGACTCCTCTTCCACTCCCTTAAAACCCGCATCCTTTCCTTTTTCCCCCTCCTTCCTTCCTCTCTTCCTGAAGAAGCGGCTTGCGGTTATGAAAGCTTGAATGTTCTGTTTGTGTGTCTTTTTATTTGTGTTTTTTGTGACTATCTATGAGCCTGTGCTTTGGGTAAGTTATTCGATTTCTATTTTTTATACATATTTAGCCAACCAGGAAAGTTTCCTTCTATTCGAGCAATAGCCCATGTGTCTTCAGCTAGACTTTCCTCTGGGGTATTCGGTAGATTTAGTGCAATATGAACAAGATTAAAATTAGGACAAGACAATAAAACATGGCTCACCTTCAGCAGGTGACCACAGGAACACAACGGTGTGGGGTCACCAATTAACAAGTGGCGGTGGCTGAACCGGCAATGTCCGATTCGCAACTGGGCCAAGATGACCTCTTCTCGCCACAAGCGGCATGAGGAGATCCTCCAAGTCACCGGAAGCAGTGTAAGGGTTCTAAGCTTATTGTTGTTAAGCAAGGACCACACTTTATGCCATGACGATAAAATGTGATGGGAAAGAGCCACTCGAATATCATTCGATGGGACACAGAAACTAGCTGCCTGAGGTAGGGGTGTTGCTGCTTTGTCCACAGCAACAGCAGCCTCGTTACCAGGCACACATGCGTGGCCAGGTATCCATAGGAGGTGAACACGAGAGCCGTTGGCAGCTAACAATTGAAGGGAGCTGTGGGTGCAGTGCACAACAGAATGGACTGAATAGGGGTCTCTAAGACTCTGAATGACACTGAGGGAGTCAGAGCAGATGACATAGAGAAGGATAACTGTGTCAGCGGATATATAGTACAGCCTGATAGATAGCAAGGAGTTCAGCTGTGAAATTCGAGCTTTGGTCAAGAAGCCTGTACTGAAAACTGTCATCCCCAACAACAAAGGCACATCTGACACATTCATTGGTCTTTGAGCCATCTTTATAGACAAAGATGGAGTTATCGAGCTGCACACGAAGTTTGACAAACCTCAAGTGGTAAACCACATCCTTTGGGAGTGAGCTGAGTTCAAGGTGAAGACGAACTTGAGCCTAAAGCCAAGGTGGCACTGGGCTCTCGCCCATTTGAAAGGTGGAAGGGAGGGTAAAATCGAATTGCTGAAGCAAGCGACGAAAACAGACTCCAAGAGTGAGCAGGGCAGTTGCAGATAGCCCATAGTGGCTATGCATACCGACATAGCAACATGTCGTGCCGATAGGTCAAAGGTAATTTGACAGCTTTGGCATAGAGGCTTTCAACAGAGCTGGTGTAAAATGCTCCTATCGCCAGGCGTAACTCCCGATGGTGGATCAAGTTAAGACAGCGTAAAATGGACAGCTGTGCAGAAGCGTCTCCCATTGATCTGACAATGGGGAAGGGACCTTAGTGCCAAATAACCATCGTAGGTTACCCCAAACAACCCATGAACGAGTAAATCTGCTGAATGAACTTGTGAAAACAGTCCAGCAGGTTTTTTTTTCTTTCTTTAATGACACAACGGCATTGCGCTCATATCATTTGTAATTGATACAATTCTACAGGGTAGGCTGGCATTGAAACATACACATAGCATGTTGCCAGCCCAAATGGCATCGCTACATGCTGAATTCGGCCAGGAGACTGGGACCTATGTGGAGAGCAGGAAGTTCCAGGTATGGAATATTCAGCAGTGGTGAGAATAAAGTCTGTGAGGTAGTTGACCTGACTGTCACAGCTGGGGAAAATCTGATCATGGAAAATAGCCATGGAAGAATAGAGCCCCCAGTCAGCTTTGGATATGTTCCAACTGGTGGAACATGGAGACATGGTATGGTGAAGTAGAGAAATTATACAGGAGAAATAGTCACTCAAATACCTACCAGACAGAACATACCATTCAAACTGAGATGCAAGCTGAGTAGTACATCTTGTGAGGTCCAAGTGGGACTAGGTATGCATTGTGTCTGATAGAAAAGTTGGTTCACCAGTATTTAGGCAGACAAGATTAAGATGGTTGAAAATGTCTGCCAAAAGGGAGCCCCTCTGGCAAGAAGCTGGAGAGCCTCAGAGTGTGGTGGGTGTTGAAGTCACCAATCAACAAAAATGGCATAGGAAGCTGAGAAACAAGTTGCAGTAAGTCTGCCCTAAGAACAGCAGACGACATCGGGGTGTAGTGTTACAAAGAAAAACAGTAAATGCGGGGAGGGTGATACAGATGGCAAATGCCTGTAGGTGAGTTTGCAGTGGGATGGGATGATAATAGATGTCTTCCCGAATGGGCAGCATAGCACCTCCATGGGCAGGAATACCAACCACAGGATGTAAATCAAAATGGATGTATATTGTGGGAAATGAATACAATCGTTTGGGTGTCGCTTCGTTTGTTGGAGACCGATTATAGGCGAACAGTGCAGCTGAAGGAGTAAATTTAATTCATCTCAGTAGGAATGAATGCCTCTCATGTTCCACTGAAGGAGTGCCATAAAGAAAGCAAGAGAAGAAGAAAAAGGGAAAGGCAAGAGGGAATCACCTCAACGGCCTGGCTTCGAGAGGACACTGCTGCTGCTGCTGCTGCTGCTGCTGCTGCTATCAACAGATGGACAGTCATGTTCAATAGGTTCATACGTCATTTCTGCACCTTCCTGGATTGATCGGAAGGGGCAGCTCCCTCCACCGGTGAAGGGCCAACAGATCGGCCAAGCAGTAGCACGTCCTGGTTAGACAGAGGACAGATGGGGCTAGCTACTGCTAGATTGAATGAGCAATCAATCACGCCATGGCATGGAAGGAGAGGAACTTTTCTGTTTGTGTGCCTTTTTGGAGGCAGTTCGGTGAGAATAATGAGTGGCTGAGCATTGGGAAGAATGAGTGCGAAGGAAATCTTCGCAAACTGGATCTTTTTTCGAAGTCTGGGCTTCCAACTTAGTGGCCCACAATTTCTTCGAAACTGATGTAGACTGGGGTTTGGAGTGAGCAGAAGGCATTGGGGATGTTGAATGGAAAATCTTGAGACTGGCTGATCTGACAACTGAATCATTGAAGGTAGAAGCACAGATCTGCGTACCCATCTCCTTAGTTGGTCAAGGAAAGAAGAGGACATTGCTGCAGGCACCCACTGGGAGCACAGGAGGCTTTTACTTGCTAATAATTCCCAGGCAGCAGAGGTGGAAACTTTTTCCTTAACTCTGATTTCCTGGATGACCTGCTTATCTCTGTACACAGGGCATTCTCATGAAATAGTAGGATGGTCACCCATGCAATTGATGCAGTGAGGGAACGGAGGTGGACTGTCACCCTCATGGGTGTCCCTACCACAGGTGACGCATTTGGCTGCATTGGGGCAGGACTGACAAGTAACGTTGAATTTCTTACTCTGGTAACATCAGGTATGGTCAGGAATATATGGGCAAATGGAGATGATTTCATAACCCGCATTGACCTTAGTAGGAAGGTCAACTTCGTCAAAGTTCAGAAACATAGTTTGGGTCAGTGTTAGGGTATTGTTAATCCTTTTCATCACACGATGTACAGCCATTATGCTTTGGTCAGAAAGGAAGTCCTGAATTTCCTCATCTGACAGGCCATCGAGGGATTGTGATAACACTACCCCCGTGACAAGTTTAAGGTATGAGGAGGTTCTACTTTAACAGGAAAAGTGTGCAACAGTGTGGTTCGAAATAGCTTTTGTGCTTGGAAGGCACTTTTGGTTTCCAGCAACAGCATTCCATTATGTTGCTGAGAACAACTTTTTACAGGACCTGCAATTGCATAAACACCCCTTTGTATAATGAAAGGATTCACTGTTGTGACGCCATGGCCATCAGTTCGTGAAATGAAAAGGAACTTGGGCATGTTAGGCAGGATCTTCTTGGTCTTGTGTTCATCAATTTTTTTCCTTTTCTGGGTCAAGGTCAAAGTAGAAGAAGAGATAGAAGAAGTCATCGCGAAGTTGTCCCCCATGATTACCAGTGTCTCTGATGGTGAGCTCCTTCCTAATGGGGAACCCTCACTGAGGGCTCACCCGCCTTAGATGATTGTCCACACCTCCCAAGAAATGGATGGAAGGACCAATTGGCACGGTTGGAAGGTATCAGCTCGGGTAATCACCCCTCCCAGGGCCTGGCCTTTACCAAGAAGTACACACAAAACCTACATGCCAACCCCGGGCTGAGACTTTGGCATTACACCATTTTTGCACCAAGTGCATGGGCAGCCTTCAGGAATGCATGGGAAAGAAGGAAAGAGGAAAGAAGAAGGAAGTGGAAGAGGTAGACTCTCAAATGCCAAGGCAGAGACTAAAAAGGAGGAGAGGAAGACTAGAGGAGTACAGTAAGGAGGGTAAGGCAGAAGCAAAGGTTAGGAAAAGAAAGAACCGAGGAAAGAGGAAAGCTGGTACAGGAGACCACCTAGACTCACACTGGAAGCCCGTCTCAGGGCGAAGGGATAAACCAGGGAGGGGGGGAGGGGGGGGGAGAATTGAAGCAGTCTGGGGCGGAAAGAAAGGCTGCTTTGGCTCGGGGCCCTGTGCGCGCCACACATGTACCCACAGAAGAGCCGCGGGGCCCCTTAAGGGGCCATTGGACATGTGCTGACAAATTACTACACGTGGGCTCTGCCCATACTTCTACAACAAATCCATAGATGTGCAAGTCTGTATTAATTACAAATGGGGTAGTTCCATTCTAGTAAGCACAGGACTTCCTTTCAATGATTTTAGGAAGGTTGTAGTGGGATGAGGTATCCTGTAGAAACAGCCAATGATTAATTTTAATTCACTTGGACCAGTTACTCATGTCCAAATACTTCACCTGGACATTTAATTGCTATATGTCACAGTCAGTAACAGTTTCAATACTGAATTCTCCTCCTCCTGTGGTATACAAGCTGTCTCTATGTGTGTGTTACACTTATCATTAAAAACTTCTGAGCTTTTTACTGCAGCTTCATCTGGCTCTTTATTCCCATCATAATTTGAGCCCAACAGTTTTCCCATACAAGGTGGTAAATTCAGCAACATAATGGAGTACTCGTCTTGTGACTCGGCACTAGCCGGGACTGTTAGAAATTGGATCACATTCCTTGCCAAACTTCGACTGCCTCCCACCATGCCCTGATAAAAGAAATATTCTGCACGCACACTCACCTCCAAAACCACCCACAATGAGTAGGGAACCTCTCACCCGCATAATATCCTTATCCATCCCAATTACAAGTATCTCACTCCACGGCTCACATTTCTACAATAGACCTAGTTGCAAGATTTGCCCCATACAGCTCCCACTACCACCTACTCAGTTCTGTCACAGGCATCTCCCTCATTAAATTCAGGGCTCCAGTCCTGTTACAGTCATCTCCCACCTCATCCAAGTCAGGGCCACCTCTAAAAGAAGTGATGTGATCTACCAAGTATTCAACACGCTCAAAATTTATTGCACAATAATGTTTACAATCTGAGACCTGTACTGATGGTTTGTGCAATATATTGAAACAGAATCCAGAGCTTTAAAAATATTTGTTCTCACAAAATATCTTGTGCAATTTGTTGTACCATGAAAGATGGTACTGCAAATAAACAAGAGTTCCTGGTGAGACAAATTCTAGCAATCAAATGAATAAAGGATGAAAGATCAGAAAGTGAACCAGAGGAAGTGGTACTGTGAGAAGAAATTGCTGACTGTGTTTCCTAAACAAACTCTCTCATTATTCACAAAGTTTACTTCCTTTAGCCGATCATCATCATCTTCCAGCATATCCTCTGTCCTGCATCCACTCCCGTACTAAACTACCTTCTATACTGTCTAGTCTCTTCCTTACTTGCTCCTCCCCCCCCCCTCCACCACCCCTGATGTTGCTGCATAAACCTTTACCCCTACCTGCTATCCCTCGTCCACTCCACCACATACCTCTTCCATACTTCCACTAGCCATCTCAAATAGATCGCTGTTCACATCACAGTCAGACCTTTGCATCTTGTGATTATGGTAGCCATGTGAATTTTGGTTTCACTTTTGTGAAAATGATAAAATTCTACTTATGAAAAAGGACTTCGTCTAACTGCTAAATATTTCAATATTGTGCCTGCCTGTTACTCAATGGCTTGTCTTTGTGGCAAACAGTACTCTCTACTTTCTATATCATTGGTCTCATCCAGTAATAGGTCAATGTTCAAGAACCAGAATGTACACCTGAAATATCAGCACTTATAATATGTGTTGTACAGAACATTATTATAAATATAAACATTAATGAAAGTAATGCGGACACACATAATTATAACAAAAATTGTGCATGTTATCTCCATTACATGTTCTATTCTGAAATTTGCATCAATGATTTAATTACAATAAACAACATGTTAATCTCAAGCTTTAAAAGGAAAGAACTAAGTGTGTAACTGAATGAGTAGTGGTAGAGATAGTGCAAATAGTGTTACAAGCAAAAAATGTAATGTTACAATTACAAGTCTAATAACACATATAAAAATTTACAGAAATGATATTTGTGCATCCTCACCTCAGGTAGGTTCTATATGGGAGGCAAGTACCTCCGAAAAACGTAGTTTTCCAACAGACATGCGGATTGACTCTATTGACCGAAATAACCTGTCAGCTGACATGTCCTCTGGTAATCTTGTGAGAAATTGAGCCCCGTGGAGAAAATCCAATTGCAGCAATGTTTCTTGATGCAAATGTAGAACACCTTTTCACACAGAGGAATATATTACAATTAAGAAGAGAAAAAGAAAAATAATACAATAGAAGTGAACAAAATATGTGGCAAAAATATTATCAATACTCAAAACTTTCTTATTTTGGCAAATATTAACATGCTGCATGAACTTCTGTAAATACAAAAAAGGGCTCACAATATAACAAAAGTTGGCAATGCCCTTGCTTGTATGCCAGCCAGCTGGTGACAGAAAATACAAATTATAAACCTGATTGTGAAGACATGCCAACGGTCTAGGTTAGGTGGCAACAGTCTGGTTCTGAGTGGGGAATTCAACTTATATGAAAGGAGAAAACTGATTGTGATAAAATTCTTTGTGTTAGCATGGACTATTTGTTTCTCTCATGAAACCAAAGTATCATTTTTACTGGCTACACAAATCAGCTTTACTGCCACCTTAGGTTTCCATCGTTTTTTGCAGCAGGTATTACCAACACACAAACCAAAGTAAAATCAGAGATTTCGAGTTCATCAAAAACATGGATGACCCTTTACAAAGTTTTATTCAGGATTTCTTTCCAAAATATTGCATTATGATTTTACTTATTAATCATATCTTATGAAGGAGAGCCTTCAGACACACAGACTGGAGCAAGATACAAATTTAATATATAGTTGTAGCTATTGGTTTAAATCCAAGTTTAATTTAAGAAATCTAAATTGCCAAAAAGCTGAAACCCTGTAAACTTTTCTCATTTTTAGTTAATTATTGTTCACTACTAATGCTACACTAACATCAATATAAATGCTCAACCAATTTCTGAGTTCTCTACATTACATTATGAAAGAGAGAGAGAGAGAGAGAGAGAGAGAGAGAGAGAGAGAGAGAGAGAGAGAGAGAATTTTGCCCACATTGTACCAACAACAGAATTCAATATAAACAATATCCCACAAACGCAGCAACACACCATTGCTTCTATAAAACCAGAAAGAGTGGACACAACAACAACAAACGTGATAACTAAATTGTCGGTAAAATATCCAAATGTAGAGTGGTGTTCACGGGAAAAGTAAGTAAGAGAATAAATCAGGATGTTAACTGTGCTCAAACCCAATGTTTCGCTGTGAAGTGCCATCGCCAGTTACATGTGGTCTTAGGTCTATACTGTCAATCTGTATGTACATAAACTGCCTCTATATGCAAAGAAGAAGCAATGGAGCATGAAACAGACATTTGTCTATGTTTGAAATGTTCAAATGTTTGTATAGCTTATGGGACTTAACTACGGGGTCATCAGTCCCTAAACTTACAAACAACTTATGAACTAGCTAACACTAAGGACGGCACAAATATCCATGCCCGAGGGGGGATTCGAACCTCCGACCGTAGTGTCCGTGCAGACCGTGACTGACGCACCACAGTCCCCTCAGCCACCACGGCCAGCTCTATGTTTGAGCTACAATAAATGAACAATAATAATAATAATAATAATAATAATAATAGTGATAAAACAGCCATAATACATGATAAACTGTTGTAAAGCAAAACACATTTACTAAGGCTGACACCAACACTATGTATTTTAAAAACAGTCTTAGGTGGGCATACACTGGAGTTACAAAGAGAAAGTTACAATCAGGACATTGGAAAGAGTTACAGATGTCAACTTGTAGTCAGGAATATACATATACACCAGAGCACACTAAGGTATATTAGATAACATAACTGAGGCCAAGGGCTGCTCCACTCGGCTCTTTATCGGTGTTATCACTGTGAGGCAGTGGCACTGTTGCAGCCCAGGCTGCTGTCTGGCGGCTGGTCGAACACATCATGGTGCACGTGCGCTGTTTAAGCAGGTGCACTTAGTGAAGAATAGTAAGTGATAATTAGAGCCTGAGTTTTTATGCACCATCAGGGATACATGCATTTGTGTTACTGGATCATTTAACATGCATGATGAGGGATCAAAACAATGAAACTATGTGGTACTGAAATTCAGTTCAAAATTACTTTTGTTTTCTTCTAAAAGAGGACACAACAACCAATTTATCAGAATTTCATTCATTTAGGCTATCCATTGGTCAGAACATTTTTTGACCAAGAAGCTCAATTTTGATGTCTTTTACATTTTTTGTCAGAAATATTTTTGGGAAAAAATCATAAAATCACATTCAGGATTCAAGCCAAAAACTTCGTTAATCTTATATTTTTTGAAACACAAATTTATCCGTAGGCCAAGGGCCATATTTTATGGGGTAGCAAACTAGGCAGTTGCCCATGGTGGCAGATTTTTAGAGGTCAGCATTATCTGTGGAAATTTTATAAAATCTATGAACATGAAAGAAGATCCCTGAAACTGAAACCTCCCACTCATCACAAAATAAGCATTGTTGTTTTTTCTTGATAGTAGTAGCAAAGGTAAGAAACAGTTTCATATAGGCATGTACATTTCTTTTTATAACCGATGAGAGTGCATATTGCCATGTTTCTTTTTTATTGATAAATGTTTCAATATGGTTAAAATGATGTTGAGGTAGTTCAGTTGATTCTTACCACATGATGTTCATTCACATTTTTTTCCTTTTCATAACAAAATTTACTTGGAATTTTCTGAACACACTAAAAACAAGAATAGGCTTCCATGGCCATTGTCATAATCAATAAAAATTTTCTGGGTGTGAGACCAGATTCTTAAACTTCAAGAATCTGCCTGTGTTTCAACAACGATTGCAAATGGCCAAAACATCAGGCAGATTCTTTAATTTTGACAATGTGGTCTCTCACCCAGAAAATTTTTATTTATTCTAAAAACAGATTTTTTATATCTTTAATATTTTGTCCATCACACCAACTGCATTACAACTTTTTTTTTAAGAAACTGCGAATGGTT